>OZ023326.1:15657385-15987385 GCA_964007535.1 Brachyptera risi
ATTAATATATATATATATATATATATATATATATATATATATATATATATATATATATATATATATATATATATATATATATATATATATATATATATATATATACAGATATATATATATGTATATATATATATATATATATATATATATATATATATATATATATATATATATATATATATATATATATATATATATATATATATATATATATATATATATATATATATATATATATATATATATATATGTATATATATATAGATATATATATATATATATGTGTATATATAGGCCTATATAATTAAATATTACAGTTTTGGAGTATATTTTTAACATCTTCAAGAAGGTATAGGTCCTAGATGGGTTATAACGATTCAACTCATATCGCATAATAATTAATATTGACTAAAACACAATTTTTGTCGCTGAAGGAATAGTTTTTCCGTATATCATCTTGAAGGTATTAAAATTTAAAAAGATTTGTGTTTTGAGATCTCATACCGTTCGAAAGTTATCACCAAAAATCTTGAATTTCATACGCTCTCTCATGCTATGATTGTGAAATATTCATATATGAAGCTAATCAATGTTCGTGATATTTCCTAATAGCCATTTCAAACCAAAGATATAGATACAATTAGTGTCAGTCTGTATTTCAGCTTACTAAGCAATGAATCAAGTCCGCGTTTATTACTAATTATTATCACTTCTATTCTATAAATAGTAAAAGCGCAGTTGCTCGAGTCTTTCTTGGAGAATTTCAAATAAAAAATCAGAATCTTAGATCACGTGACTTTAGATCAAAGACAAGCCGCCGTTCGTGTTGGTTACCTTTCCAGTCCATATTCTTCATTATTATTATTCATAGATGATAGCTAATGATTTCACGCATATGGGATTGAATATTAAAATATAAATCAAGTATTCAAGAGGCTTATTTGAAAATTAAAAATCTATTATAAATGAATAATTAACAATAATTACAAAATAGATAATATATTATTTAATCTTTCGATTCGCTCAGGTGGATAATACTTGACGATGAAACTGGTAATTAGATACAGTGAGAGAAGTGAGAGAAGTGGGAGGAGTGGGAGGAGTGGGATGTGAAAGGAAGTGTTTACGTATAATTATTTGCCGAGATGTGTCAGTGAATTTAATAAAGAAGTTGTAAAAAGGCCGAGCGTTTTGGACACGCGTGAATCTACCACTTTATTATATAGCCTCCCAGGCTATTGTGAATGTGTGTATACCCTCTGTGCTCATACGCTTGCTTGTACACCGTTTGTTATGAAAAAAAAAATTGTCGGCAAATTCTCTTTGATCTCGCCGCTCCATTATTATCGTAAAAATATACTCTGAGAGGGAAAAAATAATAGGAAAGTTTTATTAATATCCCCTGGGCTACAAATGAAGATGTTATTATTAAATTGAAAATTGCAATTTTTATCAGTTTAATTAGTAATTTGAAAATCATGTGAAGGCTTTAGAGCAGGGGGTGGGGAAGAGGACAGTTATATGTGGTTTCATCAGGTCGTTTTTTAGCGTGTTCACCACACTGTGGAAACACACTTATACGTTTGATTCAAAAGGGACCGAAAAAATCTATTCGTCGCGTAGAATCGCTGAATTTCTACGTAAATTGAAAATTATCGAGCTTGGATTATGTATTTTTTTACAATCTTCGACTACGTAGTAATGAAACTTGTCCACATAGCCTGTATATTTTCAAATCAACGAAATAAAGAAAAAAACTCTATCGACCTTGGAATGGCGTGGACTTTTATACCATATTTTGCGCGTTAATAGAATCGCTGGTTTTCCACGTAAATTAGAAATTTAAGCGCTTTCAAGTTGTAATTGGTTATAATCTACCGCGTTACGATAATAACTTTTGTCCACGTAGCCTTAATATTTTATAATTAAATAAAAACCGAAAAAAGATTGAGTATACCCCATTTTTGGTCAAGGAGATTAAAATACTAACCTCTTTGGTTTGGCCCTCTGAAAACCATGGCAACATTTTATAAACAATGGATGTGTTCATATTATCTTCTGGGCCCGAATTCACACAATGTCATAACTTTGATTTGGCTCAAAGTTACGGACTTCTTTCGAGATAATACCATATTTTGTCTTAATCCAAACTCATGAAGAAATATTTGATCGTCCCACCAATCCCTAGCAAGTGTCTGAGATCCTAATAGCTGTTCTTTCATCTATTGTCCAGAGAGAAGTACCTAAAAAATTGACTGGTAGGCCTAGGCCCTAGTAAGTGATCACCTCTTGACTTTGAATATCAATTTACAATGATTTTATGGCTGAATTTGACAGAAAATGTAAATTCTACCCACCAAAACACGGTAAGGATATTTTTAAATACCGCGCAATTCGATTTACGTATTTTATAAATCCGGTTGTACATCTAACCTCAACGTTTTGCTTGATCTCGACTAGGCCTAGGCCTAGCGTGTGCAACTGTCAGTGTCACCTCTGACCACTCACCTTGTCTGTCTACTCTAGCCTAACCTGTCAAAGAGTGTACCACTATTACTAGGCCTATATGCCTACCTAGCTGAAATGTAACTTATGATTACTAATATAACCACTAAAACACTAACACTAATTATATATACAGTTATAATAGGCCTAGGCCTATTTCCTACTAATTATATTACAATGTTCAATGCTGGGCTTTTCCTAATTCTGGATGAGGCTAGGCCGAGGCCTAATCAGGAGGGGCCTATCATTGTTAGACCTGGCAGAGTATTCAAAGATAGGCTGGATTCATTAAATGTGTCGGATGACCATCTGATTAAACGGCACAGGTTTCCAAGACATATCGTCTTGGAACATTTTGGAAGGCCATTTGACCAGACCGACGCAAGTTCTTACTGCATTGCGATTCTACGCGTCTGGAACGTTCCAGCTCGTTATGGGCGATGTAACAGGCATAAGTCAAGCCAGTTGCTCGCGAGTTTTGTGTGACATTAGCAACGCATTGGTTCAACACTCCCTCCAGTTCATATCCTTCCCTATTGAAAATGAGGCATACGTTGCCAGAGTTGAAGCAGGTACGTTGCTGAGGTTATTAGTTGCTAGTACACTGAACTGTCAAACACAGACTGGGATCTGATGTTAGAGTCAAGTTGAGTTAGGTTAAGCTAACTTGAACCGAAAATCTCGTACACCGCAAGAAAAATATTTTCATGCATGATGGCTAGTATATTATTGTGGGGAGAAGAGGATAGTCTCACACTATTCAAATGCAATATCGTAGCCTCCCTATTCAGTCATCATCTGAAATAATGCTTACGGTGTAGGCCTATTGGATTTTCAGTGTAGGCCTACGTTTTTCTCAATTCACCATATTTTCGGTGTATCAGTTATGCAACCCAAGGGTGGTACGGTACCTTACATGTACAGGCCTATGGTGGACCATCCTGATAGAGTTTTTTTTGGTTATCCTCTGTCATTCAGGTCAATACTGGGATGGTTCCTTGAAAGACGGCAGGAAGCTTGCTTGCTCTCCGAGTTGAGTTTTTGCATGCCGGGGACGTATGGTGCGGAGAGGGTAGTAGGCGTGTCGCTAATGTATAGGCCTCGCTGTTATTTCTTTGATGGTTTTATTTGTTTGAGATTTGATAAATATATAAATTGACGGGTACAATTATTGTACATGGATTGGATTGTTTTATTGCAATCAATCACTTATTCTCTGATTAGGCTACAAAGGAAAATCACAAAAGTAGCCTATCATAAAATTCCGATGAATAACACATACATGAGACATTCAACATAGGCCTACATAGTAATTTAATCACACTATCGAGTGATTTAATAATTTAAATATTACTTGCTTTCTTTACTTTTTGATTGTGAACACTTTGTTTTATTATCCAATCTTATGTCATTTTTTGTAACCATGTATGTATAGGCCTATGTAAAAAAAATAGCATAGAATGAATATCTACTATACTACTACTACACTGATTGTTGTAGAGTACGACAAAGTCTTATGAAAAATTAAAGATTTCAGTCTAGGCATTTCCGAATTCAATTATTGGATGAGCGATGTCACTCTCATGCATATTGAGGCAGTAATTGCAAATACGCTACCAAACTTTCACAATCAGTTGTCACATGATGAGAAAAATACATTATTGTGTGTAGATCGCTCTTCTTACATGCAACAAACACATAGTTTATCATGTTGAGTATTCCTAGTTTTTAGTGACAATGAGTTGCAAGTGAGTCATGACAAAATGAAATGATACATTCAACCATACTGATTGATTGATTATTGCTTGTTAAATGCCCCACCAACAGATTATTGTTGTCGATTTTTTTATTCCATGGAGCCAAGACTTCATTTCACGTGACGAACAAAATCGGGCTTCGTTTTTATGTTGTCTTTTGTACGTGGGAATGTGGTATACATATAAGAGAGTGTGTAACCAATCAAAACTTTTTCCAAACGTTGGTGTAATTACAGAATCAAAGCGGACTATTAAAATAAACCGGACAAAATATGTTGAATTAATTTTTGATGAGTTTGTAGGGAATTCCTGAGGTTGATCACTCAGGGGAAATTCCTAGCATAATGTCAGACAGGGAAATCCTGCAAGGGACTCTCCATCAATCATCATGAATCTAGAATCTTCTACTCATGAGTCTAGAATCTTCTGCACCAGAATCTAGTATATAAAGACCAGGAAGGCAACCTGCAAGAGAGTTGCCAGTTGACAGTCATCATGTGAACATCACACTTCATTGGGACAATCAGATGTCTCGATTCACATTCATGTATTCTATTCATCAGTGTAAATAAATATCTAGTCAAATTAATACAGTGCTACTTCTAGTGTCAGTGACAATCTAACCTTGCACATCATCACATACTTCCACAGTGGTGACCCCGACGTGATCAAACAAGTGAACAAGGAAACGAGTGATAACTGCGAGTGTTCTAAATCATTCATACATTCATCACCTGCGTAACAAATCAACCAGCAACTGTTACCAACACTCACTCGCAGTGTTGGCAACTGGCAACTCACCACCGCAGGCAACACACAGCACTCATCTGCCACGACTGAGTGCTCACAACACTACAGCGCTCGTCTTTCACGACTCGGCGCTCAACCATAGCGCCCATCGGCCACGATTGCGCTCAACCATAGCGCCCATCGGCCACGACTGCGCTCAACCATAGCGCCCATCGGCCACGACTGCGCTCAACCATAGCGCCCATCGGCCACGACTGCGCTCAACATACAGGACCTGTCGGCCACGACTCAGTGCTAAGCACACTACAGCGCTTGTCGGCCACGACTGCGCTCAATCATAGCGCCCATCGGCCACGACTGCGCTCAACACACAGCGCCTGTCGGCCACGACTCAGTGCTAAGCACACTACAGCGCTTGTCGGCCACGACTCAGTGCTCAACCATAGCGCCCGTCGGCCACGACTGCGCTCAATACATAACGCCCATCGGCCACGACTCAGTGCTCAACCATAGCACCCATTGGCCACGACTGCGCTCAACACATAGCGCCCATCGGCCACGACTCAGTGCTCAACACACTACAGTGTTTGTTTGCCACGACTCGGTGCGCAACACACTACAGCGCTCGTCTGCCACAACTCGGCGCTCAACACACTACAGTGCTCGTCGGTCACGACATGTCCGCACGTATCCGTACGCCATGACGCTGTCCGCGCTCGCTCATCAGCACCTAAACCGGGCACAATTTCAATGCCTGCCTACCAACCTCGTACCTCATCATCAATTCCCACAGTGGGGGTCCACTGCACCAGGGTCAACCTGCAACAGCAGCGTCAACAACGACAAAGACATCACGACATGTCCGTGTAGTATCCTATAGTCTCTACTTTGAACTGACTGTATTAGGTTTATATATTATTATGTCACATGAATGTAAGTTGTGTATTTGACTCTGGACTTTGTCTACGGGGTAGCAAGTTTAGAGCTAGGCTTCAGTTCAATCTCGAGAGCAGTGGTGTGTAGGCGCAGGCCTAATAAAGTACCAAATTACAATTACCATGTGTTGACTGTAATTAACAATTTACCTGAGATCCTGTGAGGTAAGGTTGTTACATTGGCGACGAGGATTATGCGAATTAAATAAGGAAGCTTATTTTATTGAAAGAAGTGATATATTTGTTTAATCATGGCAGATGATTCTGGAATACAAACATTCAATTGTGGAGGCGATCAAACGTCCCTAGGCCAAAGATGGGAACGATGGCTACGATCTTTTGAATTTTTCATTCTATGCGCAAAAAAACAGCCAAATCCATTAAGGAAAAGAGCGATGCTGATGCATCGGGCAGGTATGGATGTTCAAGATATATTTCTCAGTATGCCAGAGTCATCAGAAAATGAAGGGGATGTCTACCAAGCAGCTATTGATGCATTAACAAAAAAATTCAAGCCTAGGACGAATGTACCTTATGAAAGAATCAAATTTAGGGCGTTGGCTCAAATGGAAGAGGAAACAATCAATCAGTATGAGATGCGGCTGAGAAGACAGGCGTTAGTCTGCGCGTTTGGCAACCTTGTAGATGAGCAGCTAAGAGATCAAATTCTGGATAAAGTGTTTTGAAAGCAGCTGAAAAGGAAGTTACTTGAAATAGGACCAGAGATGACCCTAGTATCAGTCTTAGATACTGCTAGGGCATGGGAAGATGCCAACCTTAAAGAGCAAGACTTGGAGATGGTCAAGGCAGGCTCATCTGAAGCCAGCTCTATCAATAGAATCATGGAAAAAGGTAGGGTTAAGGAGGACAAACCTGGCTGGCAAAGACTCGCCAAATGCTATGCATGTGGGTATAACGGACATAGAAGAAGCGACCAAAGTTGTCCAGCAAGGAATGGGACATGCCGTTCATGTGGGAGGAAAGGACATTTTGAAGTTTGTTGTAGGCTTGATACAAGGAAAGACATGGAACATCAAGACCACAAACCACAGTACCACACGAAGAAAAGAAACGTTCGACAGGTCCGAGAGTCCAGTGAATCCAGTGGAGAAGATTCACAGGAAAACGCTCATACATTCCGGTTAGTAGACATAAATAACATAAGGAATTCAAAGGAAGAATTGACGAAGATCTCTGTAGGGGGTGTAGATCTAGGAGTTATCATTGACTCTGGAGCTACCTGTAACGTTATTGATAGGAATACGTGGGAACTTCTGAAGAAGAAAGGGATCAGGTGTAAGTCAGCTCTTTCCTCGAAATTGCTGTACCCTTATGGTACAGAAACACCATTTACCAATCCCAGGAAACTCCTTACCTCCTCGGCTGTTTCTGGGGCTCTGAAGTTGCACACTGCCTCAATTTTCACCACATTCTTGACTCATAGAGGAATGTACCGCTACAAACGTTTGATGTTTGGAATAAATTGCGCGCCTGAGATTTTCCAGCGCATAATGGAGCAGGTACTGATAGATTGCGAAGGAACTAATATTTACATTGACGACATTCTTATTCATGCACGAACCAAAGAAGAGCATGACAAACGACTGTCAAGGGTACTTGCAGTGCTAAGGGAAAACGGCATCACCTTAAATGAGAAAAAATGCTCATATTGTGTAAGTAAAGTTGTGTTCATGGGGCATGAGTTGTCTAAGGACGGAGTGAAAGCAACAGAGAAAAAAATTGAGGCAGTGTGCAACTTCAGAGCCCCAGAAACAGCCGAGGAGGTAAGGAGTTTCCTGGGATTGGTAAATTTTGTCGGTCGATTTATTCCAAAACTGTCGACTATTATAGTAGGTTCTTTGAGGTAGATATTATGAAATCGACCACGGCCCAACAAACAATACAAAGACTCAAACCCATATTTGCAAGATACGGATTGCCAAACATAATGAGGTCAGATAATGGACCCCAGTTCATTAGTGAGGAATTTCAAGAATTCTGCCGTGAGAATAATATTGAACTGTGTTATACGACCCCGCTATGGCCACAGGCAAATGGAGAAGTGGAACGGCAGAACCGGTCCTTGTTAAAACGGTTAAGAATTGCCCAAGCTACAGGGAAGGATTGGAAAGAAGAACTATTAACTTATTTAGCAGCGTACCGCAGTACTCCGCATGGAACTACGGGGGTAAGCCCTGCTGAACTTATGTTCAACAGGAAGGTACGTGATAAACTACCAGGTTTCGAAGTTACTAATACTGAAGATGGAGAAATTCGGGACCGGGATATGGAAAGGAAATGGAAAGGAAAAGTCTTATCAGACAGAACAAGAAGAGCCAAGGATAGCGAGATAGCGGTGGGCGACCAGGTGCTGCTAAGGCAACCACAAACAAACAAGTTGACCCCTCCCTATAATCCTATTCCAAACCAAGTAGTCGATAGGAACGGCAATAACATTACCGTCCAAACACCTGCAGGTGTTCAGTACTCTAGGAACTCCACCTTCCTTAAGAGGTTTCATACAAATCCTAGTATCCCAGTACGAGACACCGGAGGGACCGAGCCGCTGACCCAGAAGGATGAACCGACATCTCGAGAGGTCTCTCGACCCAAATCGCCTTCGAAGCTACTGCAGAACCGAGATGTGGTTGATCCATCCGTGCCGCTGTCAAGGAACGAAGATGTAGTATCGGAGGCCCCTGACTATGCCGAGAGCCGTTCCAACAGACCTCAACGTCAGAGGAGACTACCATCACGATATCAAGATTAACTTATAAATTATAATTCTGGACATTCATTCATTTGAAGTCTGGAGTGAACTAATTAGAAATGTGTATCATTTTATCACTTTTATTACTTTATCATATTGAGTTACTAAACACAGTACTAAAATAATTTTGTTTCAAAGGAGGGATGTAGTATCCTATAGTCTCTACTTTGAACTGACTGTATTAGGTTTATATATTATTATGTCACATGAATGTAAGTTGTGTATTTGACTCTGGACTTTGTCTACGGGGTAGCAAGTTTAGAGCTAGGCTTCAGTTCAATCTCGAGAGCAGTGGTGTGTAGGCGCAGGCCTAATAAAGTACCAAATTACAATTACCATGTGTTGACTGTAATTAACAATTTACCTGAGATCCTGTGAGGTAAGGTTGTTACAGTCCGCACATATCCGTGCGCCATGACGCAGTCCGCGCTTGCTCATCGGCACATAAACCGGGCACTATTACAATGCCTGCCGACCAACCTCCTGCCATTACCTCCATCTGTCACGAATCGGTCCGGACGACCGGTTTGCTACCAGCACGTCTGACTTCATGATCCTCTCGTGACCCTCACAACTTTCGGGACACTGGGGAGCCCCTCCCGTAGGGAATTCCTGAGGTTGATCACTCAGGGGAAATTCCTAGCATAAGTCAGACAGGGAAATCCTGCAAGGGACTCTCCATCAATCATCATGAATCTAGAATCTTCTACTCATGAGTCTAGAATCTTCTACACCAGAATCTAGTATATAAGACCAGGAAGGCAACCTGCAAGAGAGTTGCCAGTTGACAGTCATCATGTGAACATCACACTTCATTGGGACAATCAGATGTCTCGATTCACATTCATGTATTCTATTCATCAGTGTAAATAAATATCTAGTCAAATTAATACAGTGCTACTTTTAGTGTCACTGACAATCTAACCTTGCACATCATCACATACTTCCACAAGTTCATAATCAACCAAGTTTGATGGGTCTGCATTAGTTAATTGAAATTATCATATTCATTTGACAGAAGTGGTTCTTCTCATTTTTCGATGGCCTTGAGAATAAAGTCAAAATATTTATTAAACTCGAAGATTACAGTGTAATCAGACATGGGAAAAATACTCTGAAGCAGGGTTTCCAGTAGGCCTACCAATTTTTTCTTGTTGTCCGACACAATTTTCCCAACGGACAATCACAAGCCAGTATTCACCTAAAAACATGCCGGTTTACGACATCGTTTCGGTCCCGTGATTATTGACTCAACTTCCAACTTTTGTCGTCCGAAATTACGATCACCGTAAGTTACACTGCGATTGCAATCCATCTGGCTCCGGTTGTTTGGATTTATATTGCCACCAAAAAAACCCAAAAAAGAATCGATTCACAAAAATATCGATCCACATATCCTAACTGCAATTTCAAACATCACCACACTTTTAGAATCACGGTCTTAGATTTTGTATCCGGAATTGCTATGCCATTTGAAGTAGAATTATTTATTCAGATGGTACAGGACAATCTCCGTGTTTGTATAATTACAACGGCGCGACCTGAGAAAAGTGTGTCAATTTGTATTCTTGGGGTAATAAGATCGCCCTT
The DNA here is from genome assembly GCA_964007535.1 of Brachyptera risi. Lineage (NCBI taxonomy): Eukaryota > Metazoa > Arthropoda > Insecta > Plecoptera > Taeniopterygidae > Brachyptera > Brachyptera risi. The sequence continues at coordinate 15,667,693 of OZ023326.1, forward strand.
GTGGTGCCCCGTCCAAACGATCCTACCTTTCATCGTTGGCCTTAATTGGGGAACAATGATTTTGTATCAAGTTTCGATGTTATTTAAAAAATATATATTGTATTCTGACAGCTCAATTTCTCACATTCAAAGAAGCCGTGAGTCGAGGTAATGACGGCTATGACTACGACGTCACGACACAGCCAAGTGGAAATAGGCATGACAAAAATCGTACCGATATCGTGTTGGACGACAAAACAGAATCGGAACTGGAAACCCGGTCAACTTCAAGTATCTGAAAACTACATACAGATACTTGAATTTTGAGTAGGCCTATTTCAGATACAAGATACATTTAAAAAATGTATTTAAAATTTACAAAATACGAGATAGTGTCTCAAGTTTTCTATACAGTATTGGGTTTTAACGGCAAACTGTAATGATAGCCAAGATCTATTGGCGTCGGATGGATGATTAATGAGATGAAGGTTTCTTGAGTAATGGGAAGGATAGTGGGAAGGAAGCAGTCGTGGCCTATATTGTGGGAACCATCCCAGCATTAGCCTGGACTACAGAGGGAAATCATGAAAACCCCTGTAAAGGTAGAAGGCGGCAGGGATCGAACCGGGTCCTAAATTCCCCTCGCCTCCCGCAACACATGAAGAGTGAATATGTGAAGAGATAATGACAGATCGAAAGGTTGTAATATCACAATCATAAGTTCCTTTGTTAACAATCTGCATTTATCATACTTTGAACATTCTTCAATTTGAACTTTACCACCTCTTTTGTATTCACATGTATTCACCGTCTTTGTAAATTGACAATGTGTATGTAAAATTGTAAATAAAATATTACAAGCGAATTTCCTTTACCGATCTATATTTCTGCCTTGCATGTAAAGTTGACATTCCATTTTCACTCGACTGTTCTCACTGTTTGTTACTACGTGTGAATGTATAATAATTACTATAACATGAAATCGTGAAGTGTTTTGACATTACTTTACCGTTTAGTTATTATTTACACTCGAGACATTACCTAGTTGTAGTTGCTTTTTTTTCAAATATGAAATCAAACGACAGTTCATGTTTTGATATAATCCGTGTATGCCTATAATGTATAATCCATGTATGGGGTGGTGAGATCGCCCTTGTGGTGCCCCGATCAAACAATCCTACCTTCAATTGGGAAACAATAATTTTGCATCAAGTTTCGATGTTGATAAAAAAAAATATATACGCCTAATCCAATTTAATAATTTACTTTTCACATATTCTATTCATAATCTGTTGTTTCGACGCCGAAGAAGAGAAAACGGACAGATGACGATGCATTCGACCGTGCAACGGGAAAATGTCAGAATATGGAGGAGGCAAAAATGACTTCAATTCAAAATGTTGAATTGCTCTCTCAATACGAAAGCAGGGGCCTCATTAAAAATGGATGAAACTCTTGTTCTGATTGCTGAAGCAAAAGCGGCCAAATACCTGAAATAATAACATACCAAAACACATTCATGAAAAAATATATGCCTAGATCAATACAAGGTATTCAAATGAAGATTCATTTACACGCATTAAATAACCAACTGATTGATATTTATTCCCTTCACAAATAATGAATGATATAATTTTAAGCCTATAAATTATTGAAGAAAAAATGTACGGCAGTGCACTGTGTTGTGATGCTGTTCTTGAGCGCCGGGAACTGCGTTTAGGATTAGTAGCAGCAGTCAAGGTTCATTTGCATACACAGAATCTCCTAAAAAACACAAACAATGTTATAAACTATTCAAAACTGGAATTGAAATGGTATTTCAGTAGGCCTACTGAAATTGAATTGAACTAATATTAAATTCAACTGGACCTCGATTAAATTGAATAAAATGTGATAATATTCGGCCCATTACTTTCAAATCTATCAACCGGTAGTTGAGGTAAATATTTATTCAAACACAAACGAATTGTCAACTTGAATACACACAATCGACCATTCTGTCCAAGGTCTTTGTTTTACGCTCGGACGTAGGAATTACGTAATTCCATGACTCCTTAGGCCTACTATTGGACTATGATCAATTTCTTCCTCTTCTCTGATGAGACTTGATAGAATATTGTGAATATTTGACAGTATAAGAAAACTAGATAATATTAAATATTGATAATATTGATGATTTTTTTATTCCTCAAAAGACCGGTTACTACATGTAATTTAATTTGCTCCCCTACAACATATTCTCACTGGATGCTCAAATACTTTTGAGAATTTTGTAGGCCTATGAAGTGTGATTTGATGTGTAATAAAATAAAAATAAGCATTGAAATTATTGTGTGTGGCTATTTGTACCCTCGTAGCTGTTGGTGGGGTTGTTCAACAGAATCAAAATGAAATAAATAAATAGGGGGCATGTCAGTGAATTTAGTGCTACAAGAATATTCTACAGTCCGTATTCTTAAGCCGGTATAGTTTTACGGTACCTTATAGTAGACCGTTGCTAGCATATTGTTGACTTTTACTGGTATATCATTTATGAGCCATGCCAGTAGTAAGGTCTACTGCAGTTGAGAGAATCGCCTACCGGTATTGATAACGTTACTACATGAATTCCTGTTATATTTAGTGTAATATTAATATTAATAGTGGTTATTAATATCCTCAGTGAAAATAGAATTAAAAAAAATGGATATTATCAAATTATCTTATATTTCATGAGAAATAAAACCATTTCATTTTACAGTGTATATTCCAAATAACTGAAAATAGTCCATAATTTCAAAATGTGGATTCTTGTCACTAGGCCCTATGATTATTTTTTATTAAAATTGATATTTTCATCATTATTATCAAAATGTACGTGCGTAAGTGTTCAGACTTGATATACTTATTTGTAATTTGTTTTTCTTATGTATAAAATGTTAGTAGACCTGCAGACAAGTCAACTTTTTGTGACTTTGCGGGTCTACGAAATTGTACTGAAATCTTTGTGAGAACACGAATAAAAAAATGAAAAAAAATTTCAATGTCAAGAGTAGGCTTACAAACCTTTGTCTCTACTCATACGTCTGGATGGCAAGTTGTCTCGGATGTCATCCACGGGAGTCTGTCATTCCATGAAGAAATGATCAACGCAACCTCAATCGCCCTCCCAACTCATGCTCTTCCGTGCTGTTCGCGGCAAAGCGTTCAAACGAATCCAAGCTTCCATCTGTATATGTAGATACAATGAATATTGATGAATATTTTAATATTTAATCTGACAGAGATTAAGTAATGAGCTCAAGGTCGACACTACACAATTCACGATTCCTCTCTTACACCACAGTTTTGTTTGGTCAAGTAGGCTAGGTCTTGGCATTGAATTTGTAACCTTACATAATCAATGGTCTCGCGCAAGATGAATCGAGAACTAGGCCTAGCCCCTATGTTTATACAATATTTATGGTCTAGGCCTACATGTATGTAACTCCAAATGAGGTACTTCTGGCTGTGAAAATATAGGGTGTGCCTAGGTCATATATTTACTAGGTCCGAGTCTAGTTATTCATTGTCTCAGGTAGCCTATAAGCATTTAGTTGGAATGGTAGTAGTAGTAGTAGTGTTTATTCCTTTAACCCTCTTTCGAGGAAATCACAACCTACAAGGGTATGGGCCCAAGTCTGGGGCTAGGCCTATAACCTCTAAACATTAAATCAACTGTGAAAAATCATCAAATTCAATCTCTCGACTTATGCTTGCCTGATTGCAATTGTCAAAAAATACGACTAAACAGAACGTAAATTCATTTCTTACCTCAAAATTGAAAAATACAATCCCAATGTCGAAAGTGTCATCTGTCATCACACGGTTTTGAAGACCTCTCAAAGACAAAGCTGAACGAAGGTAGCTCATAACTCGAGCGTTCGATGAGTTCGATTATGGCAAAAAGCAGTCAAAATTCAATACCAACTTCTAAATGTTATTGGTTTTGTAAGGTTGTCGGAAATCGGTCACTTGTAAAACGCGCACAAAAGTGGCCGATATTTGTCGGCATATTGTGTATCGGCCCCAACACGCTTATATGAATGGACTTTAGGCCATTTGTTCATGCTTTGAAAATAATATGCATGTTGACTATCAACACCATTTGTGGTACACTATACATACATACAAACTATACATACAAATACACTATACATACAAATATTGCTTTCGCATTTTTTTTTAGGTTTCTGTACACAATGCAAGGTTGTAATACAAGGTTTTATTTCTCTAGAAGTAATATATATATATATATATATATATATATATATATATATATATATATATATATATATATATATATATATATATATATATACATATTGAAGGCTTTCTGCCAACAGAAGCATTTTAACCGTCCTCCTTGGTCTAGACTCTAGAGGTAGCGCATCTGCTTCTGGTTCCAAGGCCGCATGTTCAAATCCTGAGTAAAGTGTGTTTTATTTTTAAATGTTCTTTCATCTATCATCAGCTCACTGTTTTTCATCTCCCGCTCATTTGTACCCTCCATAACCTAGCTAATAGTGGACCCCACTATTAGCTTAAGTATAACATAGAAAAATAAGCATTTAATAAAAGTATTAGATTATTACGCCTATAAGTAAAATATCAAAGGTGGGCCTACTCTACTCTGTTGATGAGAAAAGTTAATTCAGGATTCTATGTCAATAGAAGAAATCTTGTAACGATTTTTTGTAAATAGAAGCAATGTATTTAAGATTTCTGTCAAAAGAAACAATCAATTTAGGAATTTATTTTTACAGAAGAATCCATTCAAGGTTTTCTGTCAATAGAAACAATCAATTTAAGGTTCAATTTTCTATATGAGGGCGTCCAAGGGTGAGCTCGCTCACCCTTGTTGAAAATATTATCGAACTTTCAATTTAATCGTTCCACCGTGAAATGGACGACTCCCATATCACAAACCGAAAAAAATCAGCTTCTGTAGTATGTTTGTTTGTTTTTTTATTGTTCGTTTGTTTGTTTGTTTTCCTTCTTGCTATAGCTTGTTTTTTTATGTATAGAATGCAAGCCAGACCAAGTAATTTCCGTCTATATGAATTTTTTCTGGAGATTGTTGTCGTATCAGAATAGGTCGCTATTGTTTTTCAGCGTAATCGCTTCCACAGTCATTCTCAAAAATTCGGAAAATATGGTAATTCCATACTATCCCAATACACGTTTTTTTTTTTTTACCAACTTTCAAAGAAATTGATCAGTCGTTTTCACGAAAATAAATTATTAAATTTAAAAAAAATCAAATATTAAGTTTCAAATTTGTGTGTGAAACCCGAATGAAATGAAATTTTCACAGAATGAATATTAATTGATATCGTTGTTCGCTTAACGACCTCGCCAATAGCTAGGTTATACGGAGTAAGTAACTGTAATTCAATACATGTTTATTAACTAAATCTAAAGAAATTTGGATTGGTGGTTTTCAAGAAAAAAATCATTATATTGGAAATTTTTCGAATATTCAGTTTGAAATTTGTGAATGGTAATCAACAGGTTTCGTGGAATGACCATGAAATTATGTGACCGTGGATTTCGAGTTATAAGAATGGAATGAATGAATGAATGAGTTTGATCTCTAGGCTTGACAAATTTCAAAATCAAAATAGGCCTACGTGTACAACTTTCGAGTTCATTACATAATATTTGAACATTTTGCGTATCTTACAACGCATACACTGCGTTTTCCTCTAGTTCAATATTAGTTATTGTTCACCGGCACCGGTAGCTGAGTGGTTAACGCACTTGCTCCATGTGACCCGGACCCGGGACCCGGGACCCGGGAGGTAGTGGGCATGTCGGACCCGGTTCGATCCCCGCTACCGTCCATCTTTACAGGGTTTTTTCGTGGTTTCCCACTGTAGTCTAGGCTAATGCCGGGATGGTTCCCACAATATGGGCCACGACCGCTTCCTTCCCACTATCCTTTCCATTACCCATAAAAACCTTCATCTCATCATCCCATCATCGCATTAATCATCCATCCGACGCTAATAGATCTTGGTCATCATTACAGTGCGTCATTAAAACCCAATATATAGTTATTGTTCTGTTGTTCCATAAATTGATTTTATTATAGAGCCGGTTTTACCAACTTATCATTAGTGAATTGAGTAATAATAATGTGAGTAGTAATGTGTTATCTGTTATCATCCTTCGTTATTAGGTATGTTAAATATATTCTCACCCTGATCAATAATTAACCAATATATATATTTTTTATTAAACAATACTTCGCAATTGTGCGCAGCACGGTGGCGAGTTCCTATATTAGTATACAATTAGTATTAATATTAGTATTAATTAATAATACTCATCAACTATCCTCTTTCTAAATTCCGTTGCTGTCAACTCTACGCTCTCAAACACTCTTTTACTTATATATATATATATATATATATATATATATATATATATATATATATATATATATATATATATATATATATATATATATATATATATAACTTTCATATATATATATATATATATATATATATATATATATATATATATATATATATATATATATATATATATATATATAGGGCCTACCTTTTGCTATTAAATAAGTTTTTAATATTTCCCATTGAGACGTCCTGCTCAAGCCTTGGTGGTTGACAATTGACACACCATACAAGTCAAGTACAGAACGCTATTCTGTTAGACTGGGTCGTATAATAAGGCAAAAGAACGGATCAAGACGCAGAGAGCTTGCCATAAGCGCATTGTATTAGGTATATTGAGAGCAGGCCATTCAACTTTTTCTAAGATTTCCACTTTCTGTGTTCTGTTTTATTCTTCATCTTTTGTTTCTTTTTGGTTCGTGCTCCGCATCAATAGTGAAACGGCCTAACAGATCAGTCCAAGACAAGAAATTTGTCTTCACCTTCTTATACTCAACACAAACACAAACAAATGTGTCTGTGAATAGCGTACTTATACTGACTCTGGAAAGAAACAAAATTATGTTTTACAATTATTCAACGTAGAAATAATCAGTTTCAACTTTAGAATCTGAAGTCACCGTCAGGCGTGGGTTCAAATACCGCATAATGCATATTTTTATTGTGAACGTCATTTCACTTATCATCACTTGATGGTTTCATTATCAAGTGCTCATTCGTACCCCTAAATAACCTATAGCTGCTGGTGGAGTCGCTAAGCGAACAATAATCAGCGTCAATTCGTCATCATTAATCAATTGTGGAATAATGGTTACAAATAATTCATGTTTTTCTCAAATGTAATTTCAGAATGATAACCAAAATACAATATTGCACTCTGATCTAAAAACAAAAATATTTAATAACTCATACAATCAAATCTAATGACAATTCAGTCATGATAATTCAGTGACTTCAGTCAGTAAAAGGATTGTGTAAAATGAATCTATACGTTCTTCCTATTCGTGTATATACACACGTATACCTCCGTCATATAATAAGAGTAGATATTGTGAACTGTTTAAAATGTTGAAAAAAATTGACTGTAGGTCTCTATAACAAATGTCTACCTTTTCCTGAAGGTGTGAAATTCGCGCTTAGGTGTGATTTCTTCCTGTCTACAAAAAATTTGATATGAAGGAAGAATGTATAAAATAACAACTGAGGTGCTACAGACCTATAGCTTGAAGACGTTCCCAGTCACCAGTGAGCAAAAAGTTCCACAAAGTAATTAGATGAGCGTAGCGAATATTTCAATTCTATACCTAAAAAATTGGGCTTCGTTTTTTTTTTTTCATTTTGTGCACGATATACGGATCAGGACAAAAGATCAATAAACTTGAAACTTTTTCTGAATATTGGTATTACACTAGAATAGGCTGAGATTGTTTTTCCAAAAAATCGTTAGAACGGTTTTCTTGAAAAAAATGTGGAAAGTTTGGAAAACCCTCTTGAGATTAAACCGGAGGGTAAATACTTCAAGAATGAAAAATAGCCAACAATGCTGTCACCAATTAATCCAGAACGATTAAAACGAGCGATGAATAAAACAGGAAGGCAGTGACATTTTAAACGTTTGAAGTAATCCAATTGTTCGACGGTTCGTATCTGAGCGCATACTGCGTTTTCCTAGTTGGAGAACATTCACAATATCAAAACGTCTAATCGCAAATTTACAATCACACGCGATAGGCCTACCAGAAAGAACGGATAGAATATACCCGATATATTTAATAACGGAACGGAACGGAACGGATATATATACATATAAATATATATATATATATATATATATATATATATATATATATATATATATATATATATATATATATATATATATATATATATATATATATATATATATATATATATATATATATATATATATATATATTATATATTCATATATTTTTTTTTCTTATTCATTTATATTTTTCGTCATTTTTTTCACGAAAGTGCTCGTTGAAACACATGTTGATTACTTCAATTATTTGAAATTCAGTAAAACATAATAAATTGACAGAAGCTTTGAAAATTTAGAATCATTGTCAAAATTGTAAATTGAATTCAAAAATCTTTTATCAGAGTGAGATTACCATATTCATTGAATGAATATAATATTAACATTATTACATGGGTCTGAATCTCTTTCAAATTATGCCATATAGAGCAGTGGACCAAAGAAATACTGAGGGATTCTTTGGTCTATGATTATAAGCTACTCGGTCAATCATTCGTTCAAAATGACTTATCTTGTTCAAGGTACATCTTACTATTAGGTATATTGTTCTAAACAAATGAATGTGTCAACATCCTGCGATAACATATAGTATGTAAATTGTATCATACAGCCATTAAATGGGATCTAATGGAGACAATTATTATTATTTTTACCAATATCATCAACATTTCACTGAGACGAGTGGTCGAGTGGTTAGTTAATACACTGTACCGTCATTCAGGAGACCGGGGTTCGATTCCCGCCATGGTCGACCATTCCGACAGGGGTTTTTCGTGGTTTCCCTCTGTCGATCAGAACAATACTTGGATAGTTCCTTATCAACAGGCCACGACCGACTTCTCCCCACTATCCAAAAACACCTAATAAAACAACCTCTCATTCTATAACTCCATCATCTCATATATCATTCACCGACGCCAATAGATCGTAGCTATAAGTTAAGTGTGTCGTCAAACTCAATATAAATAAATAAATAAATCACCATTTCTTTCAGAAGTTGAGATTGTAGCTGGTGCTCCCAATAGCTCAGAAATGTCTCACCTATCTACCGCTGTATAACCACTGGCAACATCGTCTACTATTGTAACCGGGCAGCCATGGTCGAGCCGCGGGCTAGACGGCAGCATTGTGCAGGTAATTCGAGGCCAGCTAGTAATTGTCGGGGCCCAACGCGGCCGCTTCCTTTGACGTTTCGCCGCCAAGCACGGATCGTACACATGGCACGGCACACTCAGGGGCAGACTGGGCTCCAGACGCTGATTTACAAATAAGGCCCCGGAGAGAGAGAGGAAGATTTGATTCATATTGGGTTTAACGACGCACTGTAATAAATTCCAATATATATATATATATATATATATTTATATATATATATATATATATATTTTTTTTTTTTTTAACGACGCTCTGTACTGATAACTAAGATCTATGAGCGCCGGTGTATGATGAATGATATGACGGTAGGATGAGTTGAAAGATTATTTTATCATGTTTTTTTTGTGTAGTGGTACAAGGAGTCGGTCGTGTTGTTAAGGAACCATCCCAGTATTGACCTGAACGACAGAGGTAAACCACGAAAAAGATCCATCAGGATGGACGATCATGTTGGGAATCGAACCCCGGTCTCCTGAATGACGGATCAATGACGGACCTCTCGTCCCATGTGACTGTAATGATATAACTAAGATCTAGTGACGTTGGATGACGTCGGATGACTGATTAATGATATGATATGCAATGATGAGATGAAGGTTTCTTAGGTAGTTCTATAGAGGGAAGGTTAGTGGGGAAGGAATCGGTATTTTATGAACCATCCCGGTATTGGCCTGTAAATATATGGATGGTGGTGAGGATCGAATTGAGGATCAATATGCCCCTCACCTCGTGGATCACATAGAGTGAGCGTTAGCAACTGAACTATATGTTCCGCTATAGAATGAAAGTATATAAAACAATAATAGTTTTTTCCAACGAATAAGCTCATCGGAGCAATTCAGAATATAGGCCTAACATTCCGAAATAAAATTCATATGTACGTTTTTTCACTTTTTTGTGGTGGTGTGTATGATGGTAATAAGTTTTAATCATGCCAGCTGCTATATTTATCTAACCATCGGTCCATGTCACCACATGCGGACGCTGTTGTTGTTGTTGTTGTTGTTATTGTTATTGTTGTTGTTGTTGTTGTTGTTGTTGTGTGGCACTGGATGTAATTGCCAATATTGACAATATTGATGGACGGCATTCAAAATTCAAATATTGAATAATTATCCCTCTTTAAACATATTTCACCATGTCCATATATATATGATCGCCCTTAAGGATCGCCCTTGTGGTACCCCACCCGAACGATCCTATCACTAGCCTTGATTGGGGAACAGTCATTTTGTGTCAAATTATCGATGTGAAAAATGTGCCTTTGAAATATATAGGTATTAACTATTCAGATGCCTTTACATTCTTTCAGTCAAAGATTGAAAATATGTTTTGATATTTTTCTCACCTTTCCTTCAGCACTTTCACTTTCTTGTTATCACTAGTTTAGACAATATGTTTAACTTCAGTCTGAATGTTTTTGACAGTTAATTGTATTCAACAAAATTGTTTTCTTGTGGAAGACATTCTCTTTAAAGTGCGTATATCGATTTGGTAATTATAATTAATGTCCATCCCATATTTGTGTCGTCAAACCTACAAATAGCAGTGAAATTGTGGTGTGCGATGAGTTTTGGTTTTATGGCAATGCCCAAAATTGGTCATTATTATACATATTACGATAGACATTATCCGAGGGGTCAACAACTCCTGAAATCTGGTGTAGGCCTACACTTTCTGTCATGAAATTTTCCTGGAATCCCTTGAGATCTTCTTGAAATCCCATGAAATCCTCTTGAAATCTCTTTAAATCTGGAATCAGGGACCTGGGGGATGTTTACCCCTCGACATTATCAGTAGATATTTTTTAACCGTACATTTTATAATTTGTTCGACATTAAAGCCCGTTTGACAACGAGTTGATCCCTGGTCATCAAATAGTGCCGATTAAAATATTTTGATCAAAATGAGCTTTAGCTCACATGAGCTTAAAAATACACGCATTTGAATGATATGATGAAATGTATCCTAATATTCAAATCGAAATGGATGCTCGAAATCATGTGGGCTCAACTTCCATTTCATTATCAACAACAAAATAAATGATGACCCTAATTCATAAAGTGATTGTTCACCCAATATTAATTGGCTGACGATGGCAAATCACGATCGTTATACGATGCACTGAGGGCGATCTAATCACCCCAAACAAATGGTTGTAAAAGAGCTCAATTCACAAATTGTAAAAATTAAAGTGATAGGTGGAGAGATGAAAAAGGATGAAAAAGTTGTGTTGAGAGAATTATCTTCAATATTCCATTCGAATTTATCTTTCTTTTTTTCTATATTTTCTTTCTCTTCTTTTTTCTTCCCTTTTCTCATTCATTCAAAATTAAGCCTATTATAAATAAATTCATTCTTTCCATTCGGATATTCAGTCCGGAATTAGAAATGAAATACTGAATTAAAATACTCTGATCTTCATATATATATATATATATATATATATATATATATATATATATATATATATATATATATATATATATATATATATATATATATATATATATATATATATATATATATATATATATATATATATATATATATATATATATATATATATATATATATATATATATATATATATATATATATATATATATATATATATATATATATATATATATATATATATATATATATATATATATATATATATATATATATATATATATATATATATATATATATATATATATATATATATATATATATATATATATATATATATATATATATATATATATATATATATATATATATATATATATATATATATATATATATATATATATATATATATATATATATATATATATATATATATATATATATATATATATATATATATATATATATATATATATATATATATATATATATATATATATATATATATATATATATATATATATATATATATATATATATATATATATATATATATATATATATATATATATATATATATATATATATATATATATATATATATATATATATATATATATATATATATATATATATATATATATATATATATATATATATATATATATATATATATATATATATATATATATATATATATATATATATATATATATATATATATATATATATATATATATATATATATATATATATATATATATATATATATATATATATATATATATATATATATATATATATATATATATATATATATATATATATATATATATATATATATATATATATATATATATATATATATATATATATATATATATATATGAGAATATGGGATAAATATGACCAATTTATGAAAAACAAAATAAAATATAAATAGCGTAACAATATCACAAAACAAAAATGAGTCTAGTTGTGACGATTCTTGAGAGGAAATAATGTAAAACAGCATGCCAATATCTAATGGACCTATAATTGCAACTGCGGCGACTGAAAACGGTTGCAACAGAATAAAATGTATCGAACATGCACACCACATAAACTGTTCCGAAACGCACGTGAAAGGTGAAGTGGTCGAAATGGTGGCTATATAGATTTATTATTTATCCTATTTACTTATTCACGCGTGTCAACGATTGACACTCGGGCCATGCACGGCACTACACAAACACAAACAAAGTCAACACTAGATACAATTTATAGGAAAAGTAATGTTTTATTTAAAATGTATATGCGGGTTCCATGCATGAAGTTGTGAATCATATTGCATGAGTAATGACAACGAACAGAGCTATATTGGCCTATTTATTATAGGTGGATTTTATCTTTCCCGTTTCATGTATATCATTTATATATATATATATATATATATATATATATATATATATATATATATATATATATATATATATATATATATATATATATATATATATATATATATATATATATATATATATATAGGCCTATAACAATGTATAAAATGAACAATGTAATTACTGTAACAGAATAAAATGAATTTTTGATTTGATTTGATATATATATATATATATATATATATATATATATATATATATATATATATATATATATATATATATATATATATAATTATATATATATATATATATGCACTCGCAACCACGCAAAAATGGACGTGTAGACGAAATAACAATCTCGAATATCATTGATAGGCCCATGGCGCTATAATGGCTCTAAATATTCAGGACGTGATTTACGATCATATACAAGACTACATCTTTCAGAAGCATTCAATGTTCCTAGTTGAAGAGATCTTCACTATGATTACCAAACTTTGTACTTTTATCAATTTGGTAGACTTCTTCTTCAGTGAAAATAGGCCTACAAGTATAATTTTAATATGGCTCAATACAATTCATTATATAATATAAGACCCAATTACTGACCGATCTAATCTTGTATTTATTACTGACGTCGACTTTATCCTGCATCTAGTTTGGCAACATCGGCATTCCATCATCTCACCTACGAGGAGACATGTACTATATAATCAGGGGCCGCGTTGTCCAGCTGTGCACGCGGCTCTGCGTCTGTAATCACGTCACACGCACTCACGCACTCACGCACTCACGCACGCACGCACTCCGGGCACGCACACAGAACCTGCCACTGGCCCAAACACAATCACTGGGCTGCTTGGCTGTCTCGATGTGACCACTAATATAGTTTGATTTTAAATTGGGTTTAACGACGCACTGCGATGAGAACCATGATTTATTGGCGTCAGATTAGACGAGATAGGGAGGAGTGGATAAGAAAGAATTGACCTTCCCACTAATGTCACTGAACCCCCCCCCCCCCCTCCACTCAATAAGCCTTGACACCCTCACTATTATTTAAACTTTCGTCATGATACACACGCCAACTTTATGTTAAATATGCTTCTAAGATGGTCAAAGGACAATAAAAGGGCTCAAAATTTTCTGCCTCCGGCCGCTGGCCGGGCTGAGAAACCCTGGATATATATTACATTTTTGTTCAAAATTATTAATTCCCCCCCTCCCCTCCTTCTCCTCCCCTTTCCCATTCGAATCAAAGTTCATATACGCGACTATACGTCCGGTGAATGATTAATGAGATGATGAGTTGAAGGTTTCTTATGTAATGAGAGGTTCTTATGTAATGAGAGGGTATAGTGTAAAGAAAACGGTCGTGGCCTATATTTTAGGAACCAATAACAATCCCGGCATTAGCCATACAAGACTACAAAAAGAAACCACTAGAAACGTGTGAAATGGATAGTGGCGGGGATCAAACCAATGCCCCTCACCTACCGGATCACATATAGCGAGCGTGTTAGCACTGATCATGTGCCAGTTGGCCATTACAGCCTCCACTATTAGGAAACTTGCTCCTCGTTTATGTAGGCTTCTCTCAAGTAGCAAATGACCAACAACAGTTATAAAGCGAAATGATGGACTACCAAACATTGTGATTGGTCAATTCCAATTTCCAACTGATGACCATTTTGATGACCAATTTCAACAATGAGTGACGTCACTTGACAGAAGCCTATACTTTCCGGGGGATAGAGATGAATGTGTTTGAATAAAAAATGTGTTTCATAAATGAAAATGTAATCACTAATCATATTTCATAAGTTCAATAAACCCTCAAAATATGTATTATTTTGTGCTGTAGGCCCTATATGGGTCATACTATTTAAAAAGGTATCTTGGGATGAGTGACCTAAACAAAATATTGTGCGCGATTTTTAGAGTAGAAACTCGATCCGGGTATAGGGCACATTATACTGGATAATTTTCAGGTAGAATGGATTGAAGTAGGCCTATATGATAATAAATCAAATCTTTGCAGCATTGAAAATGTATGGAAAATCTTTATTTTTTCCGTATTTCTACTCATTGAAAAGAATGAATGACTTTAGATTGTATTGTTCTGCACAATCTTGTCTTGTTTATTATACTTTATTATTAATCATTTTGCCTCATTATACTATAGGACATACTGACTTTAATTCTATAACATTCACACGTGAGCTGTGAAAAAAATGTATTTTCACATATTCAAATTAAGATAGAATCTACACGTATTTCCGTTAATTATTTCATATGCCGTACGTTTTCACACTTGCGACCACATAAAATGGCCATATAATGTAATCCGAGATAAAAAATTGCAATTCAAATAGAATCTTTACACACACTAGTCTCGACCGCTAATTTTTGCACATAGAAGAAAAAAACTTTATTGGTCCCTGACTATATTATAAAACAGGACAGCAATCAATATAGAAATAAAAAAAATACATAGAATAATATAGAGAAATAGATTGAAAATATCACATATTAGTGGGCCTACATGAAGTTGAGAGAACTGATTGAATAGAAAAAATGTAAAAACAGAATAGGACTGAATAAAATAAAAAGGAGATTTGGTGATTAGGGCCTACAAAATTAAAAAGTGATATAGTGAAATGTTATATTATACAATAAATGATTTCTTAAAATTCTAGTGGAGTCTTTAAGTGCTGATATTCCGATTCGATATTTAAAAAAGTTACTTATAAAAAAACGTTTACAGAAGTCACTGAAAAAATAAGAAATTGTTCCCCTAGCTTCCACAAAAAGTCCGATAACTTCTATTTCCTTTAGGTTATACATTTTGATTTTTGAGGAAGTAAGGAATAGTTGGCTCATGAATTTTTTTTTCTCCTCATTGATCTCGTCTGGTTGTTTCAATTGTTTCTTTCAAATCTGATTGTCGGATCAATTATCGACTAAAATATATAGCCTATATGCGTAGAGCACATTTATATGCACATTGTCTGCTAGTTTCTGTGCCTATATCAGTATAGGCCCATTATATTTTCTTCTGAATGCATTTAATCTAACTAGAGCGACATTCTCCATATGACCGCAAACGGATATTATATTTGTGCGATTTTTCTCAAGATCGAAAAACATATTTTCCAAATCTATAATTTATCACTCATGTTCTTTGTCGAATTCTATACATTATAGAAAGAAGTCAAGAACTATATATTACACATCACAGAATGTTAGCCGAGTTACAAAACTTGGTCGTGACTAATTATTTTCAAAATTCGACACGCTTTTCTGACCCAACATATCGCCGTATCTTTCACAGTTGTGTGTCATCGTCCCTTCCAAGGAGCTGATCGCCTATACGAACAACACAGATCACAGTCGTGTCAAACCGTCGAAAACTTATTCTTCAGTCCTATTATGCAAATATCTACTATATATTCCTAATGTTCAAGGGCCGACTGTCGGTGTGTCTAATCGTTACTATCGCGGTAGAACGATCAAAGGCTGACCGCCACTCTCGGATCTGGCATTTAATAGTCCCTCAACGTCGCCTCTCACAGCATTAGCACAAACATTCCCCCCCCACCCCCCTTCCGTCACCGAAACACACCACGACGTTTCGACTCGGTGCTCGTCTATAGAGACCTAGCCTGCCTGCATCCAGGAAATGTAATTGGTAAGCGTAGCAGGTGTGAAAACCAAGTGACGTCTTGGTTTTAGAAGTGCCACTATTAATATTCGTAAAGGATTACCAAGATGTATGTTGGGTGCATCATCATTTTATGGAATTATGTGTATTGTCATACGAAGATTCTTTTTTAAAAATACATTGAATAGTTTAGGCCTGTAAGAGATTGAAAGTAGTACTGGGCCCACATTTGTTCATATATATATATATATATATATATATATATACATATATATTTTTTTTTAGACAATCTTAACTGTCGTATAGGCCTATTTTCGTCTTCAATCTATCGCTCACGGGGTGTGAAGCAGTTTCACTACAATGTTTTTTTTCGAAAAGAACTATCGTTTATATGCCTATATGTTATGTTGACACGGAAATGTTACGCTACGCCTGTGGTTAGGGGTCCCCTCTTATAATTTCCTATTTATCCTACTCTCCCACTTCCCTATCGTACACTCCAGCTATTAGCCTTTATTTGAATCTGAAATGATAATTTTCCCAAAAAGTTTCCATCCATGGGCAATCCTTATGGGAATTTTTAAAATTTCGAAATAGTTTTTATCAAAAGTGGTCCAACTGATTACGGTTCAAAACTGTCCAGCATCGAGGGATGGATGACGACATATTATGAGCATGCCAAATTTCATTGAAATATGTGCTTTCGTTTCACCGTGGAAAAAAAGTTCATTTTTTCAAGTAGGGCCTCCGATATAAAATAGGGTCTCACTTCGCTCATCCAAGTACCGAGTCCAACTTCTTGAACTTTTGAAACAATTCAGTTCAATAATTGAATCGATGAAAGAATAAAGCTACCATGATTGTAATATGACTTTCTGGAATTATGAACACGCAGAACATCTCAGTCAGTGTTGAATTCAGGCATACCTGCGGGGGGGGGGAAAGCCCCCCCCCCCCCGCAGGATGTCATTTGTCCCCCCCCCCCCCGGGATAAAAACATTAAGTACTAGTTACATAGTGTATTCTTTCAGAAACTTGTATTTCGGTTTTCCCCCTGCCCCTCCGGGAAACACAAAAGCCACCCCGCAACAAAATCTCTGAATTCAACACTGATCTCAATAGGTACGGCCCATTGGGCCTCCGAAAAATTGAAAACGTACTTTTTCTAGCAGAGCCATGTTTTCAAGCAAAATACACATGGTAATTGGTGTTAAGTCTATCCCATTGTTATTCCAATATGTCACTTTATAAGTGGAAACACGAGCAAAAAAAAATGAATTGAAAACATTATACATATACATTTACATTGAAATATACTGATATACTGACAGACTCATAGAGATGAAAATAATTGCTCTGCATAATATTCTTGGCTTCGCCCCTAACGTAAATACATATACCGTAGAGGCGTAGACAATCATGAACCAATAATGGAGAAGGCTCCCATTTCGTCCGCACGCCAATTTTTGAAATTTAATAGAATTAGATGCGATTTCATAGGTTTGTAAGAATTACGTATATAATGCAAGAAATATTATTCTGTGATAATTGTTAAAAATGATTCCGTTTATGAAACATTCAGTGTACTCTTCCTTGTGTTGTATTAGATACGGCCGTCTCTGCGTACTCTATGCGCATTGCGCACGCTCATGCATAATGGACCTGCAGCTGAATGCACACTACGCATTGTAATAGTATTCCTACTCCATTACGACTTATATTATTTGATCATTTTAATATTTAAATCAAGTCTGAATATCTATCATCTTAAACTTCAGAAGCATGAAACCAACTGTTGACGACCCAATAGAACGATTCAAGATTGATATATGTTGTATTGATTGCTTATATCGTCAACATCAAATCAAATGTTATTTCATTGAAGTAAATGTAAATCGAATTTGTATGTATGTATATATATATATATATATATATATATATATATATATATATATATATATATACATACATATATATATATATATATATACACACATATATGGCCACACCTGGCAACAGTGTTCAAGTGGTATTTCTTCCGTCTTTTTCTTTTCTACATTTTTTTTTCTCTATTCCTTTCCTTTAACATGAACCGCCGGCTGCCTGTCAGTCCGCCAAAGGAAGAAGAGTGTGTGGGGTTGGGGAGGGTGGGGTAAGGAGGGGGGCCATGGCTCCAAGACCGACCACTGTGAAACGAACGAAGTCTGACCTAAGCATAGTGGCGGTATTCCAGCGTCAGAAGACACAGAGACCGCTAGGCTAGATAATAGGCGGGGAGTGAGGGGAGGGCCTACCCCTCCTCCGCCCTACACATAGCTGCTGCTCTCTGTCTCGCTCGCTCAGTCGAGCAACAAACGTCGCAGAGGATGGTTGCGTTGCCGCCTCTTGCAACAAAACATCCTACATTCAGTCGATTACACGTGTGTATCCAACGTACACCTCGGATTAACTAGATTTTCGTAACTTTTTAACATCACATTTTAGTTGGGTGAAGTTGTGCTTACGTTTATTCGAATTTACTCAATTATCGCAACTAACATTGAGAAAGTTGGTTGTAGCACATTTTACAAGAATTGGTACCAAGGAATATAATTAGACGAGAGAAAGAAATGAAGCAACGTAGCCAGATCGTCTCTCAACTGGTTTATGTGTGTGTGTGATTATATATTTGTGTGTGTGTAGTGCGTTAGACCATATAAGGCGCCGTACAAACGTCGACGGTGACGGTATAGTCAAAGGTAACCTGCGAGACAGTGTACATTCCATTCTTCCCTTTCCCTTTTGCTGATTTAACTATAGTAACCGTCTGAAAACCCGCCACTAGTCCACCCTCGAAACACTACACCCTCCCACTGTGAAAACCCCGTGTTCTGCCCGTTCTTGTAACGTTTGAAACTTTTTCTGGTTAAAATTCGTAGAATCGGGTGACAACTGAAGATACCTGCAGAGATCTTCGCTAAATTGTTAATTATCATCTCCCACCTGTTGAGTGTTACCGGGCTGAGAATGTATTTAAAACACAAAATGCTCGTGCTAGTGGGTAATGGGACCAGTTGATGGTCTCTTGAGAGTGTTTAATGAGTGAAGTGTGAGAAGAAGTGCGTCGTGTATGAAGCAATTAAGGGATAAACCGCTTCTGTGTGACAGCGACAGATTATTGCTACTGGGAACATTAATCGAAACATCCCCAATGACTAATCACGTAGCTGCCAATCTGGCCAAGTGGTGGAGGACAAAGTTTCTCAATGGATATAAACAATTCACAGGTAAATGTTCTAACCTTCAAACACACCTAGCTCCTTCTAGGAATCATTATCGTCCACCTTAATTATAGAGTACTGTCTTACTATTCTGAGGGTGTCTAAAACCTGAGCCCCATCTACCCACAGGGCATAGTTATTTTTTTCGTCCACTTAAAACTAACTGGCAACATCGCGTAACGTGCCTTCGGTCTTTTTTTCTACCATCCGAAGTATTGGGCTCGTTTCCCATCTGCGTTCGGTTGCGTCCGTGGTCATCTCGATTCTCTTCGGCCGCCTCTTTATTCACGCACCCTACGGTGATTCCTCCAAAGGAAACTGGTTCGGACTAATAAGATAATTTTTGAAGGAATATATTATAATATTATTATGCTTGTTGGGTTGTATCTTGGAACATTTTATAGTCGACGGCTATTTACTATTCACTATTTATTATATATGTATATACACACACACACATATATATATATATATATATATATATATATATATATATATATATATAATATTTCCAGGTGTTCATATCAGCCTAGTCTCGGATTATTTTTGTGTGGTTCACATATTTTAAGAACGTCATTTAAAACGACGTTTCGAGACTAATTACATGACTCATCAAGTTACAACAATATAAATTTAGAAATGTGACAAATGTTCACCTAGAACTAAAACTGATGTGATGAAACATTTTTTCTTCATTGAGACAATTGACGAAAGTAAAACAAAAAGTCGAACAATGTTGGACACCAAAATAATATATTTCAGCTATACCGGTACCTATTTTACACAAGGGTACCTAAAGCTAGGGTATTTTGTGAAGCGAGCCTTGAAAGTTAAGAAATGTGCTGATGCGTGAGTGAGACTAGTCGAAAGCATTCATTCCGATTTAGTGGAACATATCTCAGCTGTTGAGTCGACCAGAAGAAACTGCCAGCACTACATTCTCATTGCTCAACGTATGAATAGCATCGCGTTTCGACACCACCCATAGAAACCATGCCGCTCGCTGAACGCCTCTAAGCTCTCGGCCGAAATCCGAGTGTATAATGATCAGAAAAAAAGCGAATTAAAGTGTCCCTCGTCTCCATTGGACGAAAAATTCCCGCCAGAGTGATTACACAGATATGAATGATGATAAAAACTTGAACAGTGCCAGATACAGCATTAACAAATAACTTACATCATAAGATGGGAGACAATTATTTGTCGAAAATTGGCGTTTTCAAATATTTGAGATTTTCAAAAGGGGGTGCAAAGGGTACGGACCTTTGAAAATGTTCAGAACTCGAATTTTGTAACAACAACTTGTAGGCCCAGGTGGAAAGAATAATTATATAGAAAAGCAATACTCGATTTGTTGTCATCGATTTTTACCTCACCACGTACCATTACATATAAATAACATGTACCGGTTAATGCGACAGTTTATTATGGATCGACAGTATTTTCCAGGTCGATACTTCTCTGAAGTGTGAAGCTATTTAACAAAGCCAGTACGATCGTGTAAAATGTAAATGTTCCATTGACACTGAACCTGCTACGTTGTGGGCAGGGCCGTACGCCCCTAGCTAGGCCCGAATTTTTCTGGCGCCCCTCGCCCTCAAGTAACCAATTCAGTGGGTCCTATACCACACTATCTGAGAAATATGACATACGGTACACCAAGTTTTCATTCAGAAGCACATTTATGATAATTGTGTTGGGCTATTATGACTTATCAATAAGAGGATTATTTTATAAATTTTGATCGTTACTTTATAATATATTGAAATGATAATAGTGAAATTTTTGAGTGGCAAGACCAAATTTTTACAAAGATTATATTGTACACTAGAAGAAAACTGTAGCTATACAGAACATTGTTTTCAATGCTTTCTGTGCATCAATTGGTATTTCAAAAAGTGAATCTAAATATTATATGAAAATTTACGATTTTTCAAAATATATCTACCAATTATTTTATTATTGACGGGCTGACGCCTTGTGCCCTGCCGCGCGGGCCTCGTTGGCATAGGCCTTGATACGGCCCTGGCTGAGGGTGGGTTTCCCTCAAAGTAGCTCAATTGACGTTCTCCGCCAATCTCCGTATATACTGCTAGCATTTATTATAATTATTGTATGCAGCAATTCCGTCCGTCGCCATTCTCACGAAATGTTTCGCATGATTTGGTCGTCAACGTCATGAAATGCCACATTGTTTCGATCAGTGAAAATGTTGTCGAGTTTGTTGTTTTGTTAATACCGTGTCGAGTTCAATCGCGTTCCATTTGTTAATTGCTCTTCTAGTTCTGTCCGTAATACACACAGAGGCAATTAGTTCGTGTATATCGATTTTCGACCCTATGAAACAAGGGACGGGGATAGAACAATTCGTAAATATAGACCATGATTAATAAGTCTATAAAACTATATGCTACCGTGGATAATATATCCGGACCTTGCTATAGAGCCTGTGAAAGTGAATGACCATGTTTTCGCCAATTAAGCCTTCCTATTTACAAGTTATTATACCTATTCAAATGGCTTATTCTTGGTTCAAAATTAAATAAATTCGTGATCAATTTCATTTGTATGTAAATAACAAAAAAAAACGTGCGTATATACATGACAGAGAATGGACATTCAAAAAGCGATAAACGGTTTAGTCAGAAAGAAATAACTGTGACCTCACTCTTTCATAATCTATAGGCTCTCCAGGCATAATCATTATAAGTAGGCCTAGGGCTAGACCTATTAATATGAGAATAGAAAATACTCTCGAACAACCTAGCTGTTGGCGAGGTCTTGAGCAAACTAAAATCAATAACAAATTATCATTCTAGATTTCTCAAAATGTGTAGCTTTGTTATTTTGGCCAACTTGGGTATCGTCGCGGATGGCTGAGGGTTGGATCCACAATGTTCAGTTCTCGGAAAAGCCAACCCTTGTCTGGGTGGGTGATAGAATGTTCCGTATACAGCCTCCATGTCGGGGGTTGTTTGCTGGCAACCAGCCAAACAACCATCACCCTTCTCCGTGCTTCTGGATGGCAACTAAGAATAGTTGGGTGTCGAAATCTCGTGAAGAAATCAGGGAAGATAATGTTGAAGTAAATTCAAGAATCATTACTATTTTCATTCAGTGATGATCCTGGTCGTGAAAGAGTGATACAGACAGCTCACTGAACCGTCATTCAGGAGGCTGTGGTTCGATTCCCGCCATGGTCGACTATTCTCACCGAGGTGCCCTCTGTCGTTCAGGCATGGTTCCTTAGCAATGGGCCACGACCGACTCCTTAACATCTGAGATAACAAAATAAAATCAACTAATAATCTCATTCATTACCAACATAAATTGATTTTCGTCATCAGTTCAGTGTGTCGTTGAACCTAACATGAATGAATAAACTGTTCTATATATTTATTGGTTCGCTTTGCAGTTCTTTTCTCGTGGGTTATTATCTCTTGCTTCTTCTAAACTAAAAGTATGTGCTTTTTGTGTCACCTTCTTTACTTATATAAAGCGTCATAAAATTCGGACATTCTTTGGTCAAGGTTATGAGTATAAGTCACGTATAAGAATTGAACTTTTTTGTTTATAATTACCTTCACCGGCTTGAAATGTGCCGTCAAACGAAGCCGAAATGAGTTCTATCTGTGTCTGCAATGGCTTTTGCTTGTTTGAGATAGTCCTGATCGCCTGAGCAACGATAGAGAGAGCGAGAGAGATAGACGTCTTTTCTTTGTTGGCGCCACGGTGGCGTATGCAAGTCTCCTTTCTCTTTGAACTTAACCCATTTTTCTGCTTCGAAATACAAGTTGTTATTTGAAACCAATCTGTGGTATTTTCTAGATAAACTATTAGAAACGAATTTCCATGACCTTGCTTGAAAATACAGTCGGTAAAAGCCAAAAGATGTGCATTTTCATGTGGTGTAGTATCACCATGTTTCGGTGCCACTGTCTTACTGTCAGTGATATTATCTGTAGCTTATTCTATGAACTGAGACGGGTGGGCCAGTCGCTAGCGCGCTGAACCGTCATTCAGGAGACCGGGGCTCAATTCCCGTCAAAGTTAATTTAATTCCATACGGGGACACGATTAAGCAGGTGATAACGAAACCAGGAAGTGATGATAAGAGAAGGGATGAGTTGAGAAATTCATTCATGAGGTGGAATCTTACAATAAGAATGCATATTATGTTGAATACACATCTTTTAAAATCATTACAACTCATAAGATATGATGTATTTTTGAATTATAATGGGCTGGTGGAAATTTGACGCCCCGTTAATATTTGGCACCCTGGCCCGGGTCTCGTAGGCTTGTGCCTAAATACGACCCCGATCCTGAACTAATTCAATCGGAACTAGAACCAATCTAAAACCTACTTCCGGATCCGACGAATAACCGCTTCGATACCAGGTGGATCTCGGCGGATCCTGAGAAGAATCGACTTCATTTACAACTCTGGCAAGTTCAAACCTATTCAATCTCGAGTGGTAAAAAATAATAGTCAATGGCTTGCCTGTATATTTTTATGAATTGAATTGTATGTTTTTTTTTATGTCACTAATGCATTTTACGATGTTGGACTGATAACTTATCTGTAAGCCTACATATTTTTTATACTGCCGTATCGCAATACGTGCTCTGTAGAGTTTTGTCGTGCTCTTTTTAGCGCCGTTATTGTATTCCGATCTGGCGCCGACAAAGAGCGAGCCAAACCCATGGATATAATGTAGAGTAATAATAGGAATAAAATCTACGCGCGTTCTGTGACGTTGATTGTTCAAAAGTCTATTCCTCCCGTAAGGTTTGTTATTTATGTCGACGCCCTGGGCGGGGTTGGCATTTAGCAATCTCGTAATATGTTCTGTTCAAACTTTGAGGCATTTATTACGCCGTAGTGGTTTGTCGCCGAGGAATGCACGCTTGTGGTCGCATTTAGTGTTAATCGTGGTCTTACGTGGGCCATTTACATAATTATACATGCATATTCATAAAACGCATCTCGTAAATGGGTTGTTTAGGAACGATACAAAAGTTCATCAGAATCTGAAATTTTCAAATTGCAGTTCTTTTTATTCATTTACCTTGGGCTTAACGACTCACTATGTGATAACTATATAGGCCTACGATCTATTGGCGTTTGATGAATGATACATGGGATGATGCCATTTTTGATAAACAGTGTGCATGTATGCGGAAGACGTGCGATCGGAACCGCCAATTGACTCTCATATAGTGATGAAGTTTGTCGAGGAGGTCACGTACTTATACATGCAGTTCATGGCACTTTTGCTCAAGTGTATTCACGAGAGGTGACGGTTCCGAGCGACCGTCCCCCTTATCCCATACTATCGGCGGACGGGTGTTCGCGCCTTCGTACCTCGTCGATACAAGTTCTCTGCATGACAATTATACCGATTGAGGAGGGACGACTGTCGAGAGCCGTAATGTCTGTTTTACATACTAATAGGCCTACTTGGTTTCTATCGTCGAGGTAGAAATAATAGCGTATGTTTTCTTGTGATCACGTAAGAAGAAAGTCGTCTACTATCATAACAAATACAAACATCACCGTTATATTTGTGTTGCCGAGTTATTTTTGGGTTGTTGTGAATTTTCACGAAGAAGTCGATGACAAGAAACGCAGCTCCATCTTTCATAAGTGTTAAATCCATGAAATTCTATCGAGAACGTCATTAACAAAGTTTTTTTACTATTATTTGGTTGGTAGGCCTACACATAACACAATCCTATACATATTTCTGGATGCAAGTATACATAATACAATTACTGAAATTATACACATAATATTTTGTCGGTGTCAGGCGCTTAGGAAGAGGGGGGATGACCCCCCACTCTATGAGCCTTGACACTCAAAGTTCACTTACTTACCTGGGGATATATACGCTAACTCATGTTGGATATGCTTCAAAATTCGTAAACTAGAGTACAAAATTGGTGCAATATTCCTGCTATTTCACTTCTACGAATTTCATATTTGGGAAGCCAATTGAATGGACCCTTCTAAGATGGTCAAAGAATAGTAGGGTTCCAGACCCCTATGCGAGACGACCTTTCTCTTGGCGACAAGTAAATATTATTTTAAAAAAGCATTCAACAACAACAACAACAGTCTTATCACCGTCTTGAGCCTATATCTGCTTGAGGTACTCGATGCGTACATTTCCGCAATGTGTTTCATTATAGTACTTGTTATCTCGTCTGTCGGCTCTCGCACTCGCACACCTGACGCTAGTATAGGCCTATCATCGTGCGGTTGCTGGTTTGTGCGCAACTTTTTAATGACAATGTCACACAGGATCAGCTAGCTAGCTGACAGGTGTGCCAACGTGGAAAAAACGAAATGTAACTATAGGAATTAATGGAGATTATGCAATGTATATAGGCCTATACGATTTTTTATGGTGGCTGTTTTAGACATACTCGTATCCACGAAAGAAGGTCGTCGACTAGCTAAGTGGTTGTGACAACGGTGAAGTCATGGTGTGATTCTAAGGATTTACCATGCATTAATGACAGGGGGCGCCCGAAGAGCGTATACCGGAATTAAGTCGACTCGGTTGTGTGACATTGGTTTGGGTGTCCAGCAGCCTTATACCTAAACCTCAACTACATTTTACAGCCATCCATTCAGAAGTACCCCGAAGCCCATGTCTCATGCACGACCGGGTTGAATTTATTCCGGTATATTCTCACCCTCTTCAACGTCTCTGATGAAAGATGCGGTTGCTATGATTGTCTTGAATCCCCGTCTTGGAAAATTAGAATATCCTTTGAAAAATACTTCAGTTATATGAATATGTAACTGATTTTTGTGTTTCTAAAGTTGGTATTGAGTATAGACGACATTCTTTCTTCGTGGATGCAAGGATATATACCACCACGAGGTAGCTTATATATACAGCTTGCACCTAAATTAGAAATCCTGTTCCTACCTGACTAAACCAGTGAACCTTGTAATATTGCATAAGATTGACATGTATCAGACGAACGGAAAACGCACTTTTACTTCTGATCCGAACTCGACACTACCCACTGTCATGTCGCTCACCTGTCATATAGTTATAGGCCTACACGACAGTCGAAATCCAGACCAAACCTTACATTACGTTTTGGGTGACAGTTTAGGCACTGTGGGGCAGTGTGTCGATGTATCGACAAAATATAGGCCTATCTCAAGACCAATTGCATTTATTTCATGACACCATAACGTCAAGGTCAGGGTAGGTTACTGATTTCGAAGCTATTCAGCCTGTAACGCGAAGCCGTGAAGTTCGACGAATATAGTGAACATAATTTTATAATTCAAATCGTTCTTATTTGCGTATTTCGAAATATGTCATTTTGTCATATGTTTGCCGGTTTATTGGAGAGGTTTTGAACCTCACACCCAGTACGATCAATTGTGTGTATATAGTATATGGTATGATCCTTATTTAGATTTCTTGCCCATATTCGGGCTGCCAATACGACACAGAATAATAACAAACAACAAGATTCAAAATATATCACAGATAACAAAATAAAAGAATGGAAAATGAAATTATGAGAGAAAATAATAATAATAATTGAATCGGAATCAATTCAAACATCTAACAAAATTACTTATGAAATAGAAAAAAAAATGAGAAAATATGTACGTACTCTGATGGTTTACTTGGATATGGGCCTAAATGATTCCTAAAAATGGATACTGAACTGTTTATAGCGGGAGCGTAATATTATGTATATAACACTACTACTCAAGTTGAATCTCTCACAATAATCTACCAAAATTATTACAAAAAAAAATTGAAAATCAAAAGAAATGTACAAAAAAACTGCGCGATTCATCTGAAGCCATCACTGGATTTTTTAAAATGATTTTCAAAATCACTTGGACGAAATCTGCCCACTTCTTTTTCATACATTTTTTTCTATTAGTTTTGTAATTTTACTGTTTGTTAATGAGTCATCAGAAGTTATTCATCACCTAGGAACAATCCCGGTTTGTAAAGCGACGTGGATGGATGAAAACACGTGACGTGGAAACAAAATAATTTAGAAATTGACTATTGAAATCAGTTACAAATATAAGTCAACTACGATAAATCTCTTGTACACGTCTCGGCTCTCGTCTTGTATAGTTACAGCAACACTCTAGTGTCTCTAGTAACCCCGCTTGTTTGTGTTCCTAATCTCCGGCGCACCAACACACACACACACACACTCCCAACACATGCGATAAGCAGATATGTACTCACGCCCTTTGATGTGTGCCGCCTCAAGTATGTGTACGCACGGTACACAGGCGAGAGAGAGAGAGAGAGAGAGAGACGACCGGCTATTTGCGTCCGACTTCTCACTCTTTCTCTCAGCTGTCCGCGCATATAGCTTACGTGTTTGGTTGTGGTACTCAACATGGGATTGGCAAATGTAGAATTTGTTGTACATTTTTGACATCGTGTTGTTTCATTTTTAGCTGTAAGCTGTATCGTTCAATTATCTGAACAATTATGGGTAAATTGTTTTTTCTTGGATTTTACTGAACAATTGAAAAATTATATATATATATATGTATATATATATATATATATATATATATATATATATATATATATATATATATATATATATATATATATATATATATATATATATAAATAATTCATTGAATATTGAATATTGGTTTATATGTGACGGGGGATTCGAGGTAAATGACTTGGAATGTAATTCAAAATTTTACTAAAAAGATTGCTTTCTATAGAATTCCTCAAGGTGAGTTTCGAGCATAGGTACCATTTGTGAACGTAGGCGAGGGGAATGGAGGGGATATATTCTTGATTGAGAGTGAGAGTGACCTGTCTTGTTTGCTTCTCACCTTTCGTTACAAAAACGAATTTTCAGTCGACCTCTCGCGGAGAGGCTGTCAGTAGTTGGGCGATGAAGTGGGTAAATGCGCGAGCGAAATATGTGTGTGCAATTTAATCGAAGTCCTCATACATATAAGTCTTGGAACTATCAAGTATATTAACTCACTGCTCTCTTTGTGTATCACTACTCAATTCTACCTGGTGATCTTTCAAACAGAAACTAGATTGTGTGAGAGAAGATATTTTGTGGCAGTGTTCAATTCCCATCAAAATTACATATTTTCTTTGAATATTGTTTTCAAAACTAATTTTTCCCATGGAGCCACTTGACTAGTTTTCAGCCTGTATAGGTGGTTCCCCAAATCTCGTTTGATCAACAAGTACTGGAGCCCTTTTTGAATACAGGGCTGCGTCAATGAGGCAGTTTCGTAGCCAATGTGTGTGTTCATAGTTTTCGAGGAATATTTCACACAAATAGCTCGTTCATCTCCCAACGCATGCGTTTGTGTTATACAATTCGCGTGCGCACAAGAATAGAGAAAGTTGTATTGGATAAATTATATTATTAAATATTGAATATTGTATGCCTAGGCCCCAAGAAAGTCTCGTGGAATTCCTGATTATCAATTAATAAAATGACTTGAAAATAACTTGAAATGAATTATTAGAATTGATAAATGAACTATATATATAATATATATATATATATATATATATATATATATATATATATATATAATGAATAAAATGAATATATATATATATATATATATATATATATATATATATATATATAATGTATAAATGAATATATATATATATATATATATATATATATATATATATATATATATATATATATATATATCCTATACGTTGTTTCCACATGAATGGGTTGATAAATGTGGCAACTCCGAGTTTGTACAGTTTGAATGGCTTTTTCCATCCAATGATTTGTGTGTGTGGCGATGTGGCAACGCCGAGATTCGGCAGCCTCTGTTGAGCACCTTTGTGCCAGGGAATAAACACGAGCAACGTGCCACGGAGATTTGGTTGGGAGGATGCTAGCCGGGATGCTGAGGGGACCGACCTAAACGGGTATCGAAGCAACAGAACGCTCGCTTGGCGGCGAAGATAAACACTGGATAACGTTGGTTGAGAATCGGTTTACGCGTTGATAAGCCGAATATAATTTTCAAAAACAGTGTCAAAAGAGGTCAGTGTAGACGAATTAGCGAAATATCACGTTATCGGTGCTAATTTTTAATGGAATTTTTAATGCGAGGGAAATATAGAGATTTGTAATTCATTCAAGACAGTATACGTTAGAACTATTCAACTTATGTCGTATGAATGACGAAAATATACAACTAAAAAAAACACAGCTTTATTGCCTTTATTTGTTTCAAATAGTTGTACTTGTCTTATATACCATCTTGAAGGTATCATAAATATTTGTATTTCTTACGCATTGACATTTTGTTTCCTCATACCGTTCACAAATTCACCAATCACGTGATATTTCGCTAAATCGACTTCCATCATAGACGAAAGATAGCATTCTGTGCTTCCATACTGTGCTTAGAGCCAGCACGAATTTGCCGGGCCGTCAAGAGCAACGATCTAATTATGACAGACTTGCCCTATTTGCCGTACACCGTGTCCTTGAGTGTTGGTTGTAGCCGATCTTTTACCGGCCGTCAAACTTGCCGTGATGACGGATAGGCGATATCACGGTCAGACGGCTTGTATACTGAAACGGCCGGTCGTCCATCGCCTCTCAAGCACTGAAAACCAAGTGGCCATTCGTCGGGTCGGAAGCACGGTACAGTTCGGTTTTAGTTCCGATCAAATTAGTGGGGATGTTGGTTAGGTTAGTAAGTTCAGGTCCATATGGTTAGGATATGGCCATATCTGTTATCACCTTTGAATTAGAGGAATTGATCCGCATGCCAAATCACAAGCTGGCGAACTTTCACAAAGAACAAACGGAAGCACGAGTGCAGGAAACCTATCTGCAAAGAGTGGCAAAACATTTTCCGGTAAAATTGTAATGTCGGTCGACAAAGGTTGAATGATCAGGGTGCCATGATCCGCTATGTTGTTAGGTGGATACCGACTTGTGATTGGTCAGCAAGAAAAAACCGTGTCGGACGACAAAAAAAAATGGAAACTCTCGGGAACTGTTAACCCTCTTCTAACTCGAAGAAGAACGGTCCCAGTAAAGGGATGCTGTGACATTTGTCTCCCACGTGATTTCGCCGGTGTGTCGCCGTGGTGGTTGCGGTCTTCTCGACTTTTCTTGGTACTGCTCGACTCGCGAGATGTCGGAGAGATGGTTCTTCTTGCCTCCGGCTAGCTCCTCTCGGAGACGACGTTGCCGTGCCGTGCTGGTTCGTGCCAGCTATCGGCTACCGGTGTTCCGCTCGCCCTCCGACTCTCTCTCTCTCTCTCTGTCTCTCTCTCTCTGTCTCTCTCTCTCTCTCTCTCGCACACCGTCCAGTTCATGGGCCTGACAACCAATCACATGTACGACCCGGATACTGCCTCCCGGTGCGTGCCCGGCCTCCTTTATACTTCGAGATCTCCTGGACCATTTTCTATGTGGTCAGTACACATATAGGTTAATACCCCCCCATTAGGTATAGTGAGTTCATTCAAACTAGGAGAACGTATACATGCGTTGGGAGATGAGTGTAGAAGTATGGACATCTACAATCACAGATAATCGATTAATTGCGATTCAATGAAGAAAATTGTGCCAGTTCACTCTACATCTATACAGACGTGGATTTCAAAAATCATATCTTCTACCTGTTGATATTTATAGGGCGACCTGTTGAATCTTTGTAAATGCTACCTGCCAACATTTTTTATTGCACCCCCTGTTGAGCCTAATATTCAATCATGTTGATGCTTATAATGCGTTTTCGTTTTTCCATATGACTATCGTGAAAAATACTGAGGATGTGTATAATTTTGGTTTCTATACTCAATGAAAAAAAAAAGTTTTTTTAAAGAATTTTTGTTTTTCAAATATTTTTTGTGGGTTTCGATTTTTTCCCGAAATAATCGTCACGTCGATTTTTCTCTGAACAATCCCAATCATATTTTATGTATGACACTATATAATGTCCAGAAAAAGTTTCAAGAAGATTGGTAGCTGCGTACAGGTAACTTACTGTTCCTTGATCTGTATAGGCCTATGTAATTGAAAAAAAAAACAGAAACGGACCCCGATTTTTTCCGGCATCCAGGCGTATGCTAAGTAGAAGTCTTCGCTACGCTCATATAACTAAGCTTAACAATATTTATATTACAGTGAATGCCTATTTGAACGTAGATCTGTGGTTATTTCCCATTATTTGTGAATAATGATAAACATTTTACAGTAATTTAAAAGTATTTTAGGCAGTTGATAATTCGAATATTCACAGGTAGGTCAATTTTATTGAGGCATAAATTCAAATCGAATCACTACCTATATAGTAATTCTGTATTTGTATACAGAATTCGAGTAGTTCAATAACTTGACTACAGGTCTAAAACAAAGATGGCGTGTGTCAGAAGATTACTATGGCAATAGGAACAGTTGAGCGCAAACAAACTGACACTGGAGCATGTGATTGGAGAACACAATTTGGGGAACATTGTTGTACACTTATTACAACAATGTGTGACAGTGCATTGACATCTCTTGGAAGTAACGTGTATCATGGACGACCATGACCGAGTATACGCTTAGATTGGCCGCATAATTATAGATAGGGGCCTATATATTCTGCAGCCGATAGCGACATATGTTCGTTCCAATCTCGGCGGCCATATTGGACATTTACAAATAGAATCCATAAGCAATGCATTCTATACTAGGCCTAGCCTATCACTAATATATGTCAAATATGGCGGAAAACTTACCGGTTTGCAAAGCACCGCATGAAGCTATACTGCCGAGACACAAATATTTACACCTTCTTAACGTTGAGTATCGCATCTCGGTGAAAATATGATATATCTAAGGTATAATCAACGATTTAACGATAACGTATTTGAAAACATTGAAAAATTGTCGTATAGGCCCTATAACGCATCTCTTTCAATTTGCATTACTTTTTTCATTCTGAAATTGGTGTTTTCTATCTTGGTTAGATCTATTGGACGAAGTTCAGCATTTGGTCCCATCCCACCCTAACACATGCAGACTAGTGCTCAAGCTATTTCAGTGCATCAAGGGGTTGGGGTTGGGCTAGGTTTGGAATCGTCGTTTAGGATGCTGTAAGTGGCGGGTACAGACAAGAGAATCGGATACGTTGTAATCCGAATCTGAAATTGGATGCTCTATTTTTTTCATTCAATTCGGATGTTTTTTCGTTGTGTATTTTTTGTATGTGCATGGTGAGTTCTTTACTCGAGTGGGTCTGTATGATAACGTAAATATAAATAAACTTGATGGTGGTGAAAGGGGGATCTATTTATTCCTAATTGATACTCATGAGGGACGCGCGCTATAGCAAAGACGTTCGATTTTTAATTAGGAGTGCATGGGAGTTGAATTGGCGAAATATCATTGTTTGGGGCGGGGGGGGGGGGGGGGGTAACTGGTAGAACGGCATAGGTAAGATATTAAAATTTCAATTGGGAAAAACCGAAATTTAAATTCCTTCAAGATGTAGCCTATAAGTGAAAACTATTCAACTAATCGAATAATTTCCACAGGTTAACATCGGAAAATATGGAGCTATAAAAGAACACATTTTAGTTCTATATGGATACCAGTGAAAACGTTGTAATCCGAGTGGATAAATATCTGTGAATTTCCATCTCGATCATGACGTTCAAAAGTTATCGCTATATATATATGTATTATAAATTCTTTATTAGTGAAAAAATAATGACTCATGTCTTAGGAGTTAGGCCTACAGAACATTAGGCACATAATAATATATATATCCTGAAAATGAAAATAATAGATCAATAAAGAGAGCAAAAAGCCAATACAATAGTGTTTGATACAAAAACTACATTTATAATTATATTCATTTAAATTAATTTATATTAATTTAAATTTATGTTAATTTATTATCATTTCAAACTGACATTTCACTAAATCGACTCCACCGTTTTTTCTATTAAAGGCCCTATTCGAAACTTTCCAAAAGCGACTCGATGGAACGTCTTGAAGGCATTGAAACAACATGATAATAACCGGCACCGGTAGCTCAGTGCTAACGAGCTCGCCTCATGTGACCTGAGAGATGAGAGTGAATCGGGCCTCTGTTCAGTACCTGAAACACCGTCATATAATTGGCACGTGTGGATTCTGTACAATAATTATGATGTTTTTAAAATCAGGCTGGATTATGTTGGTTAATTAACTGGGCTAGGATTTGATTTTAGATTTGATTATATTTATAGCTACCCTCGGTAGCTCGGTAATGAAACTGAAGTCACCGTTGGGCGTCAAAGTTTTATAATCACTATTCATTCGTACCCCCGTATATAACCTAGCTGTTGATGATGTATAGTTGAGCAAACAATAATCGTCATCGATTTGATTATTCCCATTAGGCTTATCAAGTAGCATATGGACCTTATCATATAGACCAATTCAAAATCTCCAGTGGTCAAATATTGACTGCCGCGGTTGCGTGTATGCCGCGATCGGTAATAATGATGGACCAACAGAGAGTAGAATCATCAGATAAATATAAATGAGTTCACATTTTTTTTCATTTACGTATCAATTGAACGGACATTCCTGTAAACTCTATGATCAGAGGCGATTACAAAAGGGCTGCAGGCCGATAGAGTAGAGTTCTGTATGGCAAGGTTTACCGCCGACAAGCCAAGGCCAACGCCCTATTCCATCTCGACTTCCCCCCCCCCCACCCCACCGCTCGTCGACCGCTCGATCTGCCATTCATTCACACTCTTTGTTGCCCTCTTCTGTCACTTTTCTTCAAGGCCATCACAACCCTGCGGCTGGCTTTTATTGAATAATGACACTAGTTTCTCCTCCAGTTTTAGAGAAAACTAGAAGTAATCATCTCAATTTCAGATATCGCGTAATTAATTCATTTGTCCTCCAGGACCCGCCCACTTATCCGAGTCGTGACGTAAGCGTTACCCGTTTCTGTTCATGTTTCAATACGCAATCGGGTAATGCTTGCGTCATAATTTGGGGAGTCTCTGGAGGACAAGTGAATTGATTGTGATTTCCGAAACTGAGATGGGGATTTCTTGTTTTCTCTTAAATTATGATGAAAAACGCGTCATTTATTCATTCGAATATATTCCCAGGATTGTTTTTCACTTCTTTCACATAACGCCTGGTATTACCCTAGTTTTATTACAGCCCCTTACCGGTATATTTCATTTCATTTCATTTTGTATTATATAATGTTCTTCACGATAAATGGATACATAAATATAATCTAATAACTTCTAATTATTGAAAAACAGAACCCACAAAGCCAAAGCCTGTGTGTGGGAAAGGAGGAAAAGTTGATACATTTGAATAAAATATATACCAAGAGGGAACGGTTCTTAATAGGCTATAATATTGGTTCATAGATAAGCTGGGTAAATTTCATGTATTTAGAAAGGTTGAATTTGATGGTAAATTATGATTTAAATGTTAGAAATGTTGGATGGTTGAAACCGAATGTTATTGCTGAGGTTTAGTTCAATTGGACTGTTGTGGTCTAATAGTGCCCATTAGTGACATAGGCCTAGTGATAATATTGAGACGGGCGCCGCGATCCCGATCAGTGATCGATCGAACCACAATAAAAAATGCATTTCAAAGAGAGTGCTGATGTTGATACCAAATATAGGTGCTATTTGCTGATACGCACTATAACTATACAGTTGCTTCACGACTAATGGTTTTCCCCAAATTATAATTGAATCTACGTATGTTTCATCTCATTTCATGGATCGTACTATTTTTAATTTTGGAAATGTTATCGAAAAAGATTACAGAGTTGATTTTGCGAAATGTCGTTTTACAGTTGATGACTTTTAAACAGTATATGAGATATCAAAATTCTATAGGCTAACAGTAGAAACACATCTTTTCATTACCTTTCAGGCTTTCTGTGTGGTATCAGTCTATTTAACTTATATCACATAATTTTTACAGGTATGCAGCTGATTTTTTTCTTCTCAGATGTATACCTTGTGAAAATGTTAGAGGCCAAGGTTAGTAATATTATTTCACATCATTATGAAGATGAAAAAATGTGTTTCTCATTAGAATTTTGATATCTCTTATTGTTCAAAAGTTATCTGATGAACTGACAAATCGCTAAATCGACTGCCTTTTCATTATAATCAGTCTGTAGCTCTTTGTTCTTATGTTACTTTACGTACTCTCAATTAAAACGTGCCA
This sequence comes from Brachyptera risi, assembly GCA_964007535.1. Lineage (NCBI taxonomy): Eukaryota > Metazoa > Arthropoda > Insecta > Plecoptera > Taeniopterygidae > Brachyptera > Brachyptera risi. Next base: position 15,704,010 of record OZ023326.1, read on the forward strand.
AAACTTGAATGATTGTATCATATACGTATAATAAATATACCTTAATCCTACTCTCCTATTCACAGTCAAGTTCCTATATATATATATATCGCAGTTTGATTTGAATCTCGAACATCTTTGCCGTAGAAATCCATTATTACGACGTTTCGCACATCCGTCGGGGCGTAATTAGCTCCACGATCATAACTCCGACATTAATTTTCAGGTAATTGGTTTTAATCGCGTGTTGCCGGTTTTCCTTTGCCTTTGTAGTTCGCCGCCGCCGCCGACAAACGGAGTAAATGTATCAGGAACGAGCTAAAGCGGTATTTCCTCTCCCTCCCCTCCACCCTCCCTCTCGCTCGATCTCGCTGTGTCTTGCTCCCCCGGCAGTCCCCTCACTTCGGTAGACAACCTGTGTACAACATGATACATCCAGCTCCATCTTCTGGCAGCACAATCATGTAACGTTCCAAATTCCAACCGTTCATTTATTCTTTATTTATTTTCATTTTTTTTTTATCCAAGTGGATATTAACATGACTAAAATTAGAACATTTAAGAGTACATCATAAGGACGGTCAGGGTTAAAATAAAGTACTATACAAAAAAACACAATATTAAGAATACGAACGAAATAAATGCAAACAAGCCTCCAAGTAGCTTGATTACAAGAGTACGCCACGACTAGATTCACAGCCTTCTTTATTCAAATTATTCAATCAAGAGAAGAATGATCTGCATGGAGAAGGCTGTGACTAGATTATATAAATGGTAGATGCTATTTTGTTTTTGTAAGTAGGTAATAATACCTAGCTACTCCACCAAGTTGAAAATTAAAATTGAGTGTGTTTTGAACACGCGTGGTTTGTGGGGACTAGGCATTCATTATACTTCAATAGGTTGTGTTTGTATGTTATGTTGGTAGACGACCTTCTTCTTTCGTAGACACAACTATCATGCGTTATGTACATGTGCAGCCTGCTAGGTATTTGTGCTATTATGATTTTTTATGACGGACGATGTTCACAAAAAATAACGAACACTAAAAGAAACGCTTCTGTAATAACATTTCAGAAGCATATTCCTTCTAGTTCTGCTTATATCTGGTTTCACATTTTCTCTTATTTTTCCAGCTTGAATTATATTATCACACCACGCGATATTACGATTGTTATTACTTGAATTATCGGTAATGTTTGATCTCTCGGTGATCTTATATTCCTACCTACACAACAAACTTATTGGGAATGCGTAACGAGAACCTAAAATATTTTTCATAAAAAGTAGGAAACCAACTCAAAAAATTTCATTCCACCGTGTCTTTTATCCGCCCAACTTGGCTCCACTTTAGTTGAGGTCCAACGACAGTTCACAACGCAAGTACATATACAGTTGACTAAAACGTCAACATTGCAACTTCATATAGGCTTATATTTTGTGTACTATATCTATTTATAAAATATACCCACTTGTAGGCCTATAGAGATATTACAATCTTGTTTGTAGGTCGTATCGATTATAAAATTACTACGACTTCATTCATTCATATAATTTGAGTCGATTCAAGCCAAGACAGAAGTTCCGGACAGTGATTAAAATCCAGATGTTCATACATCTGAGGGTCCAGGTTACCTATTTTGAAGTGCTTCTAAGTTTTCAGGCGGCGATTGACAAGTTGTATAAAGCGATACAATAGACAAGACATCGGCTGAGTTTTTAGTTTTCTTCTTCTACGATGTATTTCAGTTCGATTTCCATTCGGCGCAAACACGCTAGTTTGAGAACACAATGTCAAGACGTCGTCGGGGAGAATGGCTCGCTGTCTCGGCCGGTCACGCTCTGCGAACCGTGCCGTGCAGCCAAGCTCACGTTTCTGTTGATGTGACGCACATCAAAGGGCCAAGACGCCGCCAACTCTATCTCACTCTCTCTCTCTCTCTCTCTCTCTCTCTCTCTCTCTCTCTCTCTCTCTCTCTATGCGAGTAAGGCTTTTGGTATTTTACACGCATTGACGTTACGATATGACAGGAAGTAGACGTAGTGTACATTGTATATATATATATATATATATATATATATATATATATATATATATATATATATATATATATATATTTATATATTTATATATATGATGAGATGATGAGATGAAAGGTTATTTTATTTATATGGTGGGAAGGAGTCGGTCGTGGCATGTTGTTCAGGAACCATCCCAGTATCAACCTGAACGACAGAGGGAAACCACGAAAAACCCCTGTCAGGATGGTCGACCATAGCGGGAATCGAACCCCGGTCTCCTGAATGACGGCTCAGTGTGCTACCACTCGGCCACGCGTCTCGGTATATATATATATATATATATATATATATATATATATATATATATATATATATATATATATATATATATATATATATATATATATATATATATATATATATATATATATATATATATACAGAATAACTGTAAAAACACAAGTATAATTACATAACCTCTTGTAAGACGTAATTGTCTTCCCAATCATAAATATGCCCTGACAAATTGTTCATAGCACGACAATAGGCTTGTCACATAATAAATGATGAACAATCGTTACTGGAGCAATACAGCGAACTGGTTGGATTATCAAAGATTGTGATTGGTTGATAGCAGCTGGTGGACATTGTTGTCTGCCTAATAAGAATGAGTGACGTCACTTGACAGAATCCTATATAGCACATTTGTTCCAATATAACGGTTGGTAGACAGCTTTATTGCGTGCATGCTGCCCCTAGACTCGTAGAACGAATCTCATGTCAGGTGTATATCAATAAATATGTTGGGGAAAACTTTTTTTCAAAACAATATACTTCCAAGTTCTCGTCTGTTCTATTGACCTATTTTTGGTTTCAACGGGGAGCCACCCAGAACTCGACATTTTTATTGTCAACTAAACTTATAAACGATTGCAGTGACTGTCAGTGTCAGGACGAACATATTGCAGTGGAACTGCTTGATACCATTCAGAGAAGTATAGCTTATGAAATACTGTCGATCCATAATACACATTTACAACCGGCGCAATATAACCACGTCGTTGACGCGCCGTTAAACCACAATATTCATTCATTCACATTTACAATATAGGTTATGTGTTACTTGAAGGCCTGTGCCCTTGCCCTATATGTTCGATTCCCACCACATGTTAGACCATCCTGGGAGTGGTGCATTGGTATTTTCTGCTGTCGTCTAGTTTGATAGTGGGAAGGTTTCTGAACGACAGGTCACGACCGACTCCTTCCAACTATCCATCAAACACACTGCCAAATTCTTCTAGTTTTCAAATAATGTTTTCAGTAAAGGGTTATGGAAAAGGTCGATTCTCAATCATTTAGACTATACAGAAATCTAACAATATGTTTAAATTAAACTAATTAAACAGTGGCGGGGAAAGATGCGAATTTAATATTTCGGAAATATTTAGGAGATTATATAGGCCTTACTATCTTTGCAGTCTAATGGAAAGAATCAACACTCGTCTCCATAACCCTATATATGGTGGAGACCTCGTTTGAATATTATAATATATACTCACTATATTTACATATTCATTTTAAACAGAGTGCTTTTGTGTTTCGGCTGTTTGCTATGGAAACAATACTCACTCCCCGGAAAAAAAATCATTATAGCTCGGCGTTGTATCAAGCATTTTAACTATTATAGAACGATTTATCAGAGAACAATACAGAAGTCAATGTTTTGATATCAGCACTGATACTGATAGTATAAATACGCGAGATGAATCTTTAGAGAGAAGAGCGTATAAAGGCTCGAGTGCTGCAAAAACATCGATGATTATTATTATTGTTCACTTAACGACCCCACCAACAGCTAGGTTATACGAGGGTACGAATGGGCAAGTAAGGACGAAACTATGAAGTGAAAACAAGTGAGAGGACATATACAAAAAAAAACATGCCTTGTGCGGGACTCGAACCCACGCCTAACGGTGACCAGTTTCTGAAGCGGTGCCTCAGCTGACAGAGCTACCGAGGGCGGCGCAATACATCGGTATTTCTTCTGATTCATTGAAACGTCCCGCTCGTGAATCACCCGCTCCGTTTGCTTTGTTCCTACAGGACTATTATAGTTATAGCTTATCTTCACTAGAAATCTGCCAATTAATGGTATATCCTTGTCATTAGTAAACTATGCGTGTTTTTTTCTAATTTTTCATTATTAATTATTTATATTGGGTTTAACGAGGCACTGTAATGATGAGTAATATTGGCGGCGGATGAATAATTAATGAGATAGACTAATGGCCGGGAAACACCATGTGATGTGCCAATGCCAATATGTACGATGCTTCCACACTATAGACCGTACTATTAGATTTCCTCTATCACATACTTAGCTTTTCTTCACTAGAAAATTTGGCAATTGTTGGCATTTTTTGTCATTAGGCCTATAGTATACCACATAACTATGTTTTTCTCATAATTTCCCATAGTCACCATCCAGTTATTTATATTGGCCTACCAACGCACTGTAATGATATCCAAGATCTATTGGCGTCGGATGAGACTTATTAATGGGATAATGAGAAACACCGGTAATGGGCCAATGTACGACGTTTTCACACCACTATTAGATTCAGATGTCTGTCGCATCCTGTTATGCAAGCCACGAGAGAACTGTTTAGCTGTTTGATTATCAACGCATCTCATCACAGTCTAAATATAGCCTCGCTTCTCTTAAAATACGTTCGCGTTTACGTCGCCTCTTCAATGAACGAATGGAACCGACTGTACGTTTTGTTATGAAGCGATTTCCGCATTCCGATCTGTATGTATGTATGTACGGCCTAGGTGTATGTGTGAATTGAAAAGTGTCGATACGTAAAGACTTCTTATTACGTAATCGTAGTATATAATAAGTAGGTACTGTGTATTTGAATCGTGGTTTTGATTTTAATAATCTGGCGACGTGTCCCCGCGAGTTGGCTTGGCTGGCCAGTCGATATAGGCTACTAACAATGAGGGTGGATGGTGGACGATGCATTGATCGGTATAGCGGGAATTTTTCTGCACGTCGTTTTTTAAATGGAACTGGAAGTAAAAATATTAGTCGGAGGGGTTAATAACTCCTGAAAATTGGTGAAGCACTTGTCATGAAATCCCTTGAAATCTTCTTGAAATCCCTTGAAATCTCCCTGAAATCCCTTGAAATCTTCCTGAAATCCCTTGAAATCTAATTGAAATCCCTTGAAATCTCCCTGAAATCCCTAAAAATCTGAAATCAGATGCATACACATAATTCACAAGTTTAAATTTACCCCTCGTATTAGTCCTTTTACATGTTGTTACGGGGCTCCTGCTCTATTCTCACTATCTGTATACAGTGTATATAACACTGTATAAAATAGTAATAAATAAATAAAATAAATAGTCGCAACTTTTGTGTGGATAATTTCGTGTCTTGTGGTCGAATTGAGATGAAAATCAACTTTTACCATAATCGTGCAATCGAGACAATGTTTGATGGTTTTTTGGTTGTAAAAAAGTTACCAAGTCGGGAGTCGAACCGTCGACTCGGGCACGAGTCAGCGATCAGCGGTGTTATGACCATATAGCGCCACACTGACGTTTGATTTGGAACCTGCTATAGAGCGTTGTCTATATGTTTTTTGTTTGTTTTGTTCACACGCTAGTCATACCGTTCATGAGTTTGAGTTTTTTCATGTTTCTCATTACATGTTCTCTAAAACAATAAGTTGGAACATTCTAAAAAAATGTCAACGTGCATGTGATTTTTTAGGGAAGAATTCCGATTTTATTTTAAATTTTAAATACTCGTAAGAATATAGCATTTAATGAAAAAATAAATCGAATAGATATTCTTTGAAATGGGCCTAAATGATATTCAGTCAGGATTTAATTACATAGTAAATGCACATGTTTTGAAAATGTTGAGAAATCTCGTTCAGCCGTTCGGAGAAGAAGAAATAAGCAGAATAACCTCGTCGTTGACGCGCCTCTAAATCCCAACATTCATTCAAAAAGAAATAACCATTTTTTTCGTCGCTATTCCACGCATTTTTTCATTTACGCCAACCTGTCAACGTGGTCCATGTATAGCGTTCTCCTAGTCAAAGTAGAAATAGGCCTACACGGGGAAAGCAAATATTGATTTCGGGTTCACACATACAATATTGGTCGGAACCGTCTGTCGCTACTCTAGTCTATTGTACGCGGGATTTAAGTTTGACTGGTGAAGCCGATTATTCCACAGGTCAAAAACGAAAGCACAAACTTAGATGATACGTGGCGTGCACATATTAGTCATCATCCAACGGGATACTAGTAGGCGTTATAAAGTTTTGAGGCGCAATCGATTGAATCACATTTGAGAGAAAAACATACCGAAATTTTGAAAATCCCCATAAGGGATCCCATAAGAGAAGGAAATTGGAAGAATATTTTTTTCAAATATAAATGCATTTTTTCACGGAAAGTAGGCACGCGAATGATATACACATTATTCCAATCTTTGACATCGATCGAAGCAGCCGTCTCAAAGATAACAATCATAACACTATAATATGTTATTATTTACATCAATTAAATGCTTTCAAAAATGATTATGAAATGCAACAAGTAAAACAGTTGCATCGTGAAACGATTAAAATCAGCCAATATAAAACAGGAAGGCAGTGACAACAGTTTTGAAATCAAGGTGTCTAAAACTCGATGATTGTTTGCTCAACGACCCCACCAACAGATAGGTTATACGAGGGTACGAACTAGCCGGTGATGCTGTTATTATGAAGTGTTCATGAGTGAAAGGACGATATGCCTTATGCGAGACTCGAACTCACGCCCAACAGTGACTTGGGTTTTTAAAACGGTGTCTTATGGCTAGCTGACTTATCAACGGAGGGAGGCATAGGTGTATGTGAGCCCCATAGTTTTCCATTCCATTTGTCATATATAAATATATCCCACACCAGACCACTCACCCCCACAACGCGCGTTTTCCTAGTACTGCAGGGTTGCCGACGTGGCAACACGGTATTGGTGTCGGCTCCTCGCGGGCTTGAAGAACGGAAGGGAACTAGTTCTGAAGAAGAAAAGAACCGACCGAATGCTGAGGAGAGAGAGAGAGAGAGAGAGAGAGAGAGATTGTTAAGTTGGTTAGGTAGACGAGATTGATATAATACGGAAAACGTTCGTTTTATGTTATTTGTATAGAATTTTTGACAGATACTTTTTTGAACAACTGGAAGACAATGGAACGAAAAAGTCTGGGGGGGCTGGTAAACCCATCGTGTTGGACTGGACTTCCATCTACAAGTAGGCCTACCCTCACGGTGGGCAAATACTTACAACATGTATCTCGGATACAGAATACAAGATACTCTCAGTCTCAGTAAACCCTAAAAGATACCAAATACAAGATACTATTCCAAAAACATGCATACAAGATATTTTCCAAATTATTCTGAAATGTGAAAATATCAAATAGGATACCTCTTGAATTTAAAAAACATTAAAATCGATGTTTAAAATGGGTGTCTTGAATATATTTAGAAATGCCCATTTTTTTATCATCAATCTTATTTTTTTTTGGCCCTTCTTTTTCCATTTTTTATTTTACAGTTGGAGAAAAAATTATTTACATTATTTATTATTTTTATTTAATTATTTTAATTATTTAAAATTATTTATTTATACAAACCTTACTCACACAATTTGAACCATCACTAAAAATCCGAAACACTTGATAGGAGGTAATAATTTGTGAAGAGTATGAGCTAAACGCCCCACTTCAGCTTCTGCACTGGTTGCTCGAAAAGTAGAAGCTTAAGACAGTTTCTTTTGAGTGCAGTCGAGTTTTAGTACAATTAATTTGGAGTAACTGTCGACCCGTCCCCTACGTCATAACATCGGCTAGACACATCTCGTCCCATCGGATTGTACTATATCTCGTGTTTTCTCTTTTTCGCAGTCGTGCCGACGGACTGCAGCGACGGTCGCCCGTCCGACACTGAGGAGCTGCTCGGGCGTCCCGACTGCCGCTACAGCAGCAGCAACGTCGCCACCGAGAAGGACGCTTCCGAGGAGCCACCGAGGAAACCGGCGGCCGCAACGGAAACGAGACACCTCAGCTTCGAGGTGAGGACATTATACTATATATACTAGTCAGATCCCTCACGTTTCAAACATGATCACGTCAATTCATCCCACTGCCCTGCACTTCTATACGTGTGATCATTTTTACACATCGCCAGCCAGTCTGTCGTGTGAACGCAAAGACGTACTATCACTCCGAGAATTGGCCGAGAACTCCTCCCCTCCAACCCCTCCCCCCTCTTTCTTCCTCTCCTCTCCCCCTCTCCTTTCTTCCTTTGTAAACCAAATTCCCTACTATAGTTTACCCCTCGAGGTCAACAACTCCCGAAATCTGGGCCCTTATTCCTGAAAGATGTCACTTGGTGACATGAGTCACTTTTCGGTTTATCTCACTGAAATGGCCGATTGCTATTCCCGATTCACTAATGTGAGTCACTTTCTCTTGATTTTGGTGTAGTGATAGGGAAGTGAGATGAGAAGAAAAGTGACTCATGTCAGTAAGTGACATCAGTCACAAAAGTGACATCTTTCAGGAATAGGGGCTCTGGTGTACTCTTGTCATGAAATCTCCCTGAAATCCGAAATCAGGTGTACACCACATTTACTTGTTGGTTACCCCTCGATACAATTTACGATCAGTAGTTTCCATTTACACGTCCTATTCCTTTCCCGAAATTTCGCCATATACCTTCGATCGTTCATAGTCAACTCTCACCACTCGAACTATAGCTTGGCACCACGGTTTATTATCACCTATAGGAATCATATTTGCGATGATGTGCGCATGCGTACGAGAGAGAGAGAGAGAGAGAGAGAGAGAGAGAGAGAGAGAGAGAGAGATCAACGCTTCATTGATGTGTGTTATTGGGCAGAGCATAAACTTGAAGATGCCGATATGGAGGCAGAGTCGAGGCACTCCGCCAATAAATAGTTCGAGAGAGAGAGAGAGAGAGAGAGAGAGAGAGAGAGAGAGAAAGAGAGAGAGAGAGAGACTGGCTTCCATTCATGTTGAGTACGCCATAAACCAAACCGAATGTGGCGTTTGTACGTTTGCGTCATCCGCCCGATTCCCTGCGAGCCTCCAGCGGTTGACCTTCACTTTGTGACACAAACAAGGCCGACAAGTTATTTGACGGCGCCAAGAACCTCTCTGTGGTACACTACGTTGCCAGAGCTGTACCAGATACGATGATCGATAATAAATTAATAATTATTATAATAGAACTTGACATTTTTGACGGTGTACTCGCTATATAGAGCAGGGCCTTGGCCTTATTGGCCACTTTTCTGAAATTTCTAAAAAATCCTAAAATTATTGTCAAGTTACAGAATGTTCTAAATTCGGTTGTGTGACATTGGGTTGGGTGTCCAACCTTACCTGAACCTTGATCGCAATCCATTGAAGAGTACCCGAAGTCCATGTCACACAACCGAGTCGACTTTATTCCGGTATATGCTCTTCAGCGCCCCCTTAAAATAAGAGAAACCTTTATGCTAGTTTTAGTATGTACACTTCTTTAATTTCTTGCTCGCAGTTTTGGATTGGGTTTTCTAGTTTTCATCTGAGATTTCAATTGATATTTAACTGAAATGCGTGAAATTTTCCATATGAAGATAACGTGACATGTCCACACCCTACCATCTGTTGGCAATTTCAACAAGTTATATACATTTTATTATCTTTAGTGCTTTTCAATGCGTGTAGTATAACGCTGTGAAATGTATAGTTAATTGTCATTTCGGTGAATTTAGGTGCTAAAATGTTCTAAAACGTCCCAAAATTCTTGATAAAAATATCTTGAAATCCTAAAAAAAAAAAAACAATTTACCAGTGGGAGGCTTGATAAAGTTTGAAACTATAAACCATTACTATAAAATATGTGATTGTAGATTTTTAGAAGTTTCATTTTTAAGATCAAGGTTATGACAAATTATTTTGTCATCATAACAAGTTGAAATCAGTTCAATATGTTCCAAGATTAACCTTTTTTCGTTTTTCACCAGCCACTTTCATGTTTCCTTTGATGTTTTCGTTGGCGAGATATACAACTTGGCAACGTTTTTCTCATGTTGTTGATTTTCTTTGATTTGCAGGAATTTGAGTGCGACGTGTCTGTCGAAGGGGGAGTGGACACCAAAGGCCAGGAGCGGCAAGAATTCTCTTTCACTCTTTACGACTTTGATGGACATGGCAAGATCACCAAAGATGTAAGTTTATATTATATTATATAAAAGAAGTTTCTTTCAATACTGTACCCGAGCTGCGCGGCAAGGTCTTTGAGGTCAATGGCTTCACATATAGCCTATAATATATGGTAGTCTCGTATACGTATACACTACATGTCACCTAAAATTGCTAGCCTATGATGTCTATGTTGCTATGCTATGATGTCTATGTTGCTATGCTATGATGTCAGTATATTTTCTTCAGGATGAATTTGATGTAGCTTGATCAACCACTGCAACTGTATGTAGGCCCTACGTGGAAGTAAATCAATCAAGTAAATCATTTCAAATGAATTGAGTGAACTTGTAGCCTCACATTGAATTTGATTGGCCTTCCCAAATGCTTAAGAAAAGTTAGCACATTTCTCAAGCTGTTACATGTGAAAGCAAATGTGATCGGATTTGCTAAGCAAAGTGAGAAAGAATTCAAATTCAACTAGCTAAGGTTCATAGTTTTGCTGTAGACCCTATGTATTTGTCATGCAAAATTATGTTAAATTATGTAACCAAATTTCACTTTGTTGCATTGACAACAAAGATAGGCGTGGCCTACCAATTGGCCAGCTAGATCTACGGTATATCATTTTTGGTCAATTAGAGATACCCTGATTGGATCTGTCAAGTATACCACAGTTTCAACAGCCCTCTTGATTGGACACATCATGTTTGTATTGTCAAAAGAGGCAATGAAACAAACTGTCAAATTGCTTGCTCATTTTGACTGTGGGTCTCGCAAGTGCTGTGTTTGTTGAACACAAAACGAAAAAACAATTCAATTTATGTTTATTCACAGGACATTGCTGGCTTGGTCACTACAATCTATGACACTCTTGGGTCGACGATCAAAGTCCCCCACTACGGCAGCAAGACAATCAAGGTGAAGCTGACAGTCTCTCCCGACCAGCGCAAGAAAGAGGAGGCTAGGCAGGCAACGGCAAACAACAACAAGTGTAATAACAATAACGACCCTAGTTCGGAAACTCAACAAAACAATACCCCGTTGAAAGTGAAGTTCAAACGCGACCTGAACGTGACGATCAGAGAATCGCGGACACCGAGGCGGCCGCACCGCAGGAGAAAAGTGACCAAAGTGGAGGAGAAGTACGCCAGCTGTAGCAGTAGTTGCCGCAGCGGTGCCAGCGAAAACAACGAGGAGTGTGCGGCGGACATCTCCGAGGATGATGACGAGGACGCGCTGGCAGAGCGGATGTCGGGGAAAGAGTTTGCGGCGCAGGGGAGGCGCACGCGGCGGTACCAGCCTACGTCGCGGTACCGGCCGACCACGACCAATCTCCTGTTCCAGCAGCGGAGCAAGAAGCGGTCCAGCTCGCTGCAGCGGGAAGAACTGCTGCAGATCATCCAGGCCAATATGGAGAAGAATAACCTTAGTTTTCAAACCTCTAGGTGAGTGGAGACTTCCTAAGATTTTTTTCTAATAGGGTGTAGTAGTGAATTTAGCAGTTTATCAGTTTTTTGTGATGGCAGATAACAGAATTCTGATACTGAAAAGACGCAGATATTTTTGATACCTACAAGACGATATAGATAAAAACTAATTAACACGTAGGCGTAAATTGCATAATTTTTACGAGTAGGCATTCTGCTGTTATTCAAATCATATTTTTCAGCTGTATAGGATTAGTATGGGTGTGTATGGATTAGTGTGTAACTGAAAATGTTGGTTCACGAGATTAATGATTTTATTTCACATCATTTTGAGGGTATCAAAGTGATTTGTGTTTCTTTCGTATCAGAATTTTGATGAAGTAATGAATGCAGAATGCTATCACCAAAAAACATGCCGATGAATCGACTCGCATGCGCTCAACTGAATTATTTGGTCACCAATCTACGGAGATAGTTTTTTTAATCAAATACCGTACAAGTTTTGGCGTGGTATGAAGATTCTGGGATATTTCAAGCATAACTGCTGTAGCCTGTAAACAACTTTATTATCATTGTGTTTGTCCTTTAAGGCAGAAAAGGAAGGAAGGTTAACCCAAGTGTAAGGGTATTTATTTTCATCACGAGAGGCCTTCTTAAATTGATAATTTAAAAAAATATGAAATGAATTGTTTAATAGGTTGGCATGCGTGTTGCTCAATCTGACATACAAATCAAGTTTAATACATTTAGATCTAGTAAATGTGATGGTATTTTTAATGCAAGACCACTTAGAATACCAATTCAACCTGAACAGATCAGAAAAGAGATCCAAAAATCCTGTTCATAACCAGTGATGTGTCAATGATCTTTTTGCATTCTCTTTTCTAGTGGGCCTATGCCTATTCTATGATTGCAATTGATAGTATAATAGTCTCAAATTATCCACTGGTTCTCTCATCAAGTCATTTTAGTTTGGAAGTTTTTTCAGAATGAAATTAAGAAAATTTGCCAAGGAATGTCTTTGATCAAGTTAAAACTGTCTAGTTGTGTTATCGCTAGAGACATGTAAAAATAGCAATTGCTATAAAAGCGATGAAATCTACAAGTGCTTTTTCAAATGTTTTTCTAATATTTCATCATATTTCAATACGTTTGGTCTTGTTCTATCATGTTTTTGAAAAGGCGACAAAGCGCTACAAACGTTTGAATCTGAAACGTTCCTATGTATTGGTGATATAGACGCTATATTCGGAATAGAAGCATTATAGATGCTATTTTTTACAAAATTAATTCTATTGAGGTGTAAATGAGTGAGTGAAATTAGCTGGGGAATTTGGAAAAAAGTGCAATTGCAAATTCAGGGGGCAGTTGAGACATAGGTTTAACCCGCTTGTGGACACTATTTTTCTGAAAAATATTAATTGGGGTATTTTTCTTTGTATGCTATTGCACGTTATCTTGTGATTTTACCGTACCATACTGTTGTAATGCTACAGAACGTTGTTGCGCTACAAAATACTATGTTTCAAAATAATAGATGCACCAAAGTGCTACTTTTCAAATTCTAAATGCTATGAGAAGAATAACTAGAAGCTATATTTACATGTCTCTAGTTATCGCCTATTGGCTATGATTTAGTGTCATTTGATTGTTTTGTTCCACAAAACAGTGAATTCCAGTACATTTCAGTGAATATTTATCAGGGCTGGCTTGTCCTCAAATAGGGAGTAACTTGAATTTGGTCACAAAGATTCGGATTGCATTTCTGATTTCACATCAAAATGATTGCTTTTTGGCCCAAGATAACGCTTTGTCACAATCTAAACAAATTCATTCCGTTTGATTCCAGAAAACACTGCGGAGACCGAGGAGGCCCGACCGAGTACCGCCACTCCCACCACCGCCACCGCCACAAGTCAACACAGTACGAGGACTGCGTCGCGGCCCGCGTGCAGCTGCACTACCTGGCCGACCCTCAGAGTAGCTGCTACCTGGACCTGGCCGGTCTCAAGGCCGAGCGGTGCGCCTACGACGACGACTGCCGCTACGACAAGATCCTGGGTGCTGTGGTCTGCGCTTCATCCAAACACGCCGCCAACGGTTTCCATCAGGAGTGCTGCAATCGGGGCCACAATCGCTCCCGCTCTCACGACCTCGCCAACCCCTTCCAGTACCACCTCCTTGATCCGGCGCTCGCCGCAGCCGGCAGTCGGCATTCCTACGCCGACGGCACGTCCCCCTACGGCTATACGTGCTCGCCGCGCGCACGGTCCAAGTCGCACGACGATCGCAAATGCGTGCTCGGCCACACCTCCTCGCCGCACCACCTCAAGCACCGGAACCGCGAAGAGGACCAGGCGCGGGCGATGGCGCAGGTGGTCAGCTGGCTGGAGCAGGAGTTCTCGTCCAGCCTGAACACCGCGGGCGTGCTAGGCGATGGGACCGAGGCGCCCCCAACAGACGCGCCGCCCAAGACGCCAAGGAAGGACGAGGCGCCCAATAGTCCAAGCGCGTCGTCGATAGAGAAGCACGAGCACCACCATGTGCACGAGCACGTACACCATCATTACCATCATTACCAGGAGACTCCTGTACTCGTGTAAATGTAATCTCCCCTCCTTCACCTAGTTTCTGTCCTTACTTTTTCTCAATCAATTCATTGTTGAGTGGTTGATGTCAGTTTCAACAACCGCTTCAATATGTTGAAGGACATTACAACACTAATACCAGATTTAAATGGATAATTACAATATTTATTTTCTCGAATTCAGTAGAAATCATCATCTCGGTATCAGAAATCGGAGAAAAAAATTCCCACAGAGACCATGGAGTCATGACGTAGACATTACCGACTATGTATAGAAACATGAACAGAATTGAGTAATGTCTACGTCACGACTTGGGAAAAGCCGGGTCCTGGGGGACAGATGAATATACTTGAAATATACTATGAATATCCTGGAATTGAGATGATGATTTCTACTTTTCTCTAGAAGTAGGGAAACGAATATATTGTCATGATTTGTTGAAATCTAGTTTCAGGGCTGTGATGTCTTTTAAGGTTCTGTTTGATTTCAGTATTGTGGTACATATACCGTATGGAGTTACTACCTAACCGGCAAACTCATTTTCTTACGTACCGGTACCTACTATATAATATCTTAAATAATATTGTAATGTGATTACAATTTCTAATGCAGAATTAAGTAATACTCCTAGTCTTGCAGGCGGCAGCGTACTTAGTGTACTGAATTGTGGTTTTAATTCAGATCAGTTAAATTTGACATTTTGTTCATATACCGTATGAATCAATCATACTTGAAAGGAAAGTTCCAACGGAACTCGACTTGATGTGATGTTGATTCAGCCGGCTTGAAGTTCTGACCGAGGTCTTCGGTTTAGTATTGACAAGTATAATGGGTTCAAGCTGCACTTCTGCTCATTCATGTCTCCTCGTCATTATGGTGTACATTTATAGACTACGAGAGGAAGTGATTTAAATTAGAAATCACGTCCACTATTCATAGTTGACGTGATCGTGGGCTGCTAATTATATGTAATGAAGCAAGAATTATCATTTTATCTTTTTAATTACGAACGAAAATGAAAGGAGAGCTATTATTTTACGATTAATTAATCATGTTTGTACAAAAAAAAAAAAAACGACGAACATAAATGGCTTCACCAAATGCAATTTATAAATGAACTACCTCAGCTATGGGCTCAACGATGAGCCCAACTATATTATGTGATTTTTAAGAATCACCTATTTTTGTTCTACTTGGTTGTATTATTATGAATTAAGACTACCTAGCGCAGTAATTAATGTTATGATATATATAAATGGTATTGTAATAAGTGTGTCGAAATAATGTGTAGTATTTTAATTTTAGAATACAAAATGCAACAAGTCTGCAATATGAGTTAAATTATATTCTAGCGATAAGTAGGCTATTATAATCATCAACTGCTTTATTGTATTTGATGTAATATGATTATTTGTAATGCCTTTAAATTGTAGATATTATATACTATAAATATAAATTAATGTTGATATAATTATTTATTTAAAATGTGTTCAAATGTATGTTGATATTGGCTGGATATAGGATATTGATCGAATGTAACATCAGGCATGAACAGTATAAATTGAGGCTGATCAATTTAGTCTGCAATAATTAAAGTTTTAACGTACTTATTATTGAAAAATATGAGTTCTTCTTTACCCCGATACATTTCCTTTAGAACTAGAAGCTATTTCCATCTTGATTTATCATGGAGTTCAAGACTTGACAGGGAATAAGAATGGATAGGGGTACTTAGGGAACTTGCCACCGCGCATTTATGTGCATTTGCAAGAGTTAAATAATAATAATAATAAAATAAAATACAGTATCAGTTTTTGCTTGGTGACGAACAGTATGACGAAATGACCCGATTGTCTAATCTGTTGCATACTGCATCGAATATGCAAATGCATATTCTGTAGGCCTATTGTGATAAAAATGTCTTGGATTTTAAAATCAAATTTTACCAACACAGAAGGGTGTATTGGTATTTCAGTTTTCTAAAACGTTTTAGATGCGTTGACGCTTAAAGAGGCCACAGGCGCTCGTATTTCACACCGCAAACTATCACGGCCATAATTTTTGAGATATCATTATGATTGTTTTTGCGTTCTGTTAATAATTGAAAAAGGGAGGTTATTGCATTCACAGAATTTTGAACAAAAAATTTGTAATTTTTCAAATTCTTCAAATGGAAAATGAAAAAATTTCTAGTTTACGAAAACCTAGATACATATTTTTGAATACTGAAAAAAATATAGACTGAAATATATCAAAAGTGTGAGTAAGGGAATTAACGGCATTTACGTGAATATGAGTTTGGCGGGCTAGTCTATGGGTTGCGCCTAGCACACGATGCATGTTAAACTCGAGTCTGAAGCGAGCGAACAACGAGCCGGTGTAGAGCGTCTGCGGCTTCTTCACATTTTCTGTCCGTAAGTTTGTCATTGCTTTTGGACTCATAAGGCCATAACGAGTTTCATACCATGGAAAACAACCTGGATGTCAGTGTTGAATATTAACATGATGTTGATTTAATTTTGTACGAATGTTGAGCAATCTTATTGACAAAATTGATATTTAAATCTTGATACATAATCTTTGTTTCCTAATTAAGGATGAATTGAAAAGCTCATTAATTAGACGTATTAAACTGTCAACTAAAACTGATGAAAAAAATTGGACGAAACTTCTCATGCACAATTATACTATCATCTTTACTAGTATAGGTTTAGGGCGCAATTGGTTAATCCACTAATGAGAAGAAATATTTCAAATACATTCAAATTTCTACCAAATTTAAGTACATGAATTGAACACTCAATTGGAATATTTTACATAAATCGGATGAACCTTATTGGAGATGAAAATTAATGTCATCTTTTCTCACAATTAAACGCTATTAATAAAACTAATATGGAGATTAACAAGTGAAACCAGTAAAATTATGAAACAACTGAGAAAATAAATGTGTTAATCAGGATGGCAGTAAATTGAATAGATTCAAAATCAAGGTGTGTAGTCTTATAGCAAATAAATTAACAACTGGGAGAATATATGAAACAAGTGGCGATAAAAGATTGTCCCGATCTTGGCGGCTGCGCGTGCAACTATTAGAGAATGTGACGTCATGAAACCAGCGCGCAACACTGATACACGCAAACGTTTCAAACTGGCATAAAATGAATGTTCGTTTTTATAATCGATTTTCTCAGCCTTCTGAAAATTATAATATTGATATATTCAGATTTTCAAAGGTATCAAATTCGTGATTAAAAGCTAACAAGCCGGCAGCACTGTCAAAGTGGGCAAATGGCCGTCCGGAGGTAGTTAGGCGTAGATGTCATGTTGTTGGATGCTTACACACATTATATTTGTAATTCATTTGTAATTTTTATAATCAATAATTTTAGGGATTTTAATTTTGTATTCAATATTGTAATTACACATTAATTAATTTGTATATAATTTGAAAGTATCTGCATCCGCCCAGTTTACTGAACCGCCACCAGATGTCAGCAACTTTGCTTTTAATCACGAATAACCCAAGTGACTCGCCATTGTTGCGCGCAGTCGATTTAGTAGTCTACTACTTTTTGAGATCCGTCGTACATGCTTGGCTGCTGAATGGTGCGTAAGAGTTTCATATATTTTCCCAGTTGATTATAGGCCCTATATTTGCTTATAGCTTTCCAATGAAGAATCTTGGGCGTCTGCACACGCAGAATATGCCGAGTTTTCCTAGTCATAAATTTTGAAAATATCTGTTATTGTTATTGTTAACATCATTCTATGAATTATATTCTCAATGCAACTAATACTATCATATCCTTTTTTATTTTCCGGCTCATTATTACGCCCTAATAAGATATTTTCCAATTCTGATTCATTCTCTGAGTAATGTATGTAATCCATAATTTAATTTTAAATTTAAATCTGAAAGTGTACGAAAATAATGGCGCCAATCACGGAAGGAATTGATTGGCTAACTGGCATCCAACCAATAGCCATCAAAATCTCAATCCACAGCCTTGCACTTGGTATGCACGCGTACGCCGCACGTTGGAAACTCAATGGCGATGGTTTTAAACTTTTAGGTTAGAGTGAAACTAAAAAACATTGTATGAACAATAAAGATAGATGATAATTGCGTTTGTATGAAAATGGAATACGATGAAGGAAATTCTTTACCAAATTCAAAGCTAATTGAGTTGTTTCAACGAACACACGAAGAAGTGAGTCAATTGTTTTAGGGGCCTAGGCCTAGGTCTCTGTATACTTAATGGTTATAATGGTATATACTTAATATATACTTAATGGTTATACCTTGGGCCTAACCATAAAATCAATGGCCTAACTGAAATCACTCAGTAGGCCTAAGACCTGTTGATCAAATTCTTGTGTGTGATTGTTCATGTATATATTATTGTTTTTTGTAGTCACTGCAGAAAAATGAAGAAAGCACACAAATAATGATGAAAAATAAGGCGGAATATGTAACCTTGAAATCACAGCTTGAAACGATTCCCAACAAACTGTTGCATGAAGTAATGGTTCCTATTGGTTCGAGAGCACTAATGCGTGGGAAAATGGTTCATACCAATGAAGTGCTAGTATGTCTTGGTGATGGCTGGTTCGTAAAACAAAGTGCCAAACTTGCATCAGAAATTTGTGATCGACGTATTGAATGTAAGTTGAATATGTTCGCTTTTTTGTATTTCTTTTGGCACTACAAATTTAATAGCCTAGGCAACCACTACAAATTCAATGCCTATGCCAGCCCTAGCTAGCTGTCAGGCTTCCTTCTTGATTGTGGTAGGCCTAGTGAGTCAGTCCTACTTTTATAGAAATGTTGCAGTGCTTGCACATGTTGAAGAATGTTGACCTAGATCATTATAAAATATCATTAGGCCCCTAGGCCCTAGTTGCTGAACTAGCAGGAGCGGCTAGTCCATTTGGGCACTAAGGCTCGAGCCCCACCAGCGCTCCAGAAAAGGCAGTAATGAATTGAATTTCGATTAATAAAATGAATATTAATTAAAGACAAACATTTTAATGATCAAATAACATGTAAAAATACCCCTACAGTATTCATATTGGATACAAAACGTGAAGAAATCGTTCAGTAATTGACAAGCAAGTTTCTACTGTACACTGTAGAATGTAGATCTCTTGGGGCTCAGATGTGAGTGAACCCAACCACACGTCACTATAAGCATCTAGCATATATATATATATATATAGCATGCGCGAAGCGTAAAATGCAGTGTACATTATGGCAGCAAAACAAGTGTCGATGGGCTCTATTCGTTTGAGCCCCAACTCTGCTCATCGCCCAGACAGTGTATCGGAGACGTTCGCTCACTGATGATGCACAAATCACCAATGTCTCACAAGCAAGACACATCGTCCCCCTCCCCACCCACCCGGCCTCACTTCAATGTTCAAGCACTAAATTGATGGAATTCATTTGTTTAGCCAATCTATCAATTTTATTGCATTATTATTTTATTTATTGATGAGATATATTAATTTCCTCTGTGGTATAGACCCTATTTGATCAAATTCTTATTGAGAACTACATCAAGAACTAAAAGAATGAAATAATCTCCATTTTTCTTCAAAATAATCAATATCTACACTTTTCACGGAAATGGCAGTAGGGGCCTACCGGTATACCTGAAAGAAAATGTGTATTCAGTAAGACTATAGATGATTTAACATCAACACACACCAATATGGTGCTCTATAGAATTTCCGAGCTAGGTTATACATGGAGTAATGCAGACTAATATGTCTTGCCATCAATATATTCCTGATACGGTACCCGCTATTACTCGCTAATCCATGTTAATTTGTACTATTATTATTCCATTATTCGGAGGTTTGGGTAAGAAGATCATCCTCATGGATGAACCCAGACTACTGTGAAAAATTATCACCATATGTATATATTATTACATCTTTCAGCATCATCTTTATAGCTCTATTTGATCAAATACACCAGCGCATAAGTCGAATAATAATAATAATACCACTGACCATCCGCGATTCAAATTAGATATACCGTTATACTCCATACAATTCCTGTTAATTCATGAAATAGTTCATTCCGAAACGAATGAAATTGGGCTTGGGCCTACAAACTCCTTCTCTTGGTCTTTTCTCTTTGATTGCGCCCCACCTAATTCAAAGCACACCAGCCGCTACTGTGAACTAGGCACAGTTTTTGAGGTGCACAGAGCACTCCCAAATTTATGTTGTAGCATAACCTCAAATCAGTTGGTCTAAGCTTGAAGAGAGGTAGGCCTATAGGGTAAGGAAGTGTCTATTTCATATTTAATTTAATATAATGACGCAGGTTTAACGACGCAATGTTATGATAAGTAGGATCTATATTGGTGTCAGATGAACGTTTAATGGGATGACGAGATGAAGATTTCGTAGGTAATGGCATAGATAAAGTAGCCTCTAGATAGGCAATGCTGTATGACAGAGCCTATGGAACTGCTCACCAACAATGTAAAAGCTGGCTGATCACAATGCTCAGCACACCAAGCAGCACTCACTCACAACAGTGCTCTTGCAAATGGCATTTTCTTCGTGATCACAGCGCTCCTAGAAGGATTACCAGGCGTAACACTACCAGGGTCTGTAGACTGTCTAACCAGGGCTCTGCCACTCTATCCCGTAAGGATATTTATTTACTCGATGGTAATGGGGAGAGTAGTGGGAGGAAGCGTTAGTGGCATACATTGTGGAAACTATCCTGGGATTAGCCTAGAGCCCTAGACTACAGTGGAAAATTACGAAAAAACCTGCAAAGGTGGTGCGGCTTGAACCAGGCCCTCACCTCCCGGACTACATGGAGCAAGCGCGTTAGCAAGTGTGCTAGGTATGCCAGTGGGCGGGTCTCAAGAACAGGAAGGCGAGCCCCACTGATTTACCAAATTGCACCCGGCCAGAGTTAAGAAATCTTGTCTAATACTGGGGAAAGGCATGACCTATGCGTTGTAATATGAGCGAGATAGTCTTATCAAATGTGCTCGAAAGTTACATACCGGTACATGTACACACCTTGATCAAGTGTCTCAGCCTGCGTAATGCATCTCTAATTGATGTGCCTGTTGTCTGTTGACTATTTCAATCATTGTGCTATAGATGAAGTAGTCTCTAGATGGGCAACAACATATGACAGACCCTATGCTCACCAACAATGACAAAGTTGGCTGATCACAGCGCTCCTAGCAGGATTACCACTTAGCGTAACACTACCAGGGTCTGTAGACTGTTTAACTGTGGCTCTGCCATTCTATCCCAAAAGGATATTTATTCATTCAATGGAACTTGAATGAACCATAGACTACCTTGACTCTATTTTATTTCATTTTATCAAATATTTATCCCTATAGGCCTATAATCAATCATTATAATTAACTACGACCCCAAAGAACCACCAGGAGCGTGAGATTCAACTAATTGCTTAGTTTCAAGAATTTCTATATGTTACTATTATTACTCTGTATTGTTATATCCTAAAGTTGTAAATAAATCTTCATTGATTCATTCATTCATGATGGTGCTAGCAGCACTAAGTGGTTCACCTGTTGATATTTTGATTTGGTTTAATTTTTTAGGTAAAAATGACCAATTGCCCATCTCATTTCACAACGGCTAATCTGATTGAAATAAAACTTGAGAATAATCTGTAGGCCCCCCATCACTCTTTTGTTCAAATGAGTACCGGTACCGTGAAAGTTTTGTGTATATTCTTGGAAAATATTTCTTCATATTCTTCCCTCTGGTTTTTCTTAAGTGGGATATTTTGAAATGAATATTCTCGAAGCAAGGTTCAACTTTATTGTGCCTTATAACTGTATAATTTAAAGTTATGACATATGTGCATGTCAAGTTTCATCGCTATCCCATTTGCTGTACATTATCGCAACTTGTTGTGGATAGTGCCAAATGTGTCGTGATTGATTGTATTACAATCACGTCTCAATTAGCCTCGTAAGTGTGACGTTCGGCTCACCAATCGCTCATGACGAGATTGCTGTGATACGCTCTCCACACCCTAATACGTGAAGATCTGTAGTCTCCACTTGAGAGAAATGTAGGCCTATGGGAGTCGATTCAGCGAAATATCAGTTTTTGGTGATGAGTTTCAAATGGTATGAGTTATCAAAATTAAGAGAATTATCAGTTTTCAAGAAACAGATTTTCAATTTAGAAACAATTTTCTTGATTTCAGCATGTACAGAGATACTGTCAAAGCTACAAGTGGAAAAAGACCTGCTAACAAGCAGAAAGCAACTTCCCATTGAGCAGAATGCTTTCGGTAACGACATTGTGGAGCCTTACGACGAGAAGACTGAGGCAGCGTGGAGAAGTGAGTTGAGAATTTTCATGACTTGTTACTTTGGGCTTGTGCACAATGTAATACGACACCATCGTTGAAATCCCTGTCCGACTTCAAAACAAGTTTCACTTATTTTTTGTAGAGAAATGTTTGTGTTATCATCATTTTAAATTTATCGTTCGTATCTACTCTAGTCGTATCAATTTTTTTTAGAAGTGCATGTCTTCTAAGCTTGTGACTGCATTGGGGGTAAAGTGAAGCGACCAATTTTGACTGTCAAGTGACCAAGCGGGCTACCTAGGTATACACCGTGCATACGCAGTGAGGTACGAAAACAAAGATTGTTTTCCTTCCAACTGCTACACACGCTATGCTCGTCTTGGTCTGCTATGTTCGCTGTGCTACACACGCGTAGCCGCGATTTGAATCCCGCCCTGTGTTGTTTATTTTCTACTGGACGGCAAACAAGTTACTACATAGTGACCTGATTTTTTTTGTGCTTCTGCGCGATCTTTCAATTGAATAGGTCGTATGTACGTCGTCGAAACAACGTCGACTTTCGATTCATGTCATTATAGTAGCGTTCATTCAGATGAAATTTCTGTCAATGACTCAATTGGATTCTTACTAGGCCTAGTAAAAATTGCGGATGTTGATTGACAGACTCGGTGATATAATATGCTTTGTTCGACCGATAATCTGAAACCCATCTCAACACATGAACACACGGTAAGAAAATGAAACCGGTTCCTATCTCGATTTTCATATTGATAACAATAATAATGTATAAATACTAGTGAAGATGAAGATGATATCCAAGCTCCTGCGGTAATGCCTAGGCCTACTCCAATTAGGCCTAGAAATCGAAAATGAGTATTCATGAATCTACCATCTGATTTCACATCACACTTTCATTTTTTTATTCTTCTTTTGATCTGGATCCTTTTCTTGTAGTGTGTCAAGAAAATCATGGAGAAATAATCATAAATGTAGAATCTGAAATCATTTGTACAAACTATTGTGTTAGGTTTTTCTAGGTTTCCGTGATGCAGAAAACTTTCAGAAAAATCACCACGATCAAGTTGTATGTTCGATTGACTTCACATTTTTTTACATACCACTAGTTGACCACTAGTGATAGGCGTGGCTTATCGGCAGGCCACCTTGATGTATACTTCATGTGGGCATTTAGAGATACTCTGATAGGCAATGTCAATTTTCCCACATAACAAACAGCCCATTTGATTGGATGGTTTGTTTTGTGACGTTTGTGGGCGGGTCAATCACTAGTCGTCAATTGAATGCATGTGTCATATGAAGTGTGGACTCAACAACTCTGACAATTCTTTCAAGGCTCATTCACAATGCTACACAATACTACCGGTAACATGAACATATAGGCCTAGGCCTAACAATAATCCCCAAAATGTGAAGAGAACATGAAATCCAAACTGTCTAAATTTACAAAATACACCAACATTAACATGGAACAGGAAAATATTGCCTTCCTCTGTTGCCCGATCACTAAGGAACTTGAGAAACTGAAGTCTCCATTGAGCTTGGGTTTGAGTCCCGCATAAGTGCCGGTATTTTGTACACATCCTTTCACTTATCATCACTTTATAGTTTCATTATCATCTACTCATACGTACGCCTGTAAAACCTAGCTGTTGCTAGGGTCGTTAAGCAAACAATAATCAAAAGCCTCACGCTAATATCAGCCAAACCAGCACATGCAGCTCAGTTGCTAATGCTCTTACTTCAGGCAGGTGATCCAGTAGGTGAGGGGCATAATGAACCTGGTTTATACCCTGCCACCATCAATCTTCACAGGGATTTTTCGTAGCTTTTCTCCCTAGTCTAGGCTAATGCTGGGATGGTTCCTACAATATAGGCCACGACCGCTTCCTTCCCATTACTATCAATCATCTCATTAATCATTCATTTGACGCCAATAGATATTAGTTATCATTACAGTTTGTCGTTGAACTCAATAAAAATAAATATCAGAATTCAAGGTTATTGCCATTGTCGGTACACCCTCGACAGTCAAACTGAATCTGGCGACCAGTTCAGTTAGTTTGGTTGTTTAGTTCAAGTATCTCAAATTGTTTTGAAATTGAAGGTTTCTATTTTCTGATTCTTGTTACAGTCACAATGATAGCTTGGAGCTTGCAAGCTTCCATGTTTGCGTTCATCCAAACATTATCGTTGGTAGTAGTTGTGAAAAGGTCATGGACATCTCATTAGACAAATATTTCTCGTGTTAGTGTTAGAGCTACCGGTAGTGTTACAGTTTAATATTCTCGTTGCATTATGAATGGACCTTTATTCATCATAATCAAGGTATTCGATTTGAGACTAGAAATTTCAGTTTGGAAATACAAAAATATCGTCATAATGATAATAATGATAATGATGTGAAATGATAATGATGATGATTATCATAATGATAATTAATAATAATAATAATTATGTGGAAATGATAATGATGTGAATAACAATGTGTGTGAAATCTGAATATTTGCAAGAAAACAAGTATTTATAGGCTATTTATATATTTATGGTATTTATAGGCTTTATAGGCTAGGTATTTATAGTAATCATGTATTTACTGACCATTTATAATAGTCTGGTGCCTCTTTCCTGTACGTTGTGATTGTCGTAAGCAATCACTTGACCCATCTTTAATATCGTTAATTTTCTAATTATGAATATAGAAGAATGAGAATCATGTTGTTATAATTAGTAGGGTAATTTTCATTTAATATAAGATAAAATCACATGAATATCAATTTCCTGAATGTTCATTACGAATGGGAGATTAACTATACAATAGTTTGGTCAAGTGATCACTTACAAGTCACAACATTCAGAAGTAAGGTCCCTGGTCAATGACAAAGCACATCAAAACAAGCTACTTTACGGTCGCGATCATATGAAGTGGTCAACCAAGCCACATCAAAATACATCCTGAAGAAAATATACTGATATTATACACATTAAAGGTTGTTTCCATGGACGCGAATTTCGCGTCGCTTAGCGAAAGCGAATTCGCGTTGCGAACTTTTGGCAGACATTTTGAAAATTCGTTCAATCGGTGACGACTGCGACACGAGGGACGAAAGTTGAACAAAATTCAATATTTTCGCATACGCTGAGCGATTTCGCCGGAAGTAGTCTAGGGTTCCTAATAAATATCCCAGGATCGCGTACTGCATCCGGCGAGATATCAATTTATCGAAACTCGATCTCCAACAGGTTTCGAGACAAGTGTCAAGTTGAACTTACTTTCCTTCTCCATCTCTATTAATCCAAATTTTTACAATGGACGTAGAACATTTTATTGAGGAAATACGGAATCATGCAGTTCCTTAGCATACCAAGTAAATCCATTATGCTGTCTCAAAACTCGAAAGTGTAACAGTCAAAAGCAACAACTCATTTTCCCGCAAAAACGAGGTTGATTGAGCTTTGAAATTCTACCGCGAATTAAAAATGGCGACGCGTTTTCGGTAAGTGAATTCGCTTTCGCTACGCGGCGCGAAATTCGCGTCCATGGAAAACTTACTTAGATCTGGCAGAAAACGTACATATATCTGTATTCCATGTCAGGCACGTAGGAAAGAGGGGAAATAACCCTCACTAATGTTCCTGACCCCCCACTGCATAATTATGCCTTGACACCCTCACAATCACTTGCGATCGTCAGAATACCAGTGGAGCGTTTTTAGGCCTAGGTGCACTAGGCGCGCGCCTAGGGCCCCAGATTTTGTGGCCCCCTTGGGGGCTCCCAAATTACTTTTTTGATATGTCTTTGTTTTCAAATTATTACATATATTTGTAACCTTCCATAATAAGAAAAGAAACTAAACCATTTCCGTCTATTAAATCATATATTTAATCATTCGCTTCAGCAACGCTTCTGGAGAACGTACATTTATGTACATTTATTAGGAGAGTGAAGAGCTACCTTACTAACTCTATGAGTCAAGAGTGGCTAGGGAGTCTGGCAATATTATGTATTGAATCAGAAGAAACTAAGAAAATGTGATTTTAATGTACAAATCAATGCTTTTGCTAAACTTAAGTGTAGGAAAAAGCAAATGTAATATAGTAGAGTTGTATACATTAATATTCCCATTTACATGTAATCTTTGTAAAATACTTTGTACCAACTATTCAAACATCAATACATAAAAGCAAACGTTATTGTAGCCTACTTTCAAGTCCTTCACATATTCAAATAGATATTGTTATAAAACACAGCTGTTCTAAATAGTTCTGGGTGAGCTATTTAGAACATCTATTTGCTGTTATCCCATCAACGTTAAATATAGAATAAGTCTATTAATTTTCAGTAAATTTTTCACGAGGTATGAAATTACATGGTATACTATATAAACATGATTTTTTCTACTTGAAACGTCAAACTCCTATATTTCTCCAAATGTACATGTAGAGTGGGGGGGGGGGGCTAAAATCAGATTGCGCCTAGGGCCCCATAAAAGCTGAACGCGCCACCGCAGAATACACGCTAACTTATGTTGAGTATGCTACAAAGATGGTCAAAGAACAATAAAAGGGCTTGAAACCTGACTCTGGTGGCTGGAGATCTGTCTTAAGTAAGTTTTCCATGGACTCGAATTTCGCGTTGCGTAGCGAAAGCGAATTCGCTTACTGAAAACGCGTCACCATTTTTAATTCGCGTGGTGGTGCGACTTCTAGCGGTAAACTGGTGAGGTACAGTTCGGCCGAGTTCAGCACTCTATCGGTAGAATTTCAAAGCTCAATCAACCTCGTTTTTGCGGGAAAGTGAGTTGTTGCTTTCGACTGTCACACTTTTGAGCTTGGAGATCGAGTTTCGATAAATCGATATCTCGCCGGATGCAGTACGCGATCCTGGGATATTTATTAGGAACTCTAGCCTACTTCCGGCGAAATCGCTCAGCGTATGCGAAAATATAGAATTTTGTTTAACTTTCGTCGCTCGTGTCGCAGTCGTCACCGATTGGCCGAATTTTCAAAATGCCTGCCAAAAGTCTTTCGCTAAGCGACGCAAAATTCGCGTCCATGGAAATCAACCTTCATACCTTGTATGATATGTATTATATTTTTGTTCACAATTATGCTTCCCCCCTCCTTGAATCACAGTTCCTAATCGTATGTACCTTCTCCATATAGACTGTGAACAAATCAGCAGTTGAATACGCATAGATTTATTCTAAATTCAATGTTCTTTGTGGAATAAACCATCTTGTGTGACCACAGGTGTATTCAATTCTTGGCAATTTTATGCCCAATAACGTTCATCTTTTCAACCTTGTTTTTTGTATCTAGGTATAAGATAAACATTTTATTTAAACTTGTAATATTTGTATTGTAGGTATCGTATTGCATTTTATATTGATAGTTGAGCTGGATCCTAGTGATCAGTCACAATTATTGTGGACACCTAGCATTGAAGTTGTTGTTTCCTCACAACAACAGTGTTGTGAAGTGTGTGGTCTGATTGAAAATATTTATAGGACATCACAACCTTGAAACTAGATTTCAATGAGTGATGACAATATTAATTTCCCTAATTTCAGAGAAAACTAGAAATCAGCCTTCAGAAAATTACAATAATTATATTGACAGGCATTACCAATTTTGTGGAGAAACATGTATAGAATCAAGTAATATGTATGTCACAACTCAAGAAAATGGCCGTGTCCTGGAGGACAGAATAAATTACCGTTACTATAATTTCTGAAATTGAGATGATGATTCCTAGTTTTCTTTAAAATTAGAGAAAATATAGCAACTTTACGTCTATATCTAGTGTCAGGGTTGTGATGTCCTTTAGTGTCCTTGATGAAATACTTCTGTAAATAATTGTGTGTAAATTGTGACCAGTTGAACACAGGCAAAAGGAACGTAGCTATCGCCAGCAGCTTGCAGAACAACGCGTAGAAGAGACGGTTGACGACGAAGACAGATTCTGGGAGAAACTAGAAAGACTGGAACTACAAGAGGAGTTGGAAGAAGAACTGGAGAGGTAGGCTGCAATTAGTGGTGCCCCTCCTCCTCTCAAAACATTCCCCTGGCTGGGAATATTTCCTTAAATGAAAATTAAAATAGATTAAAATAAATAAAAAAAAATAGATTTTGAAATCTCCAATTTGACATTTTTCACCTGAAATGATTTGCCAGACCTGATTTCACTCACAACACTGTGAAACATGAGTATAATTGGTGATATTGATCTGGAATGCAAAGTGAGATTGAAATAATGAAATTAATTGATAATTCTTTGGAAGCAAAATCAAACTTTTCAATCCAAATTTATGAAACTGGAAGCATGATCGAAATAATTATCCCAAAATTGTCTGGAGTAAAATCAATACGCTGGTCTACTATTTCATTAATCAAACATGAAATGTAATCATGATGGGTACCGGTGGATGTTTCAATAAGATACAATTTTCTATTCTCTTTAATTTTAAATCTAAATTTATATTGGGTTCAACAAGGCACTGTAATGATAACTAAAATCTATTGGCGTCAGATGAGTGAATGATGAGATGAAGGTTTCGTAGGTGATGAGAAGGATCTAGTGGGAAGAGCAGTCTTTGCCTATTTTTAGGAACCATCCTGGCATTTGCCTAGACTACAAAGGGAAACCCACAAAGAAAAACTGTAAAGATGAACGGTGGCAAGGATCGAACCAAGGCCCGATATGCTCCTCATCTCCCGGATCACATGAAGCGAGCACACTAGAAACTGAGCTAAATTTGAGCTTCATTTTCGGTTGTTGGCCCGAATCCAAGGTTTTATGAATGATAATGAATTGTTAATTTCAGATTACACAAAAAGAGAGCAAACGCAGAAAATGTCCAAGCGTCTGAATCTCGATTGCAACTTGAAGAGGAGTCGAGCAAAGGATCAATTGAAAAACAGACCGCAATCAACGACGAGAAGCCACGACGTCGAGTATCATTTGCCGACGTCCACACAGAATCTAGCAACGACAGCGATTCTAGCAACGAACCTCTTGTCATCGAGTTCAGTCACACGCCTTCAGAGAAACTTCCAGATCAACCAGAATCTCCATCTGAAAGACAATCTACGATACTTAGCCCGGCAGATATTTATAATTGGTTCCCCCGGGCTGGCATCAAGTCAATATTGAAACAAAACTCGAACAAGTCTAAGCACAGTGTTCCCACGTGTAACCCGTCATCTAGTGAGCCTGTTGTTATTGAACGTAAAGAGAAAGTACCATCGAGTATTCCGCTTGTATTTGGTGACGTGCTCGAACACCAAACCGAGAACCAAAAGTTACCTTCTGAGACTATCAATATTGAAACTAAACGTCCCGTCAGTCGATTTCGAGCAGCACGTCAGTTGACAAAATGAAGTGCACCAACAGAATATATTTATGTAAAGATTTTTCAAGCTGGAAAACTGCACAATTACTGTTACAAGGTTGGGACAGTAGAATATACATTTTAGAAAATGTTTTAGAACAGTGAAGCCTCTATGTATCGTTCCCGGATCCATCGTTTTCCTGCTTCTGTCATTGATTTTGTCCAACCCCACTCCCATATGACCAATCTAAATTTTCCTGGATGTATTGCTTTCCTGCATGGATGGTTTATTTTTCCTGTTCCCTCAAAGTAAAAACGATAGATAGAGGTTTTACTGTAATCTACGCCTAAATTGTACTGTAGAGTATGTCATGTAGAATATTATATTCAAGTTCCTCAATCTATCAATCTATATATTAAGTTCCTCATCTATGTAAAAAAAAATGGCAGTTCAACTAATTAAAAAAACATGTTTGATACCACTGCTATGCCCGAGACGTGATATTTCATCATAGTCTATGTTGTTAATCAATGTCGAACAGCAAAAAAATCTCAACAGGTCTGTCAGGGCCAAGATGCATTAAGGGTTGTGTTGGTTTGCCAGTTGGAGATGGTGAATTCACTTATTCGAAAACACGTTCCATTTCCCGAGTGGGTCCTTTCCTGAGAAATATTGACCGCTGCTCTCCCTCGTGTTGTTTTGTAGAAACGGCTGATAGGCCAGCAAACTTGATGCCTGCTGTTATTAGCTGAACCGACGATATTGAGATAAGTTAGTTCTTTTTATCACCACTTATCCACGCACGGTCAATAGTTCTTTAAATATATTGTATTGGGTTTTCAACGACTCACTGTAATGATGACTGAGATCTATTGGCGTCGGATGAATGATTAATGAGATGAGGGGATGATGAGATGAAGGTTTTATAGGTAATGAGAAGGATAGTGGGAAGGAAGCGGTCGTGGCCTATGTTGTGGGAACCATCCCGGCATTAGCCTAGAGACTACAGAGGGAAACAACGAAAAACCCCTGTAAAGATGGACGGTGGCGGGGATCGAACCTAGTTCGATATGTCCCTTCACCTCCCGGGTCACACGAAGCAAGTGCGCTAACCACTCAGCTAATGTGCCGGTAATAGTTTTTTAAACATGGACCGTGAATTCCAACATATTTTCAACATTGGAGGGATAGGAAGTGGGGACACCCATCTCCAACTGGCAAACCTACGCAACCCTCAATGCATCTTGGTCAGGGCATAGAAAATGTAGATTTTTTTTTCAATTGCTGTTATAATGCAGATTATGCAAATTAACCCCTGAATATAATTATATACGTACATAGTACTGTACTGTCTGTACATAGCTTTCAGTTATTTACTGATACAGTACTCTATATAATATATATATATATATATATATATATATATATATATATATATATATATATATATATATATATATATATATATATATATATAGGCCTACCAACTAATATTTTACGTACCCTTCATATTCTACAATTATTTCTACGCATAATGACCCAACCCTGTAAATTGTACCAACTATGTAATATCGATCGGATTCAAAGTCGAAGACGTAAATTACTTGAGTAATTGAAGGATTCAAGTTCAACACATCTATTTCAATAAAGAAAAACAATTCAAGATATAAAATGGTACATTTCTTTATTATTTATACCCACATCATTAATATATTAATTGCTTCTTAGTTCTTATGCATATTTTAGGTCCAATACATATTGGAATTCAATTGTCTACACAAACATATTCAATTCAATTATCACACTATCAACAAATGAGAAAATCAAAGAATGTATGAGATTAGGTATAAATATATTAATCAATTATGCTATATTGCTCTACTAGTACATAAAATTTTGCCTCTACGTGCATTAAATTCTGGTGTATAATAGCTAACACGTTATGAAGCCAATATTAAAAACATGTCAACGTTTTCCAACACCACATAGTCATCATTTATATTGTGGCAAAATACAAAAGCTACAGCAGTAGACTACAATCCTATTTACTTTTTATTTACACTATAATAGTTCAGGCTTAGGCCTACCTACTAAATTCTAAAATATTTATGGGCATTTTTGTAGCTGGTCAAACCATAACCTCTAGTAAGTCTAGTATATTACTTCCAAGGCATGACAATTACATTTCTAATTTATTACTTTTTATACAGACAAAGTTTCAACATTAATAATTGATCAATTTACATCACACCAATAATTTCAATATATATATATATTTCAGTGATGAAACAACCAACAGGTTATTTCATGAATAATGATGACCAAATATTACCAAGACCCTAAGTTCAAGAAGCATGTTTTACAGTACTGGTACCAATGACTTGATCCTTGTCCCTGTAGGCTTTGCCAATGTTCATTTGTCTTTGCATTTTATACCTACAAGAAACACTTGAAAGGGTCTTCTTAACCTATAACGACATTATTGACCATTGAATTGTGTTTACGATGCATCATTATCAGATAATCGTCTATATTTGGGATTCATAATTCCTATCATGTCTTGGCAAAATAAAACTACGTTACACAGAAAATTATCTTCTTAATCTTATCATTTCCGCACTCTCTGTACATCATCGTAACTTATTTACAGCACCTACTATTTGTTGACTACGGTACTTAGAATGTAAATTATGTACAAGAATTTGGCTATTGCCTATTTACAAATATTGCTTGTTGCATGTGAATATACTGCAAATAAGAATGCTGACAATTGCCATAGAGTTACAAACTAGTATTGCTACTTCGAAGTACTATCCCGAAGAACTATCCCAAAGTACTAACAAGACCTAATAGGCGTTCATTTAAAAATGGTAGGCCCCAGTATGTCGTTTGATTTTACTAAACTGTCAAACCAAACTCAATACATAAAATGCAATAGTTTCAAAGTGAGAACAAAATAAAAAGTTGTGGTATTTACTATTTAGGCCTACTGGTAGTTTCTTGGTAAATTGGGATGGTTGGTACAGCAAGTGCCAGCATCCATAAAATGCAGTATAAAAATGGGAGTAAGGGACAGAACGTTTCTAAAATCCCCTACCCATTATCTTCCTGGGTCACACTATTATTTAGGTAAATTAATGCATTGATAACTGATGACACAATATTG
The DNA here is from genome assembly GCA_964007535.1 of Brachyptera risi. Taxonomy (NCBI): domain Eukaryota; kingdom Metazoa; phylum Arthropoda; class Insecta; order Plecoptera; family Taeniopterygidae; genus Brachyptera; species Brachyptera risi. Next base: position 15,737,170 of record OZ023326.1, read on the forward strand.
CATAGATTGTGTTGATACATGTAATTATTGTTCTTAGACTAGAATACAAAGCGTTCCACAGGAAATTGTGCGACCATCCCACACTATGATACGCAATCTTAAGGAGTTTCTCTTGTTCACTCAGTAACGAACACATTCACTCTGGATACACGCGTAACGAAAAATAAGTTCAAATTCTTTTGGAAACCAATCATAAACAGGAAGGTATCTTTTCATAAGGAGTAGAATTGAAAAGGGAGTGGTAAATGCACATGTCTTTTCGTTATTCATACCAAAATAACTTGGAAATAATAATATGAATAGTTTCAACTTACAGAAACTTTCAAGCTGAATTATCATTGAATTGAACAAACAATAAGCACATGAAATTCTTTCAAGCTAAATAAACATTCTTCCGAGAAACAGTTGACGTACATTATGTCGGTCCTGGTCAGATATGTATAAACTTCTCATGAGTTTAAAATATGTTAAAAATAGTAAGACCTACTAAAATGGGTTAATAAGTTAATGGTATCGGCAGCGTTCGAACACTAGAAAACTCATTACTGGTTCATACTTTATCTGGGGTTGGAATGAGTGAACCGCTTCTACTTCCAAACTGTTCAAAACACACTACATAATGCCCGCAAACAGCCAAGTTGCTGTTCAATACTTACACATTGGTCAATATAATATATTGTAACCAAAATGTAATAGGATAGCTAACAAATAAATCAATATAAATTTCAGCTGAATGCGGTGACTAAGTCACGTCGCATTAACTACAGACTTACTCAAAATTATTAAACGAAAACTTTTTCGAGGGATTTCAAGTACCGGTATGTAAAAAATGTCCAAACAGAGATGGCCACACATTGCGTTTCTGTGTGTTGAATTTTAGTACTCGCTGGTTTCTGATTGGGTGAATCTCTAAGTGTATGATCCGGTTAACGCCATTTTGTGCTCGGAAGGTTTCTTCTGGCTGGCGGGCGGAGTCATCAAGTCCGGTTGCGATACGTCAGTCGCGCTGTCGGTAATGTCGGTCGAGGTTGAAGCGGTCGAGTAATGTTTCTGTCGAGACTGTGCCTTTTCCTAGAAAAGTAGACATCTGTTAATCGAATAGTATGACTACATTCAAATCAGTGAGACTGTATAAGTATAATGTAACAGCTGCAACTAGAAAGGAATGTGCCTTGGAGGTGCAAGATTTTCATCTACACTCTGTGACTTTAGTACACTGCCCGTATTTCTTCGTCATGAATCGTAATGGCAGAGAAAGTCAAGTTCATTCTTCCCCATTTCAAAATCAAAATTGATATTTTTGAGGCGAAATTTTCAATCTTCATTTAGGAGAACAGAAATTGAAATGTTTAACCTCAATCTACGGATACTGCAATCTTAACCGATACTATAGCCTGATTCACAATTGAAATATGGAATAGTGATTATGAAATAGCAATAGTGTTATAGTGTTTAGGACCTAGTGACATAGGTGGGCCACAATTCATAGTTCCCACGACAACCGGCCTAATCAAAAATCAAAAATAGTATTATTAATTGTTTCATCTTAGACCTATCTGTAGATAAAGCTGCAAAGCATGTAGTAGAACTTGACTTATTGTGATAAGAAACCTGCCGAAGACCTGTCAGTTATACTGCTCTTGAACAAGTGTCAGAATACCTTCTGTCAAAAAGTATCAGCCAATTGTCTCATTGAATAAGGTAAATTCTACACAAGTTTCATAATTGAGAGATCAATCATCTTATATTGACTGTCAAAAACAAAATGAAATAGCTTTGATTTGTTATAAAATGTATGCCAGATATTGGATAAATATAATAAATCAGTTGACGTTACTTTATACTTGATGTTTAGAGAATACTGTAGGCCTAGAAAACAGAAATGGTCATATTCCACAGGAGAGGAAAACTATGGCTACTTGATTGCAACTATAGATTCAATTCAGGGACTGTGGAGATACTATTTGTACTTTCTATTCAACCATTTTCCAAACTAGTATTGACTGGTGTGAACATCAGTTGTGGCTTATTTCTCAAGGTGGCAACATTGTGGAAGTTTACATCAAACAAGGTTTGAGGTCATCAAAATTATGTTGACCAAAAAACTGACGAGATCAAAATTACTGTGGTAGAATTGAAATCAAAACCAAAGTTATTAGATACAGAAATCAAAGTCGATATAAACCTTTGCTAGCAAAATGGAATCAAAATTGATATTCTCATAAATTAAAGCAGATTGAAAGTGAAATCAAAATACATTTCACTTCAAACTCTGCACATGATTTTTTTAAATCATTCACTATTACAGAGTTGACTATTGTGTGTACATGTCTTGTTACTTTCTGGAAAATATTAAAAAAAACTCGCTTTGGCTGGACTTTTTCTAGTCGGGGAAAAATATCTTCATCATGGAATATACTCTCATTGATAGAAATAACCAAGTCCATACTGACCAGCATCTGCAAGTCGATGGTGTGCGTCTGGATGTTGTGCGAGTTGTCCATGACGATGTGCGGCACGGACTTGAGCAGGCCGGAGCTGGCCGCACTCTCAGAGCTCGACGCCGTCCCCTGGCAGACGGCTGACGTAATCCGAGACGCGCTCTCCTCGTGCACAGTCAGGGCGAACGGCAGCGTCCACTGAACGCAGTCGGAGATGTCCTCCCAGCACAGACCTGAACCAAACAAGAACGTGTCAGAGGTTACAACAGGTCATGCACTTCAGACCGCATGGATGTCGATTCAGCGATTTGGTTGGTGATAACTTTTAAACAGTATGAGTAAAGTTGTAGGAATATAGCATTCACATCCATTTTTGGTACAGTGAACCCTCGTTAATTTGAAATGGAACGGATTTCAAAAAATGATTTTCGGATTGACCAAAAAAACTCTTTGTTTCACGAAAATCATCACTCTTCCCGCTTGGAATTGAGTCACTTTTGTATTGCGCGAGGAAGCTATGTGACCGGTCAATACATAGAAACCGTTGCTAGGGCCTCAATCACGGTCGACCGTGTTTGCTTCGCTATGTCCGTCGCAAGCTAGACCCGCTTCTATTGGCGCAGGACCGTCCCAAGTCGATGGTGTGACGAACGAACGTTCCGAGCCCAGCATTGTGTTGATTGTCAACGTCAAGGTCAGACCACTCAGTCAGATGACACACACAAACCTAAACATGTGTCGGCCTATTCTTACGCGTCAAATAAAAAGGATGGAAATTGGGAAAATAATGATCAACTCAAAGAATTCATTCAAACTATTCAGAATTATCCAATCCAAAAAATGTGTTGAAGCAATCAAAGGGTTGGAATATTAGTTGGAATTAACAATATCAATTAACATTGAAATTCCTGGCCTACCTTCAGCCGGGGACCAACTTCTAGTTCGAAATATGTCAAATTTCAAATTGAACGAGTTTGGATTAATGAGGGTTTACTGTAGTCCATTTTCATGTGAAATGTACCATAGCATTTTGAAGCAAACTACTAAAATAACAGGGTCTGCAAACTCTGGATCAACAACGATGGAATTATCAAAACCAAAACGACTTACACATTCTTTCGGACTTTTTAGTCTGAGGCAGGAAGCTGCCCGAATACCACTTACTGCCAATAGTTATTCGAGAAACGTGATAACGATTCTTTCCAACTTGGTCATTGGTTTCTCCAGGTAACTCTTTACACTACACATTTAAATGCATCAATTCACGCAATAGCTGAATGCTCTGAATTATACAACATCTCCAAGAGATACGGAGGCTATGCGATCGAACTCAACTCACCTGACACGGACAGAGCGAGGTCCTTGCTCGACATGTGGTAGAGCGCAGCGGCTGCCAGCACGCTGTACGAGTAGCGCAGACAGCCCTCGTCCAGCGTGCACAGGTCTACGAGCTGGACCGTCTGGATGAAAGTCAGCCCCGAGTACTGAGGGTACACGAAGCTACTCGACATGTCTGTCTTGCTGAGTCGAGGACCGTTGCGGTGGTGCCCGCCGCAGCATAGCTGCATGTACATCGTTAACCAGCCGTTCACTGTCACCGGCGACAGGTTCCAGTTGAGAGTCTGGAACAGACGCAGAATCTTTTGTGAATGACAGCCATAGTACGAGAAAGTATCAAATGTACTAAAAAAACAAGTCGTAAAACTCGACTGCCCTAAAAATATACTGTACTGAAAACCAACTGATCTAAACTGGTGAGATCATACTTGGAATTGAGTTGCATTTTTAATTTTTTGTATGAATTTCGAATAGTAGGCATTACGAAGAAAGAAGGTACGTCCTGTATCGTTCACGCTACGAGGAAAAACAGGAAACGACCTCCGTTTTTTTTTTGCCATTTTTGCAAGTCTTTGCTAAGCTCAAGTAACAAGTGGAAGCTCGTCTGGGATGTTATGTGTACATAGTAGTAGGCCTATATAGAATGGGAAAGACTTTCTTACCTTCAATATAATAAGTTCTTTGTCTAGAATTTCAGTCTCAGTACACGCCCCATCGGTTACATACGCAAATTCGTTGATCTTAGGTGGATAAATCTCTTCGACTTTTGCTGCTACGAATAAGCAAGTTATACCTGAAAGTGAAGACACATAACATACTTTCAAGTAATTTCATTTTGAAATGAGACAAGGAAAAAATAGGCACATCAATTCGACACATTTTGAGGCATCAAGATCACCCTTCAAGTGGGTCTGTATCCGAGTGATTCTACCATGTCATCCATAGCCTCAATTTTGAAACAATATTCGGATCAAGTTTTTGATGTTAATGATGATAAAAAAAACTGTAATAAATCAGTGGCTGGAAATCCCAATTTTTGCATTCGAAAGCCTACATTGTGAAAGCAAAAATGAATATTGCTAACAATAATGAACACAAGTGGTGATAATCCTACTTAACGTTTCAATCCTCCATGTCGTTTTCACAGAATATGACACTTCGCTGAACATTACAAATGGAAAAAGATCAATTAATTGAAAAGCTTACAACGGAAAGAGAATACGGGACTTAGGGCTTACCTATAAGCTGCAGTTGCCCTTTAGGAATATCTCGCCGATTCGACAGGTAGCGGTCAATAAAATCAATTGATAGGTGATAAGTCTCTCTGTGCAGTTTGTAAACTTCACACACCTGAAAGTCAAGACAAAGTGAGTAAAACAATCAAATGGAAAATTCTTTCATTTATAGGCCTATTGGGTTTAATGACATACTGATACTGTAATGATAATCAAGATCTATTGGCATCGGATGAATGATTAATGATAAGAAGAGGGTTTCTTAGGTACAATACACTCTTACATTATAGATTAAATGAAGATGTGAAATAATTACTGTTGTGTTGGAAAATCTACACTCCATCACATTAGTCATTAACTAAAGGTTATGAAACAAGATAAATTCGGCTCTATGTGGAATTTCCAAAGCACTATTAAACACAATGTCTATTGAAGACATTGTTCAACGAATCGGTAATTACCTCTATTAGCCAGTCTAGTAGGATCGCTCGCATCCGTGGTTGCAGTTGCGGATGTTTTGAGAACAGATCCTCATCCCGTTGGGACATGGATATCTCGTTCTTGTAGCACATCCGTTCCCAGACTTCTTGCGGGTCGGCCCAGCTAAGGACAGGCAGCGGCGACAGGCGATCGGCCACGGGCGTCAACGGACTGAATACGCCTCGGAACCTGGGCCAGTAGAACACTTGTTAGATTTCATTCAATTTATAATAGGAGAGAAAGTCTTTAGAGTTCTGTCTGCAGTGGGGAGGGAAAGGGGGGATACCCAATTGGTACAGCATGTATGTGTAATGTACACCAGACAACATTCAACAATGATTTTATTTGTTTACACAGGGGTGCACAACCTGGGATCCGCCATGCTAATTTTGTGGCCCAACGACTGAATGAAAAATTCAGGGGCACTGAAGAGCATATACCGTAATAACGTTAACTTAGTCGTGTAACATGGGCTTCGCAGTTTATGAATGGATGGTTGTAAAATGTGGTTAGGGTCCGGATAAGGATAGACACTCAAGCCCATGTCACACAACCAAGTCGACTTCATTACAAAATATGCTCTTCAGGCGCCCCAAAATTCTGAAGAATATTCTTAGCATATACCAAATAATATACCAATAATTTCACATAGAATTGTTCTCCTATTTTTGTGTGGCTTCTGTTATTCATTTTCTATGAGAAATCAGTAATAAAACTACATGATATTGCACACATCTCCTCGCAGAAAGATTCAGTGTAACTATAGTGTTACTTGCGACAGTATTCAGTTGTGCCAACTCTCATAATTATTGATTCCGGTTTGGTTGTTAGGTTGGGTTAGTTATGTAGATTATGTTGACTTAAAATTTCTGTTGGCAATAAATTTTGCAAAGGCAACAGGGCAGCTAATCACTGATTGGCAGGACAGACTCAATATTTACAGTTATTCGTAAATAGTTAGTTATTTATAGTAATTATTCGGAAACTAATTGATAGATCAACATGATTAGAAAATAAAAGTTTATTTTGAAATACTGTACATATAACTGTCTCGTTTCAATAGAGAATTTTGCATGTTTTCGTGCATTTTTCCGATATAGACGGTGAGTATATTATAGTAGGCCTAGATTAGAATCAGTAGAATAAGAGATTTCCAGTGTATCAGAAACAATGAGTGGAAAATTAAATCGTGACTCAATTGTCTCAGAACATCATTCAAGTAGGTACGGTACAATATAATAGTAATGAATTACTTGAAAACAATACCAACTGGTAATGTTTTACTTTGGGAAAATAAAAATTGAAGTGCATAGGCCTATATATATATATATATATATATATATATATATATATATATATATATATATATATATATATTTATATATATATATATATATATATATATATATATATATATATATATATATATATATATTTATATTTATATATATATATATATATATATATATATATATATATATATATATATATTTATATTTATATATATATATATATATATATATATTTATATATATATATAGGCCCTATATATATATATATATATAAATATATATATATATAAATATATATATATATATCTATATATATATATAAATATAAATATATATATATATATATATATATATATATATATAGGCCTATTTTTATATATATAAATATCTATCTATCTATCTATCTATCTATCTATCTATCTATCTATCTATCTATCTATCTATCTATCTATCTATCTATCTATCTATCTATCTATCTATCTATCTATCTATCTATCTATCTATCTATCTATCTATCTATCTATCTATATATCTATATATCTATATATCTATATCTATATCTATATATATATATATATATATATATATATATATATATATATATATATATATATATATATATATATATATATATATATATATATATATATATATATATATATATATATATATATATATATATATATATATATATATATATATATATATATATATATATATATATATATATAGGCCTAATCATTCATTATTGACATTTGAATTGACATTTGAATATAAAATATTCAACTATTGGGCCTCAACTTATAGGCCCAAATATTTAATGTATTTTCAAATAAAATTTTAGTGAATTATCCGAAATGAAGTCACCGTTGGGCGTGGGTTCAAGTCCTGCATAAGGCATGCAATTTTGTGAGCGTCCTTTCACTGATCATCACTTTATAATTTCATCATCTCCTTCGTACCCCCTAATAACCTAGCTGTTGGCGGGGTTGTTCATGCAAACAATGATCATCACCGTGAATTGCTGCACCTCACTTATGATTGAGTGGAATCTTTGGAAACAAATTTAATTGAAGATCGATTTTCGTCTTTTGTGTGCGTCTGGTCAAAGCAGGGTAAGACATATGTCGAGGACGGTGGATGAAGGAGCAAGTTGAATAGTTGAGTGATATTTTCTTCAGATCTTTCACTAATGGTAATTACATATTACACATCTCAAGCCAACCAGATAATGACAGATTGTAGGTAGACCTATATAATATACGCTTCCATTTGATACATTTATAAATAATAAATAGTACGATAGCAAATATGATCAATATAGTTAACTACAAATTGAATACCGTACTGGTATACTGGTAACTGTGAAATATAGAAAAATAATTGTATAGGGATATAGATTTGATTGAATATGAGGGTCAAGACAGGGCGAAGGAGAGGGAGGGGGGGGGGGGGGGGTTGCGCTCTACAGGCCAAACAAAAATACAAATCCAGTTGGAATTAAGCACACACTTGAGTGTTATCATCTATTTCGTCAGTGTATAATCTTAAGGCGCCATTGGTTGTAACACTTCTGAGAAAACCCATTTCATAGTTTTCAAAACCCCCATACGAAAAGCCCAGAGAAGAAAATTCAGAAAACATATTCATTTTGAATAAATTCAAAGTTTCACAAAATGTCGATATAGGCCTAATAATTGGGCCACTGCACATTATTCCATAGTTTATAAAAGATATAATGTATTGTTTTCACTTCAATCAAAGCTATTAAGAAACCCACTAAGAATAGAAGTAAATGGTTTAACCATTTAAATTATGAAATAATGAATAAAACAGGAAGGCAGTGACATTTGATTGATTCAAATTCAAGGTTCATTGAATTGATTCAGTGATTCAAATTCGTATATATATATATATATATATATATATATATATATATATATATATATATATATAGCTTTCCATTACATTTCATATAAATATGCCTATACTGCTCATCCAACACATTGCGTGTTTTCCTAGTTTACAGATATGGTAAGCCTGCAGCCCGAGTCCCGACTTACAACTACCTTACTTGTCATGGTCATGCATAGTGATGGGATGTTGAAAATTTACAATTAATTGAAAAATTTCAGAAAATTTACATGTCATTGAAAATCTTCTGTGAATATAATGGAATGTGAATCTAAATGGAATCTAACGTAAATTCAACGAATTCATCTCATTCATTCCATTAATTTTTTCGAAGAAAATTTCCCCCCAAAATTGGATTTAATTTAATTTGAACATCAAAAATTTCCATCATATTGGACTTTTCCATATTGGACATATTACTTTTCAATTAGGTCATTTTCAAAGGACTTTTCAAATAGGGCAGTACAAATGAATACTGGCAATAGCAGAGCAAGTCTACACATTTAGTGAGGATCTATTAATGTTCAAAAACTTCAAAAAGTCAGTTATTATTTTATGTAGGCCCTACTCATGTAGGGCTTTGATAATTTTGTAAGCAAATGCACTGTTATACCGGTACCTTCTATATGTGACTGTTCAACAAATCGTTTTAGTATCACCAAGAGTGAATTCAAACTCAAGTTTTTTTTTTGTGACAACTTATATGAAAAAAAAAAAAATGGGGAATGAAATTTTGTTCAAGCTTTTGAAAATTTTCAATGAAAAAATTTTCATGAAAATTTACCGTACATCACTAATGCTTACATCACAGAACCCCACTACATTTTTATAGCCAACTGAAAAAACAATATTCCACAAAATCCCAATTTTTACTCGTTGCTCTATGGGGCTGTCCACAGATGACGTCCACAATTCGGAGTGGAGGGAGTCTTCGAAAATGTGACAATGTGTTGAGAGGGAGGGGGGTTAACACTATGTGACATCCACATTCACACTACATATTATTCGTTTATTTCAATTTTTAAGAAAATCAATTGGTACTACCGGTACATAATTTGTATGAAATAATGTTTCAATGCAAAATTTAGGTGATATTTAGTTGAGAATTTTGATGTCAAGAGTGGTCTGAGGATCCATAGATCAGTGACTAATGCAGTCACATCATCCATATAGTATCATCAAACAAGTTACAATATTATTTTAAAAATGTGCAATTGGTCATTCTGTTTAAACGGTGGAATTGTTGTCCCCGAGCAATATCTCTGCACCTAGTTTAGCTAGAGGAATAATTTTTTCCTACTTGTGTATTTTGGTAACCTCTACATGACCAACTCAACTGAAAGGTTAGAAAAATTGAAGATTAATACTCATACGGATTAGAAATTGCCACTACATAGGTAAATTAACATTACCATGTCTATCCCTACCAACATACCATCTCGGTTCTTCATAATAAGCACGTGAAATTAAAATAATTCCGGATAAGTTGCAGTGTACTACCATTTTTAGTTAGTCATTGAATATAGTTCAATAACATTTATTTCCAAAAAATAAATAATAGTATGTGTTATTAGTACCGTACTTCAAATTTGTCCATAGGGTTTTATAACATTACCATGTCATTAACTGTACTTCTAGAAATCAGACCAGTGAAAGATTTTTTTCAGAAGTTGTTATTATTGTGAAACTTACTTCTCAATGCAGCAAGTTTCACTTATCAGAAGCAATTTTGGATTTGAGCTCTTGCTTGAAATTTAATTATAAAGTGATATTTCATTATAATATGCTTATTAGTTGACAATACCATGTCGGCAATAATATCCAGGCGCTAAATGACCCCGCTGTCGATGCGCCTTAAAACCCTAATATTCATTCAATAATATCCAAGATGGCAGACCAATATGTAATATTCTTTAGATTTCATTTTAGTTGATGTATATAGATTAACTCTCACAAGTTTTGGTTTTCCAGGAAAACCCAGGAAAAGTTTCCAGGAAAAGTTTTGGCCCTAGGACCAAATGACCTCATTTTCAACATTACCATGTCGTAGGCCTACCCATATCCAAAATGCCCATTAAATCCGAAATAATCAAAAACATCTCTGCTGATAATATATTCCTGTTCTGAATAGCTTAGAGTATATCATAATTTTTTTTCAGATTTTTACAACAACATTTAATTTCCCATTTTTACTAACCTGAATTCTACCGTTTAAACAGAATGACCCAATTACCAAAAAATGTTTTTAAAAACTTTTGTTAATAACTCAATACAATATCACTGATCAAGAATTTTTCCAATTTGCACGAATTTGACATTCAAATTCGTGTATAAATATTGTGTAATAATATTAATACACAATAATATTATTGTGGTGTGTAAATATTGACTGGATTGACATCATTGAAGTGGTGGGGGAGGGGGTTCCTCATCTATGTGACCTTCTCGGACGGACAAGGGGGAGGGGGTGATCTCACCATGTATGACGTATGACATCATTTATGGACAGCCCCTATAGCCTGTAACTATGCACTGTAACAGGTTAGAAGTGCGTGGGAGTCAATTCAACTCATGAATGTCAGTTTTTGGTGATAACTTTTGAAGGGTATGAGATATCAAAATTCTGATACGAAGGTAACATAGATCTATATTTTCAATATCTTCAAGATGGTACAAGGTATAGGCCCAACTATCAAACTTATCACATAATTGTCAATTGTATAGATCTAAATAACACATTCATCAGCTGCTGTGCTTGACAAAATTACGAGATATAGGCCTACAATGAAGTCTTTAATTAGATATAGGGCCTACCATCTTGAAGGTATTCAAAATATATCAGTAACTTTCCTCCATATCAGAATGATGATTTCTCTCATCGTTCAAAGATATGGCCTAGGCCTAACAAAAGATGATATTTTGTTAAATTGACTCCCATGCAACTCCTACAAATAAAATGACAAGGCAACCTTCCATCAATCCTGGATTGAAGGGCAAATATGTATTTCACCCTAGGGGTGCAGAATGGTCAAGTCGGGCCCTACTGATAATCAGCTTTCAACTTGTTAAGTACGCACATATCAACACTCGGCTATTAGCGAGTGTGATTATGATTATTATTCCATTACAAATTTGTAGGCCTACAAGCAAAATTATGTAATTTTGATAACTCCACAGACAAATATTCAACATACAATATGGCTACTCATCAACTTCGGTTAAACAGTCAACACGTTATATGTAGGCCAGAAAAAAACACACAAATCTACAAAAAAAACAAGTGCAACATAACCTACAATTTATTTGTGCTACATAATTATTTCCATCAAGCATGTTATTTTCATAGAAATATTTTTCAATTAGATTCACTTGAATGTTTGCTTTTCATCGGTCTTATATGTACGAAAGTAACTCCTATCCAAAATGATCTCTTCAGGCCAAGATTTGATCCAGAATAAGTAGGCCTAGGCCTACTTTGCATCAAACTCATTTATTGCACCAAGTTGTTTATAGAAAACCAGTTACACAGTACACATGGCACTTCTTCAATGGCTCATTCAAAGTAGGCTTACACTTGTTTGAGTGGACTAGGAAAATGATGGAAAACTTCTGTAGGCCTAAGAGTGGGAGACTGGCTATTGTTTGACTAGAGTTGGCAAATTTCAAGGTTAACTTACTGGCTTGTTGTTTGACGAAAATTTGAGCCTCTGTGCGAATGCTGATCACTTGAAGAAGCCAGATCAGAATCAGCTTCACTAAAACCCTCCATACTACCCAAGGGTTCGCTTTCAGGACTGAGAATTCCATCCGCCCAATGTGGCTCCTCGGCATTCTTTGCATGGCGTTCAGAAGGGGGATTATTCTCGGATCCCTGCAATCGGGTAATAATTATATATTGTTAATCATCAATGAATATAGAATTATGAAAACTGTGAGGTGAAGGAAGTGATAATCCTTACCTCATCATCTGTAACGGTACGTTTACGTTTAAGAATCGTGTGCCCAGGCATTATAATCCCAATGTTGGTTCCACAGGATGTAGAAGATGCTGGTGGTTGAGAAACGTTATAGATCCTGTTTCTGTAAGAAATCACTCAATCAAAATATATCGTATGGAAGTTTCTATGAGGAGAGGAAAAATTGTAGGGTCCTAGGCCTAGGCTAGACCTTGGACTGGCTGGAATGAACTGCTCCATAATGACCGGTAGGGACAAGACAATGTGCCTCAGGCTAATAATGCGCTTTAGCCTGCTCCAGACCCAAAGTCGATATTAATCATTTGAGATACAACAATCGAACCTATTAGTTTTTACTCTTGTTATTAAACTTATTTGTTATTACCGGATTCTGTAATAAAGAGATCTTAACCTTAGTTTCTGGTACTCGAGCTGGCGTGTGTAGGCCCTACTGTCCAAGGCAACAGGTTGCAACTGTTCACATCAAAATGGTTCCCGTTTGTAGATTCTCACGTAATCAAGATGTAAAATTAGAAGCTTAATAAAAAAGAATGTGGATGACGCCAAGTATCCAATTAAATAAAATTTCGAACGATTATTGGTACTGTCGAGTCATCGAAGATTGGGCGCCACATAAGCCATTCGCATCCCGCCCGATTTTCAGAACGTCCCCTGGTGGTGGCTTCCATTTTCCTTAGGAATTTCCAAGCCTTCACTCTTATTACATTAAAAATTGATAATTCCTAAACGCGAAATATACAGTTCAAGAACACCACATTGCTTTCAAGGATCCATTGAACAAATACAAAGATATATCATAAGAGAATTGTTATCAGAAATAGTTAGCTATACCGGTCGGGATCGCGCGCGAAAAAGTCCATTCAGGCTTACATGAAGCATCCTCTCACACCCAATAATTAGAAGAGTGGAAGGCATTTCACAGCACTCATGCAATTAAAAACAATTTCATTCGATAAATAATGTTTTGATGGCATTAAGGTTTCAAGACCTACTCAGTTAGCTCAATGGGTTTAGGCCTCCACTAAAAAAAACGGTTTGTAAATCTCAACTTACCAAAGCAGATATGCGTTCCATCTTTACAGGAAAATACTTTCTTTGTAAAGATCCACAGTTATTCCAATGAACGCACAATGTTCGTGAAGTGCTTAGTATCCCGCACATCTACTTTTTAAGTCAGATTAATATATTTTTAAAATTATTTTAATAGTTCACTCGCTTCGTATAAGTTATCCATTCACTGTGACTGACTGACACTATTGTTCTGCCGGTTTACCAGATCATTGGTGGCAGCACCGTCGCAGAAAGTAGTGGGGACGGAATGTTTTGAGCGAACAGCGTTTTGATTGGTTCATTTTCTTTCTACAGCTGTATAATAACAGCTGATCGTGGCATTTGCTGTCGCACGCGGGAAAAGCAGCTACTACAGGACGTCAAGACTTGAACACTGGGCGCGATATTCTGACGGCGGGATACCTGGCAAAACCGCTGTGACCTGGTGCCCGACATGGAGCCAAAAGGTCTGAACGCATTTCACATCCAAATTAATAAATATCTAAAGTAGAGATGTACAATTCATCGTTCAAATGCCATACCACGTTATTTCAAAATTGTATCGAATAAAAGAAGTGAGCCCTAACGAGATCCGAGATTGAATTAAAATAACTTATACAGTGTGACATGACGAGGGCAATCTCGAAAAAAAAAACCTACAGTAAGAAAATGCAGTCTTTCTAAAAACGAATGAAATTTTTATCCCTATAGAAAATGAATGATTTTTTTTTTGTTATAGAGTATATTCCAGGCTAATGAATGTAAATATATAGAGACCTTCCTTCTTCTCTTCCGCCCTTGGAACGTCGAAGTTGGGAGTTTCGTTTGACCGCGCAAGCTATGTTACGGAGGGATGTTGTGGATGAGTGCGCATAGCGACGGATACATACGTCGTTACTTCTATAAGGGAGTGTTTTGGCGGTGGCGGGAAAAAGTGCTATAATAATATTGTATAACACACAAGAGAAAGAGAACACTTTACTCGACGCGTGGGGTGAACCATCTCTGCGGAATTCCGCTCAATGCTCGCCCGTGTCGTATACTATACCAGCCTTTACATCCACACGTCATATCATTAGCGAGTTCATGCACTATTACCTAGACCAGGTGTATTGTCTTTGAACAATCAAGAACCAATTCTTGAAAAATAAAATAATATTAACCTGCACCTAATGGCTTTTAGCAATTAAAACAATGAGCCGTGAACAATGTCAAAAACAATCGAAATCGAACCTACTGGTTTATGCCCTTAAAACCAGTGGTGCGACTATACTTGGAAACTTTATGGACCTATTAAAAGGTTCAGCTGTTCCTAAATAATAATAACAGAGATCATTTGATTCTGATGTAAATATAAGAGAAATCGGCCATGCGCCTTATAGAATACCACACATGTCTATAGATATACTTGCATTTAAATGCTTGCAGTATACCCCAAATCAACGAGCTGGCAGTGTAGAAGTCATTCGTTATGACCATCATTCCACAGCAAGAATATTTGTAGCCGTTTCTCAGCAAACCACTTGTTGCGTGCACTTGTTGAGTTGTTGTCGGACCTGGTCTTAGGTGAGCGCGGGGGAGGAAGGGAGGCGGTAGGGGGGAGTTACGATATTTAGAAAAGGTTGCACCAATGCAGTGTTGCTCTGCACCATGAATGAAAGTCGGAGCCTCTGGTTAATCGGTTTCACCCACCACATGCACAACTGCTCAGGTGTGATATATAACATAACTGGAAAAAGTTAAGAAAAATAATAGACTCTACCAATAAATTGCATGTTTGCCACAGACGACAAAGAGTCACAGAACAACACTTCTTGCAAGTTGCATCTTGAAAACCTGTGAAATCACTTCTAAAATCTTAGAAATTTCCAAAACTTTCCTGCGGACCGAAATGGAGGCCTTTCGCTTGAGATTGTGAACGTTATTTGGTTCATCGCCGTTAGGGGGTGTGTATAGGCAAAATTAAGTGTAGCATTCTAGTGCCTATATTCGAGCGTGAATGTGGGCCTATTCACACGAACACAGGTTACATTCACACGAAATTATGTTTTCGACACTCATCTTTGTTCATGTTTCCACCAATAAATTAAATTGCGCACAGTGGCATAACAATGCATGAATTGAAATAACGCGAACAAGATTATAAATCCAATCTTCCAATGTATAATTTGCATTTAAAAATGAAAATGAAGTGTATTTCAATTTTTCCCCATATGGGCCGTACCCAGAGTCGTATTAAGGCACAGGCCTACGACGCCCGGGCCTTCAGCGCCATATTTTCACCAGCCCATTGAAATTAAAAAATACATCATTTCATGAAAACATATTATCATCAACATAGGCCCTAATAATATTGTATTCAAAATAGAAGTGTATTCAATATTATTAACATTCGTACTGTGAGATGTGAACTCCTGAATAAAAAGAGTATTGTATTAAAACAATGCTAAAAAAATACTCAATTTAAATCCATGTAGGCCCTATACCGAGACGCGTGGCCTAGTGATTACACACTGAACCGTCATTCGGGAGACCGGGGTTGGTCGACCATCCTGACAGGGGTTTACGTGGTTTCCCTCTGTCGTTCAGGTTGATACTGGGATGGTTCCTTAACAACAGGCCACGACCGACTCCTTCCCAACCATCCGAAAACACCTAATAAATAACCTTTCATCTCATCATCCCATCATCTCAT
This sequence comes from Brachyptera risi, assembly GCA_964007535.1. Classification (NCBI taxonomy): domain Eukaryota; kingdom Metazoa; phylum Arthropoda; class Insecta; order Plecoptera; family Taeniopterygidae; genus Brachyptera; species Brachyptera risi. The sequence continues at coordinate 15,753,592 of OZ023326.1, forward strand.
TCATCATCCACCGACGCCAATAGTATAGCCATCAGAATAGTGCGTCATTGAAACCCAATATGAAAATGAAAAAAAAAATCGGATATATATCATTCACTGACGCCAATAGATCGTAGTCAACAGTAGAGTGCGTCGATAAACCCAATATAAATACATAAATGAATATATATATTTGACGTTGAATTACTCATAAGTGAATGGGGAGAGGGGGGGGGGAACTAGGAGCGCAAAATGTCTTGCCACAGCTCTAGCTGTACCTTTTAAAAGTCTTGCACCGTGGTGTCATGTCTCACACTCATCTGTCGCACATCCCAGCTCAACAGCTGTGCTGCTTATATGTGTGTACTTACTTATGCTTGTGATCTGTATGAATGACTGGAGCAATTAAAAGAGTGTGCACAGTCGATTCGGAGGCGGGCTGCACGGCGGTGGTCTCTGGGGGGCTCGGTCGCACGCAAGTTGGCCGGGGGCAGGGGTTATAGAGCCCGCAACAGCGCATGCCGAAACGTGATACGGCTGTTTGCAGTTGAGAACATGGTTTAGTTTCAATACAGATATAGGAATGAAATGACTGTATAGTGAAATATAAAAAAGATATCCAGGGCCGTATAAAGAGGCCTAGGCCCATGAGGCGCGGGTCTGGTGCGGCACATTTTTAAGGGGCGTCAGCCCCTTAAAAATCCGATAATAAGTAAATATATTTTCGAAAATCGTACTTTTTCATATACGGCAATATTCAGGGCCTATATTCACATTCTGAGATATAGCTAAGAACTCATTAAAAACAATGTTATGTATTCCTCTAGTTTTCGTCTAGTGTATAGGCTATACCTAATAATATATAGTCTTTGTAATATTTTTGTCCTACCATTTAACACATTTCAATATTATTATTTCAACATATTCCCTGATAACACTAGACTTCCTGAGGAGGTACTGAATCACTGAGTCACTCACATCGGGCATTCTGCGCGCCTGAAGAGTGCCTCAGGACTGCCCGTGTTATTAGCGTTATTCAGTAACGATCAAAGTTTATAAAATGATCCTTCTCATTGACGGGTCATAGTAAAAGCCCAACACAATAATCATAATGTGCTTCTGAATAAAAACCTAGAGCTCGTCATATTTCTGAGATAGTGCGCTTGAAGGGGGTACGTGGGGGAGAGGGAGGGGGTAATGAGGGGGTATCGGGCCTCGGGCTCAAAATATCTTAATACGGCCCTGGATATAACAGAACATATATTTTATTTTCAGTTAGACCGTCTTAGGGTCTTGGAACAAATCAGAGGTGTCGCTTAAAAACGGTCTTATGAACTCACTCATCTTTTGCCGCAATGGGAAACAATAGTTGTCAGTGTTGAATTCATTTTTGTTGCGGGTGGGCTTTTGTGTTTCCCGGGGGGGGCAAGGGAAAACCGAAATACAAGTTTCTGAAAGAATACACTATGTATCTAGTGCCTAATGTTTTTATTCAACACTGAATTAGTTGTATACGAAGATTTTGATGTTGATAATGATAATTTTATTCAATTCACCATTAACCTTTTTGAATATTGTTACATTGTCTATTGAAATTTGAAATTCTTATATTCTAATTAATTGATTAATTATTCGTATTTCTATTTGCATTCATTATGGTCTGAGTCCAAGGGGGAGCCGAGTTTGTATTTATTTAAAATTTATGAAAAATTTTCCCTCCATAAAATAGCTGATGTATAAGAGAACGGAAGTAATTCCTTCCCGCAACACTGAATTTGACCTTCATTCCGATTCCAGGCACAAATATTTACTTTTTACGGTTTGATATGTGTCAGGCCTATAGACAGTCTATTATTTATAACTGATTATTGATTTTGGGGTGGTAAGATCACCCTTGTGATGGCCCATCCGAAAGATCCTACCTTGCCAACCTTATCAGTCACTAGGCAAACGCAACATGTGCATTGTTGGACTTGGTTGTGCGATATAGGTATATTTATATGATATGTAAAGAAAATTAGCTAAAATGTATGCCTATATATATATATATATATATATATATATATATATATATATATATATATATATATATATATATATATATATACATATATATGTATATATATATATATACATATATATATATATATATATATATATATATATATATATATATATATATATATATATATACATATATTATGTATATTTTTCATTTCATGTATAATTCTTCATTATAATGGCTGATCCGATTCATGTGAAATATTTGTGAAAATTTGCATCATTGTTATGTATTCAATTTCCATGAAAATTTGAATTCATTCCAAACAAATATTTTCCCCAAATTTTATCTTCTGGGCTATTCTTGTGTTTTTTCAACTGCGGAATAGTTTTTCTCAAAGGTGGTAGGCTGATTGGCTTGATTGCTTCTCAAGGCATCGAGTTAGATGATGACACACTTGTATGCCAAGTTTCAACACAATTTCTACTTCCGTTTGATCTGTGGAGCGCGATTTTTTCTCAAATAATTTTTTTCGAGTACCTATATATACAGTACAAATTGAGTCTTCGCTTCGCTCATCCAATACCATCCAATGACTCTAATGACTATAAGGGACAATGACTCAGTGTCAACTGTCAAGTTTTCAACTTCATAATTACAAAGATGTATACGTGTGTTTTGCAGGAGGTTATAATTATCAACGCGATTATCAAGTCGTTGCCCATGCAACAGGTGTGACCGCATCAACAGCTATAGGTTATGTGGGAGGTAATTATCAAGTTTTGGTACGCGACAAAATGGAAAACTAACGCGCATTGACACACACACACACACACAAGGGTAGACAACATTCACTTCTACTAAAGGTATTCTTTGATATATACTTTTACCGACAAGGTAGAAATATGGCGTGTTTTTTTTATTGTCTGCACTTAATTTCAAAAAGCATCCTCATAATCGTACGGGCGGAAATAAAGGCTACACCCGGATCAGTGGGCTGGACATTCGGTCAGTTCGATGGCATTGTAAGGGGCATACACGCACAACAGGAAGTGTAAAAGCATGTAGACGTCTGTCAAGTGACGTGACTTGTCATTATAGAAAAGACATACAACAATATCCACCAATTGATATTAACCAATCACAATCTTCGATTGTCCATTAGTTCACTGTGTTGATATATAGCAAGGATTATTAGTATAATTAGAAGCTTTACAACTATGAAGTATTTTTTATCCATACCTCGGGAGTGAATATATATTATATTCTTTGCCCAGCTTCGTATCCTCTTACTCAAGCAATTTGAAAGTGCGAACCACCAGTGCGCTAGTGGTGTGTGATGGGGGGACGGTCGATCGTAACATTCTCCATTCGTTTATTTATTTTATTCACATTGAGTTTTTAAACCGAGACGCGTGGCCGAGCGGTAACACACTGAACCGTCATTCGGGAGACCGGGGTTCGATTCCAGCCATGGTCGACCATCCTGACAGGGGTTTTTCGTGGTTTCCCTCTGTCGTCGAGGTTAATACTGAGATGATTCCTTAGCAACAGGCCACGACCGACTCCTTCCCACCATCCAAAATACCCAATGAAATAACCTTTCAGCACATCATCTCATTCATCATCCACCGACTCCAATAGATCGTAGCCATCAGTATAGTGCGTCGTTAAAACCCAATATATATATATATATATATATATATATATATATATGAATTTTTATCGACGCACTGTAAGGATCACTACGATCTATTGGCGTCAGGGAATGATATATGAGATGATGAGATCAGAAGCTATTTCAATGAGGTGTTTTTGGAAAGTGTGAAAAAGTCGGTTGTGGCCTTTTGTTAAGAAACCATCCCAGTATTAACTTGAACGTCCGAGGGAAACCACGAAAAAACCTGTCATGATGGTCGACTTTAGGGTGCGAATTGAACCCCTATCTCCTGATTGACGGTTCAGTGTGCTAGTCACTCGACCACTCGTCCGTACTTCTCCATCCGTAGTTTCAAGTATATAACAAGAATACGTTGTAAATATTTGGCAACCTAGGCGAGGTAAAGTTATCCTAGAAAGACTCGCTCGATCTTGAGGGTAAAATGGTAATGGAGCCTACAATAGAACCGCTAGACCCACTCTCTTGGATTTATCAGTTCCCCTTTCTGATCTTTTTCCGATGTACCTGGTGTCTTTTTCTGAGGGGTGCGGCCATATTTCCCTCGGATGCATTTCGATTCAGGCATAATTGAAGTTTTCAGTTCGATGCTTCGTTGATGATAAAGGAAGAAAATTAGAATTAGGTATAATGTTTTGTGTGACGGGGCCGAGCGAGATTGAATATTATGCGATAGCGCTGATTAAGAATGAAAATTTTGAATTAACAATCAGAATTTGCTACAGTTTTTTACATTAAAAAAATATGTGTTGAGACGTACTATATAGGGATCCATGTTTTTTGTTTTGTAACCTGGAATCGAATCAAAGTAGAGATAAAAAGAAATTGGGGTAGCGTTCAATGTTTAATATTATTTATATAGTCTAGAACGAAAAATTTCACTCAGAATTGACAGGCATTAAAAATCAACAGAGATAGGGTCTATTAGTTATCATTACAGTGAGTCGTTGAACCCAACATGAGATGAGGAAATAGGCCCACAAAACAAACAAAAAACGCATTGAAATGTTATGCAGGATGATATCCATTCAATCCATAGCTTTTAATTTGAAACTAGAATGTTATGGAAAATTCAATTTAATTTTATCAATGCATGTAAAAGATATTCAAATACGGAGATAAGTGGCTCAAAGGTTTGAATTTAACACATGTTCTCCCCATCTCGATTGAAAAGAAAACTTTGCATTTATAAATATCAATTTAACATTAAAAATTCTGGTTCGACATCCACACGTGCATTTCAGAGCTCGTATATATAGGCCTAACGCGTGCATCAAACGAGGCAAAAACGTGGCTGATGCGTTTTGAGATACGCAATATATAGATTTATTTATGAGAAATGTAATGGAAAGCTATAGACACATTTTGATTTTGAAACCATCAATGCTCGGACTTCCTGTGCTACTTGTTGCTTACTTTTTAAATCGTTCATCGATGCAATTGATTTTATCTATTGATATTCAGCTTTATGATTGATCTGAAAAAACTACATATAGAAATATATTTTCTAGGAAAGGTCTCATCCAAATTAGGTGAAACTTGAAAATAAGGTACATCAATCTTATGTGAAAATTCCGTGACATTTTATTCGAAGTTTCCATTTTTTGTCTGGGTTATGCCTACATATAGGGTTTTATAAATTTTCGGAATGGCTTTTCTCAAAAGTGGTGCAAACGATTGCGCCTCAAAACTATACAGTAGGGAATTAGATGGATAACACATGCGTATGTCAGGTTTCAACAAAGAAAATCTTTTTGACTCGTGTTTGAGCGCGAATAAAAATTGAAACCTTTTTTTTCGAGTACAGTAAATTGAGTCTTTGCTTCGCTCATCTAATAAGACTTTTATAATCATGATTTATTCGAACGACCTCAAAAACAGCTAGGATATTTCGGGTACAAATAAGCGGATGATTATAGATATATGAATGATGTTCACAAAAATGACAGGATTGGAGGTATATTTCAAGGATGCCTGAATTTCTACTCTCCGCGGAATTAAATCTCCTGTACAAACTGTTGCATTGTGTAAAGTTTTGTAGTAATTTCGTGATATATTCGTGTGGTAAAACTCAGTAAAAGGATTCCGATAAGAAGAGATTCATTGTTGCTGAATTTCTGAGTCAAACATTTCGGTTATTTGGTTTTAAATGAAGCTAAAAATTTTCAGCTACCGCTATACCAAAGAGCTGCATGTTATAACCGAATCGTAAAAGATATGACAAATATGTCGAGGGGAATATATGAATATATATATATATATATATATATATAAATATATATATATATATATATATATATATATACTTACAAAAAATAATGCAAGAATTCTTTGGTCCATACTGCATACTTACCATCCTGGAGGCCTAGCTAACTCTGAAGGACTAAATACTTTGTTTGGTTATTATTTTCTAAGCTAAATACCTCGGCAACATGTCCAGTCTTTATGTATTTCCAGAAAATGCTTTTAGACACTGTTTCTATGTGGTGGGCATACATATTATGTATACGTCAAGTTTCTGCAATCTAAGAAACAGCTAGTTCAGACTTTGTTATTATAGTGAGTATAATTGGCACAGTATAGTTCTATATATTAATAGTGAACAATAAACAATCGGAGATCTATATTCTCTCGGAAATAGCTAGGGCTCATTGGTGTCATCTCATCTTTCCATCATCTCATTCAACGTTTACCGACGTCAATAGATCTTTGTCCATCGCGTCGATAAACTCAAAATAAATGAATGAATAGGCCTTAAGGCTTAAATAAACTAGGAAAGGTGTTATGTGTTTCCTCGTTGAAGGATGAGCTGGAACATATCAACTTATCTTTGGATTGATTATTATATATTATATATCCACCTTGAGATCCAAACAATCATCGTCAATTGATTTCTATAATAATAAAGAAGGCCCTGTTTTAACCGTATCCAATTCATTGGTGACACCTGTTGCTTGGATTTAATTGGTATCGTTATAGTTTTGAGTCATTTACAAAAATTAAATTAGATATTCTTTTACATCAAAACGGCTGATCCGATTTGAGTGAAAGTTCGGAATAATGTGTATCATCATCATTATATTGAAATTCCCTGAGAATTTGAATTCTCTCGAAAGAAATTTTTTTACGTTTTTTTTTCTCCGTGTTAATCTTATGGGATTTTTGAAAACTTTGAAATGAGTTTTCTCATAAGTGGTTTAACCGATTGCGCCTCAAAACCATACAATATTGAGTTAGATAAGGACACTTATGTATGCCAAGTTTCAACTGATTTCAAATTTTTGTTTGACCTGTGGAACGCGAAAAACAAAAAGTCACTTTTTTCCGAGTAGGTGAAATTGAGTCTTCGCTTCGCTCATCCAATGAATAATATGATTATTATTATCTATGTTATAATTATAACTTCCCAAATCCAGCAGTCTGGTAAATTTGCTATGAAGCTATGTTATTGCTAAACGGCTTACTTTTCCTTCAAAGAACAGGCCTGCGGAACCATGCACCTATTGCGTCACCCTATTTAGGGGTGAGGCAAGGTTTACGTAGCTTGGGGGTGAGCCGACCTGCTGCACCCCTGAGTGCATAGCTTGACACAGGTATGGAGATAAGTTCACCACTGCATATGCCCTCACACCCCTCGCCTGAATATCAATCATTTCATTTTCATACTCACTGCGGTGTGAAAAGAGGGGAGAATGCGTGCACCGGGCTTTTACAATTATTATACTGTACATAGAGACTACTTAGTACTTGTAACCACGATAGAAGAAGGTTCCGGACGACCGTGCCCCCTATTCCATATCACTAGCGCGCTGGTGGTTCGAGCCTTCTTATTTCCTAAATTTTCAAGTGTAAAGTAGTTTGAGTATTTTGCAATGTGTTTTTCCGTACGGTATATCAATGTTCAAGATGAATCTGGCACACGTGGCTCAGTGCTAGCACGCTTGCATCGTGCGACCAGTGAGGTGAGGGTGAATCGGATCTTAGTTCGATCCCCGCCACCGTCCATTTTTTGCAGTTTTTTCGTGGTTTTTCTCTCTGTATAGTCTATATAGGTTAATGTTGGGATGGTTCCTACAATATAGACACCGCTCTTCCTTCCCGTTACCTAAGAAACTTTCACCTCATTATCCCACCATCTCATTCATCCGATATATCTTAGTGATATATTACGCCAATAGATCTTAGTTGTCATTACACTGCGTCGTTGAACGCAATTGTAAACATATATACACCCTACGTGTTTTTACGAAAGAAGGTTCTGGACGACTGTCCCCCTCTTACACACCACTAGCGCGCTCATGGTTCGAGCCTTCTTCCGTGGATTCAAGCATATACGATATATATATATATATATATATATATATATATATATATATATATATATATATATATATATATATATATATATATAAATATAAACTAAGTCACCGCTTTAGAAACTGAAGTCACCGTTGCGCGTGGGTTCGAATACCGCTCAAGGCATGGGGTTTTGTACAAGTCAATTCGCTTTATCATCACTTCATAGTTTTATATCACCCGCTCATTCATACATGAGCTAGTGTCCTCATCATCCCACTGCGATGTGGTTTTCCGTATAACAATCTATTTTGATGATTCATCCTGGGAATGCTTTGGTGGGATTTTTAATTTGAGTAAATAAAATCGAAATGACGGGAATGAGTATGTCATTTCAAAGTGATTAATGCGTTTGGTAGTTTCGTTTCTAACTTTCCTCAAAATGTCCAAAGATCATCAAACAAAATTCAGACCAACATGTTTCAATTATAGGCTATTCATATCAGATGGTATAGGCCAAAGATATTTATATAACCTGGTATAGGCCTATAGATACATCTTTACTGAGCAATCATATACTCAAAAGTATAGGCAGACGATAATGAAAATTTAAAAATGCATTATGAAATGTATTTAATGTAAGATTTTTTAATTGCGGCCATTTTCAATTGACGCCAGAAAAATTAAAAAATAAATTCGTTCGATTCATCGATTGTCCAATAGTACAGAAAGAAAACTTTGTAATTTTGAATGACATCAATTTCTGGGTAAGAGCTTGAATTCTTCAGCTTCCGAGGGTTATGATACAGTTTGTTCCAATATTACATTTTACATTCCAATGTAATACACATCCACAATTAACCTAGACCCACTCATAACAACAAAAATGTGTTTTTTAAAATTGATTTATACTTTATAGTATAGTAATAGGCCTACTAATAGCTCGATTATCTGTGGTATCAGTACCACAGTACTGAATATTGTACTTATAAGTTCACGTATGTAATATGTACAAAAGTATGCACGATTTCATCCATCTTTTTTTCATATTGGGTTTTAACGACGCACTGTAATGATTACTAAGATCTATTGGCGTCGGATGAATGATTAATGAGATGATGGGATGATGAGATGAAAGTTTTATGGGTAGTGGGAAGGATAGTGGGAAGGAAGCGGTCGTGGCCTATATTGTGGGAACCATCCCGGCATTAGCCTAGACTACAGAGGGAAACCACGAAAAACCCCTGTAAAGATGGACGGTGGCGGGGATCGAACCAGGTCCGATATACCCCTTCACCTCCCGGGTCACATGAAGCAAGTGAGCTAACCACTCAGCTACTGTGCCGGTTTCATCTATCTATTGGACACAATTGTTTAATGAATTTAAACAATTTTTAACAATTGTATAAGTTTTGGAATTATTTCACATTCATTCGTTCTAAATACGCAACTGTTCCTGAGGTCAGTTCACAGCAGCAATGTTTTTTTTTTTAAATAAATATCATTATGGGGCTAATTTTGTCCAATAGAACTATACTCATTATTCTTCAACCTTGAACTAAACATTTCTCAATGTTTTATAGCTTAATCGCCATGAAACGGATACGTGCTCACCCAAATAACATCGAGAGCATTTAATTACAGAATAGGCCTAACACGTCTTCGTGTTTCTCGCCCCAAGCCGGTGGCTGTATACGTGAAGCTGGCAAACGCACAAGATGCGTGATCGAGCCATCGGCGGCTCCTTTTACTAATCAGGCTTGCTTGAATCCACAAAAACAGAGGGTCTTCTAACAATATAACAAAAACTAATGTCACCGTGTGTTTTGTGTAGCTGTGATATTTTTAGGGTGCTATGATTTTTCCAGACGATATTTTCGACAAGATACGCAACTGCATCTTTCAAAAGTGTCACATTTTTAAGGGGACCATGACAGCCCTATAACGACAATGTTAAATATGCAATATTACGGTACCTGTTTCTCACAAACTATAAAATTTACATATATCAAAATGTTGACACCAGTTATACATAAGACCTTTACACATATGCTGCAATGGGGGAGAAAAAATTGATCGTATTTTCATTTTTCAAAAAGTGTCCAAAAAATTCTACATTTTTAGACATACAACATTTTTTATTCGCGATGTTTTCTCACATAAATACATGAAAATCTTCATTCTCCACGGAAGTATGGCATACTTCTTTATTATACTTGTAATGACAATTTGAAGTGATTAGGGGAGACCCTATAGGGACCATACTAACACTTTTTCCCAAGAAGTGTATATCGCTATAAGTTTGAGTAGCAAACGCTTAGAAAAAAAATAGATGAACAATTGCATATTCAAGAACAACTATAATTTTGTACATTATACTAAAAAATCTACCAAATCGAATAAAAAAAAATTGATGATTATTGCAAAGTGTGTTGTTATCATTGATGCCATCCACGGCAATTGTAACACACACATGGGTCAATTATAAAACCAAGTACACAATTAATTGTGTGATGACATTTGAGCTTGATTATACCTACATTCAATGCAACAATATAAAGAATAGTAGAAAGAAAGTCTTTATTTAGACGGCTCTCCGAAAAGCGGGATACCAAAATGGTACAGCGTAATGAATCAGTACAAAAATGTATAATGGTTAGAATCTTATACAAATGTAAATGGCAAAAAATTACGAGACAAAATCAAGAATAACAATATGAAACTAATTTAACTAAATATAACTGAACAATAGAGACATACACAAGAAACAATACAAGAAAGTACTTCCATCACTTCTCTCGATCTCTAACCGGTGTTTGTAGCACAAATCTTGCCTGTGTCATGATGTGAGGTTATGATTCAATTTTGTTACAATTGTCCCCTGCCATATAAGTTAACCCATGTTGTTACAATTTTCCCTACAGCTCCTAATTTCTTAAAGTGAAAAATGTTACTCATCACAATGTTGTTTACCACAATATATTACAGTTGGAATAGTATCTATTCAATACGCTGTATCTATTACAGCCGATCAGCAAGAGAATCAGATAAAATCATAACATGCTAGACCAAAACCAAACCATGTCCCAAAAGTTACTCACAATGTGTCAAAACGTCTGAAGTGCAGTCTTCATTTCATTTCACAGAGCTGAAAATTACGTCAGACACACTGCCTTCTATGACGATGTTTTCAAAATATCTAGCACGAGCTTACGATCACAAAGATGAAGCTGAAAGCCGTTGTTACAGTCGAAACGTGCTACTTTTGTCCCTGGTCTTCCCTACCTTTAATAGTTTCAGAGATTCAGCTATACCGGGAATCGAAAAAATAATATTTTGAGATAAGTGCATTTGTAATTAATAGCACAGCGGTGAATTACACTGAAATATAAGTGGGATAACAAAGTGCTATAGATGGAAAAAAATAGAAGCATTCCGAATAATTTGATCTTACAGCATTCAATTGATGAAATATTACACTATGAATATAGACATATAATGAAAAAAAAAAAAAAATTATAAAAAAATAGCTGTCATGTCCCTTGAATGTTGCAGTAGAGTTATGTGATTATTGAAGTTTTTAAAATTGTTTTGTTGGTTGGTAGACGACCTTACTTTTTTGTAGATACGAGTATGAAATTAGCTTCTATTTCCAAGCGAACAACCAGAAACGTATGAAAATTGGAGCAAAAAGTTAAATGGAGTTGGTCTAGTTTTGAAGTAATGGGTGAGAAAGTGAGAGAGAGGAGAGAGAGAGAGATAGAGAGAGAGAGAGAGAGGGTAGAGAGAGAGAGATAGAGAGAGAGAGAGAGAGAGAGAGAGTGAAAGAGAGAGAGGGAGAGAGAGAGAGAGAGAGAGAGAGAGAGAGAGAGAGAGAGAGCGAGAGAGAGTGAAAGAGAGAGAGAGAGAGAGAGAGGTGGAGTACAAGGCGTCGTTTTAAAGTTTAAAGGGACATGTGCAGCTTGCTAGGGTGCGACTTGCGCCCGGTGCTAAGATCGAGGGGGGGAACAATATGAGGCGATTGTACGTACATCTTCGTATTTTCTACATGCAACAATCGACAAGAACTGTACAGAGACTATTTCATACAGAGTAATATGGCGTTATATTGTTCTTGAATCTTGGATGTCAAATGAAAATGCGTGTCAAAATAATTACCGAAATTATCATTACTTTTCCAAGCAAATCAACAAATTTAGAACTTGGTCGGATTTAAAAGCGATTAAATAGATGCAATTGTCTATGTGCAATATAAGCTGTATATTGTATTTATAAATAAACTATTCATTCTTTTAATAATTTAACTCCCAACGTACATGGCTGTTGGTGAAAAAAAATATGGTTCAGTGAAAAATAATCATTTGAATATAACACTGCTTGCGTACAGTGTACGCACAGTCGCACATTCACCGTGTAATTCATAAAGGGTCGGCCTACGAACTGAGTTCAACTGACTGTTAGTGGATTAACCAATAGTTAGCGGATTAATTTGTTATCATGCACCCTGGCTTACGTGTGTTATTTTCGTGCCTTCACACATAGTTATAGCTAATTAATACTTGACTACGAGTAAAACCGGCACTAAGAAAGAACAAAACATTAACTCTATTTGAATTTCGGTATCTATCGATAGAAATTCTCAAGTTTGATCAAATCGAAATTATTTACAAATTTGACAATCAGAAACCTATGATCTCATATTAACTGTTCCATACAAAGATTGTATACGGGTAATTCGGCATTCGGGAGCAACGAAAGACATCGGGAGTGCGATCACTTACATATAGTTGGTCCAAAAGCAAAGTTGCAATCTTTATGAACACATTTATAAAAGAATCATTTCTACTTATATAATTCGAGAAGCTGTTCTTGTTTTCTGTAGAGTACCGACCTGACCCTTCTTAATAAACCATTATTATTATGCGTATAACAGTCGGTAACGTTCGTACGGTACGTAAAGAAAATCGTGTCCCAAATCTCTTTTCGTATTCTTGTCCTGTTATACCAATTGTTTGTTGTTATTTATTGTCTTGACTTACAGGTATAAGTTTGAGGAATATTATATACCATGAGCACATGTGGCATTTCGTCACCCTCCGTAGCTCAGTTAACTAAGGCACAGCCTCAGAATCTAAAGTTACGGTTGGGTGTGGGTTCGAGTACCGCATGAGGCATGGGATGAGTTATTGTAAACGCTCTTTCACTGATCATTACTTCATAGTTTCGTTATCACCTGCTCATTTGTACCCCCATATAACTTAGCAGCTGGTGGGGTCGTTAAGCAAACAATAAACATCGGTATCGGTCATCGTTATGAAAACCATTGCTCGTGGTGGTCAACTCCTCACTCCTCATCTCCTCACTATCACAGCATTACTTTATATTTATCTCAATTAGTTTTTACAATTTTATTATTTCATTATCCTATTTAATTCATTATTTTTTCAATCCTTCGTTTTAATATGTTGGTTTATATAGAACAAAATTAGGTGATCATAGAGTGGTTGGAAGACCGAACCTCGCCTTTTTGATGACAACAGTTTTGGGTCGAGTCGGGGTGCCCGCCAGAGTTTTGCCCGATTTCGAATAACACGTACTTCCCTGTGGCCGATTGTTTTCCAGGCAATGGTCAACGACAACTCGTTAATTATTCTTCATTTTATTTGTTTAACGACCTATAAAATGATGAATTACTTGAACAAGTTTTTGTAAAACCAACCTACAACGAATTTTGAGATGAATTGTGAATTGACCATGGTCAATTCACAATTCATCTCAAAATTCATCTCAAAAATGGTGCACCATGGTCGACAGTCCTGACTGAGATGTGTCATGTTTTTCCTCTGTCGTTAAGAGTCGAGTTGAGCCTGGGATATGGTATAGCTAAACTAAATAAACTAAACTAAACTAAATGCAAAAGATATAAACTCTTTTCAATTTTTGCAAATTGAACAATGAAATATAACTTTTTCTCTGAAGAAAATGCAGTATATAAGCCTTCTTCAAATCAACCCAATCAAAATACGGGAGGGAAACATTGAAAAAACTAAAATCTGACCTAATTGACCCTATCCATAATTATAGCTTCTCTATGCCCTAACCAGTTTCCCGAAATAGTAACTCTCACGACAATATTAATTTATTCCATTATATTGGTTTCAACGACGCACTCTCTACGATCTATTGGCGTCGGTAAATGATATATGAGATTATAGAATGACGAAATGAAAGGTTATTTTATTACGTGTTTTTGGATAGTGGGAAGTAGTCGGTCGTGGCCTGTTGTCAAGGAACCATCCCAGTATTGACCTAAACGACAGAGGGAAACCACGAAAAACCCCTGTCAGGATGGTCGACCATGGCGGGAATCGAACCCCGGTCTCCTGAATGACAGTTCAGTATGGTGACAACTCGGTCACACGTCTCAATACAATATTATCCTATACATTTTAAATGAGTATTTCAGACAACAAAGCGGATATTAGAACATCATCAAGAACATTATTTCATGAGAAGGCAAAATTCGAACGCGCTACCGCAGCGCCACCGCGACAACGTACTATTAGCCGATATAAGCAAGAAATGTGAGAAAAGTGAGTATGCAGTGTGTTGGTGCCTATAGGCTTCTGTCATGTAACATGACAATCAATCGTCACCATAACAACACAGCGAACTGGTGGACTACCAAACATTCTGACTGGTCAATTCCAACTGATGGACATTGTTGTCTGTCACTTTCAACAATGAGTGACGTCACATGACAGAAGCTTATATAGGGTTTTAAAGACGCTGCCTGGGAGGTGAAGAGCGTATCAGGTTTTGGTGCGATCCCCGCCACCGTCCATCTTCACAGGGGTTTTCCTGATGGTTACTCTCTCTCTGTATATCAGTGCCAGGATGGTTCCTTTAATATAAACCACGACCGCCTCATTTCCACTTTCCTTCCAATTACCCATTACAGAACCATCTCATGATATCATTAATCATTCACCCGACGCCAATCTATCTCATTTATCATCACAATGCGTCGTTAAACCCGAAATATATTTTTAATAACATCGAAAATGTGAATTAAATCATTTTTCCCCAATTAAGTCCATGGATGAAAGATAGGATCGTTTGAACGGGGCACCATATAGCATGGCAAGCCAATATAAATAAATGAATGAATAATTCATTATCAAGAGATAATGGTAATGTTATAAAATTAGTAAAATTTGACAAATATGTGACAAATAATATTAACAGTGACAGCGGGGGTGGGGTCAGCCGACCCCCTGAACCCCAATAATCACGTGATGGGACTAACTATAACAAATAATTATAACAAACGTGACAACTTATCAATCTTGACCCCTCAATATTGTCAAGGCGCCACCGTCTGTAATTGATATAAATGGTATTGAATTCGCGTATTTCAACCAAGTTATTATACAGAAGTCAGAATCTAATCTACCTTTTTTTCTTCGAGGTCGTTCCACCAAGTGGAGACTCAAGAGGATCAAATTTATAACCTAGGATTGAAACCGCAAACCAATGTAACCGACGCAGTTATTAAATACACCACCCATTCAAGTTCAACTTACGCCGTTATTGTTTTTATTTCTCATGGCATTCAAGTTCAACTTACGCCGTTATTGTTTTTATTTCTCATGGTTTAATTGAACGGCGTCTAAATGTGCACTACGAAGCAGAAAAAAAAACGATCGTAAAGCTCGGCTATCAGAATCACGATTCATAGAGCGCATTCAATGACTTAGATTTTCATCCTTACAACGTCTCTTTATGGGACCGTTCATGTAAAGAAAAAAACGTTTAATTTTATACATCGTCGAGTAAACCAGTCCCAAATGAGCATGTGTGCGCGGCGCCCCCCCCCCCTGCCACTAACATGGCAAGCTGTTGGTGTTTCATGGTCATGGGCGTGCGCGGATGCCACGTGCGAACTCGCAAGGAACTTGCAAGACGGCTATACATGCAACAACAGAACTGTGCGGTCTGTTATCAATCTTAGTTTATCAATGAATGGTAGAATGTAGAAATGATATGAGACTTGAGTATAAAAAATATCATATTATTAAAAATATATAAATATACATATAAATTTCATGTGACAAGAAAAGAAGAAAAGAAGAGAAGAAGTTGGAAGAAAAAGTTCAAGACCAACAAACACCTTTTTTTATCCATCCCGACTTGGTTTTTCCAGGTTTCCCACAGTCCTCGAAGCAAATGCTTGAATGATGTACTAATTGGCCACGACCATTAATTAGTAGAGCGATAGGCATAATTATAACATTATAGGCCTATCACTAATTTAATTTGTCCATTTTGTATAATGATAAACTTTATACATCTGCTGTCAATGAAAAGAAGTGATCATTGCCTAAGAGACTTAATTCAAAGTGGAAGATACCAACATTCGTGTGTTTATACTGAAAGACTTTTATCTACGGCGAAAAATTATGGTCACAGACAGCGCAGTCCTGGTGTTGAAGTTCATTAATTTTAAATAATCAAAATGGGGTGGTATAAGATCGCCCTTGTGGTGCCCCGTCCAAACGATACTATATTTCATCCATAGCCTTAATTGGGGAACAATGATTTTGTATCAAGTTCCGATGTTATTAAAAAAATATATATATTATACATGGGCGTATACAAGATATTTCAACACGTGATGACCAGGTAATATATATAAGAAATTTATTATATATACATATATATATATATATATATATATATATATATATATATATATATATATATTTTTTTTTTTATTGGTCACATACACTGATACAGAAAGAAAGATACAATTACAACAACAAAAATCCACAATGCCCTTAAAAAAAGGCTCAACTGTGGGTTAAAATAGTGAATTATAAGTACAATTCAAATTCGGACGTATTTCAAACATTTAAAGTAATAAAGAACGTGAAAAGAAAAAAAGAAAAACATTGAGTGATTTGAAATATATATATATATATATATATATATATATATATATATATATATATATATATATATATATATATATATATATATATGTATATATATATATATATATATATATATATATATATATATATATATATATATATATATATCTATATATATATATAATATATGCGTTATGTATAAGGTAGCGACCTGTTGAGAATTGAGAAAAATTGAGAATACATTCTCTAGCGAAGGCAATGCTACCATTTATTTACTTATATATTTTCAGGCGGAAAAAACATGTTGAAAAACTGCTCTCGATACAATTTTTATTATATTCCAATTATTGTTATGCATGAACTGCGACTGTAGATCAAAATCAATGAAGATTTTACATCGAATGGAATTAGTGGAAAGTGTATGAAAATATGTGACAAAATAATTGATATGATTTTATGTAAGAACAATCAATGGAACTAGCAGGGCCGATGAAATGATTCCTTTAATTTCTCGATATAATTTGCTATAATTTCGATTTTCGAATATGTACCCTATAGCGGTAATTTTACGGAGTGCGAGAAACAGTTATATGATGTGAAAAAATTGATCAGCTTGATTGATATCTGATAATTGATGGATGAAAGGAATAAATTTGACGATAATGGATCTTGTTCATCAGTAGCTTACAGTGCGTCGTTAAACCCAAAATAAATACATCTAAAATTGATGATCGATATTTCTGGTGAATGATACTATCTTTGTTTGTGAAGGTACGGCCTATACATTCTTTCGAGATATTACGTTCTATATTTGAATGTTTCCCACGCGATAAGAAGTAACAAAACGGGTCACGCGTATCGACAAGGTCGTTCCAATCAATTTTCTGGGAATAACTTGACTGGACCAATTAGGTCGTGGTGTTCAACATTGTCACGCGACGGTAGAATTATCCCAACAGTCGAAGTATATATAATATGAGAAATGTACTCAAACTTGAACTTGATTACAATCACCCCCTCCCCCCCCATCAAAGCTGCGTTAAGACATTAATTGTCCCCTTGGGCCCGGAAATTATTTCCACCCGCCCCCCACCTATTTACTTTAAAAATAATCCATCATCAAATAGGCTACAACGGTTAATAGCTTAAAATAAATGTGTTTTGAGCCTTCTTTTTGAAAGTATTTTTTCTTGAGTTGACATATCTCACGATACGAAATATGTGTATAATATTGAAAACAGTTATTTTAAAATAAATACAACTTTTCATATTTTTTTTTCAATTTCAATGGTCTGGTGAAAATTTCAGGCGCAATTTGTGGGCTTGTGTCTTACTGCTCTGCCCCCAATCGTTTCAAAAAGATGTGTAATTATATTATTTTATGCACACTTGCAGTCATTTGAATTTGATTTTCCAAAATTTTAATTTTAAAAAATCTACACATATTTTACAAAAAAAAAATTTGTTCACCTTCATATTTCATATTTTTGGAAACTGAAAACTTTTATCTGCGGTGAAGAAGTATGGTCATAGACAAAGCGCAGTTCTGTTGTCAAAGTTTATTAATTTCAATTTGAATTAGTAGGCCTACATATTCGTTATAACTATTTATATATTTGGTGACAAGACCACCGCGAAGTCTCGAAAGTTGAAACAACCAAGAGGTGCATGAGCTTTTGAACGGTATGTGTTCAATTATCTGTATCACCAAGATTTCTATGTTAATGAAAGTACTTATTTTACCAATCATCTTCCATAGAATGTATACGGAAATGTTGCTACATATACTTTCAATCACACAGAATGGTTTGATCCGAAACTAATTTTTTGATTTAAATAAAATTTACGCCTATTCAACCGATGGTTTTTTCATAGACATTGCAATGAGCACATTGTCTTCTATTTATTTTTAGTGCGTATAAATTATCAGTATATTTTCTTCGGAGCTTGTACGACCATTTCATTTGACCACTATTGCACAATGTGTCGTGAATTATAGCTATCGTATCGATAGATATATATCTAACAGCGACCGAGAGCTGTTTTAAAAAACAGAAATGTGCTGTAACCGCGGTACAAATTCCACTACTTCTATTTATTATAATATACAGTATATATAGTTGAAATTATGATACCGTATACTTCAAAAGCTTTTCATGCATGAACACAGAGAAGCAAATATAAGTAATTCACTTTTTTTTCACCCAGCATTTCTGTATAATTATGTTGAAGTCTTCTTTGTAAAAGACATCTCGCACAAATTGAGAAAAAAAAGAACACAGCTCAATCAAGTAAACGTCTAGGATCACAATAATCTGATTCACAATATACGATTTGAACTGTGGAGCTAATACGCCTGCGATCGTATTAGGAATTAGCATGAGTTCATATCGATTCCAGTAATTATAATTAATTGTTTTGTATTCTAGATACCATGAGTCATGACGTAGGTATCACCGATTCCTAGTAGAAACATGAACAGAATCGAAGGATGTCTACGTCACGACTCGGACAAAGGCCCGGGGTCCTGGACAACGAATAAACTAATTATAATTTCCGATATTGAGATGATGATTTCTAGTTTTCTCTGAAATCAAGGAGATGAATATCGTCATTATTTATCAAAATCTAGTTTCAGGGTTGTGATGTCATGATTCACGTCGAATGAATGAATATTAGGGTTTTAAGGCGCATCGACAGCGAGGTCATTTAGCGCCTTGACTCATGTCATGTCATCCTTCAATAATGTCTTTCAGGCATGACTCATGCAGAAGGCTATCATAATATTATAATAACCTCAAGTCCTTCCTAACTCAACATCCTTTTTACAGCCTCTCTGAATACCTCAACCATAATTTCCCTCCATTTTAATCCCACTCGAAATTATACTTGTGCTTATTTTATTTCACCTAATCATTATTTTAACTTTATTACAATATTAACTATCATAAGCTATCATTACCTATTATTAACTATCATTATCCCATACTATGTACTATGTACTGGTTCACGGGACGAAATAAAATATCAAAAATATCAAATATTCAAGTTTCAATCATCTACCAGTAAAGATAAAAACCTTCGATTCATCACAATTCAAAATTGTAATCAATAATCAATCTTCATTTATTGAACAACGATCACTTATAGTGTCATAGATAATTTATTTTACTGTTGTTCCACATTTCCAATTGGAATCGATTTTAGGTTTATCTGAATGTTCATCATGTTTCCTATACTAGAACCTTGAATAAAAAAAAACATGCTGGTGTTATAGTGCGTGTACGTTCTTTAAGTTTCTTGAATGTGACTAGATCGACGACTTGATGTGGACGCAAGTGTTCACCCTCATGTAGTAGCATATGGCCTCGTAATAGTATGCCATAGTATTTAAATTCGAGTGCCAGGAGAGAAATACGTTTCGATGTAACGTCACGGATGCCTTGTCTCGACTGAGTGTCCGAACGTCCGCTCGACTAGGTGTCCGAACATCCGTTCGACCGGGGGGAGTGGGTGCCAAGTCAGTCAACCCCGGAGGCAAGGTGCATGACTTGTGGGGTTGCCATTATTAGAATATATTTAAGCGGGATATCTAGTTTATTGAGAGTGAATTATAAAATAGCGAGTATGGCTATATTTTCAATGCTCAATATGTCTATACATAAGCCTATAAGGCCATATAAGGGAATGGAATATGACACTAAATATGCCATAAATAGGAAATTCGATATAAAATTCGATATTTGATCATATCTTTCATCCACAGCCTTAATTGGGAAACAATGATTTTGTATCAAGTTTCGATTTTATTAAAAAAAAAAATTTGATTATGATTGAATAAACCGTCAAACGAAAGAAAATTCACAGCCCTGCATTTTAATATATAACAAGAAAGGTCATAAGAACATTATAGGTTACCCAATATTATTTTGTATGATGAAATACACAGAAAATTAAAATCAAAAACCATGTATAAATCATTCAGACCGTAATCATACTTTCAAGAGCGTATAGCTTGTTTGAATTTTTCAATAACGCGAAATATTAGACAAGCACGAGACGTGAAAATAGCAATAGGGCCTATACTTGATAAATGAGCGTGATGCCGGACTTCGAACTATAAGGCGGGAAAATCGGGACGTATGGCACAACGACTGTATTTGCTTAGACAAATGTTATTGTAGGCACCATGCATCCCGGCATTTGCCTATAGGCCAAAGAGGAAAACCAACATTTCTGAGGAAAACAGAAATTGTTAGAAACTATCTGTTCCTACTCATAATAGAGTAGCTTTTGAAAAAAGTGCATTTTTTGTAGGCTTGAAAATGTTTAACCATCTACCTGACAAAATAACATCACTGAGAGATTATAATAAATTCAGGTACGTTCTAAGGAAACGACTTCTTGACTATGCATTTTATAATGTGAAAGTTTTTTACTAAAACTTTCAATTGAAACACTTCATGTTTTATGTACTTGACGAGTCCGATATCCTATAAAAATGTATTTTTATGTACTGTGATGTAATGGACAGATAAACTGCAATTACAATTACAACTAAACCAATGCTAAATTGGACGATGGCAGGGATCGAACCGAGGTTGGATCTACCCCTCATCTCCGGGGTCACACGAAGCTTTAGCGCGCTATAGCACTGAAAGAACTACCAGTGCCGGTTTTAAAAATATGATATTATGTATATATGTACACTTTAAATGATCTTTTCGAAATAGAAATTAAAATTGAAGTTTGCATATTTTACCGCTAATAATAATTATTACATATTCTGTACGTGGACTACGTATGTAAGCCGCGTTTTCTAGTTTTAGTGTGTATAACATCAGTATATTTACGTGAAGATATATTTTAATGTAGCTTGATGATTTGACTGACCTCTTTATGAGACCGGCCACCCTCGGTAGCTCGGTCAGCTGAGGCACCGCTTCAGAAACTGAAGTCACCGTTGGGCGTGGGTTCGAATCCCGCATAAGGCATGGATTTTTGTAAATGTCCTCTCACTTATCATCACTTCATACATTCATAATCACCAGCTCATTCGTACCCCCGTATAACCTAGCTGTTGGTGGAAGCAAACAATAATCATCATCATCATTTATGAGACCGCAAGAGTACATTCTTTTTGCTATTTTTGTATTTTTCAGTTGGCTATAAAACTATAAAAAAAGTTCACAAAGTCATTGAATTTAATGACACTATAACCTATTATCAAGACTATTATGTCCTTGAAGGCCTACTTCTAGTCTTTTCATATAGACTATTTGTCTCTTACAGCAACAATTGACCATTTAAAATAACGTCATAGCGTCAATGGTCCTACTCCTATAGGCTTAGCTCGTCCACAGAGGCAAAGGGACTATGTAGGACTGTATTGGTAAAGGAGACGTTATAAGCCCTATACCGACAATGTTAGATGTGCACTATTTCAGTCCTGTTCCTCACAAACTACAGTAGAACATGCCAAACAATTCACAGTAATAATTTGTTTCTGTTAAGATGCACTGGAAAAGAATATGATTGTATTTTTTTTATGCAATGAGTAAAAAATTAAAAATACTACATTTTTAGGTAGGCTATATATAAAACAAATTTTATTCTCAATATCATTTTACATACATAAAAAAAATCTCTACACAATTATGGCATACTTATTATCTAAACACGATTTTTTTTTTTTTAATAACATCGAAACTTGATACAAAATCATTGTTCCCCAATTAAGGCTATGGATGAAAGATAGGATCGTTTATACACGATTATGGTGAAAATTTGGAGTGATTACATTCAATAGTTTGAGAGATTCAGGTACCGAAAATTAGAAAAATTATATTTTGAATCAACTGCATTTGAGAAGAATAACACAGAAGTGTGTCAAAGAAGTGGTCCTACAACATGGTGAATGAAAAAAAATATAGGCCTCTAATTAGAAACAATTATTATTATTATTTGATGATTCTTGCAGCATCCAATTAATACAAAATTACACTACGAATCTAAAAATATATGTGATATCGAAATTATAAAAAATAGCTTCCAATGTTTAGGCCTACATTTTGTTGTTGCTAGGGCAAAATGTCTAGCTTATACTGTCCAACCACAGATACAGGAAAGCTTACTTTATCTGTTGTCAAACGAGGTATAGTGAACTTGATTTAGAATTTATATGTATATAGTTGGCCAGTCCTTGTTTATTTCTTTTGTTGTTATATTTCAACATCTTTGGCCTGTATCAGTTTTTTGATAATAATGTTTGAACGGAGAGACTGGGAGATATCAAAATACTAATACAGAAGAAACACAGGAAATGTCAATACTCTCCAGATAGTACAAAATAACCTATGCAATTTTCACAGGTATAGAAATACAAGTTCATGTGTTTCGTAGTTTTTTATATAGGCCTAACATTTTTTTCATAATGGTTTATCGTGTTTCAGATATGGATGCAAAAAATAGAACACTGCAAACACGAATACTGCAGGTTTCACTTTTCCAGTTCACAAGATGCCATTTCAATGATCGATGTAAATTTATACTTGGAAGAAATATAATCTCGACTACAAAGATATTTTAAAAAAGTACATCAGGTTTGTTTATTTACAATATCTGCGATTCCCTTGACGATAATTCGTTCTTTCTTTCTTCTTTCTTTCATTCTTTCTTTCATTCTTTCTTTCATTCTTTCTTCCTTTCTTTCTTTCCTTCCTTCCTTCTTTCTTTTCTTCTTTCTTTCTTTCTTTCTTTTCTTCTTTCTTCTTTCTTTCTTACTTTCTTTCTCTCTTTCTTTATTTCTTTCTTTCCTTCCTTCCTTCTTTCTTTTCTTCTTTCTTTCTTTCTTTTCTTCTTTCTTCTTTCTTTCTTACTTTCTTTCTCTCTTTCTTTCTTTCTTTCTTTCTTTCTTTCTTTCTTTCTTTCTTTCTTTCTTCCTTCCTTCCTTCCTTCCTTGCTTCCTTCCTTCCTTCCTTCCTTCCTTCCTTCCTTCCTTCCTTCCTTCCTTCCTTCCTTCCTTCCTTCCTTCCTTCCTTCCTTCCTTCCTTCCTTCCTTCCTTCCTTCCTTCCTTCCTTCCTTCCTACCTTCTTTCTCGTTCTATCCCTCTTTCTTCCTCCCTTCGTTTATTCCTTCCTTCCTTCTTTTTTCTTTCTTCTTTCTTCCCTTGCTTTTTTCCATTCTAAATTCATGGGCAGTCGATCAGTCATATTCTTCTCTTCCGCATATTTAAGCCCACTCTTTTGTATCCGCCACTGGGAATGAGAAATAATTAAAAACAGAGTTATTTATATTACAAATTTTCACATATTTTTGTGAATATTTGCATTTTGTAATTTTTTTTCAGTTGGTTAACCTGCAAGTTGCACCACGACACGAGTTTGAACTTTGAACTTTAAGAAACTTTCAAATAATTCAACGAATTTAACGTGAGTATTTTTCTTGACCAAGACCCAGTCAATTCCATGGCTACCCTAACCATTAGGGCTGTAGGGGGTGGGCAAGGGGAGGGGTTGATTCTGAAAGTAAATATCACTTTTTCAGATTTGTTTGTAAAAGCTGAGATGAGATTAAACTAGATGAGAGGTGAACATAACCTATACCTACCTAGCATTTTTGGTAAATTTATTGTTGTCCATTCGACACATACCTTACCGCACATGATCCAAACCACCATCAAAAAACAATTAAAAAGAATAAAGATTGCCAAAACATGAACCTAAAATAGATCGACATGCCATGCTTGTACTTCAAATGTGCACTTTTTTATGCCTTCGAACATCTGTAAGTAACTAGGACTAAGATGAAACGTCCATTCGTTAGACCGAAGTAGTTTTTAGATTTGTTTTAGCATTAGATTAAATTGGTTCAGGATGTTTGCTTGGTTAGGTTGATTAGTTTAGATCAGTTTGGAAAGGTTGGATTAATTAAATTGGTGGAATTAGGTTTATTTAAGATAGTTCAGGCTGTGCACAAGAACAACAACAACAACATACTCATCTCATATGATGTCATGGTCTGATGTTCCGATGAATAGTGGCTGCCCTAGTGAAATGTCATTTACGTGGATTGTGCAAGGGTCATTTCCAAGACTCTATTTTTTGGTTTCTAGTATCCACAAAAATGATCCAAGATGCCGTAATGACTTGTAACAAAAAATACTTTGGAATCACATAATTGTTTTAGCCAGAAAAATGATTGTTCATTTAATTTCAGATTTTTCATTATGACGGAATAGAAAAAAATGAGCTGTGAAGAGATGAAGCGTTGGAAACGGGAATGTGAACTGCGGCAGAGATAAAAGTTAAATCAGATCCAGCATTATTGTTGGAACACCAAGAATTGGAAAAACGAAGGTACAGAACCCGGTACTTGGACATGTAAGAAAAGGTGGATCTTGTCAAATCGATGTCTATGATTGATCTGTGGCAACAGCGAAGGCAACTAAAAATCTTATATACCGGTACATCTACAACAAAATAAACCATCACAAACAAAACCGTTCATTGTACGACAAATTTCAGTTTCATTTTGGATTTCTCCAATTCAAATTTCACTCCAAATTTCAGAAAGTAGGTACCGGTACCGGTAAACCTTATAATATTGCGCGAGCATGTTCCCGTGTCGTTGAATACGATAATTGCGTGCTGGTCGTGATGAGAAGGTTGATTTGGGCGCAGTTGGATGAGGTGACGCTTAGAGTCGGTCGATGTAAGTCGAGGTTGAATCTGTTGCTGCTGTGGGAGGCGCAAGGTATTCACCAGGATATTCACCAGGAAGGTGGAGTGATGTCACATTCGGCTGGTCCTCTTTTCAGACTGAGTGTATGCTGAGCATGATCCATGGAAGAACGACGGTCTACCTCTCGTCGTCGGGGTACTTTATGGCAGCTCTGAGTTGGCAGTGCAGTCGTTCAACCATCCCACTAGCTTGTAGGTGGTGAGCCTTGGTACGAAGGTGGGTATTGCCGGCCAGGCGATCGAGTGACTGGAGGAGGCTCGATTCAAACTGCCGTCCTTGGTCGGTAGTGATTCTGAGGGGCGTGCCAAACCGAGAAATCCATCCAGTGACTGCCACTGTGTCTGCGGTGATGTCCGTGATAGGAATCGCTCATGGCCACCGTGTGAATCGATCCACACAATCGAGCAGGTAGCGAAATCTGTCAGAGACTGACAGAGGACCAACTAAGTCAATGTGGAGATGCTCGAATCTAGCGTCAGCAACATCAAATTCAAAATTGACCGACGGGTGCCGTGGTGTGACGCGTGATGCGCAACCTTGGGACGCGGGTACTTGATGTATGCTGGAGCCCAGTCTTTGCAGTCATTATTGATGGATGACCACACGAACCGCTGCATGATTAATGTGGTGGTTGCTGTTATGCCAGGGTGGCACATGCTGTGAAGATTGACCTGGCGCCGTAGAGTGTGGGGCACGAATGGGCGCAGCTTGGATTGTGATGTGTCGCAGTGAATGGTGAGGTTGTTGTCGGTCCATCTCTTGCGATGTATTGCGCTCTCAAAAAGAAGTCAGAGGTGCTTCTCGTGCTGTCCTGGGTTATAGGAGGCGACCAAGATATCGTCAGTGTATGCATCTAGCAGAAATCGCAGTCCATAGCACATCGTCAATTAACCTGTGACCTATAACCTGTGGAATGTATGCGCCACATTCTCAAGTCCGAAACTCATGAATGGAAACTCGAACAGGCCAAATAGAGTAGTGTTATGTTATTTTAGGGATGTTCTCCGGAGCAACAGTAATCTGATTATCCATGCGCATCAAGTCTATGGTGGACAATATGGTTTTTCCCAAGAGACTGTGACAGAAGTCCTGAATGTTGAACCCAAGTAGTCAGAATCCCATCATTGCCCACTCCCACAACTTCAAACCCACTGGATGTTCTTAGCGGCGTACCTCAAGGCTCAGTCCTTTTTCCTCTCCTATTTCTTCTCTATGTAAACGACCTTCCTCAGCTCCTTAACTCGGGACACCTCTTCCAATTTGCCGATGACACCAACCACCTCATCACAACCTCCAAATCGAACCCCTTTTCCTCCCTCACCGATACTGTGAACACCCAAACCTCTCTCATGTCCAGCTACTGCCTCAATAACAAACTTGCTCTCCAACCTACCAAAACAGTCTATATACACTTCCATACTAAATCAAACCCTCCCTCTTTCTCTCCCCTCATCAGAGTCGACAACAAAATCATTCCCAGCACCCATTCCACCAAGTTCCTAGGGATCCACATCACCCCTTCCTTAGACTGGTCCATCCACATACATCACACCCTCAATAAAATTAAAAGTGGTAACTTCCTCCTTCGTAGACTCAAGCCCATCGTCAGCCCCCACTCCCTGAAGCTTGTCTACCATGCCCATCTCCACTCCCACCTCTCTTACGGCCTTCTCTTCTGGGGAACTTCTCCACAAGCAAAACGAATAGTTATCATTCAAAAACAGGCTATCCGCGTGATGGCCGGCATCTCCCGACAGAGAACCTGCAAACCTCACTTCACTAAACTCAAAATCCTAACACTCACCTGTACACTCATCCAAATCGCTAGCACATTTGCTCGAAACCACCCCAACCTCTTCCTCACAAATGCAACCATCCATAACCACTCAACCAGAAACAGCAGCGCCATCCGCACCTTAACCCATAATCGCACCCTTTTCACTCATAGCCCACTTCACCTTTGCACCACCATCTACAATAAACTACCCCTTCACATCACAAATTCAACCAAGCTTTCTACTTTCCTATCCAGTCTCAAAGCCTTTCTAATCCAAAATCCCTTCTACTCTCTTGAAGAGTTCTTTTCATCGTGAATTAGGCATATAGGCATACCGCTAATCACTTGTAATATAACTCCTGCCCTCTATTATTCAACTATTTAATTTAGTCACTAATCATAATTATACTTTGAAAATGACGATATCTATATGTATACCATGTATATGTCTAACGATTGAAATAAAATACAATACAATACAATGTGTGAGGTGCGAATGAGCAGGAACGTTTTTAAAGTTCACGTTCCTGACTAAAGATGTGACGCGTTCATCTAAAAGTTCAGAAATAACAAACGCATTCATTTTAAAAGTTCATTATCCAACACTAACAAATTCAAATTCAAATTCAAAAATTCATTTTATTCTGTTACAGAAATTACATTGTTCATTTCATACATTGTTATAGGCCTCTTGAAGGGCACAAAAAAAAACAGATACAAATAAATACTTGAAGTTCAAAACTTGAACACAGAAGCAATTATTTTTAAAAGTTATGAACAGTATACAAAGAAGGTACGGTAACAGTAATGATCAATGAAAAAAATAATTTAAATGGTAATAGTAGGCCTACCCATTCAATAATCAGCTTTTATAAATGAATATTGTAGATAGACTGATGCATACAGATCAATAACATTATAATAACAAACAACTGGAACAACAGCTTGCCATAAGTGGCCAAACGATTGAAATCACATTGTGTTACTCGCATCATTACCTCATCCATGTCCTCCCCCCCCCCCATTTCAGCCTAGGGACTAGCCTGAAAACTAGTGAAGTCGGGCCTGGGTTTGAGTTAGATAGATTTAGACTAATAGATTTCAGTGCACATTTTTCTATCATCTGGTCAATTGTACTCCCAAATAACTTAGCTGTTGGTGGGGTCATTGAGCAAACAATAATGGTAACTGTAATGGTACAATGGTTGGTTTGATCTTTTTATGCAGTTTAAATTAATATAATTTCAGTAAGCTAATATTAGTGTCATTGTCTCAATTTCAGCACCCATTGTAATTGAAGACTGTTGGTGGAAAGTTGATCTTACGTGGGAAATACTTGAATGTGTTCTGCTCTGTATTGTTTATTTGCGTGAAAGTGTAGGCCTATCATAGTATTATTTCATAAAGTATATATATATATAAATGAATATTGAAAGGAAATATAACATAGTATTAGCTAAATAAAATCATGAATTGGATAAAAGGGGATGCAAGAACAGCAATTAACTGAGGTTTGTAACTAGAAATACTCATAGTGGAGAGCCCGTTGATGAAACATAGAGATGTTTTTATACAAAAACATGAGATTTTGATGTTTTGGCTATTGTCCAAGCCTTAATCACTGTTGAAATCGAAGCATTCTTACTTATATTATTGTGTTCCTGATTTTAGTTTGGGCCTGTACCGGCACTTGGGAGTGTAACATCAACATGCACAGTCTCGTCGATCATCACCCTGTCATCTGATTGGTTCGCTCGAACAACAGCTTCATTAAGAAGCTGGTAAGAATTTGAATGTAGCTCTCAAATGATGACACCAAATGATGACTCAAATGATTATGATGACACCTTGTCATCAAATAATGTTGACACTATTTTCACACAATTGTTAGAGTTCGACTGAAGAATGAGTAAAAGACTGAAAAAATGCCCAAAACATAGGCCTAACTAGAAGACTACAAATTACAAAAAATTCCATGCCGGGGGATTGTGCCTCCTGATCCCCCCACCCCCTTTCAATTTGGCATGGAATGATTATGACTTCGAACTCCTTCGCATTGCCCCGGATTTCCCTTTTTTGAAGAAAGGATTTGAATATATGATAAAAACTAACAAGATATTCAGAAGAACCTCCCCACTATTTGCTATTCCATCTGGTCTCTTGTGTTCTTCGAAATATTTCTCGCGATTTCAACGTTTTACTTGTCGATACTCGATGGAATACTATTTCAAGAATACAGCATAGAGACTGAATTTTCTCTCAGCAACTGTTTATGCAATTTGTCTTCATGCGATACAGGAATTGTATTCCCACCAACTGAAACTCATTACAGTAATTAATTAATTATCATTTATTAAAAAACTACATACATTTTTGTATAAGTTCATTGTTCTTGTAAGGAACTTCAATAGAAATCTTTTCTGGATGGTTATACGTAGCAAGCAGATTTTTCCAAACTACGCTATTGAGGACAATTTTTAATCATTATAATTCATATAGGCCCATATATATAATATAGGCCTTTAGGCCTAATAATAACAAATTTTAATTTTCAACAGCAAACTTGATTTCATTCTATCACAAATCTTGGTCTCAATTTTCACATAGCTTGATGCTTATTGTTTACTGTTTAGTTAATATGATTATATTATTACATGGGATCCGAACCTCATTTTTTCGTACCTTAACTCATAATTAACTAACTAGGAAAACGCTTTGTGTTTCCCCAGCTTTGAAATATAAGCTGGAAAAAATGGCATCGAAACAATTTTCACAGG
Organism: Brachyptera risi; assembly: GCA_964007535.1. Lineage (NCBI taxonomy): Eukaryota > Metazoa > Arthropoda > Insecta > Plecoptera > Taeniopterygidae > Brachyptera > Brachyptera risi. The sequence continues at coordinate 15,783,780 of OZ023326.1, forward strand.
TGATAAAAATATTTCATGATGCTATTTTCACCAAACCTCTGTATAATATTGTCATTCTATATCCAGATATTTTACCAACATATCCCTGAATCTTTTTCAGAAAAAAAAACGAGCAGTTCCATAACCTGTGGCCAAAAGTAATTATACGTATATTATATTTGCTAAAAATTCACTGAATGGTAATGCTGAATTTATAGTTGGACATGTAGTGTTATCAGTAGTGGACATAGTGAAAAACCTGGGGTTAAATATTGATAGTAAGCCTAAACTTAGTTTCAAAAAACAAGTCTCAACATTGATCCAGTCATGCTACAGTAAACTTGAACAACTCTACTATTCAAGAAACATACTGACGTAAAAACTCAAATTATTGATAACTGACACTCTTATTCTCTCAAATTTGATTATGCTGATGTAGAATACGGCCCTTGTCTAGATAGCCATAGCGTAGCTAAAATACAAATTGCTAAAAATGCTTGTCTGTGTTCCATTCTGAATATAAAATGCTATAACGAAAATACCAGGAAAAACTACCCCTTAATTCTTCATTTTAACAAACTAAAATGGCTGAAGATGACGCTTAGACGTAAATTGCATTTAGGTACCTTTGTTAAAACAATATTACTTACGGAACAGCCGAAATATCTCCGAGATAAACTAATACTGAGTAAATACTCAATAAATCTGTGTAGTAATAAACTCTCACTCTACAGCCATGTTCAAAAAATCATTCTCATATAATGCAGTCAAGTTGTAAAATATGGTGACTTAACAAAATGACAGTTGAATTCTAACTTGAATATATTCAAAATTCAATTTAAAGAACAGCTACTAGACGTGCAATAAAGAGCATAATTATTTAGATTCAATCATAATAAGTAAACAATCGTGTTTTGTTTCATTTCTTATTGCTATTTTTGATTTCTGGTACTTTCAATACTGTTCTATAAATAAAAGTGTATCATACCAAGTTCAATTGCTAATATGATGGAATTGTCTATTAAAATTTAAAATGAATAGGCTACCATCAAGGCATTAACTTATTTTGAATTCAACTCATGCTCTACTTTATGAACACTTTTGAAAATGGCCCAAGTTTATTTATACTATCCAATCCAAAATCACATGCTGATATCAATAGTATTTCTCCAACAATATTATATTATATTTTCTGTTAGTTTGATCAAATTCATTTTTCCTGATGTTATATCTATATCTCACATTCATTCAAGAAATTCATTAGCATTATTTTTTTTATACTGTATCATGTCTTTTTAATTTGATTCGAGTAATCGAGCAATCACTTGATGTATTCTATATCTATTCATTGTTTTAGTTCTAGATTTTTTCATAAGATAGAGGGATGCAATAACACCACTATCCATGGCGATATTGTATCCCTCTACCCTACACTTGGTTCCAAGAAATGATAAGTGTACAATGTATGTACCGGTATTCAGAATTTGATTGGTTTGGTGGAAGTAAAGCTTGACCCTGCCGCACAAATAAAGATATTATTATTATATTTTATTCACATAAATATGTGTAGGGAATAGGAATGTAGACTTGAATGAATCTCAATGCATATCCCAATTTACAAAACTTTTCCGGCCAGCTTTGAAGAATATATATATATATATATATCTTTCCCAGATAAGCAATTAAATTGGGCCAGGGGGTGTTTCCACTGATTCATCTAGGGCAGGATTCATCTCTCCATCGCTTCCTGCCAGTTCCGACCTCTTCCTCTTCTTCACCACTACTTTCCTCTGCTTCTTCTTCTCTTCCTACGAGTTCCTTCCACCGTTCCCTATCCTCCCACCATCTCTCATCTCTCACTACCTCCTATTTTTCTCCTCGATTGACTACACCGCATTCTACTCCCTCCTGCCACCTTTCTCTCGGCCTTCCAACTCTTCTCTTAGCTCCACCTTTTTCCGCTAACTCGAACATAACTCTCGGAATTCTTCCCTTATCCATTCGCCGCATATGTCCATACCACCTGAGTCTCTCTCTCTCCATTTTGAATGCTAACCTTTCCACTTCCACTTCTTTCCTTATCATTCTGCTTCTCTTCTTCTCCAACTTTGACACTCCTGCTATGCTCCTCATAAAGTTCATTTCTGCTGCCTCCATTTTTTTCTCATCTCTCCAATTCAATGTCCATGTAACTGCTCCATATGTTAAAATTGGCAAGTAGTATACATTATAAATAAGTGTCTTCCCACTCATCGGAAAGTCTTGGTTCCAAATCAGCTTCCTTACTTTTTGGAATAGTCCGTCCGACTTTGCTACCGGTATTCTCTTATTCACCTCAAGCTCCACTTTTGCCGTATTACTTACTACACTTCCCAAGTATGCGAACTCTTCTACTTCCTCCAGTTCCTGACCTTGCAGTTTTATTTTCTCTCGACTTTTTCTCTTCTCTCTGCTCATCACCATAGCTTTGCTCTTGTCCGCACTAATCTTCATCCCAAACTCCTCGGTAATTTTTTCCCATCTCTCAACTTTGTCTTGCACCTCTTCCCTACTGTCTCCCCATACCAGGATATCATCAGTGTATATCATTGTCTTTGCATCTGCCCCTTCCTTCACTGGTTCCACTTTTCTCATCATCTCATCCATCACCAACACAAACAACATAGGTGATAGGACACTGCCCTGCCTAACTCCACTCTTGACATCGAACCACTCCGTCCTGCCTCCATTTGTTTGCACTGAAGCCTTGCATTCTCGATATAAACTTTTCACACGATCTATCATCCCCACATGTATGCCCTTTGCCCTGAGACTCTCCCTCACCCTTTCTCTGGGAAGATGGTCGTATGCTTTCTCCAAATCTAGAAAAGCCATGTACACTCTTCTTCCCTCCTCCCGCCTTGTTTCTACCAGTTGCCTGACAGCAAATATCAAATCTACTGTTGATCGGCCTGTTCTGAACCCATAGTGCTCTTCCCTTAACATGGGTTCCACTAGCACTCGCATCCTTCTTTCAATAATTCATTCATACAGCTTGGCTGCCTGGCTCATCAGCGTCACTCCTCTGTAATTCTTACTTCTTTTTCTGTCTCCTTTCTTGAATACTACTGTTATTACTCCTTTCACCCAATCTTCCGGCACTCTCTTCTGCTGTCATGCTGCCTCCATCACACGATACACCCAATCTACCCCCCACTGTCCTGCTGCCTTCATCATCTCTACCACTATCTAAGAATATACTTGAAAAAATTACCACCGAATACTATTTCGGTGAATGCGAGTACAGTATTATTTTTAGAATGCGAGTACAGTACCAACTACACTAAAAATCAACTGACCCAAACACCTGTCTGGATAAATATAAAATATCTTATCTATATCTCTGTGGGAATTGGTAAGGTCGCCCTTGTGGGGCCCTTTTCTAAACGGTGCTCTTTGTCATCCTTACAGCTCAATTGGGGAACAACGATAATTTTGAGCTCTCAATGTAGTGAGTAAAATGTATCGTATCTCGGTCTATCTAATATTTTTGTTGTTATTGCTGTTTCAGGTAAGATCGCCTCCGGAGCTTCAGACTAAAGACTGGCAAGATGAATTAGATGCATTCATATTGACGACAAACTGTAATGATGACTTGGATCTATTGGTGTCGGTGAATGGTGAATGAGATGGTGGAAGATTAGAAGAAAGGTTATTTCAATAGCTGTTTGGGAAAGAAGCAGTATAGTATAAAGGAACCATACCAGTATGCATTGTCATGACTGTAGGAAGCTAAATTGCACCTCTGTTAGGATGGTTGACCATGGCTGGAATCATATTATCTTGATCTTCTGAATGATTTTTCAGCATGCTAGTAACTGACCCACCCATCACAGTGGCAAGATATAAACCTCTCAAGCCTTTATACGTAGGAATCAACCAGAAAACCATCTAATGAGTGGCAGACATTAGAGACCAACTCAAATGATTGCATAATCAATCAAGCGACTAGTTCGGTATGTGTATTTTATCAAAATTCTTTATTGAAATAAACCTAGATTTTCTCATTTGTAAAGCCTGGTTCACAATTGAAATAGTGATTATGGAATATGTTATAGTGTTATAGAGACATAGATGGGCCACAACGGCCATTTATTTCAACTCCAGGTTTGCCAGTAGTTTATTTAATAAATTTACATCAGTAAATACTAAAATACAGTATTATAATGATGATGTAAATAATTAATAATAATTAATTTATAATGTATTCTGAACTGTATTTTATAATCTAATATGAATATTGCATATTGGTATATTAATATTCCATAAATCCACGTTTACCATTAACGGTAGTCATTTGACTCCAGTAGTAAAGTTATCTGATTGGTTAGAATTTTGCTGTTATAAGGAATAGTCATAACAAATGGATTTATTCCATTCCTTATTCCTTATACCATATCACTATACCACATTTTCTCATTGTGAACGGTAAAACAGAAATGCCATCATCCATTTCGCTTGAACACTATACCATATTCCTTATTCCATATTCCATAATCACTATTTCAATTGTGAACCAGGCTTAACAAAATGAAACAAAAACTAATTCAATATTTCAAAAAGTTTGATTTTGAGAATTCATAGCAACGTGTAAGCTCACACGCATAGCAGACGCCTACGGCTTTTTAATGAATATCTCTCTTCCAATTGATATACACTGATTTAACCAATAGGGTGTTCGCACGTAGCAAACAACAAACAATCGTTACTATAGCAATACAGCGAACTGGTGGACTACCAAACATTCTGATTGGTCAGTTCCAACTGGTGCACATTGTTGTCTCTCTCTTTCAACAATGGGTGATGTCAGTTGAGAATACCCTATAGTCAAGTCCATTTTCTACGGATTAAATCACTTTGTAGTATTGCATAGGAGTAGGACTTGACAGGTATGAGGCAAACAGGTGGTAGGGGACTTGGAACCTCATAAAACGTGTTCTCATTTAGCGCGTAAGTTTGGCGTGCGTCACATGAGCATGGCATAAATTGACAGTTAATTAAATGATGAATTGGGCTACATATTATTATTCGAGTTATGAAAGAGCGTAAAAGAGAGAAAAAGAGTTATGTAGAGCAGGGGCAATACATGGACCAAGTAGGGACAAACAATGGCCAAAACTTCTTAGTTCTTACAAACCAAGTAGGAACAAGCAACGGACGAAACAGTAGTGATTTTTGTCTCCGATCACTTGTATTCATTTTAGTTCCGTGGACCATTACATTGTACAAAGTATGGGTATTGTATAATAATAGTAGGCCTAAATAATTATAGTTGATAGTTAATTAGTTACTGTTAAGATATTAGTAATAATAGTTGAAATAATGATTAGGTAGGCCTAAAATAAAAAAGTACGAATATAACGTTAAGGATTATTTACAGTTTTGAGGAGAGTAAGATGCGGGGGAGAGAGGTTAATGTGGAGGGAAATCATGATTGAGGTATTCTGACTTGTGTTTCGGCCGGCCGGAACACGGCCAAAACAGAAACATTTTACAGACTTCTCAATTCATGGACAAAATAGGGACATCTTAGAGATGTGATTTGCTGTTTAATTTCAGTAGGGTATTAATATCCTTGCTGTAGTGATAACTCATGTATATTGTTCTCATTTTCCATTGACCTCTTGGAGTACTGGTAGCCATTAAGAACTGCTTACTGCCTGAACTGCTGCCTTCTCACTTCCAAAACACATAATATAACCCTTCATATCATCTCCCTTCATCGTGATTCACAGCCACAGAAAATCGTACTTATTATTACAGTGCGTCGTTAAACATATGAAAAATGATCTATCAGATAAATTATCTATGTTTTTCTCTTTAGAATTTTTATACCTCAGATTATTCAATATATATTATACATATAATGTATGTATCGTTATAGAATACGATATGTCACTCGTATACACATTTTTGTATGCTGTTTTAATTTTCTGTATCGACACTTTATATATAATCCCTTAGTATGATCATCGATCATCAGAGCTTTGATTCATTCTACGACTGAATGTCGAGGAGTACGGACGTATCTATTACTTGTTATCAATGTTGTGTGGTAGCTGTGCATTAGAGGTTAGCGGCGACGATGATTCATGTTCATGTCAGGTTTGTGAGAGACTTTATCATTTAAACAAGACTTGTGCGGGCTTACTCAAAAGTTCTTATGTAAGTAAGTCGCAAGAGAAGAGGGCTGCTTGGAGGTGTCCACAGTGCAAGGACAAAAAAGTTGACACACCTACAGGTGAGTTACCTTCATTGCTGATATTTGGAGATTCTCTCAACGAATTCAAGGTCGAAATCCGAGAGAACTTTAAATTGTTAACAGAAGAATTGCAGAAATTAAGGAAGGATTTCACGGAGGAGGTTAAAGTCTTGAAGGACAAAGTTGAATTTCTTAAGAAAAATAGTGAAGAAAAAGACATTGTGATTGATAATCTGATGCAGCAGATTAATGCGCACGATCAGTACAGCAGGAACAGAAATATTGAAATTGATAATATTGAACAAACTGAGAACGAAAATGTGGAAGCTGTTGTGATTGGTATTGCTGAGAAGCTTGGGCTTGAAGTAAAACCTGAAGATATTGACGTTGTTCACCGTCTTCCATCGAGGAACGTCAGCAGGAAAGTAAACAAAATAATAGTGCAATTTACAACGAGAAAGAAAAGAGATTCGTTCTTGCAGAAGAGGAAGGAATTATTAAGAAGTTGTGACGTCACGGGTGGCAAAAGTAGCAACCGCATTTACATAAACGAGAACTTGTCACCTTTCTACAAAGAGTTACTCTGGCGTACTAAGTTGCAGGCGAAAGATCTTGGTTATAAGTACGTGTGGTTCAAGAACGGTCACGTATTAGTGCGTAAGGACGAAAACGATAAGCAAGTACGTAGAATTGATTCATTTAAACATCTTGCAGAGTTTGCAATTGAATGCAAGACTGGTTAGATGAGGATGATGTTGATAAATCGCAAGTGATTAATGGTGTTGATGGTTGGTTTGAAAGTGTTAAGGGGTTTACAGTGTTACACTTTAATATCAGGTCAGTGAGAAAACACTGGGATGAGTTGTTAGTTATTCTGAGTGATCACGTGGGCTTGTTCGACGTGTTGGTATTGACGGAAGTGTCTTTTGCTGGAGATAATAATGAATTTGTATTGCAAGGTTATAATTTGTTTGTTAATGTTAGAGAGGGAAGGAAGGGTGGAGGAGTTTTCTTATTTGTAAGAGATGTAGCAACATTTAATGTACTTAGTACCAATTTCATTTCTTTTGAAGGAATTTCTGGAACGTTGACATTACCGAATAATAAGTCATTTGCTTTGTTAGCCGTTTATCGGCCACCAGACAAAAATAAATATGCGTTTGTTGCAGAATTAGATAAGTATTTGATTGAGAATGTTGGTAATGATATATTTTATGTGGGGGATATTAATATAAATGTAATGAATGTAGAAGATATGTGTGTATCGTCTTATGAAAATACCATGTCAGCGAATGGAATGTCAAAATGTATTATGGGTATCACAAGGGAGGAGGGCGTCATGGACAAGGTCACTTCAAGTTGCATAGATCATGTGTATACAAGGATGAGTTATCAGCAGTTACGTTCAGCTATATTTACCACAAAAATAACAGATCATTATATGATTATGGTTGATATGTATAGTGAAGAAATCAAGATCGATCCAGTAAATACTAACATTGTTAGAGAGGTTATATGTGAAACACAATTAAAACAGAGTTTTAAAAATGTAAAGTGGTCAGAGCTATTAAATATTACCGATTGTAATGAGTTGTACAATGAATTGTACCAAACATTCCAAGCGTGTTATGAGTCTGCTAGGTTTACCAGGTGTTTTGATTCAGCAAGGAAGGGATTGCGTAAGAGGTGGATGTCAAATGAATTATTATTGGAGATTAGGAATAGAGATAAATTGTTTCAGAAGTGGAAAAATTGTATTAATACTTTAAGAAGTGTATACATGAAGGAATACAAAGCAAGTAGAAATGAAGTTACGAAGAAAGTAAGAAATGCAAAGATAGCTTATCTTACCAGGGAGATTGAGAGTGCAAGAGGGAGTATGAAAGATACGTGGAAAATAATTAATTCGATTTCTGGAAAAGTTAATAAGAATTCTGTAGATGAAGTAATTTATCGATATTTAGGAAAAGAATACACAACGGAAGATATTGTCAATAATTTTGTTGATTCTTTCGTTAATGAAATTGACAGGATCCAGCACAAATGTAAAAGGGTGGCAATTGATAATACGCATTGTACTGTGGCCATTCAATCTATGCGCTTACCAAAAATTGACAAAATTGAAGTGGAAGAAATTATTTTAAAAATGGATTCAAACAAACAGCCGGGCGTTGATGGGATACGAGTTAAGGATCTGAAAGAGTTAAGTGGTGATATAAGTGTAATTATAGCGCATTTAGTGAATTTATCCATAACGAGTGGTCGCGTTCCTGAAAAATTAAAAATCTCTGTGGTTAGGCCTGTATATAAAAAAGGGGATCATTTAATGTTAAATAATTACAGACCTATATCTTTGTTACCTACAATTGAAAAAATAATGGAGAAGTTGATTTCAAATAAATTAACAGATTATATGAGAAAGTACAATATCCTAAATAATTCTCAATTTGGATTCCAAAAGGGCAAAAGTACAACTGACCTATTGGTTTTATTCTCGGATTATATTAATAAGCATCTCGATGATAATGACAACGTATTGGCCTTGTTCATTGACTTTACAAAAGCTTTTGATACCATTAATCATGATAAGTTATTAGATTCGTTGGAAAATATTGGGGTAAGGGGTCCTTTGTTGAGTTGGTTCAAAAATTATTTAGATGATCGTGTTATGTTAGTGAAAGTGGCAAATGTGTACAGTTACTCGAAAAAAGTGTTAATGGGGGTACCACAAGGCTCTATTTTGGGTCCTATATTATATATAATTTATGTTAATTACATTTTTAAATTGTTAGAAAATGATGGCAAAATTTTTATGTATGCAGATGATACTGTACTTTTATCAACAAGTAGGGATTTAAAGCAAGCAGAATCGGAACTGCAAATGAATTTCAATACTTTATTATGTTGGACTCATGATAACGAGTTGGTGATCAATGCTGACAAGACAAAGATAATACACATATGTTCTCCATTTAATCGAGATAAATGCACTCCTGTCAATGTGGTGTACCATTCTTATGATTGCGTCCATACGTTAGGTAAAGAAAATTGTATCGGATGTGAGACTCGTATTGAAGTAGTTGATTCTCATGTTTATTTAGGATTAATAGTTGACAGACATTTCACTTGGCGACCTCATATCAATCGAATCTGTAATAAACTTAGAATCTGTGCATACCATTTATATAATTTGAGTAATGTTTTAAATCTGAAATTAATGAAGATGGTTTATTCTGCAATAGTAGAATCGATATTAACTTACGGTGTGCTTGCTTGGGGGAATGCTTCAGTTGTACACTTGCAAAATTTGTTTCTGTTACAGAGGAAAATTATAAAAATAATAATGCCAAATTGTAAGAAACATACACTAAATTATGACGTGGATGAATTTTTTGTGTATTTGAAGTTTCTGGATGTTTTCGATTTGTTTCAGTATAAGTTGATAATAACATATTATTTTGATAACGCTTATAAAGTACAATATGATCATGGAATTGAAACAAGGGCGAAGAATGAAGGAAGATTAAAAGTACCTAAGGTTAAAAATAAGTATGGAAAAAGACAACTTCATTATACGATACCTAGCATATTTAATGAAGTTCCGGCAGGTTTAAAGAATTTAGAATGTTATAAAACGATAAAAAATGAAATAAAAGAGTGGTTATTACATCAGCAGGAGTGATGAATAATGATTGACATTTCCTTATGTAGAATATAATGTGATCTAATAATTTAGTTTAACGGAGTGTAATGTTAATTTCAACAACTTTATTCTTTAAGATTCAATATTGATTCAATAATTGTCATTTCAATTTCAATTGCAAGATGTAATTTGTAAATGTGTTATTCTTTATTGTATTCCATGAACTAATATGTATTATTTTTCTAGTGTATTGCCTCAGACTAGCCAATTGGCTATGGGGCATAGTTTGTAGTAAATTACAATTATATTTAAATATTAATAAAGAATTTTGAACTGAACTGAACTGAACTGAACTGAATCAATTAACAATTATCATCTGATCTATTATTTAACAATGATTAGAAAATTGGTACGAAATTACACACTGAATGTGAATGAATGAATGAATGACTTGATGAGGGGTGGATTAATTAGGATTTGACAGCTATCAGGCAAACAGGAAATGGAATAGTCTTTCACTTTTGGTTCAAACTATCGGTATGTATATTATATTTATATTTAGTAAAATGTTCTAGTACTGAAATGCCAAAATTTAAATGATTTAAAATAGTTTCTCTCCACCTGTTCTTTTTCATTTTTTTTTGTATTCATTCATAATAGGCTACATCATAATAATCAATCATTCATAAACACATTCATGTAGATTTGTAATTTGAGAATAAATATGACAATGAATGATATCATGATATGTTTTTATATTGCTTGCTATTCTGTGTCTTCAGGCAATTCTATTGTGAGCAGAGATTTAATAAAGTTTTCATATACTTAGATAGATAGTGTCTGGTACCAAGGAACTTGACCGCTGAAACCTTTATTTTTCGGACAGCCGCTACTTTTGATATTTTTGGGGCCCATCCGTTGATGCGGCACAGCTGCGTGTAGAGGCCACGATGTACCGGTACTTTCTCTACTTGTCTGTTATGTGAGTGCGTGCTATGTGGGATCTTGGGTTTACACTCGAAGAGCATAACTATGGCTATTGACTCATTCGTGTTGCTTGTCATTCATCAACTGTGTAAACCATAGACGGCAGAGCCCTTACAATATTGAGGGGTCAAGATTGATAAAGTTGTCACATTCTTTATAGTTAGGCCTAACTCATGATTATTGGGGCCCCAGCTCTGCCACTCCTGGACTAGCTAGATGAGCAATAGAGAAATAGTAGTGGCTCAGCGTGTGTATCTATTAATTTAATTGTTTTCAAGTATATATTTTTTTCATATCTGATTCTGATATGGACTCTTTCTTCATTGTAAAAATATATTTGCAATTTGAGAAATGATTGAATTGTTGGTAGCTTTGCACCAGATAAAATAATATGTAATATGTATTCATTATTGTAAATAGTAGGCAGGCCTATATACTGTATCTGTATGTACATCTATACATTTTGCATGTATATTCTAATTTTAATTTTCAGTTTTACATTTTTGTATTACGAAAAATGATGCATTGTTTCGTTTTATTATTACTGGCTTCAGAAACCATCTATATGGTTTTAAAAAATCAAATGTGTAGGCCTTTCATATCATATGCATTCTTTTTCAAACAACTTTTTCAAATATTTTTTCAAAATATTTTATTCAATGTTCTATATTTTTTTCCTCTTCTTGTTCTTGATTAAATGAGCGTAGCGAAGATTCCATTTGACATACCGAAAAAAATGGGCTTGGTTTTTATGTTTTTTGTTGTTGTAATTTTGTATGCGGCATACAGGTCAGGAAAAAATATGTATCAACTTGAAACTTTTTCTACATATTTCTGTTTTACCAGAATAGGTTGGGATTGTTTTTCAGAAAAATCGGTCGGAAGGATTTTTCGGAAAAAAATCAGGAAGTTTGAAAAATCCTCATGAGAATAACCCGGAGGAAAATACTTGAAAAATAAGAATTCTTCAAAAAGCTCTCAAATTTTTACCAAATATGAATAATACTATTATACACCTTTCCAGAGATTTTTGCAACAATCGGATAAGAATTACCGAAGAAAACGCATTCAAAACGTACTTTCACTTCAAACAAAGCCAATTAAATCTATGGCAATAGGTGTCATCAATTAAATCAGAAGATTGAAATCAGTTATGAATGAACAGGGAGGCCATGACATAATTGATTCCGGTAGGGTTTTCAAACGTTTGAAGTGATCCAATATCTGTAGATGTAGATCGACTGAGCTGACAAATTATGTTCCACTGTACATTTCTATACGTATGAGCTCATCTCAACGCGAATCCCGCGTTTTCCTTAGTAAGTAATCAATTACAATGTTGAATTTTCTAGTCTATATCAAAATATTATTAATTTTTGTATCAAACACTATTCATTGTATTGTCTTTTTTGCTGTCTTTATTAATCTGTTATTTTCATATATATTATTCTGTGTCTAATAGGCAATCTTCTGTAAGGCTGAGTCTTTATTATTTCAAATAATAAATCATGTATATTTATATAAGTGTCTGAATAATAAATATCTCTTGCACATTCCTTATCCTGCTGCTTCTTTCCAACTCAAAAGATGTTCGTTCGTTCATTAATTACTACTTAAATGACATCAAAAGACAAGAAAAATCAAATAATACAGTACATTTAACAGAATAAGAAAGAATCTATAATACATAACCACTAATCCCATTCGCAAAGACAGTGAAATGTGAGTTGTATTACTTCCAACTTGAATTTTGTAGACCTTCCTCAACTTCTCTGCTTCCCTGATAGAAATCGACTTTTGGTGGTTTAAAAATTCGTAATAAATCCAACTGGGTTACACGGCAAACATGAGGTAGTAGGAGGTTAGACAAGCCCCTGCAGGAAACGTAAATTGATGACAAATTCAACTGAGTTTACACGGCAAACATGAGACTGTAGGAAGTTCTATAAGCCCGGCATGCAGTGCAAATTGATAAATAATCCAACCTGAAGTACAAGGCAAACATGAAGCTGTAGGAGGCTGGATATTAACCAGAATCGATAAAGTAGTTTACCATGCTACTTTATCGACTGATCTAAACCCTGGCAGGAAGTTTTTAAATTAAATCGAAATGCAAAGACAACTGCAAGCTACAAGAGGGCTCTTTCTCTCTCTCTCTCTATAATGCGTATATTATGGACTTGAACTAATGAATTTATTGTTAAATTAATTTCGATCTCTCCTTTTGACTGAAATGAACTAACATTTCATACATCTATATTTCCAGCTCAATTCATACTATACTTCGAGGTATTACCTACACAGTCTTGAAGTTGGAAGTTTCACCCCTAAAAAATGTTTTTAATTGGTAACAAAGTGAAGGAAGTGGAATTAGGACAAGGCAAACAAACAGACAAACAAAAATAATACAATTTGCAGATTTTATTTCAATTTCTGATATGACTCATTTGTCATGGCTCATGCTTTCATAAAAGCATGCTTCATATAAATTCATCAATATAAATTGAAAATAATACATACATTGAAATACTTATACATTTTCTTGTTCAGTACATGATTGACAGTTCATATTAAAGACCAAGTGATATTTGCCATCGTCAAGGGTCAGTTTTACCAATGATTCAAGACTAGAGGTCAACTGAAAGAATAAGTATTGGTAAAACTGGGAGCAAGTACTTTGTATAGCAACTCCAATTAATAATTTGTTCCTCATCTTAAGGAGCAATTCACTCGAATCAGAGCGGGAAATCACGATGCACCTGTGCCAGGGTGGTATACTATGATGGGGATCAAACCCCGGTCTCCTGAATGTTGGTTCAGTGTGCTACGCATCACTCACACACATATATTTTTCAATAACTCCATCTGGTAAGAGTTTAATTGTTATTTCTAATGTTCTGAAATTGATCAAAACATCAGTTCTATATAAACAGCTCAACAGTTATTATCACCATCAAAATAATCTGCACTTTACTTGTACTTGAGACAGAAGGTCATTTACCAATTGAGGGGGTTGGTGCAAAAACAAGTCAAGTCACAAATTTCATATCTGGAGATATTCACGGTATTAGATTCCAAATTCCAAAATAAATATATAGCTCCAATATTATTCATTTCTATAAGTATAGTGATACAAATACATCAGTTTTCTACTGTAAAAATCATTTTGAGTGATTTTTATTGAAGGGATGATTATTTTTTGCAACCCTTGATCCATTTGGACTTGTCATGTTTTTGCACCAAAAATAATTGTATTACATAATTACGATTTTTATCAAAGTTATTTATTTTAATCAATACAGAGTTGATATTTTGATTGCTAGAATTTCTGGATTTTTTCGATTTTCAACTCTAGACGGCCATTTGGTAAAATCTGACAGCTCACTGCCACCTTGATTGGTTACAAGAACGAGGCAAGTCCTGGGACATGTCTTGTTCTTCCCACAAAAGTGAGTGGCTATAAGTTTGCATTGCATACTGGCTTGTAAGGTATGTCCGGACTTGACTTATTATTGCTCCAAAATGAAGACAAAAGACTATTTTACATGATTGCGCGCTTTTCTCAAAAACGCCAAAAATGTGACTTGACTTGTTTTTGCATCAACCCCCTCAATTACAACTGTAAAAATGTACACAAAAATAAAAACCCAATCACATGCTTTTCAAAGATGTAGTTTTTAACCCAACAATAAATCTCATTCAACTTGTTATTACTTATTTGTATAACTTGTCAAGTTATACAACTTGTGATTGGTATAGATGATGGTTTATAATGACGGTGTTATTTGTATTTGTTACATTGGTTTATATGACTATTTCTTTTGTGGATACGAGTATAATTATAACATCTCAAATCATTAAAAAGTTACCAATCACAAAAATAGCATAAGATTACCAGATTTTGATTTTCGATATGTCGATTATATTCAATATTAATTCCATTTTATATGATGATCGTATTCCTAGTTGAAATATAACCCATACGTTTTTTCAATGCTACGGACTTTTATTCAATAAAAGATGACGGCAGGGACATATTCTTGTACTTGATTGGTCGACACTTCCACTAATGGCAAAGTTGTTAAACTTTGAAGTGGGACCAGAAAATGTTGATATTTGACCAACAGTAATTTCTAGTCAATTATGGAATCTTATCTCGAATAATCAATATCAAGTCGATGAATATGTATTGGAAAAATCATATCAAATGTCAATGCTAAAAACGACTGAAATTTCTCTTCATCCATTTATTTGTCCATTTATTTATTTCCATCAGGGAAACAAAGTAATATGGTAGAACAGTAGTTGGGACAGTTCTACGAACCTCTGTGGGACTTTCAATAAATATTGTGGGAACAAAATTCTCATTTCCCATGGAATCATACAAGTGATTATTGTGGCCTCTTTCTTCTTCTATATGCCTGATACAAATCACAGTCAGTAGATACTAGTCCCACTCTTTATGACAAAAAGAAATTACATTCCCTGTGCTTGCCTCCATTTTCCTTTTGGTACGCATTACATGAGCCAAAGCCAACCATGCACTGGAGGTGCAAGCTGGCCAATAGCCAATCACAAGCCACCTTGCATGTCGCACTCTCTAGCGATCAACAGGTGCACTACAAGGTGAGGGGGTAGAATGGAGTGGAGCTAGAGGCACAACCATTTGCACTGTTAACACCAAGTACTTCTATCACCCAAAACGTGGTTTTCTCCGAAACTAAATTACTTAGGATACCTGGGTTTGTTGTAATTTGCCAACAAATAGATATATAACAAATATCAGTCAAGATATAAAACATATTGAATTCAGAAGTTACAACACTGCAAAAAGTGTAAGCCTACTGATTATATTTCTTCTTCTTTTATGTCGTCTTTTGCGAAATTGTCTACTGGCCAACGAAACGACAATTTTTCCAGCATTTTCAGGTACCTAATGTAAAGGCCACAATAATCACTTGTACGATTTGTACATGAGAAAGGATGCTCTTTCTATTTTCCAACCGGAAGCAAAGTTTGGAAATTGAAAGTAAATACATTTTTACACTTACTTCAACAACTGGATTTTTAAAAATAATTTTTCAACATATTTTAGGATGAGATGATGAGAAAAGTGGAACCAGTGAAGGAAGGGGCAGATGCAAAGACAATGATATACGCTGATGATATCCTGGTATGGGGAGACAGTAGGGAAGAGGTGCAAGACAAAGTTGAGAGATGGGAAAAAATTACCGAGGAGTTTGGGATGAAGATTAGTGGGGAAAAGAGCAAAGCTATGGTGATGAGCAGAGAGAAGAGAAAAAGTCAAGAGAAAATAAAACTGCAAGGCCAGGAACTGGAGGAAGTAGAAGAGTTCGCATACTTGGGAAGTGTAGTAAGTAATACGGCAAAAGTGGAGCTTGAGGTGAATAAGAGAATAGCAAATTGGCGGACGGACTATTCCAAAAAGTAAGGAAGCTGATTTGGAACCAAGACTTTCTGAAGAGTGGGAAGACACTTATTTATAATGTATACTACTTGCCAATTTTAACATATGGAGCAGTTACATGGACATTGAATTGGAGAGATGAGAAAAAAATGGAGGCAGCAGAAATGAAGTTTGTGAGGAGCATAGCAGGAGTGTCAAAGTTGGAGAAGAAGAGAAGCAGAATGATAAGGAAAGAAGTGGAAGTGGAAAGGTTAGCATTCAAAATGGAGAGAGAGAGACTCAGGTGGTATGGACATATGCGGCGAATGGATAAGGGAAGAATTCCGAGAGTTATGTTCGAGTTAGCGGAAAAAGATGGAGCTAAGAGAAGAGTTGGAAGGCCGAGAGAAAGGTGGCAGGAGGGAGTAAAATGCGGTGTAGTCAACCGAGGAGAAAAATGGGTGGTAGTGATAGATGAGAGATGGTGGGAGGATAGGGAACGTTGGAAGGAACTCGTAGGAAGAGTAGAAGAAGCAGAGGAAAGTAGTGGTGAAGAAGAAGAGGAAGAAGTCGGAACTGGCAGGAAGCGATGGAGAGATGAATCCTGCCCTAGATGAAATGGTGGAAACACCCCCTGGTCCAATTTAATTGGTTATCTGGGAAAGATATATACTGTATATATATTTTAGTGAAATTGTGATAATATATTTGTGTTATTATTTAGATTTTAGATTTGAAAAACACTGATGATGATTGAACTGAGACGGTTTACAAGCCGCTGGCCTTATTCTGAGAATAAATAGTATGGCCAACCCCGTAGCTTAGTCAACTTGGACACTGCTTCATAAACTGAAGTCACTGTTGAGCAAGGGTTTTAGTCCCACATAAAGCATGTTTTTGTAAATGTCCTTCTACTTATAGTCACTTCATAGTTTCATTATCACCTGCTCATTTGTGCCCCCATATATAACCTGGCTGTTGGTAGGGTCGTACAGCATTATGATAAACAAATAGCTTGGGTAACCATGGTAACTAATAACAACACTTGACTGCCAGTTGTTGGTGCTGGTCGCATGTCCGTAATCCGACCCGAGAGTATAGGAGGAGTTTACTATGCTGGTATCTAAGAAAGAAGATGGCTTTCCATTACGGACCAGTACCAACAAAGTAGGTAGATGCGGTAATTACATATTTGTTCTGCAACTTTCAGAATTCAAGGCTGTATCATTTCTCATTGTAATCCTCGAGACGAAATATCATAGTACACTAACAATACTAATAGGAAAACGCAGTAGGCCTACATGCGTTGTGAGACGAGCTTAGAAGTGTGAAAATCTAGACTGAAATATATTCTGTCAGAACACCTACATCTACAGACCTTGGATTACTTCAATCCCATAAAAAGTCAACCTGCTACTTGTGCTACTGGTGGTAAGTGTGCTACTGGTTGATATAATCTGTTGGTCTTTTGAGCGTTTTAAGAAATCATGATACGTATACAGTGAAATCTATATGCATCGTTCCCGGATCCACCGTTTTCTTGCTTGTATCAAGTATCACTCATTTTTCCTCACCCAACTCTGATATAATCAATGTTAAATTTTCCTGGATGGATGGTTTTCCTGCATGGATGGTTTTATTTTTCCTGGTTCCTTGAAAAACGATGCATAGAGGTTTCACTGTATATTAATGCGTTTTTTTGTTATTTGTTAACCGATTATTGTAGATATTACTGAAAATGAGTATGATAGTTGTTTTTGTATTCAGTAAAAATTTGACAGCTTTGTAAAAATTTTTTTTTCAGAATATTTTCCCTTCGGACTACTCTTATGGGACTTCTCTAATTCTTTTCAGAGAAAACCATCCAAATCGATTGTCGAACCACTTTTTCTGAAAAAAAAGTCTCAACCCATTCTGATATGACACCAATGTGCAGAAAATGTTTAAAGTTGATTGGGTACATTTTCTCCCCTGTATACCGTGTACAACACCCTCCTCCCCCCCCCACAAAAACAACAACATAAAAACAGGGCCCGATTTTTTTTGGCAAGTGAAATGGAAGTCTCTGCCACGCTCTTCTAGCAACCATATAACTAGGGCTGTGCGAGTCTCGAAATTCTCTATCGAGATTGAGTCGAGATCAAGACTCACACTCAATGAAAAATATTCTTTCCCAGATAGAAATTTCAAGTCTCAAAATACTTTCAGGTCTCTAATTATTTCAAGCAAACAAGAATGGAAGGATAAACTTGTTATCTTTTCATCATTCAACAGATTGGTATTAAAAAATACAAATCCAGTGTCTGAAAGTTGTGAAAGAGTTTTGTTTCCTTATTTTTCTATTTAATTTTGAATTGAATTGAACAAAGCTCGCTCGCTCGAACTAAAATTGCGCTCGAACTTGCTTGAGTCTCGCTTGAAAATAAGTCAAACTCAACCGAAACTTGCTCGAATTCAATAAGCTCTGCTCGCACAGCCCAGAAACAATCTTTTTCTTTTGTTCATGCAAGTATACCATACATTTTCAAACTAGTAATATCAGAATTATCAAGAATGTTTCTTATCATCTTTATTGAAAATTGAAAGTTTCATATATAAATAAACAGGCCTGAAAATAAATAAATATTGTTTTCAATAATAATAACAATTCAACATATACAACAATTAGAAATGAACACATGGAATTTTTGCAAAAGCCACAAATACCGTACGGTGAAACCTCGATCCATCGTTTTTCAAGGGACCAGCAAAAATAAATAACCCAAGCAGGAAAACGACCCATGCAGGAAAATTCAATATTGGTTTCAAGTTAGTAGGATGGAACAAAATGAATAATAGAAGCGGGAAAACGATGCATCGACGTTTCACTCTAGGCCTACTCGTCACTCAACATCACTCATGGTGACTCTTATCCCCCATTGCAAATCTCACAGAATCAGTTGACCTTGATTTCTCCAAGTTCCTGTTCTTGCCAACTCCGCCCGACTCTAAAGACGTGTACGAGCGAATGCCGCGCGTTCCGTCGACTCGCCAACCAGGCCATATCGTCGTGTCCGTCAACACTCGGGCCAGGCCGTAGAGCACGACGAGAAACAGCGTGATCGTCTGTATGATCACGTAGTGCGATATGGACGTGCCGATGTCGAGCCAACTCCCTTGGTTCGTTACCAGGTGAAGGAAATGCAGGCCCATCGCTTCGCAGAATATCAATACGATCAGGAACAGTTTGCCGATAGGAGCCTGAATCAAGAAAGAAAAATCACAGTAAACAAGAGAAAAATAGTAGAGCCATAGATAATCTCATGAGATTTTTCGAAAATTTGTGATGGCGTTCTCAAAAATGTCAAACCGATTCGGTCCAAAAACTAAACAGTTTCAAGTTGGATAAGTCGGCAGGTCCAGAAAAAGTTTCAAGCCAATACAGTCAAACCATGCGATCTGTGCAGTGCGTACAAAAAACACACACACACAAACGGAGAAAGTGTCGTAAAAGTATGATGGAAGTCTTCGCTATCTCTCCATCCATATATTTTATACTCCTATTACCGGTATTTAAAATATTCAAATTCATATACCAAGATGCTTAGAACAATTTAAAAGTGTGAAGCGTATTCTACCAAAATGGCTGGCACCTTGGAAGGTGCAGTATCTATGTGGTGGTGGCTGAACTTCTGCGGTACTCTCAGTTATTTTTTGGATTATAGCTATGTGGATATACAACTCAAGCTAATTCATGATGAAGGCTTTCTCGAGAGCTAAGAAACATGAGGGTGAATTATTGGAACTTTACATTTTGCGTGACAAATAAAGTTTGAATTTTATTGTGAGTCACATTATTGTGATCCTCGATGTTGACTTGGTAGAGCAGAGTAGGCCTACGTCCCATTTTTACAAATATGTTATACAAACAAAACCTCAATGTGAACAGAAGAAGTGCCATGCGAAAAAATTACGTGAACATATTTTTTGCCTTTCTGTTTTTATGCAAGTTATGACTGAACGAATTACTACTACTACTACTACTACTACTACTACTGAAAAGTATGTAATTTCAACTATATCTTGAATGCAAAGCGCAATATATAAGAAAGTGATGTAATTTGTACCACAGAAACAGCACATTTCTAGTTTTCAGCATGAAGCTGGTTTCACAGATCTGGAATTCTGTTGTCTAAGTTACATATCAGATAAGTTACATCATATTCACATGTGATGTTACCATCATTTTTTATGAGCTAAACACTAAATAGTGATATAATATTCATGATTATGAGCTCTGATGTATGTATTGTGGTCTCGTCTCACCTGGACGACAATGTTGAGGGCACGGAACGAGCACGTAACCACTAGGAACGGCACCATTGTCTTCCACAAGATCAGCATCGCCATGACAAACGGAGAGAACACAGAGAGGAAGGAGCGTACCCACGCGGGATCAAAACTGTTGATGCTGGCGACGTTGCCAGTGCCGAAGAACGATAAGATTATGTACAATAGCTGGACGCGTTGATTGGAAAAGATTTGAGAACAAGTAGGCCTAGTTCAGTTGATTGTCAATACAGTAAAATAAACTGAAAAATAATGTTATCAAATCAACGACTGAATTGATTTACTGATTTTGTTTTTGTCATTTTTTTATATCAAGCCAATAGTTTTCACAAATGTGAAATTAAAGGAGTGACAGTCAGTTCACACAGTCACTTCAAATACAGTAGTTGCAACTTATAGGAATGAGACCCCAGAACTATTGACTGAATGACCGAAAAATTTGAATCATCCGAGTTTGGATCAACTAGGGTTTGCTGTAAGTTTTATTTAGAAAATCAAACAATTTCATTGTAGTCAAATATCACGAGTAAAACAAAGAACCTCAAGAATGTAACACGGCAACTTACAGTACTCATGTTCACTTTTCACAACGAATGCAATTTGACAAACATTGACGACCAATAAAAGGATACGAAGAAAAATGCTCTGCGGAAGTCACTAGAACTTAGCGGACGCTCGATGTCTTCCGCTTTCTTCTCAGCATGGAATGTGTAATCCGACAACTAAAAGAGAAAACGTCCAAATCAGTTATTGAAAAGTTTGATATAATCATAATACAGGCATACAATTGAATAATGTGTGTATTAATATATGGGGGATTTATACAAAATGTATTGGGAATTCTCTATTACATTTACATAGGTTATAATATGAACAAATGAAGCATGGGAGAATATGTAGAGCAATGTTTGAGATAGTACAAAACGATGGAGCTCAGATGTCTCTTGGTCTCCCGATTCTTCTCTTTTTTTGTTGTTTTCAACCATCTCATACATCTTTTCCGGTATTCTTTCATCTTCCATTCGCATCATGTACCTATCATGTAATAATGAGGTTCATATAGCGTGACTATTGGAACAACAGTAGCACAAAACCTGATATATTGCCAAAATGTGCGTCTTACCCCTCAATTTGGGCGCGTTTAGCCCACATATGGGCAACAACGAAAAAAAAACTTCAAAAGGTTCATGAGAACACTCAACACAAAAATGTCCGGAACCGTACGTAGATCATGAAAATGTATTGCCAGACTTGCTGAGTGGGGGCTTTGTAACATTGACGTTCTTACAAAAATTCAGTTGGAAAACGGCCAAAGATACATGGAAAATATACAAGTACAGGTGTTTTGCTGGTTGAGTACTGCGATTGTTTTACCTTGACGTCAGTGTCGAAGCAGAAGTGCTCGATGATGAGCCAACAGAACAAGTTGATGGTCAGAGCCAACAGGAACAGTCCCTCGTGGCTGACAGAGAGCAACAGGAACGGGACCGCCAGGGAGAGGCTGACGTTCAGCAGGCGAGCGAGCATCCAACGTGAACCGGACACGGCAAGGACAAACGAGAAGCCTGGAAACAAGAATCGCATGTGTCCACGTTTTGGTATTGTTAGGTACGCATAGCGAAGGCTTCTATTACATATCACACTGCAACCTCTATCTAGAGAATACCAATTAGTGATGGATGATATGAGAGATGAAGGATAGACAATGATGCAGAGTAAGAAAGAGAAACATGTGCTGTGAGAGATAATGAGGTGGGTACAGTTTGAAGGAAACACATGGACAGGGCTTAAAATAACTGGACATGAGTACTGGGAGGTGGTTTCTACATGAATCAACAAACTCAAGTTTTCCACTACTTTTTTTTTCCATGGACTCAGGAGGAAATAGCCACTGGGCAGAAACTCTGATTTTTGTGAATTTTCAAAAAATTAGTGTAAAATATCTTTCACAAAGAATACTTTGATGCAGACAGAAGGAAGGCTTTGCAAAGAAATTAAGTGCACAAGTATTTTTGGCTTTTTTTCATTCACAAAAAGGTTATACGGTAAAGTACTATATAATTTAAACTGAACGTTGGATGCGTAGTGTGCTATAAAAGAAACCAGTGTAATTTTTGTACCACAGTACCCACATATCTTTGGTTTTTGATATCTGACTGGTTGCACAGCTCTGGAACGCTGTTGCTTATAAATCTGTACGATAGCCATTATTAGAGACATGTAAGAATAGCAATTGCTAAAGCAACTAAATCAGTATGTGCCTAAATCTATCTATTTCTAATATTTCTTCATGTTTCAATACAATTGATGTACTTTGACCATGTTTTCGAAAAGGTGACAAAGCGCTACAAAGGTCTGATTCCACTATGTTTCAACGTATTGGCGATATTGACATTATTTTTTCAATGAAAGCATTATAGATATCGGTAGACCTATTATTTTTCCCAAAATTGATTTTTTGTTTGTTTTCAATTGAGTATCAATTGAGGAGTAAGAGGGTAAAGTTAGTTGGGAAATTTGGAAAACCAAAGTGCAGCTGCAAATGCAGAAGGCAGATGAGGAATGGGTTTATCTCGGTGGTACACACAATTTTTCTTATAATACCAATTGGGGTGTTTCTCTTGTGAGAGAGTGTAAATAATTGTAAATAATGGTTTGACTGGTACTGTTACTGTATTGTTGTTATGCTATAGATTGTTGTTGCTCTAAAAAACACGATTTCAGAATAATAGATGCACCAAAGTGCTACTTTTTGAATTCTAAATGCAATGAAAAGAAGACAGAAGCTATGTTCACATGTCTCTAACTATTATCCAAGCATACATTTTGAAAAATATATTACCGAACATGAACCACGAGAGAAATTGGTTAACAAACGGCAGACCCTCCTTGTTCTTGAAACTGGAAGACGTTTCTTGCAGATTCCAGACGACAAGCGGCAGCATTGCCAGCTGGAGCAGAGTGACGAAAAGGACCCTGGAATCGCCTCGCTTGTTGTAGACCAGATGAGTCACCGGGCGGAGAGCAAAGAGGGGAGCGAACAGGAGCCACAGCCACCCGGATAGTGCTCTATAGAATAGACAAGTCTCGACAATCAACACCCTAGGATCTTACCTGATGAACAACATGTTGGGCCTAGCTAGTTCAAAGAGGCTGGAACTTTGATTGGTTATTATTATTCAAGAGGCAAGCTACCTGCCATGGCAATATGTCTAGTCTTTGAGTAATTCTACCAAAATCATGGCCCTACTCACGAGGTTCAACACGCTGCCGCACACAATTTTTCTAAAAATCTCACTTGAGGTGTTTCTCTTGTGTGCTATTATACATCACATAATAGTTTTACCACTATCGTACTGTTGCTATACTACAGAACAAGTGGGGCTACAAAACACAATGCTAAAAAATAATGATGCACCAAAGTGCTACCTTTCAAATTCTAAATGCAATGAAAAGGCAAAATAGTTGCTATATTCATTATTCACATGTATCCACGAATAACGATGTTGACCAAACACCATTTCTATATGCTGGATTCAATGAAATAAAGTGGCCCGAAACGGTATTTGATTCGCAACAAACAACTCATCAGCGTACAAATCCAATGACTAAACCACAACATCAACCAGACACGCTACGCTCGACCAGATGAGAACGAAGCGAGTCCGAGGATCCCTGACCGCATTGTCACCAGACCCGGTCGTTATTCTTTCATTTAATTCATCTGGTTTCAATGACGCACTGTACTGATGACTAGGATTTATTGGTGTCGGATGAATGATTATCAAAATGGTGGAAAGATGGGATAAAAGGTTATTTTATAAGGTGTGAAAAAATTGGATTGTGGGAAGGAGTCGGTCGTGGCCTGTTGTTTAAGAAACCATTCCAGTATCGAACCAAACAACAGAAGGCAACCACGATGCACCTTTGTCAAGATGGTCGATCGTAGCGGGAATCGACCCCCTATTGCCAGAATGACAGTTCATAGAGCTAGCCAGTCGACCCGAAACGCAATATTCTTACACTAGTTTGATGTTAGCATCCCTGCCGACAACGGGGAGCATGGGAAAGACGGCGAGAAGGGCAGACGAGACAGACCACGTGAGGAGGAGCGTCCAGTGGGCTGAGCGGGCTCGGGAGGATGTGAACGGCCACACAGCAAGACCCAACACTCCGGCGCTCAACACAAACCGGCGGAAAAACGAGAGGACCTGAAACAAATTGTATGCAATTTTAAATTGACAGCTAGCATTTACTTGTGTTATCGAAAGTAGAAGGTCGTCTACCCGTAGTGATCTGTAAACAGAGAGAGATGATACTTGAATTATAGCCAACGTACCGACAGATATGCAACTCATACTGATTCCTATTAAACGCTATCTCCAGAGCTGAGGAACATAAGGGTGAACCTTCCCTGAAGGGGGATCTTTCAGTTATGTGGTGATTGAAATTCAAATTATATTGAGAATCAGGAATATATACACACGGAACAAGTAACATAGAACATTCAACATATATAGGAACATGGGACATATTGTAAATGTTCATTATAGATTGACAGTACTTCATAAGATACTTCTCTGAATGGTATTGAGCAGTTCCATTACAATATATTCAGATAGAAATTCCCTGCTATCGTTCCAATGTTATGTTGACAATGAAAATGTGACATGGTGGGTGAGTCTCTTTCAAAAATTGAAATAATATTTAAAGCTAGATCTCACCATAATCTCAATTCCAGCGAGATAGAACAAGCCAAGTAGCGTCAGATTGACGAACCCGATCGAGTGTCTGATGCGTGCGAGGGCGTCGAGGAAGTCTCGGTAGCGCCTCGCCACCGACCACCACAGCACTTCAGGCAGGAGGCAGTACACATAGAACTGAACGGGCAGCAGCTGAACTGTGAACTCACAATCACGTCTGTGAGGATAGGTATTACGGTTGCCGTTTAATTCAAGAAAATTGCGAACGATATTGAAACTTCAATATCAAATATGATCTAGAAATATAGAAATTTCCAATTTTCAATCGATATTGAATCAAATCGAAAATATCTAATCGAATCGAAAATATAAAAAATTGAGAGTCAAGACCCAATTTTACTGTGTTAGGAGAAAAGTAAGACAGGTCAACCTATGGCCCGAGTGACCGGGAAGTCGGAAGGTCAAAATCTAACAGCCTCATATCTCAGAAAATGATGAACAAAAACATGTGAAAAAATACTTAATTATTCCAAGGAGTGATATCAGCAATTGTGCCAAACTGGATCAAAATAAGAGATGGTTGCCAAAAACTAATTGGTCGATTTGTTATGGAGTGAGTGTCCCATTCATAGTGAAAAATGATGATGGAATGAAATATTAAATGAATTGAAATCCCATGAAACATGAAGAGAACAAAAAAATATCCTTGTGAAATATTCAGCTTTAAATGTCCCATTTTATCAATGCTAATTCCCACATCTCCAGTTGTATGAAGTAGGCCAAGATGTACTCACCAGATATAAGACACGTCGTAGAAATAATGACAGTGATGAACGTGAAATTGAGTGGATATCCTCCGTAGCTACACCAAATCCATGCCATGTCAATAATCCGCTTGCTGATGGGACCAGCGTTCTGCTGACGATCTTTTGCGCAGATCTGTGACACGTCAGAAGTTTTCGGCAGGAGAATCCAAACGAGCCAAGTGATCCAACCGACGAACGTCAACGACACACACGTCAACAGAAGACACTGGTAATAGTTCTGGTAATAGTCGAGTCCGGCTAAGGAGAGCGATATTAATTCTTGGCTTCTTTCCACCTGGAAACAAGAAAGATTGCATATTGAACTATTTATAGAGAATAACAATAATATAGGCTCAAGATATGGATATAACAAGTATAGGCCCTAATATCAGAAACCGTAAGAAACTCTTCAAACTATTTGATAGACTGAAAATGACTGACTGTGATCTATTATAGCGGGAACTAATATTTACAATTACTTGCCACAGAAACTTGAAAATGATTCCTGATCAAGACAGGTTTTTAATTGTAAAATGAAGGCATTTTCAATTGTTCCACATTTTATAGCCACACCAAATTCAAGAATTCAAAGAAGTTGAAAATTGTAGGCTACGGTACTTGTGTTCAATGTGATACATGACGAGTGATAACTAGTTTTTTGTACACTCAGGATTACTATTCGATATAATTTTTTTTCAACACACTCTTCCATAAATTGATGATTTTTCTATATACTTTAATTATTCTGTAGCTCTACTGTTTAATTATTATGAATGAGCCTTTGTACCGGTATGTTACATTGTTTTTATAATATATGTAGGGCCTACTAACATTTTGCATTACGAAAATATATATAATACAATACGATAGAAAAAGATGAAATTCTTATCGATCAACAATAGGTCTAATGCTGTGTTTCCACGATATACCGCAAATTTCTCAACGCTTTTCGGAATCTTTTCACTACGGCATCTAACGCGTCCATATTGAATCATTACCAACTGGCAACTACTCTGGTGCAATAGTGTGTGAAAATTCAGTGATCTGGCAGCAGAATACTCTATTCAAGTTGATAGCTCACCGGGCATACAATGCAAACCTATTGGTTTCATCCAGAAATTAACTACCGGTACTTTTATCGCTATCTCGTTGCGAAAGTGGAATGTATAGAGTTAGGTTCAACTTTCGTCGCCCATGTCCGCTAATGGGTCGCCAATTTGTATCAGCTATGTCCATTCATTATCAATATTTTCAACGTTTGGTCAAATTTTCAAAATTTCCAACGAAGCGGCAAAAAATACACTCCACGAAAGAAATTTCGTATTCACATAAACACACATAACTATTAATGATAACTTGATTTGAATTTTTTACTAGTGAGTTGTAATAGTAGAAAGTGTATGCAAAGCTAGCTTGAAACTCTCCCTTGTTAGAAATTTATTTGGAAAATTAAAATTAAAACTTCAACCACAGTGGGCTTACCGGTATATGTGTCCATTATGCAAACAACTTACCACTTTGTCATGAGATCCTGAATCAATGTCATCACGTATCTGCTTCAACATGCGTTCTTCTTTATCTTTCGAAAGATCTTTGAAAGGTCTATAGAGCCAGGGCAACGTACCAAATTCCGTTAGTTCCCGTTTCTTGCTGTACTGCGCAACCATCTGCCACGCATTGGAAAATATAGCTTCCGAGCGCTGCACGTCGGTGACGTTTAGATAAGCCAATGGGACGGTACCCTGAAAATTAAGAAAGTAACTAGTAGGCCTACAGAAAATACAGCTAAATGATATAAGTATTTTTTGAAACTTATCACTTTTTCACTTTTTTTCTACAGATTGAAATTTTTTTTTATTAATATTCCGATGGAATCAATTCAAATGAAAATTATGAGTAGTTGCCTGCAAATAAGACCGGCGCCGCAAACTTTCTCCTTTCAAGAGATAGAGCTTGAAGCCTGCAGGTCTAAAACTGTCATTTTACTAGGCATGGATCCATATCTGAATGCCTCGAATCTGAAAGTTTGAATCTCCACCTGCCGTCTGTTAGGCTCGGGCAGTTGAGGCACTGCTTGAAATCTAAAGACAAACGGGCGTGGGTTCGAGTCCTGCTGTAGGCATGGCTTTTGCATCGTCCCTTGAGTAGTGTAGCAAGACTTGATAACATTCTTTTTTTCACACCCTCGTATCAACCCTCAAGTCTCTGTAAAAAGCTGTGATAAAACAACCCGTATGGTTGGCTATAGCAACCCGGCTCACCGTATCTAACTTTGTTACACAAAATGACAACAACCTCAAGATAAAACTACCAAGACACAACATGAACACAGGCCTCCAATCTTTTCTTGGTAGATCAATTCGTCTTTGAAATGGAAACCCCCCCCAAAAAATGGAGACATGACCAGAACCATCTGCTTTCAGTACCATTTTATCTGATCTGTAGAGCTACATTTTAAAATGACACGTTGCTTTCCTATCCTCTCTTTGTACGTATCTGCCAACTTGTCACACAAGTGTTAATTATCCTTACTAAATCATTAGATTTTCACCATATAACTTGCTTTCACTTCTCTTCACAATATAATTAGCCGATACCTGAATTTACTATTCTAGTTCATAAGATTGCATTATAAACTGTATAAACTAAAATCAACATTGTTATTGAAATGAGGACTGGTACTCAAAACGAACTGTCACTGGAGACGTAAAATCGTCCAAAACTTTAATTTTTGAATAAAATAAACTAGAATAAATTAAAACAATATATATACCAATACAATAAAACCATTTGTTTTGCTACCCTGAATGTTATAAAAGGCCACAGAACACAGGCATCTGTGTAGTGTAGCCTGAGATAACCTGGCCTGAGAGCCAGGTAGTGACTTCGTACCCTGGCTGTGAAATCATTGATAGGCCTATCCGGATACTTACGACCGAGTTGACCGGTATGGACGTGCCGACGAGGGTGGACATCAACGGAGCAATGTCGGCCTGTTTCACGTCTCTGCGTAGCAAATGGTCCAGCTGCCACTCTTCCGGACTCTGAGAAGATTCAACCGAACGTTTTGGGCCACTAACGCCGGCGCCCCACGACACGAGTGGTGTTTCTGTTTCGCTCTTGTCGCCGGCCCCGTGCGATCCTAGTTTCAAACAAACAATTAGTTCATACACCAATTCAAGATTGAATATCAAAAAGTTGATCCACTGTGTCATATTGTATTCATTTTCAGCTGACTTATAAATTATACAAATATATAATGGAAATATCAAACTTGAGACTGAAGATGAAAATAAATTGACAAAAAGAGATAATTGAGAAAAGTACAAGATATAAAATACGATGATGGGATAGTTTTGAGGCGCGATCGGTTGAACAACTTTGAAGAAAAACGATATTGATATTTTGAAAAACCTCACAAGAACAATGAATGTGAAAGAAAATTCAGGGAAGAATGTGGGAAAAAATATCTTAAAATGAATTCAAATTTGTAAGGAATTCAAGTGCCGTTCCAGTTCACAAAATACACGTTACCGGTACCTACCGGTAGGCCCTACTCCAAAGTTTTACGTGAATCGGATCAGCCATTTTGAAGGAAAAAATTATATTGTGGTCCTATTTTTTTAGACCATTCACTATATCTATATAGATATATCAATTATTGCTGTAGGCCTATGAGAAGACTGTGGCTAAATAGTTTCAAAACCAAGGTGTGTATGCTTAGCTTAACTTGGTCATCTTACAATGCATATATGCTGCTTATCCTTAGTAGCCCATAACTCACGAAGAAGAAACGCACCATGTAGCTAGGTGGGCCTAACTAATCAATACTGGTAACGGTACAACAAATATAATGGACAAATGAGCCACTCCAAAATATAATAGAGATACGGTACGTAGACTTGGACCATTGAAAGGCAATAAACGAAATAGCTCCGATTATAAAATGGTTAAGCTCACCCCAGTCCGTCATGCCATGATCGGCAGTGAACACAAAAGCAGTCCGATTGTCAAACTGATAAAATTCTTCAATAAGCGCCTCCATCGCTTGAATCCCTTCATCGACAACTTCTATATTTTCACTGTATTCTTTCGAATGCGGTTTGTGAGTGTGACCTGCGGTATCAAGCCCGAGAAGGTGGAAGAACAAAATTACTTTATCGCTATGAAGTCTTTCCAGAAGCGAGGAGTCAGTCTTCGCATTGTTGAGGAATGTTTTCACTCTATCGAACACCCAGGTGTCGAGCTTAGTCGTCGAATGAGCTCCGGAAAAATCTTCGTTGTTTGAGTCGTACATGTCCGTCGATACGTGATTACCGCTGGCACCTTTAGCAAACATCGGTAAAATGTCAGGGCTTCCCCACGACCAGGTGAACCGACTTTGGTTGAAGACAGAGTCGAATTCGACTGGGTTTTCCTTCCATCCCTTCGCCACGGCTGAGGGATCTTCGTAGATTCCGGCAATCAGCGCAACATGTCCAGGCCGGGATTCTGTGGGAACCCTTGTGTGGGAAACTCCCCATGAACCTCGATTTTCTATAATAGATCTGAAAATCAAACGCAGGTGAAACTATTGCAATCACCACAGATCAAAAGCTATTGGTTGAATAATTTTTCTCTC
This sequence comes from Brachyptera risi, assembly GCA_964007535.1. Lineage (NCBI taxonomy): Eukaryota > Metazoa > Arthropoda > Insecta > Plecoptera > Taeniopterygidae > Brachyptera > Brachyptera risi. The sequence continues at coordinate 15,814,496 of OZ023326.1, forward strand.
TACCAGTGGTGTAGATGAGGGTATAAGCTCAATATAATACTGCAATATTTTTCAGCAATAAACTTCAAGTGTGCAAGGAAGTCGATTTAACGAAATATCAGTGTTTGGTGATAATTTATGAACGGTATGATCGAGGTACCGATACCTTATCAACATTCTGACACGAGAGAAGCACAAATATTTGTAATACCTTCGAGATGATCCAAGTTAAACTATTCAACTAATTGACGACTAGTGATTGACCCGCCCATAAATGTCACGAAACAGAACGTCCAATCAAATGTTATGTGGGAAATTTCACATTACCTATCAGAGTATCTCTAAATTCCCACATGAAGTATAGATCAAGGTGGCCCTGGCGATTAGCCACGCCTATCACTAGTGGTCAATTGCATAATTGTCAAGCAAACAGCTAAAAACCTGCATGTCTATTTTAGTTGTATAGTCCTATGCTCAACAACTATGCAGTAGGCCTATGAGTCAAGCCCCTATGTAGTTTTTATTCATATCATTTTGAAGGCATTGGAAACATTTGTTTCTTATGTATTATGATTTTGATATCTTATACTGTTCCGAAGTTATCACAAAAATCTGATATTTCGCTAAATCGACTCCCATGCACTCGTGATTTGAGAAAATAGACCTGGTACTTTGGTATGAAAATTATATTATTATTGTTCAAGTCTTAAAAATGTGGAATTCAGTGAAAAGATCTGTCGTCACAATTGATCAAAAAATAAACCGTGCAACAATGAAACTGACAATAGTGTCATCTAGGACCTAGACCTATAATGTGTAAATGAGCATAGTTTTACTTGTATCTATGTTAGAAGGAGGTGCAAATCACCAGCGTGTAAGTGGCATGGGGTAGTGGGACGTTTGCTGTGAAACTTCTTCTTTTGTGGATACATGTACGTCATATAGTAGTTTACCCGACTGCTTGTGATAACTGACTTTTGTAGGGCAAGGCCCAAGTCTGTAGATAGTATACTTATTTATTTAAATTGGGTTTAATGATGCACAGTTGGCCTACTGATGGCCCACTGATCTATAGCATCAGATGAATGATTAATGAGATGGTGGGAAGATGAGATGATGGGTTAATTATTTCATCAGGTGTTTTTGAATGGTGGGATGGAGTCAAGTCGTGGCCTGTAGCTAAGGAACCATCCCAGTATCCCAGTATCTTTGCCAGTAACGACAAGAGGGAACCCATGATGCACCCCCGTCAGGATGGTCGATCATGGCAGGAACCGAACCCCAGTCTTCTGAATGATGGTTCAGCGTGGTAGGCCTCTGCCACTGGTCCACACATCTTAGTGTGAATAGTACTTTTTAATTTTTTTATATTGGGTTTAACGACGCACTGTAATGATGACTGAGATCTATTGGCGTCATGTGAATAGTACTGTCATATTACTAGTACTGGTAGCAGTGCCACTTGAGCCGAGGCCTTGACAGCATGCAGAGTTTATGTTGACCCAAAAGAAATCAGTGAAAGATCTGCGAAAGATCTTAGGGTGAATATGCCGTATCCTTAACAGATCTGTTTTAGGGTTATGTTTGGTGGCGCTAGATGATGGTTAGGGTTAGTAGGGCAGGGCATGAACCCTAAAATTACAATCTGGCTGTCCATTTGACACCTAGGCCTACCTTACCCTACCTATCACCATGCTATCACTGACGATCACAGATAACCTGAAAAACATAACCCTTAGAAATACCGATTAAGGGTGACAAATTTACCGATCTACCGCATATTTATCTTTTATCAGATTTACCGAAAGTACAGTTACCTACCTCAGATAAGGAGCTTTAGATTGTGCTTCATTTGTTCCAAAAAAAGAATCAGCACGTAAACCATCAGCAACGAAGAGAACAAGTCGCCGGGCAGGTGAGGGAGATGGGTTAGAATAGGGTAAAATACCCTGAATAATTGGCGACTTAAAATAAATATCAAATACTGATGCCAAAAGCACAATGTGGACAAAAAATCCACAAATAATAAACCGCATGTTAACACTTTCTTAGCAGTGACCACACATTGTGCTATTATGGCATATTTACACTAGGGCTATAATGACATTCGGTCTTACGAATGCCAAAACTTGAAGTGACATATTGTCGCCATGAGACACCAATCACGAGTGACAGCTGACAGTTGTTCAGTCCTAAGCCCCATAGATGGACGTCTGGTAAATGCGCTTACCCAGTTCCTACAACGTTTTGCTAAATCTACATCGACAGAGAAAAACCGTGTCGAATAAAAATTGAATGAAAAACCTATGAGGAAAAACAAATAAAAAGTGATTCGATGAAAAAAAAGTTTCCGACCAATAACTCATGGTAAAAACTTTCATTGGATAAGTGAAGGGAAAACTCAAAATAAACGAAGATCTTTCTCTTCTTGCACTCCACGGGTGAACCGAAAGCACATAATTTTGAAACTTTGCATACACATGTGTCATCATCTAACTCGATTTTGTGTAGTTTTGGGGCGCAATCGGTTGCATCGCTTTTGAGAAAACCTCTACTGAAATTAATAAAAACCTCGTATCTAAGTCACCCGGAGACGAAAATTTGAAAAAAATAATTTGAATAAATAGAAATTCTCACGTAATTTGACCATGGGATTGTTACACATCTTTCCAAAGTTTTACATGAATAGGGTTAGCCGTTTTGTAGAAAATAATTTTAATGTAGATTTTTCGGACCAATTGAAAAGGTGCTTATTGAGAAGATCAAAAGGTAAAATCAATTATAGATCCTAGCATAGCAACAGATGATTATGACTGAGTTTAGTAGAAAAATGATCTCGGTTGAGTAAAATAGAAATTAATTAGATGAGCGTAGCGAAGTCTCCATCCCACTCTTATAGGGCTTTGTCTGTTTTTTTTCGTTTGTTTGTTTGTTTGTGTGCACTCTACAGGTCGCAGGGTTTGACTGATCGACATGAATTTTTTTTTGTACGGGCACACTTTTACAACTTAGAACTGTATAGTTTTTGGAATGAATCGGTTCAACCGATTTTGAGAAATTTCATGTCAAAATTTTTAAAACCCCAATAAGATTGGGCTGGGCAAGAAAATGTGAAAAATAAATCTCTTCAAATAGAATAAAATTTTCTGTAAATGTGTGTACATGAATGACACACATTATCACCGTTTTGTAAGCAATTCGAACCAGCCGTTTTGGAGAAAAAAAATTAAATATCATTAACCACAATTCTATTTTTAGACACATTCGGAGAAGAAATGTACGAAAACAGTCTTCTTGATTACAATATGTCATTAAAATTCACATTGAAGAATCTTAAAATTCAATGTGGCTCTGATATTTGACGTCACCAAGTGGGTAATTGTGGTGAATGCTATTAGCTGTTTTTATCCAAACGAGATAAGTGGAAAACGAAGTGGAAGCAGATTTAGGTTGCCGAGATCCACTGCTTTCTAGATTCGATTTTTGCCCAACAATGAAGGATTTTTTACATACGTCAAGGTGTGTAGATCGATAAAGTAGCAAGGGTAGAACTACTTTAACGACTTTTAAACCTTATTCAGATATCTCGCTCATCTTACAACGATTATGTTGCGTTTGCCTAGTACTACAAAAACCAAGGACATAGTTTTCTGTTCAAGAGAACTTATAGATAAGTATATACTAGTAGATAAGTATATACTAGATGAGTATTTTTTATCCCTTCTAAATTTTAATTTGTTTGTTATTCTGTGTCGATAGGCAACCCGATGTACATGAGCAGAGATCAATAAAGATTTATATACATAACTTAGTTTGGATAGTTGAAGAAATTGAATATTTAGGAATATAACCTTATATATTCATAGTCAATGGATGTTTACCTTCATAGACTCAAAAATCAGTTCAAATCAGTAAATTATTGCCCTCATAATGACTAATGTAACTTGGTTTTATTATTTTCCCATCACACAAAAATTAAAATTGATGCTCATTAAAAAACTTCAAAATAAAGCCATACGTATCATTTTGAAAGTAGGTGAATTAACTTCAATAAAGAAGATGTATATCTTGGTGAATGGTTAAGCCACTAATTGTGCTTTATACTCTCTGTTCCATTTAAGAGATCTCTGATGACCTGTCATCAGAGATTTCATGAGTGAAACTTAGCTCCTAATTACTTATGTATAGAAATTTAAAATATAGCAGTGAAATACAGAAGTATAATTTAAAAAATACAAATAATGTTCATTGAAAGAACCACAAATACGAATACGTTTCAGGAAACTAGTATATATTCATTAAATGCATATGAGATTGTATAATGTAATAATAAATAATAATAAATATAATAAGTAATAAGTAATAATAAATTGCAAAACAGTGTATTTACGTTTAGAAGAGATTGTTGTAAGATAATAAGACTATAGGAAAGTTAGAGAAACGAAATGAAGAGAATTGAATTAGGAAAAAAAATGGGGTGGTAAGATCGCCCTTGTGGTGCCCCGTCCAAACGATCCTACTTTTCATCCTTAGCCTTAATTGGGGAACAATGATTTTGTATCAAGTTTCGATGTTATTAAAAAAAAAAGGAAATGAAAAGGATGGAGTTCTGGGACTTGCTCCAATACTAATTTAATCATTTAAATATCACTATGTAACATAGTTTTTTATGCTTTCATTGAAAACGTCTTTTTGTTTTTGTCTTTGTATCATTTGATGTCATGAAATTGTTTGTAACTAGATGTACGTCAAAAATAGCATTTAGTGCTAAATAAATATCTACTACTCACCAACAATAGAATGTATCTATATTGTTGATTAATTTCTATTTCTATTTATTCATTCTAAACTTTTAGGTCTTTTCTATTAATTCATTTTTCAGAATTTTTAATATAATTACCTATCGATTAAGATAATAAAAATACATAATACGGAGATTGAAGATTTTTTATCCTCAATGTGAATGTTTGAATAATTCCTGAAATTATAACTTTAAGATTTATTATTTGTTAAATTAGTTCTATACTTCTATCACTTATATATTTTCGTTCTATTCATTCATTTCCCTGATTGGGGAACAATGATTCTGTATCAAGTTTCGATGTTGTTGAAAAAAATATATTATGCTATATCTAGTCTAGTCTAGATACAGCACAATAAATCAAGATAAAATGATGGTAGTGTACAATTTTATATACATCAGAATAAATACATATGATGAGAAAAATATATACAATTCTGATTCTGTGTAGGCCCTATCGTAATTCATATTTTTTTTTGAGATTCTGTTGTTTTAATTTCACGTTTATAAAAATATTTATTCATTCTTTCAATAACTTTGAAGTCTTGATTTGGCCTACAATAATTGTTTCCTTATTAAGGCAAATAATGTGTTAATAATACCCTTTAGAAGCGGCACCTCTTGGTTGTTTCAATATACTTCGAGGCGCTCTTGTCAACTAATATAAATAATTTTGTGTATACATTATTTTAAGAGGAAATCACAATGAACTTTGCTGCTAGTGCTGTGACCATGCTTTTTCACCCAAGTAAAAGTCCTGCATTTTCCGAAAAATTCCGGAACACATTAAGCATAGCATGCATGAAGCATAGAATAATAAGTGTAATAATGACCAAGAAAAATAAGAAATGAAGTTACATTATAACGAATACATTCATAACCGTGGAAACACCAATGATAAAACTCAAATTAAGTGCTAAAAATGGGAGTTGTATATTTTTATATTACGTTTGAAACTTGTAGGCCCTTGTAACCATTTGTGCTGACCCCGAAATTCTTCCAATGTAGTCCAGTGGGACTGAAGAAGTTGATTCTCACTTTAACGTGAGTTCATTGATTGGCGTGATCATTTCCAGTGAGTTTCTGTTGGGTTTGAATTCAAGTCATAGCGTGTTTAATTTAACTGTACATCTTCCAGCTGGGACGCTAGCAACATTGCGATAAGATGTAAGTCAGGCCTAACTCTGCAAAATTGCAGGACCATCTTTGTTGGTATGCATTAAGTTTGGTTTTGTTTGCTTAAGGCGTCCCAAGTCTCCTTAGGGCAAGAAGTTCCCGCCAGGGTTCATGGCCATAAAACTAGGGTAATTTTACTAATCAACGTACCATGGCCAATTTTCGTCCCATGTTCGCGTTTTTGGTGTTTTTGTTAGATCTTGTTTATATCTATGGTGTGTAGTTTGGACATTTTGTATTTTGTTTGTTTTAATATGTTGTATGTTGGCGTGGCACGTTAATCAGTAAATTTACCGAAACTGGAACCGTGCAAAATAAAAAATCAACAAAACATCACAAGATGCAGACAGTATTATTTTTTCGAAAATGCTAATAAGTAAATTTTATGATAACAAAGGTGGAAAGATCACTTGTATCTAACAGTAAAACTCGATACTTTTGCCGTCGATTCTGACCTCATCGTGTATTGTGCAGTACTGTGACGAGAGTGTTCATTATGGATGACAGTATTCTACAAGATACGTCTCTGAATGATGTGAAGCAGTTCTACTACAATATGTTCATCTGGAAAGCCACTGTGATCGTTAATAAATTACGTTGATACTGAAAGTGTTGCGCCATGGGTGGGTCCCCCTGAACTAATGGCTGATTGTGAGAGCTCTTACAACCGACTTGGATAAGTCCCTCAACGCACAAGAAGTTGTGTGATGATCTATTAAACTGTTCGTCTTGAGCAGCGCGTACGAAACACAAGCATGCAAGGAAGCGCGGTCGCATATATAGCAGGCCAGTGGTTCCAACCTTCCTTCATCGCGACTCTCGTCAAGAAAGCAAATGTTTTGGCGACCCAAATGACGATTACACATTTCCCCTCCCCCCAAAAAATCAAAGTTGAATTTTATATTAACAATTGCGGTCCACGAAAATATTACCAATTTATGTAATGCAATGCCTTTATGAACGCTGACAGTGACACGCTTTTTGAGCCGAGCTCAACATTCAGAGCCCGCGTCGCTCTCGTCAATGATTGGTCGTTTCCCAACATGGTGGCTTAAATATCCAATTTGCGAAGTCACTTGGCGAAGTCTGCATTTATGGAAGTCGAGCTTTAGCTAGAGTATACTCTTAGATGATCTCTTTGTTTTCGACTAAGGCCAGGTAGTATTACGTCAAATTATATTTATTTTGTTATCCTCTAAAATGTTGTTATCAATATTTTTTTTATATTTTAATTAATTGATTTTTATTCTGTGTTTTTGCAATCGTATAATGTAAGACATAGTCTGAATAAAGATACATACATATATATATATATATATATATATATATATATATATATATATATATATATATATATATATATATATATATATATATATATATATATAAGTTCAAAGGCAATTGTCCTTGTTATGAGAGTTGGTGAAACCAAATAGAATAGAATCAGTAACCATGGTGATACCAGTTTCACCTGCCAGTTAGAGCTTTTCTCACGTTGGTAATTCCGGCAGTTGGTGTCTGAATTACCAACGTGGTAATGATAAAACGTGATGAAAAAATACCAATATATATATATATATATATATATATATATATATATATATTTTAAATAGGCCCACATTATTTGTTGCTATTGCTATTATTGCTATTGCTATTGCCATTGTTGCTATTATTTGTAGCTGAGTGGTTCATGTGATCCGGGAGGGGTTTACAGGAGTTTTTCGTGGTTTCCCTCTGTAGTCTAGGCTAATGTCGGGGTTATTCCTAAAATATAGGCCACGACCACTTCCTCCCCACTATCCTTCCCAATAGTAAGAAACCTTCATCTCATCATCTCATCATCTCATCAATCATTCATTCGACGCGTCGTTAAAACCCAATATATATATATATATATATATATATATATATATATATATATATATATATATATATATATATACATACATACATACATACATATATATATATATATATATATATATATATATATATATATATATATATATATATATTCATATATATATATATATATATATATATATATATATAAATTTATATATATATATATATATATATATATATATATATATATATATATATATATATATACCGGTATATATATATATATATATATATATATATATATATACCGGTATATATATATATATATATATATATATATATATATATATATATATATATATATATATATATATATATATATATATATATAGCCTATGAGTGGAAACCGTATTGTCATTAGTGTTCCAATAAAAACTTATATATGTATTTATAATAATTCCAGCTTCGTAAGCGCGGTATCCTGCCAGCATCAAGATGGTGGTCGCCGTGCGTCTGGTCGAGGTGTTGACCATGATCACCATCGTGTTCGTCATCGCAGCCTTCGCGGCCGTCGTCGTCACCTTTGAAAGATTCATCTGGATCGTTGCTTTCTTCCTGAAACCTCTCGTCTGGATCCTGGATCACCTCCTCCTCGCACTCGAGTACGTCTTCATCAGGATCGTCGACGGGCTCGTCATGCTCACGGAGAAGATATCCACGACTTTCTGGAACGACCATCCGTTCCAGTGGTATTACGATTTGGGATCGGATTGAAGAACGGATTTTGAAAATGAAAATTGATTTGAGTGGATTTGTGACTGAAAAGTGCCCTATGTAAACCTATGTAAAGTTCATGATTCTAAATTGTATATCTTGTTAAAATACAGTGTACTCAGAAGAAGAGAAACCAGTAAAAATGTCAAAGATGTGTCTATTATGATAATTATTCTTCGAACCCTGATAATATTTCTTTGGTTTTCTAAGCTATTTGAAAATAAATGAATTGACATATATTTATGGAAAATTCTGTATGCCACTGTATGCATAACTTCCGATTTCGCTCTAGAAGGCGTATTTTTATCACTTCGATGTGTCAAATATTTACTATAAATTCCTCGTATCAATTAATTTTGTTTAAAAGTTCTGCATTAGGATTTCAAAAATGTCTGGGGTGAGTGATAATGAATATGAATAGTACTTTCGAATACATTTCAATGTATTCATAGTTACAGTCATATAGGCATATAGTTCTTAATTTCCCCGAAGCTCACCATACTCGGTTGGTTAATAATATTATGAGATTGTAAAATCACAAAAAATGGATAGTTCTTTTGATACAGCAGTTTGCATAATTACTGTATATAAAATAATTAATGATGAGTTCAAAGAATATTTGTACAGTAAAACTCTAGCTCTTCATATTATTAACGAGATCATTTGACACATTCGGTGAACATTCTTTTACCTAACCATGTATGTAATCAGTTTACTTAACAGTCTTGTGCTATCAGTACTTTAAAGTACACGCTATAATGTTTTAATTAATACAATAATAACTAGTATGCTTTAGCAATAGAATACTGAAATAATATTACCTATAAAATATCAATACAAACACAATTTTAATCATTAACAGTTTGAGTAGTCTACATTCACTAATTTTTTATAGGCCTAATCTTGATATTTTCCCTGATATATTTGTTACATTACTTTTAAACCCATTGAAGTTATTACAATTTTTGTTATACTAGGATAGTGACAAACTTAGACCAAGACAACAGACTAAGACTAGGCCCAAATGATACAATTTCAATTAGAGTCGTATGACAGGGTTATAATAATGCAACCATGAAGACCAGGCGGCCCTCGATCCGTGTCAAACTGGCAAAGTTCCGATGAGCCCGGCAGGAGGTATATATTCCTACTCCACAAAATTCAACATCCGTTGAAATGCAAATTTGGTTCATCAACATCTTACATTTGATTCTTCTTCTTCATTTTCCATAAACGCCCCAAGAAAATGAAGCAATTCACTGCAAACACTAAAATCATGCAATCCTTAGAAAATCTTCAAATATCTGTATATAAATTTATTGATCCAACGTGAAAATGACATCATTCTTAAAATTATCCGTTTTAATCAATGTCTACCGATGCCTTTGTGAATTTGAAGGTTCATTTGAATCATTATTTCAAGTTTTCATGAATTTAATCCAAGATAATAATTATTAGGCTAAATTTTCACTACCATTTGCACCCATATTCTCATTTGGAGAGCTATGCTTTTCTATCTAGTTCGATGTTGATAAAGAAAACTTTTATGAATAAGGTCAGACACTTCTGTCTGAACCTCACAATTTCATTTGTTACTGTATAGGTCTAATTATGTGTACATATTATGAATAAATGAAGCCTCAATATATTAATATCAACAATTATGCAAATAATAATGATGATTTTTAAAATTTTTTCATCAGATTTGAATAATGCGTACCGGTACATACAAGATTGATTAACACGCTCTTCTACAAAGCCAAAAAAGGCTTAGGCCTATCTGTGGGATGAAAAATAAAATTAATAACTTGGACAAAAATCGGGTTTATATTATGAAACAACGAAATAATGAGAGAAAATATTATAATAAATAATAATTCCTCTGCACATGATCGACAAATTCCAGGCGTCTCAAATGGCCGAAATGTTATCAGAATGGGTCAAAAATCCAGAAAACCAATCCTTCGTCCTGGTTTGCGCCTTCCTCCTCGCCTCCTGGTTTGTGCTGACCTGGCTGGTACGCGTTGTGCTGACTCTGTTGTGGCCGATGTCGCTCCTCAGTCTGGTCCTCGTGCTCATACTCCCCGACACCGCCCAATGGATCTACACAGAGATGCTGTGTCCACTCACGCTCAGCGTGAAGACGTCTTACGCTAACTACATCTCGAAACGCGACCAGGCTTCGCACACGCCCCCCATGCGCTAATGTGTCTGTAATTAATAAATAGTACATACAATTCATCTTGTAAGAAGTATGTCCAATATACATTCCTAAATCATAACATTTATAATCATAATATCGATCCATATCAATAAAGGAGAGCACAACTGTAATGAATAATTGATGATAACTTTAATTTAGTGAATAATGACGATATTCATTTCCCTAATTTTAGAGAAAACCAGAAATCATCACCTCAATTTAGAAAATGAAAATAATTTTTGGATTCTCCAGAGACCACGAGTCATGACATGAACAAAATCGAGTAATGTCCACGTCACGACTCGGAAAAAAAGGGCTGGTACTGGAGGACAAATACATTCAATTCAATTCCTGAAATTGAGATGATGACTTCTAGTATTCTCTAAAATTAGGGAAGTAAATATTGTCCTCATTCGTTAAAATCCAGCTTCAGGATTGTGATATCCTTCAATCACATTCAAAATTACTAGTTATTGTCTACATATGTCATTATAGCCGACAATAGCTTCAGTACCATGGATATTATTGTCAATAAAGATTAAAAAATACGAAAAAACTCAGTCCTATTATTTATACATTCTAAATTCCCCGTGATCTGCGATGGCTAACGCCCAACCGGGAGTCAGGAATCCGGACGGCAATGAGGCGTTGAGTCGCGAGGAAGAAGCCGCCCTGGCAGTCCTCACCCTAGCCATGCTGGTCGCCATGTTCGTTCCCGTCATCTGGCTGATCAACCCGACGATCCTGTGGACGATTCCTGTGTTCATGGCGCTGATCCTGATGAGCTGTCTCTCTCCCGGCCTCGTAGTGTTCACCCTACACGACGTACGTGTGTTGATGGTCGCCGCGATCAAGTGAGTAAGTTGCTGGATAATTCTGTATTGATGGTTACTATTTGTGATTTTTTTTTCTGGGCGGGGGGGAATTTGGTGATTTTTGTTAGATCCTGATTAGATATATTCAATGAAGTCTGCTCATGGCAAGAACAGAGCTGGGACTGTTTAATACTTAAAACACGATGTATAGTGATCTCGCAGACTTTCACTCTATCGTGTGTTAAGAGGGTGTATACCTTGTAGTATTTCCTGGGAAAAAATCCTCGTTTAGGTTCAACTTGGTTTGGTTCAACTTGCTGCTAGTGCAATTGTCACAGTCATATCGAACGAAACACGGCTCGGTAGATAATCATGTTGGCAGTGGCTCATCTAGTTCACAAGGGAGTCGCTAAATCGCCACCAGCAATCGGTACCTCCGACTCTGATTATTTCACAAGAAATCACAAAATACCAATCATGGTATTACAATGGAAGTGGGTTCACCGTAATACAATGATAGTCTTTTAGTATCAATGTTTGTTGTTACAGCTGTTCATTATCACTCGATTTGATCTGTGATTGGATGGTGACTAATTTGGCCGCTTCTTGTCAGTGCTCACCACTCACCATATAATGTGTCCCTAGTAGAAGTGTCATGAGTCTAGACCTCATGACAACTGACATCGTGGTCCGGGTCTTTCAGTTACCGTTTTCATATTATTTGCATTCCGCCATAATTGCAGAAAAATAAAATCAAGATGCCTTTTGATGAGTGACTTTGTGTGCTTGTTTTGTGGTAAATATAATGACATTATAGAGTCAATAAAACGGTATCAAAATCGGGGTGTTCTTTCACGATTGTGACCTGAAAAAGATGGAGAAACATCATGGAAGTGAGTGTAATAGATCATCTAATCAAGATCTTTGATGAAACACCAAATTCACAGACACATATCAAAATCAGCAATCAATACATATTAGTAACCATCAATACAATTTTACCAGACTGTTGCTGATATTGAATATCAGAGTGGAATATATCTACATCACTTACAATGGAGATGATATTATATATATCATGACTACTTATAATTTATAACATAATATATACATATACTCAGTCACTCACACATAACATAGGCTCTACCTACTTATATAGGCCTAGCTACACATATGGAAAAAAGCTTTCAATGTGTCCCAGACTTCTTGGAAACTAGAATACTTCCATCTGCAGTGAGAAAGTATGGTCACACAAAGCGAAGTCCTATTGGCAAAGTTAATTATGTTTTATTCAAAGCAACTCAGAGATAGTTATTTATATTGTTGACGAGACGCCTCGAAGTTTTGAAACAATCACGAGGAGCCGCTTCAAAACTTTCTGATTCATCCTTGGCCGTAGTTTGAAAATAACGATTGTTCATAAAGATTTCGGAGAATTAATACAAATATATACCGGTATACACTCACATCCACAAAAGAAAGTCGTCTACCAGCATATTATACACAATTGACCACTAGTGATAGGCGTGGCTAATCGTCAAAGCCACCTGGATCTATACTTCATGTGGGAATTTAGAGATACTCTGATAGGTCAATGTGGAATTTCCCACATAACAAAGCCAATTTGATTGGATGTTCTGTTTTGTGACGATTATGGGCGGGTCAATCACTAGTCGTCAATTGGCACCGTTGAATTTGTATAGCTATACGATATGTAATGAATTATGAGTTTTCAGGACTAGGTTTACAAGAAGAAACACTACAACATTATTCAAAAGCGTTGAATCCCCAAAGTTTCGAAGCTATCTGATGATGATTATTGTGAGCTTGGCGACCCCATCAATAGTCGGGTTATACGGGGATACAAATGAGCAGATGATTCTGAAACTATGAAGTGATGATGAGTGAGAGACGTTTACAAAAACCCATGCCTTATGCGGGATTGGAACCCACGCCCAATAGTGACTTTAGTTCCTGAAGCGGTGCCTGAGCTGACTGAGCTATATACCGAGGGTGGCTTAAAGCTATCTATTTGAACAAATCTTAATAATTATTCAGTTGGTATACGACTTTCTTCTTCCGTATAGATACCGTTATTAGTATAGAACCGATTTCAGAAATCTTAAATAACACTACAAACTACATAAACATCTTGATCAAGTTCCTATAAGATAAAAATCAGGATTTGTAAATAATAAAAATGAGAATAAAAATAAATTGGAAGCATAAATTTCCCAACGAATAGCAAAACATTGCGGAGACTAACCTCATAAATCGTATATACTTCGACAGTGTTTATATTATTAATCCATTTCTGAAGTGGTAAGATCACCCTTGTAGTACCTCGTTCGAACGATCCCACTTTTCACCTTCAGCCTTGCTTGGGGAAAAATTGTTTTGTACCAAACTAGGATATACCAAAAATTATGTTTCTATATTCTCTCGTGTGCTTCCCATTGAAGTAAGTTTATAGTAAACTGATGATATTTATTACACCAATATCTTCAAAAATTCTCTTTGTGAAATGAATTTGTTCAGTTCCTAAATATACGTCTGTATAAACCGGCACCTCCACCGCCGTTATTCGAGGCCCCAGACAACGATAAGCTGGGGCAGCCGCGCTATTCATTGGACTATCAGTCTATGTCACCACATGCGGTCGTTGTTATTGTTGTTCTTGCAAGCAGCCTGAACTAACCTAAGTTACCCAATCTAAGTAAATTAAAATCAATATGATCTAACTCAAACCAAACACAACCAAACAATCATCCTAATCGAATGTAATCTAAACTTAAACCTATCTAAAACCAACTTCCGGTTCGACGAATATAGCCACTTCCAAAGACAACGATAATCTGGTCAACCAGAACGTGTTCTTGTTGAGCACACCCCACCTGTTAGCAGCTGCCTGAACCACGGACAAAAGTTAGGTCAACCAACTATACACATGTATTCACGAAATCAAGTGAAAAGAACCAAGTGATCTGCCAACTGGATAATGTGAAAACTTTGATTAATTGTGCAGAGACTCGCTTCAACCGTAAGCGGCAACACTTTTAAAAGATGTGGTTTTATTTTATGGGTGAATCTCGTTCTGGAGAATGATTGACCCTTAATATACTCAAGATATATCAATCATATGATAACATCATGTTAATTTTAATCGCACAAATAAGGTAAATTAAAGCTATAGAACAGTGAGGTTGAGTAATATACTAATCTCTCACAACAGTCGCAGGAACGACGCCCAAAAGTTTTATAACAGGTCTCCATTTACACTATATGCACCGCCCTCTGTAGCTCAGTCAAAGTCTCACTACTAAATGCTCAGACGGCAAGCCAGCGCGATCGTTTATATATGTTACATTTGCACTGAAAATGTTACGCTGTGTCTTCTAAAGCACACACGCAGTGGATTCACATCTCACCGTCAGTCCATGGAGTTATATTGTACGACTCCATGGTCAGTCTACGCAGTTGAAGTTTTCGACGGATAACTGATAGACACATATTATAATGCTTTCATGTTTACTCGTGATTATTCGAGCATAAAACACACTTCATCACAATATAATAGGCCTGTATGTATATTTAACACTTGTTCCTTGTTTGTTTTGACAGCAGATTATTTCGAGAGAAGAGCAAGATCGGCGGAGATGTTAAATAACAGCTTCCGGAATAATCCTGGAAAAATATTCATCGTATTTATTATTTCGAAAATGTTATTCAGTGGACAATACCTGAAGGTAGAACTTCAATCAATAAAACACGAATATAAAACGACTTTATATGCATATAACTTATTTGAGAGTGTTACTTGAATGCAGAGAGTTTTATTGATTCACATGTTTGATACGTGTTTTCAAAAGGAAAGTTAAATAACAATAATTGGATGAGCGAAGCGAAGACTCAATTTCACTATACCGAAAAAAAGTGCCTGTTTTTTTTTTTTTTTTTGTTCGCGCTCCACAGGTCAGACGAAAATTCAAAATCAGTTGAAACTTGGCACACACAAGTATCCTTATTCAATTCGATACTGTATAGTTTTGAGGCGTGATCGGTTGAACCACTTATGAGAAAACTCATTCCAAAGTTTTCAAAAATCTCATTAGAATAACCTAGAGGAAAACATTCGTGTGAAATATTTTATCTGAGAGGATTCAAATTCTCTGGGAATTTCAATCTGATAATGATACACATTATTCCGAACTTTCACTTAAATCGGATCAGCCGTTCCGATGTAAAAAAATATATAATGTTATTTGTGTCAATTATTCAAAGCTATTAAGATACCTATTAAATCAAAGCAACAAGTGTCACCACTTGATTGTAAACGATTAAAACAAAGCCTTCTTTATTATCATATAAATAAATAATGGAAAATTAGATGGCAGTGATGTAATGGTTTGGATCTCGAGGTGTATATATATGTATATATATAATAACCAATCCAAAGATAAGTTGATATGTTCCAGCTCATCCATCAACGCGGAAACACATAACGCGTTTGCCTAGTAACATAAATATGGATATAATATAATATGGGAAAGCCATATTAAAAACACCTTTTAATAATCGTGCTGATTACACGAGCAGTTCTTTGAAAAATCGTCGATACTATGAAAACATTTTTGAAATGAAAGATTTTTGAGGACCCTCTTGATCTTCTTGATGTCTTCATTTGCTACCTTCCTGATATTGAGGAAAAGACCCTGAAATAGTTCGAAACCGGAGAATATAGGGCCCTTATTACACATTTCCAGTCGATATTTTTCATTCTAATATAATTTTTATATCTAGTTTCGTGTACATGGTTCGATTTCAACTCGCTGACATGACTTGTATTTAAATGTTACATTCTGATGAAAAAATATATATTTCGGTTGAAATTGGCTGTAGCAGAGAATTTTGAGGAAGATAGGTTATTGTTCTGTTATGGAGTTATTTCTTTGAAGTTATTTGGTTTTGAGCACGTGGTGAAAATACGTTTCATATAGCAAAGTCTGTTTGTGTAAACTCGGTCTTGAGGATATTGTGTGCGCAGAGCAAGTTATTGTTATAAAGGTATCAACAAAATTCGACTTCGTTCAAATGTATCTTTATATAGACATAATGATGCATCTTCATTAAATACTTTGCCTATCACAAACAAGACTAACATAAGCGACACAAAATAATTAATCCATCACAGACAGAATATCGGTAATTGAAAGAATGATAGCATATTCAGAAAATGTGATTAATTAAAAAAATGAAAAACTTCATCAACCAAATTGTTAAAAAATAAAATATTTCCAGCCAGTATCAATGTCAGAAAAAACATACCATTGTCATTTTTTATATAATATAGCTCTGAAAAAATATTTCTGCAAAGCGGTATCAAGAAGACCGCATAGAAATAAAGTAATGGGTATTTTCCCGTCGAGGAACATTTTACGTCCCTAGGGACTCGCGTTCTACTCCACGACAAGGCAAGACATCGCGTGACAAGGAAAAAGGGAGAACAAATGGAAACAAACTGTGACCAAGAGAGAGAGAGAGAGAGAGAGAGAGAGAGAGAGAGAGAGAGAGAGAGAGAGAGAGAGAGAGAGAGAGAGAGAGAGAGAGAGAGAGAGAAATGGAGACAGAGCAGAGAGAGATATAGAGAGAAAAAAAAGGAAGAGAGAGAGAGAGAGACAGAGGGAGAAACGATAGAAAACACTAATGATGCCGGTGATACTCGGGATTTTAGTTGACATGCCTTGCTATACACAGTCTATAATGTAACAAAGCATCTTATCATTATATCCTACGTTGATTGCCGAGTTGTTAATCAAAATTATAATCTAGATTGCGAGCTTAGTACTAATTGCTTGTGTTATTATAATTAATGAGGGCCTATGTTCTTTGTAGGCAATTCGTACTGTATAGGCTCTACTTTCAAACGCAGGATCTCTAAAAGAGATTAAAATCACAATATTTAGGTCTCTATATATATATTCAAATATATATAGATATGTATATATATATATATATATGTATATATATATATATATATATATATATATATATATATATATATATATATATATATATATATATACATATATGTATAAATATATATATATATATATATATATATATATATACATATATGTATATATATATATATATATATATATATATATATATATATATATATATATATATATATATATCTATATATCTATATCTATATTCTGTTTGAAACTTTCACGAATTATAATTGATGGAAGCATTATAGTTTTAGGGTAGCAAATAAAAAAGCATCCAACATCACATACTTTGTATTCATTTTCACACGATTATACTCTAAAACAATAATGGATTCATCATATATATATATATATATATATATATATATATATATATATATATATATATATATATATATATATATATTCGGGAGACCGGGGTTCGATTCCCGCCATGGTCGACCATCCTGACTGGGGGTTTTCGTGGTTTCCCTCTGTCGTTCAGGATAATACTGGGATGATTCCTTAACAACAAACCACGACCGACTCCCTCCTACCATACAAAACACCTGATGCAATAACCTTTCATCTCATCCCATCATCTCATTCATCATCCACCGACGCCAATAGATTGTAGTCATCAGTATGGTGCGTCGTTAAAACACAATATTATATATATATATATATATATATATATATATATATATATATATATATATATATATATATATATATATATATATATATATATAGCCCTATATATATATATATATATATATATATATATATATATATATATATATATATATATATATATATATATATATATATATATATATATATATACAAATGCTGAATATTTATTGTATATGTGTAGAGATTCAACTTGATATTAGGCCTACACTCGATATTCGGAGTTGTTTAGCCATGTTATAGTGAGGGCGGTTTGTTAGAGATTGAATGCGGTTTGATCACAGATGGGTTTTATTTGGTAAACATTCAGTTGATAATACATTTAGTGTACAAGCATGTTATTATTTACAGCAAATACATTGGGTAATTTCCAGAATAGATTATTTTCTCCTCAGTACACAATGAACATATTGCATTACATAGAGTCCACCAACCATTATCATAATATTAATTGAGTATGGAAAAAAAGTTGTTTATTGTGGTAAATAATGTTATTACATGACCAGAGATATTGATATATTATTGATTGTTTCACATTACATGAGTCTGTTACATGTGTACCAGACCGTTTAGTAAATAATGATTGACGAAGCATCATCTGTTTACGTAGCAACCACAGCGCACAAGCAGTGAATAGGGGCTCAACTATTAGCATTGCTTGTGGGCTGAAAGGTAATCATACGTACTAATGCCAGAAAATGGGTGATTGCGAATTCGACATGGGGACTTCCAACGTAATCGAGTGGTATCTATTAGTAAAAGTTTGTCTTATTATCTAGGAATTTCAAGATTTGATTGTTGTCGGTACAGATACGTTTGACTGGTTCTTGAAGGATGATAGTAATCCTCCTGTTAATATCATTGTCAAACACAATCTGTCAAGTCCAAGTTTGAGGATCTAGTCAATAAAGATTCAGTATCAAATCTCAACACTGATTATTTTTATATTAGGTTTGCTTAGTAAGATCTAATATTTTGATAATATATGTCAACATATTTCACATTACAGTTTTTCCTTTCAAGACCCTGCATATTTGATTGTTTTCTTCAATTCATACCCATATTGTACAATATTCTCTAAAACCACTTTGTTTGAATTTCGAACGAACATACTTTTAAGGAAATATATTTTGTTTGTATTGGTCCTTCAGAAGTGTTACAAAACTTACTATTCGATATATTCTTAAATATTACTTGGATTCTTTTGATAATAATTATACCCTATTAATACTGTTCTCATTTCTTCACAGATATTAATAACATCATTATAAATTATTCCACTAAGTTATAACAAATCCCCAGCATAACCATTCAAACCGTAACCTCTTCCGTGAACCGATTCTTGTCATCGAGATTGATGACAATCGCGTGTGTCCTCGCGTGGCCCGACTTCACGTGTCGATTAGCGCGCGGGTTTTTCGCAGTCTTATTCGAACTCGCACCCTCCGGCGATGACGTCATCCCACTATCATCGACTTGGTCGACAGTATCACGACTGCCACCACAACATTTACAAATCTTCCCACCGTCGTCCATCACTTTGCAACTACACTTGGCGCTGTTGATATTCGCTAGTTCGGTTAACTCCCCGTCAGGAGCGACACAAGTCGAAGATGGATCTTCTTTTACATCACCGAAAGACACATTACTAACGGAACTGGAACGCTTTTTACTAGACACTCTTTTCTGATTCGGAACACCGGAAGCGCAGCTAATCGATTTTTGTGCGACAAGTTTGGTAGTTCCTGAAGGGAATAGACTGCATGCTGGACCGTTGTCTGTATGGGTTGCCAT
This sequence comes from Brachyptera risi, assembly GCA_964007535.1. Lineage (NCBI taxonomy): Eukaryota > Metazoa > Arthropoda > Insecta > Plecoptera > Taeniopterygidae > Brachyptera > Brachyptera risi. The sequence goes on from OZ023326.1 coordinate 15,834,569, forward strand.
AGTAGCGACGGCTATCTTCTCCGTGGTGATGGCGAGAACGTTGTTGCAGTGCTCTTCGGGAGACTCGGTCTCTTCGTGAAGCGTGTCGCTGTAGTTATGTCTGGCTGCTTCTTGCATTGCAGTGATTTTAGCTGCAAGATGGCGGTTGCCAAGTCGCATGTTCTTTTCTTTCAACTGTTCCAGCAAGGTGTAGAGCCGCTGGAATTCCTCCTGACACAGACAAAATGAGTATGTATTAGCTTGGTTCTAGCTTTATGGATACGCAGCTCATGCTAGCTAGCAGCATGCTGCTAGCTAAGATGCAGACTCTTTCCAGAGCTAAGAAATATGAGGGTGAACTGTTGGAATTTTAAGTTTTGAAAGGTGAATGAAGTTTGAATTATTTTGTGAATTGGATAGATGTGATCTTGGACGTTTATTTGATTAAGTGATGAACTACTTTTTCCCGATGTGTACCGGATTTATTTCACAAAGGAGACTTTGGTCCCCCAGAAAAATGCATGAATGAGTTACGTGCGATCGTACATTTGCTCTGTTTTTATGCATGAAGTGTTACAAAATATATAATTTCAACCATACGTTAGATGAATAGTGCAATACGGTATATAAGAAGGTGGTGTCATTCATATAGCGGTGACAGCATATTTTTGTTTTTTATCATATAGTTGATTTCACAGTTCTAGAATGCTGATGCTCATCCATTGGTACGATAGCTACGTATAACAAGGTATTGGATATGCATTACATTACAATTACAAATAACTCTCATTTGAATATATTGTTATTCATCATAATACATATGTATTGGCATTCATGATGATTGTTATGTTTAGCATTTTCTTTCATCCTGTCTTCTTCTATTACAGTCCATCCTAGATAATATAGGCCCACCTTTATTTGATATTATAACTTCATGAAATTTCAACTTTGATTTTTTTGCTCTCTTGGATGCTAACTTGACTTGGAACCTAAGCTCCTGATATTATCACGTGTTGAAGACGATCTATATACATCAAAATAACAAAATTCGATTTGTTTATTTAAAATATTCAGTTTCTATTTTTTTCTCTCAATATAACTTGGGGTAATTAATTGTGTTCGAATATTAAATACGTGACAAAACATTTTATTCACCCCTCAATTGTTTTATTCTCGCACAGTCTATGCACCATCAGTTTCAGATCAGATCCCACTGATCCGAGGGCCATGCACGCGGTTTCGGTTCAGTTTGTCTCTGCCAAACGGAATAAGGTTGACTAACGTTTAACCATTTCGCTTGTATTGGCTTTTCGAGGCAAACAAAGATATAGTATAAAGTTCAATACTAACTCTTATTTATATAGGCCTCATGCTACATAATCACGAGGAAATTGGGTTATTCTGTTCTATCGGAGAGAGAAGCGAATACAACTATTCTATACACTGCTCATTTTCAACGCGGTGAATGAAACCACAATGGTAATAGTACAAATCATATCAACAGTGTTTCGTACATAAATTCGAATGTAATGTTCATCTGAGACAATGGGTTGAAAATATATTCACTCAGGTAGATAATATATATTTATATACATATATATATATATATATATATATATATATATATATATATATATATATATATATGCATATATATATATATATATGTATATATATATTTATATATATATATATATATATATATATATATATATGGATATATATATATATATATATATATATATATATATATATATATTTATATATATATATATATATATATATATATATATATATATATATATATATATATATTTATATATATATATATATATATATATATTTATATATATATATATATATATATTTATATATATATTTATATATATATATATATATATATATATATATATATATATATTTATAAATATATATATGCATATATATATATATATATATATATATATATATGTATATATTTATATATATATATATATATATATATATATATATATATATATATAAATAAATATATATATATATATATATATATATATATATATATATATATAAAATATATATATATATATTTAATCATTCTTGTATAACAAATCCGATCTACACACAATTGAATCTCTGCTCTCACAAAAGTCACAGAATAACACACAAAACAATGATAGCTTTAACGAAATTACAAATATAATTCTATTTTTCGTAGAATCATATGGTCATATTGTGTAGTAGCCCAAAATGGATTCAGAAATGATACTAAATCAAAATACAATATTGGTTTCGACCGTTCATCAAAATATAAATCAACTTATCCAGTGCAAGTATAGTACCAATTGTCTATTCTTTGTACAAGCCCATCATTAATGAAATGTTCCCTATTAGATACGACTCGGGCTTCTCGACGAAAGCGAACTTCTGCACAAGAAAAGGCAAGAAAAAAACAACAGTAGGCCTATTACGAGTACAAAAAAAGGAATTATGGAATGAAGAAATAATAAAACGAATGGAATAAATCGAATAGGATGAAAAGAATTAGGAATTAAAAATGAGAATATATGAAGAGAATGCCCACTGAGAATGAATACCGGTGGATGAATGAATGAATATTAATGGAAAAAATATGAATAAATGGAAAAACATTGAACAAGAATTATTGTTTAAATACAAGATCTAAGAAAAAAGTAGATGGAATAAAAATTCAAGGATGAGAAGTAAGAGAAGTCCAAGATGATAAGGTGAATCAAGTTTTTTACCACCCACTGTAAATGTTTGAATTGTTTTTATCCCTGAAATTAATACTATAAGATATGTTGTTTGTTGACAGAGTTATCTCAACATTTATTCTTGCTTTCGGTGGTCAGATCACCTTCGTGGTGCCCAGGCCAAATGATCATATAATATCGAGCAATACAAATCAACCATAGAGCTGCGTATAGATTAAAATGTTCAACAGGTATTAGGCAACTATTATTACGGATGAATAATGACACTTAGCGAAGGCAAATAATATACTAGGAAAACGCCTTATATGCGTTGTTAGACGAGTGGATAGTAATAGTATGTCGACTTTTTTTGCCAAACTTTCGCCTACATTCGCCAGTTGGGAAACATTTAAGTTATAAATGGGTAAAAACTGCTACGATCCGAGTGGTACCACTTTAGCACATTTTATGTTTTTCTTCAAAATGGCTCACCCGATCAAGCTGAGAATTTCCAGAGATGTGTATCAGAATATAATTCAACTCCACGCAGAATTTCATTTTTTTGGAAAATGAAAATATCTTCTTTTTTCCGCTGTGTTATTCTAATGGGTATTTTTGATATTTCTAAAATTCATAAAAATAAAAGTTACCACCCGATAGTGCCACAAAACTATCTAGACCTAAGTTAGATGAGGAACCATACTGAATAAAGTTTGAAGATGATAGCTGTTGCCATTTGACCCGACAACTGACAAAAAAACATGAAAAAAAAAGAAAAACATAGAAACGAACACCAATTTTTTTCAGTATGTCAAATTGAATCATCGCTAAAGCTCGTCTAATAAACCTATTTTATTGATTGAATTCAATCAGAACATCATAACGACAAGACATAGGGAGTGAGTGGATTTGATAGTATCGAAATGAAGGTGTTATAGATAGTTTTCGAGTAAATTTCATACAGATATGTTGCTCATGAATCTTACACCGCATACACTGCGTTTGGTGTAGCTCAATATCATTTCATTCCAATATCTATGTTTAGGCCTTCTGCTACATATATTTATATATCTTTCATCCATTGCCTCGATTGGGAAACTATGATTTCGTATCAAGTTTCAATCCTAAGGACATCAAAACACAGAAACTGAAATTTGAATAATAATGACCATATTTATTTTTCTGATCCTCCTGAAAACTGGGATCATTATCTCAATTCCAGACATTCCAATCAATTTATCTGTCCTCCAGTACTCGACTTTTTTTCCCAAGTCGTGACCTAAATATCACTCGAGTCTATTCTGTTTATGTTTATATACAGAATCGGTAATGCAACGTCATGACTCATTGTATTAAGAGGATAGAAGACAAATCAATCATAATTTCGGTATAAATCAGTAGAGTTATAGGCCTAATTATAACATTATGAGCCCGTCACTATTTTTTTTTGTCCATTTTGCATAATGATGAACTTTACATCTGCTGTTAATGGAAAGAAGTGATCTTTTCTCAAGAGACTTGGTTAAAAGTGGAATATATATCAACATTCGTGTGTTTTGTTTACTCTTAATTCCAATTCTGGTAATGTCCGGATATATATCACAGAAATGCTTTTCACTTAAAATGTGTTCCGAACTTTCGGAAACTGAATGACTTTTATCTACGGTGGGAAATTATGGTCACAGACAGCTCAGTCCTGGTGTTGAAGTTAATTGATTTTAAATGAATCAAATGGAGTGGTGACATCGCCCTCGTGGTGCCTCGTCCAAACGATCCTATCTTTCATCCATAGCCTCAATTGAGGAGAAAATGAATTTGTATCAGGTTTCAAAGTTATTAAACAAAAACAAAAACAAAAATCTGAAATTGAGATGATGATATCTAGACTCCAAAAAAGTTAGAAAATGAATATATTCACCATTCATTGAAATTCAGTTTCAGCGTTGTTATATCCTAAAATTGAAAAAAAAGTCACGAGTACACATCACGACTTTATATGGCAATTCTAAATCTCCAGCTTCACAAATCTCGTACGTTAAAATATTTCCTCCACATTGAAACTGAATAATGAACCATTCCAAGAAAGTTCAGCCGATCGAAGCAGAGACTTGAACAACGTGTGTTTGTTTGCAGGAAACGAAGTTGGATACAGTGACTGATGTTAATGCCAAAAGCGTCAGATGCATTAGGCCTACAGTACGTATACAGAACGAGCACGTACCGTCAAAAGAGAGTTGGAAAGCTAGAACCAACAAACAACATGAACAGAATAAGAGGCGATGGAAGCAGAACCAATAAACCGGCGTGGCATTGGAAGTGAAAGCATAAAAGCGTGGTGGTAGTGCCGAGTCTAAATGGTGGTAGCGCCGAGTTTCTATACGAGATGAAAGGAATTCCTTGAAATGGCCATTTCTCTCTCTCTCTCTCTCTCTATATATATATATATATATTTATATATAAATATATATATATATATATATATATATATATATATATATATATATATATATATATATATATATATATATATATATATATATATATATATATATATATATATATATGAGTCGAATGGATTATAGGATGTCTTTCTATGTACAAGTTCTTTTCGAGCTTCATTAAGGTATTAATAATTTCTGTCCTGCATTATTCAAGTTTCCGAGTTTATATTAATGTTATTGACATTTCAGACAGACTTTTTCACAGAGTTTTAAAATTGAAAACAGCTCAAGTAAATGCATGAGCAAGCAATTATGAGATTATGGAAGTCAGTGAATTGTGTAACAGGTTTATTCAACCCTCGGTGCTTCATTCTGTTTCGATCGTACAATGCATGGCGTAAACATAGAAGGCCTGGAAAAAAAATTGTTTTTGACACGGTAAAAATTAAAATAGAGCGGAAAATTTCAGATTATTCTCCGATAACTCTCCTGTATGACGACAGAGAGTTTGATGAAAATCAACCCAGCGCCGTTCAATCATATTCACCCCTGAATAGGTCTTGGAAAATAATAAAAAGCCACGATTCAATAAATCGAGTGTCAAGTAATAGTTTCAACCCAGCAAACTTTGACTTTATATAATAATTCGAAGAGAATGCTGTATGACACATATTAAGAGGCCGCAGGCGCTCTACACGGGCTCGTTGTTCGCTTGCTTCAGACTCAAGTTTAACATGCATCGTGTGCTAGGCGCAACCCATAGACTAGCCCGCCGAACTCAAATTCACGTAAACGCCGTTAATTCCCTTACTCACACTTTTGATATATTTCACAGTCCATATTTTTTTTAAGTATTCAAAAATATGTATCTAGGTTTTCGTAAACTAGACAGTTTTTCATTTTCCATTTGAAGAATTTGAAAAATTAAAAATTTTTTGTTCAAAATTCTGTGAATGCGATAACCTTATTTTTTCAATTATTAACAGAATGCAAAAACAATCATATTGATATCCCCAAAAATACGGCCGTGAGAGTTTGCGGCGTGAAATACGAGCGCCTGCGGCCTCTTAATTTGATACAGAGGTGATCATGTCCTGGTGAGACCCGGTTCACAATTGATATATTGATTAGTGAATGGGAAATAGTGATTGAGATCTACCGTTATAGTGTCATGGGTGAGCCACACAATAGCTGCTTATTCCAATTTTAGATTCGTCAATAGTTCTCGGAAAGATCTGTTTCATCCTAACCCTAGAGCATTATTTTGTAATAAAAAGTTCGAGTTTCAGTGATACTGACATTATAATTACAGCTGTATGAAGAACAACAATTCATTTTTACTCTCACCGAAAAACAGTTGACTCAACTTGAAGATATGAAACCATGGACTCTATAGTATCTAGTTTTGTTAGATACGTTCTTTGAACAAAGTTCGATACTAAGATCTCTGATATAGATCCTGATGTCTACTGGATTGTGTCAAACTCAACGCAGCGTTGAGAATATGTTTCTCAATGTTGATGAGAAGTAAGTCAAATTTCTGATTTGACTTCGCAATTAGAATAAAATAATCGATGCACATAACCAGTTTTCATTTGACTACAGGAGTAGGCCCTACACATTTTGTGATTAGTCAGATTTTGGCTTATCATAAGATTAATTGGGAATAGTAATGAGAAATAATTTTCAACATTTCTGATACCGTAAATCATGGTGAGTATACCACATTTTCTTATTTTATTACAAGATAGTGTCATTATCGATTCCGCTTAAACGTTATCATGAACACTATGCTCCATATCAATCAATCAAAATATCAATTGTGAACCAGGCTCAACATATAGATTTCAATATTTCAAAATTTCTCAATTATCTGGAAAATCTGTCTAAAAGAGTGTTACTAATTGATCTCGCGTTAAATAACGTGAAATGAAATGAAAGGGTTAGGCCTATATATATCTACTTTATTATTACTATAAACATGTTCATATGCAATATGATATTATATTAGTTTATAACTTTTTTGTATTTGTTTGTTTTGTATACCTACTTATGGCTTAATTAATAAGTTTGAGAGTCGGATTCACACCAATTATATTTTTTCAAGCAAGACAGCCCGCGTACAAGATTTGACTTATGCGGGCTTCGCACTTACAAAATATCATTCCAATAATCAATATAATTATATTTAATATATGATATTATATAATTAAATACATCAAAATTTTTACAACATCATAGTGGTGTCAACACTGGTAAGTTATGAGATGGAGCAACGCATTAGGAAACAAATTAATTTCAAAGATGGATATATACATATTTTTTTCCTCTCTCCAAGATTTTTAATCCCTGAAGAAGCATCTCGAATGAATATGCTTCATCTTCATTAATTATTCGATTACTTAATTATTTCTTGAAAATGTTGATTAAATTACTATCAAGACTACATAGTACGGTACTGTTTGCTCGTTGCACCGTTGGATTGGAATATTACATATCTATATAGAGAAATAAAATAAAAAATATGTGTATATATATATATATATATATATATATATATATATATATATAAATATATATATATATATATATATATGAATATATATATATATGATATTTATGTATATATATATATATATATATATATATATATATATATATATATATATACATATATGTATATATATATATATATATATATATATATATATATATATATATATATATATATATATATGTGAATTCATATATATTATATATATATATATATATATATATATATATATATATATATAAATATATATATATATATATATAAATATATATATATATATATATATATATATATATATATATGAACATATATATATATATATATATATATATATATATATATATGAATATATATATATATATATATAAATATATATATATATATATATATATAAACATATATATATATATATATATATATATATATATATATATATATATATATATATATATATATATATATACATACCGGTATATGAATATATATATATATATATATATATATATATATATATATATATATATATATATATATACATACCGGTATATGAATATATATATATATATATATATATATATATATATATATATATATATATATATATATATATATATAGCATTGTATTGTATGTATATATTATATTGTATGTATTATATTGTGAGTATATATTACTATATATTATACTCTTTCGAGTGTAAAACTATGGCCACATGATATGATTGTGCAATGAGTGGTTGAGAAAACACAATACGACTGTATCTTACTTGCACGTCGAGCTCCTTGAGTTTGGCGTAGTCCAAGTGGCCGACCGTGGTCGACGAGTTCGTGATGGTCGACGGGGCGCAAGCCGAGTGGTTCGACCGTCCCTTGGACAGGAACTTGTTCGGCTGAGGTTTGTGCTTCGCGTTCGAACTCTCTTCTAATTTATCGTGACCTTTGAACACCAAGTAAGCCTGGAACATGACAAAAACACGTGTTTCTTGTGTGTGTTGGATGTACGCGGATGGAAACGATCGGATCTGCGTGTTTTGTAAGGGAAATGCACAGATCGGGTTGATTGAGAGTGCGTGTGGTAGTTGATTTAGTGATATATTAGGTTTTTGGTAATAACTTTAAAATGATATGAGATATGGAGATTATGATTCAGGAGTCACACAGATATTGTTGAGAGGCCTCCAGTCTCCATAGCGCAAACAGTTTCTGCCAGGGAGATGCCACAGATATGAAGTGATTATAATTAAAAAGTGATGATTATGAAGTGAAGTTTAACCATGATATTAAAATGCTAACGCAGTATTATAAGTCTATGGTTCAACAGTGAGAGACACAAAATCAACAAATATCAAAAACAGAAAAAAAAATCAAGAAATATTTTTCGAGAATGCTAATGACTCAAATTTTATGTTGACAAAGCTTACAACAACAAACCACAACTGCCCAGGCTATACAGTGTTATACACACACTAAATTAACACCGTTTCCAAGTGAGCTTTACATAATCAAACATTTTAAACCTTTCACGTGCAGCAGTTTCAATCACAAGACCCAATCAAGATCCATAATTAAACTCTAAATTCAGAGGGACAAATGAAAATGAGTCGCGATGCGGTATATGCAAATTTTATCAAATTCAACCGTTATATTTGTGCTACATACAGTGGTATTACCAGGGTTTATTAATTTTCAGAGCAAGGTCATATGTGGTAGCACGCTGAACCATCATTCAGGAGATCGGGGTTCGATTTCTGTCGTCAAAACTGCTACTGGCATGGTTCCTCAACAACAGGCCACGACCGACTCCTTTCCACTATCCAAAACCACGTAATGAAATAACCTCTCATATCGTCTTTTCATCATCTCATTTATCATCCATCGACTCCAGTAGATTCAAGACATCAGTACAGTGCGTCGTTGAAACCAATGTAAATAAAAAAAGTGAGATATAAAATAGATGACGTTACTGATAAATTTAGCACCGCCAATTTCCAGTTCGATCAGATAGCTAAACGCTCAGCTTTAGAATCCGAAGTCGAACGTGATTTCGAGTCCCGCGTAAGGAATCGGTTTTCGTCAACATCATTCATCCATCAGGTAATCCGTGCCCCCAGACAATATAGCTGTAGGTGGGGTCGTAATTGTATATATAATAATATCAAATAATCGGTGTCTGTGGGTGAATATTATCAATTCATTAATACATTGTAAGGAGCAAACGCGATTTTTTTTTTCATTGACATCGGTATTTTGATATACTCACAATAATTGTTCACCAATTAAGGCTGAAATGAATTGGTAAGATCGTTTTGAAGCGGCACATCTCAACTGTTATACGACCACAAGGTGGTCTTATCACTAAATTGAACCCATATAAACCCAGACAAACCTAGTTTTAACTTAAACCTGTGCTCAACGTGTATTGAAAAACTGGAAATAACTCGCTAAAACCGGATTAGATCTTACAAGAATGCACTCCCTGGACTTTTAAAGTAGAAAACAGTGACTTTTAACACCATAACTGAGCTGTTTCAGACCATACTTTTCCGCCAGATGAAAGCCTTCCAGTTGCCAAAAGTTCGGAACACATTATAAGTAGAAACCGTTTTTACATCCATACATTAACCAGCATTGACATCAAAAGTAAACCAGCACACACGAACGTTGATATTTTCCACTTTGAACCGAGTCTTTTGTGCAATCTTCACTTTTTAAAGCTGATATAAAGTTCACCATTATACAATAAAATGACTAGCAGAAATCAGTGATGAGCTTCAATTTTTTCTCTCAGTTTCCATTGTTTGAAGAGAGGACATTTCTCACTTTTTATCTCATTATATCCTAATATATACGGTGAAACTTTTACATCATCTTTTTTCGTCAAATTTTGTACAGACGTATGCCTTATAATCAGAAAAATGCTTGAATTCTCACTTTCTTCATGTTGTGCGAGAAAACTTCGAACATTGTCACAACTTTGTTGTAATACTTGAGACAAAATCCACTCTTATTTCTATTCTTTCACGCTGTCACCATTAGAGCACAATCATTATAATTTCACGGCACCACCACCTACGCTATTATTATATGAACCACGGAGGTGCTGATTTATACCGATAGTTCATTTTATATCTTGTATTTTATACTTAAAGTTGACCTCATTATATTTTACCGGTATAAACCAATTAAAATATGAGAAAACAAACTTTATAATCATCTCTGTAATACGCCATACACAGTTACCATCTACAAGACAGACGTACTTTAATGAAAAACGTAAAAACAGTACTGAAATATGGTTTACGAGAAAAACCCGGAGACTGAATAAAGTTTTAATATCATCAAGAAACTGTGAATATATAATTAGGTTATTAGAGTGGAAACATAACACGAGCGAAGTAAAATAATTCAAAGTATTGTATTTTACGTCATTATCACGCTTCGACCATCCTCATATTATCTCTAGACCAAGCGAGGAAAATCTCGGAACAAAAGAACCTCAGTTGAGAAATACCGTCTCTTTTCTTGTATCAACGAGAGAAGAAGGTCGTATATCAAGATAGCACCCTTAACTATCACCGTTGTATGTGTTTGGTCTCTATTTTTTTTTTCGGGGTATTATGGATTCTAGATTTACGATACAAAACTCAATTGTATCTTTCAAAAGCGGGAAATTATTTCGGTTCAGCGTGATTACGAATCACGGAAGTTTCACTATTAGTTAGTTCGTAGACGACTTTCTTTCATGGATGAAAGTATAAAATATCATTATATAGGATATAAAATATCCATATATATATATATATATATATATATATATATATATATATATATATATATATATATATATACATATATATATGTATATATATATATATATATATATATATATATATATATATATATATATATATATATATACACATATATTAATGGGATGTTATAGTTATGTCGAACAAGATACGCCTCAACCGGTCGAGGCGTATCTTTTTCGACATCACTAAAATATCCCAAATGTCGAGATATTTGATCGTATCCAAGAAGTTTAATTATCATATGTATATATATATATATATATATATATATATATATATATATATATATATATATATAGTTTCACGTAGGCTTAAGCGACTCATACTATGATAATAAATTATTTTTGGGTGTTTTCAGTCGTTTATATTCATTTATCTGTATGCTCGATATTTCAGCAACTCTACGGCTGCCTTCTTCAAGAGCAAATTATTCTAACTGATAACAATGATGCCCAAAAATAAAATGATAACCCAAATTATCATTTCATAATGATGAAAAAAAAAAAAAAAAAAAAAAAAAAAAAAAAAAAAAATATATATATATATATATATATATATGTATATATATATATGTATATACATTCATAGCGCATATATATGAATGAATTTACCCTAAAAAATATATACTAAAAACACTGGAGTAGATGTTCGTTTACCTACTTTATATTTGCTAAAACTTGAGTATTTACTTAATCTCTACAGTTTTCCAGATATAAAATTTTTCAAAAGATCAAGTTACGTTTCTTTTCGAAAACTTTCCACAGAAAAATGGTAATACATAGAATATACTACAGCTCTACAAACCTAACGGTAATGGTTGAGATTGTTATGTTGGTAGATGATCTTATTCTCTCATGGATTCACGAATATCTCGCGACTAAACGAAAGAACAAAAGAACGTCAGTAGCAAAATGTATATATATATATATATATATATATATATATATATATATATATATATATATATATATAGTCTACACTCTAAAGAGAAAAATGTCAACGGAAGACAAATGGTTCGAACTTTGAACTAAAGAGAGCACACCTTAAGTGGCTGGGGGACGATCAAATATAACGTTGTGACCAAATCCGCCCGACAACCGCCCATTTAAATGCTAAGAGCTTTTAAAGTCAAGTTTTCCCACGAGCGAAATCGCTCAAGCTCCATATACTCGAGAAACTGGGCCATGTCAAAACTTGCTAATTTATAGTGTTGCGATTTTCGTGTGTTGTATACTGACCTAGGAGTTGAATCTCTTCGTTGAGGTAGACGTTTGCTACTTGGATAAAGTACTTATAACGGAACTATCTTGACTTCACTAGACAATGACTTGAGGAGGTCAAAGGGCTTCACAAAAAGCTTGTTTCTAATAACGGAATTATCTCTACTATGAGTTCTAAGTAGTTTTCTGCTTCAAGAATGCAATACAACAAATAAGTATCTTAGACTTTGAGTGAATTGAGATGGATCTTATAGGGATGACGCTATATTTCATTCTTGATTCAGAAACAGAACTCTATGGAGGAAATCTTATTGATTCCCGTATTTTGTAGATTGAATACATACACTTCGAATAGCGAGTGTCTATTTTATCATCCGAGATTGTAGATATCTATATTTTTCTCATCAACATCGAAATCTTGATATACAATCATTATTCCTCAATTGAGGCCGAAGATGAATTGGTAAGACAGGTTTGAAGCAGAACCTCTCGGTTGTTTTACGACTTGAGGCGGTCTTGTCACCAATAGATTATAGATTATAGTGGAGAAACGGAGAATTGTCCCACAAACACCATGGTATATCAATAACATGCAGTCACTCGTCATTTATCTATTAAACCGGAATCAGCTGTGACAGGGAATGGTTGGTACGTTTTGAGATCTGTAGTTTTATTGGAAAGTGTAATATTGTGAAGATGTAAAGATATATCAGATTGGTGACATGTTTATTGGAAAAATGTATCTCAATTTTTCAATGTCGAATTTAATCAACAAATCATCAAAACATGCAATTAATATCCGCGGGACAATCTACTACTTGAAAGAGGGAGGTTGACCGAGCGTAATGCAAGGAATGAAATAATGAATTGTTCAACGCAATTAAAAATTAAATTTCAAAATGTAGGCCTATTATCATGATACTCAGTTTTTTCTGTTACTGAAATAGGCCCACAATATGAAAAATAATTTTGAAAATGTAAGTAATTGAATTTGCATTGAAATTTGCAAACCTAAATCAAAGAATATTATTGATTGATGTGAAGACATATCATAAGCTTTTCATGTACATTTATCATGTAGTACAGTTATCGAAAAGGTACGACAGCGTTCCCGTTCCCATTCCCGTTCCCGTTCCTGTTCCAGTTTCCGTTTCCGTTTCCGTATCCGTACATGAAAAGTGGTCTTGAAAGAAACACGAAAATTTTACATATGGTCTCAAAAAGTTGGCCAACCAATCCAAATCACACAAATTACTATGTTCATCTTAATTACTTCCGAATTAGACACATCTTATTCTCAATAATTCATGCACATCAATACCCAATGAATGAAGTTCTAATATTATCTAATTTTCATCTTGTCAATAAAATAAAACCACCCGGAATTTGGAAAATCACACAAATATGACATGTGAAAGCTTATATTTCGTCTAAAATGACGAGAAATGAAGGGAGCTCCATGAAATTCTCATCACATACTAAGAATGTAATCAGTGGTCGAATTGGGAAATTTCTTATGGGGGGATGGTAACTCGAGTCACAAAAGGAAGTGCTGGAAGGATAAATGGGGAAGGGGAGGGGGGGGGGGGGGAGCCCCCCCACAAAGCCACGCAGGGAAAATGTGAAATCGAATTACCGCGAATTGTGGATGTTTTCCCCGCGACACTGGTAAACTGGACTATATGAAGTATAACATGTAAATACACGCAAATTACGCAAGTAAAACGCTAGATTTCAAAATAACTGTGTTAATACACTTTTTTTTTTTTCAATAACATCGAAACTTGATACCAAATCATTGCTTCCCAATTAAGGCTATATATGAAAAGTAGGATCGTTTGGACGGAGCACCACAAGGGCGATCTTACCACCCCATTTTAATTATTTAAAACCAATGAACTTCAAGACCAGGAATGCGCTGTTGGTGACCATAACTTTCCGCCGCAGATAAAAGTATTTCAGTTTCCGAAAGTCCGGAACACATTATAAGTAGAAACAGCTTCTGTGATATGTACACAGACATTACCAATTATCCATCGATCTATTTGTGATTAATGAACTATAAATTAATATCAAGATATATTATAGAACAAGATAATATCAAGAGATATCAAGATATATTTATCTATCTCTCTATTTGTGATTGATAAACTATTAATTGATAATCAAGATACTATATAAGAGGAAAACTAATAACTGGAATGGAATCAGTTTTAAAACACGTGAAAAAATATAAGAATAGAATAGGAAAAAAACATTATTTTAGGGTGGATGGTGTATGCCACCTTTTCTCTTTGGGGGGATGGTGTAAGCAACGTTTTCTCTTTGGAGGGATGGTGTGAGTGACTATTTCTCTTTGGGGGGATGGCATCCCTCTCGCATCCCCCTTAATTCGACCACTGAGAATGTTATTGCAAACAAAACAAAACTTCAAAAATGTGTATTTTAATTATATTGTATATGCTTATAGATATTCTTTGAAAATTTTCTATGACATGCATTACCACAAAATGAAAATGTAGGTGAATCTGATGTGTGAGAACATTCTAGTTTCCTAGCAATGTCTTTGCTCTATATTAAAAAATGATCCTCCTCATTTTGTTTCTTCCACATCGTAATTTGTTCTGATACATTTATAAATGGAGCACATTATTTTGTCGTTTCGGGTGTGAATAGTTCTTCATGAGTCATAAGTCATTCTGGTTTTAGTTCCTTGTATTATACATTTAGGTCTCCCGAATAATATCAAGCCATGATATTGAGACAGAGAGATAGAGAAGAGGTAGAGAAGGAGAGAGAAAAGAGAGAGGGAGGGAGTAGGAGACAAAAAAGCCACGATAGAGAGACAGAGAGATGGAGAAAAAGAAAGAGAAGAACAGAGAAGAGAGAGGAGGGAGGAGACAAAAGAAGATAGATAAAAGATATAGAGAGAGAGAGAGAGAGAGAGAGAGAGAGAGAGAGAGAGAAAGAGAGGAAGAAGAGAGAGAGAGAGAGAGAGAGACAGAGAGAGAGGAAGAGGAAGAGAGAGAATGAAAGAGGAGACAAAAGGAGATATGAAAATATATTAAGAGAGAGAGAGATAGGAAGGAAGAGAGAGAAAGAGATAGGAAGGAAGAGAGAGAAAGAGAGAGAGAGAGAGAGGAAGAGAGAGAATTAGCAATTCAATCTGTCTGATTTACGGTCGCTGGAATGACGCGGACAGAGATTTGTGGGCTGTTGGCTTGTGGACGATGAGATTGTGTCGGAAGAAAGCGACCATCTCGTACAAATTAGCGAATTCGTGCGAAACATGTTCTACAAAAAATACTTCATTGTAGACAGAAGAAATGCTACCCCAGAAATATACACTTCACAATTTACACTTTTATGTTCTGACGCACGAGAAGATTTTAAGGTATATAGCCCTAATTGAAACTGGCGCAATATACATGTATATTCAATACGCATGTACAATACATGTACAATACGCAATATTCCATCCTGACTTGGTTTTTCGTGGTTTTCCACAGTCCTCGAAGCAAATGCTTGGATGAAGTACTAATTGGCCACGACCATTAATTAGTAGAGCGATAGGCCTAATTATAACATTATAGGCCTATCACTAATTTAATTTGTGCATTTTGTATAATGATCAATTTTACATCTGCTGTCAAGGGAAAGAAGTAATCATTGCCCAAGAGCCTTAGTTCAAAGTGGAAGATATCAACATTCGTGTGTTTATACTGAAAGACTTTTATCTACGGCGAAAAATTATGGTCACAGACAGAGCAGTCCTGGTGTTGAAGTTTTTTAGTTTTAAATAATCAAAATAGGGTGGTGAGATCGCCCTTGTGGTGCTCCGTCCAAACCATCCTATCTTTCATCCATAGCCTTAATTGAGGAACAATGATTTTGTATCAAGTTTCGATGTTATTAAAAACAAATATATACATGAAAGTACGGGTAGTGTGATTTGTATCACAGTAACAATACCACACTTTTGGTTTTGAAGATATGATTGGTTACACAGCTCTAAAACGTTGTTGCCTATCCGACCATCGGTACAACAGTTCCAATTCAAGATATAATTAATATCAAGAGAGCTTTCCGTGTCATTTCCCGTAACTTTTAATAGTGCATTAATTTCCAAAAATTTATCAGAAGACAGAAAACTATTAATATCGAGTAGTCTTATTTGAATATATGCAAATATTTATTATGTTCCATTGTTCATACTCCAATAAATTTGTTCAATAAGTTGTATAGTGCATTAATTTCCAAAAATTTATCAGAAGACAGAAAACTATTAATATCGAGTAGACTTATTTGAATATATGCAAATATTTATTATGTTCCATTGTTCATACTCCAATAAATTTGTTCAATAAGTTGTATAGTGTATTAATTTCCGAAAATGTATCAGGAGACAGGAAACTATTAATATCGAGTAGACTTATTTGAATATATGCAAATATTTATTATGTTCCATTGTTCATACTCCAATAAATTTGTTCAATAAGTTGTATAGTGTATTAATTTCCGAAAATGTATCAGGAGACAGGAAACTATTAATATCGTGTGTACTCATTTGAATATATGCAAATATTTACTATGCTTCATTGTTCATACTTCAATAAATTTGTTCATTGAAGAATTTGAAACAGACTTTAATGAGAAAACAACTTCAGCTGAAAGATAATTGAGTTGACGATATCAAATGGTGAGATAAAATCTTTGATAATTGTGATGTGATGAAAAGTAAGGAAATGTAATTATATTTTAGTATAATGAAACGAAAATATGAATATATGTTATGAAAATGGTTCGCTCATTGGTCAAGGTACAAAATGGTCGAGTGGTTAGCACACTGAACTGTTTATCAGGAGACCGGGGTTCGATTCCCGCCATGGTCGACCATCCTGACAGAGGTTTTTCGTGGTTTTCCTTTGTCGTTCAGGTGGATGGTTACTCAAGAATAGGTCACGACCGACTCCTTCCCACTATCGATCCAAAAACACTTAATGCAGTAATCGTTCATCTCACCATCTCGCCATCTCCCATATCATTCACCGACGCCAATAGATCGTAGTTATCAGTAAAATGTGACGTTAAACTCAATATGTATGAAAAAATATCAAGGTATCGTCATTAATGCGTAACAATATTCAACGAATAAATAATTTATGCGGAATTCTGAATTTTATATGTTCTAGGAAAACACAGTATGCGCTTTATTACATCTACGAGATCTTCATACGAAATGTACTTGAAAGTTATACACATACCTTTATACTGAAACTATCAAGCCACTATTATAACTCATAGCTTCCAATATTTCATGCAACCTGTTGATTATTCCCGATGAACTATTTTAATCAATTTCAAACATATTTGCAATATAAAAATTCACTTTCTTGAAAACGATCTATCCTAATCTCTTCGAACTTGATATAAATATGTACGAGAACTGTATTTATACATTCTATACAAATTTCACTCCAACTGGACCAAATTTACGATTCAACCCAATGTTGTATTTACGGATAGTTTCCGAAAAAAAATGGTCGAACTGATTTTGCTCGAAAACAAGCCGTATACGGATCTATATTTGTAAGACGTACTATACTAATGTCCAGAGAAAGTTTCAAGACGTGGGCTACTTTGTACTTTTTATACACAAAAAAAGAGAAAGGAATCCCGCTTTTTTCGATTTTTCCCAGTATTTGAAATGAAAGTCTACACTATACAATCATCTAAAAATACTAATCATGACAAAAAAAAAAAAAATACAAATTACAAAACCATCCTATATTCTTTCTGAATTATCGTACCACGTTTGAACTTTATTGTAACCAACGATGCATTATTTTTTCCCTGTTACAAAAATCCCGTTGTTACATATAGCATTAAAATACCTTGAACAGAGAAAGATTTTAATCCATAACTTGAATTATTTTTAGCCAATGAATGGTCTACTGTCGAAGTAGCTTATACCTCTCTATAAGCTCTACCAGTCACTTCGTGTAGGTAAAGTAGTAATCCTCTTCAGCACCATTCAAAGAGCAATAGTCACGCTAATTCCCACCACGGCGCAAGACTCATCGAAATAATTCCATTGTGAATTAACAAAAGCTCCTTAACACGGATAAATGTACATTTTTTACAGTTCACCGTTCACGAGCAATGATTAATACTCAATTTCATTTGAATTATTGTTAGTTGAACATGTTCTATTCAATGCCTGTTGATATTTGTTCTCTTGTCACGAGAAATATTTCATCAACTGTGTTATTTTATCACAAGAACGCCTTCGATTCTTAAGGGGAACCACACCGTTAAATTTTCAGTGTCAATGTGATATGTAAACGATCGTATAGGGACTTCTGGATGAATATATTGTGGTGAAACTGCTTCCCACTATACGGAGAAGTGTATCCCACAGAATGAAAACAACAAAATTAAATAAATTGCTGATAGTGTTCTACACTGTACACGAATTCAAATCATTCGAAAAAACATTTTAAAGTCTATTGACAAAGAGTATTTATATTACAAACTATTTTAATTTAACTGTAGAACAGATTGACATATTCTATAACATGTATATTTCATGTATGTACAAATGTTTCACTGAATAAATAAATGAATGGTTGATAATAATAATTATTATTATAAAAAATACTGTCGGTCAAAAATAAATAATCACAAGATGTTACGTGTTATTTATATGTAACGGTATACGTGGTGAGGTGTAAGTTGGTATCAAAAAATAGAGTGTTACTGTTATATTCAACTGATCAATTGCCACCTTTCTTATGATGTTTGATTTATTATAATTTTTGACAAATACTGTCTGCATCTTAGGATATATTTGTACATTCTGTATTTTGGACTTTTGGAGTTTCATGATCATTTATATCTGTGAAACCCCCCCCAGTGGGAACTTTTTGCCCTATGGAGATTGGGGGCGCCCTAAAACAACCAAGAGGTGATGCTTGAGAACTGTCTCACTAATACATCCTCAGCTCCAATTGGGACACAATGATTGTATACAGCAAGATCTAGATGTTGATAAACAATAATCTATGTACGATTTCTCTCTGCCTCTCTTGTTCACAGCGTGAGAGATCGGAAGAAATTCGAAGCAAATACCTCGTTCACATAACGGTTTTTTCGTATTGTATACTTGGTTTGGATTGGATGATAGAAGTTGGATTGTACATGAACTGTGAATAATGGGATTCAAAACAGAACTGGATGCTTTTCTAGTCCTTCCAAACGAGAATTGTCTGCCGGAATTACAACAAAATATATTATATTCACCAGCTGTCATCTTATTCCCATTCTTTTCTTTATTTCTATTCCTATTCCTTGATGCTTACTATCGTCTTGAGATTCATTGTTGTACCTTTTCCTTAATTCCACCAGTTTATCATACTATCATGGTCTGGTTTCACGAACTGATGGTTAGCGGATCAACTTGTTATCACCTCTGGTTACGAATGTTATTTTCGTACATTTACTTATATATAGCTAATAAATACTTGACTGAGAGTTGGTGAAACGGGGTTTCAATATTTAATTTGTCTAATGAACCAATAGATTCCATTGTTGTACAATTTATTGAAATATCGGTACAAATGTTGAAGTAGAAGAATCATTATATTCCAAGAAAAATTTCATCTTTTCTCATATATTTTTAGAGTTCATGGTTCATTTTAAATTCCAACAAAGCGACTTATTTCACTTTCTTATAGCTATAATTTCTCAATTGTTAGTTCATTATTCATTACTTTCTTTCAATATGTTATTCTATATATCATATTCCATCTATGTTATTCAATCCTTTGATCAATTATTCTGCTCGTTCATCACAGTCAATTGTTTGTGTGACAGAGTCTTGAACTAAGACATTTATACAGTTCAATTTCACACCATTTGCGTCATTCATCAGATGAGTGGAGCAAATACTCAAGATTCCTCTAGTCTAAAAACCGAGCATGTTTTTTTTGTACTATACAAGTCAAATGAAAGCACAAATGTTGATGAAATTTGGCGTGGATGGAATTTGGTATACACATGTGTCATCATCTCACTCAATACTTTTGAGGGGCGATTGGTCACACCACTTTCGATCAAAACTATTTTGAAATGTTTAGAAACCTCATGAGATTAATCCCGATGAGAAAATTCTTGAAATACATTTCCTTCAGATAAAATTAATTTCTCATGAAATTTAAAGATAAGAAAGATACACATTATTCCAGAGTATAATATAAATCGAATCAGCCGTCTTGTATGAAACAGTTATGATGTGTTTTTATAATACGGATTGAAAAGCTCTTGAAAAGATCAAAAGATAGAAAATATCAAATCATTAAACGATTTAAAAAATGAGCAACAATTAGTACAGGAAGGCAGTGCCAAAAATAGTTTTGAAATCATATTATATATTTACCTCATAACTGGACTATATTGCTCATCTTACAACGAATCAGCTAGGTTTTTCTTCCTACTTTTTAATGGTAATTATAAAATGCAATCTAAACTATCGTAAAAATCCCATCACTGTAGATTGATGAATTGATTGTATTACGATGTATCATTTCGGCATCCAGCTTCGCAGACAGCCGTCAATATAAAGACTTTCTCTCTCTTCCTGAGGATGCTGTGAGATCGACTGGCAATCACATAGGCGTTATTTACATGTCAAAAATATACCTCATTCAATACGATTTCTATATCCAGGCCCAAGAAAATTGAGAAAGGATTCAGCGATCCCAGTTCAATCTTGTGGAACTGAATAAAGTGGACTAAAAACGTATTCAATACGAAAAAGAGCATAATCGACACAGTGAATGTTTTTCTCTTCTTGAGTATCTCAATGGTGAAGTTGTTTCTGCATCACCTGAAGGAAGAGAGTATTTGAGCATTTTTTTCAAGGCGTTGGGCTTATAATTTGGTAGAAAACTCAAGGAAAAAAGATAATTTGAAACAATGTTCGAATAGCTTTCAAGATAAAATGAAATGAAATGTGATAAATTATCCATCTTAGATAGACAATTCACGTGCTTTTGGTCATTAAAATTTCAAAAGAAAAAATGAGTATGATATATCTTGTTCATTATTTTGATTATTGTTCGTCGACCCCACCAACAGCCAAAAGTTATTTAAGGATACGAATGACGGGTGACAATGAAACTGTGACGTGATGATAAACGAATGACCATTCACAAAACCCCATGCCTCACGCGTAACTCAAATCAACGCCCAAGGGTGACGAGTTTGTAAAGCGGAGCTTCAGTTGATTCGGCTACGAATAGCATATGCTAGTTTATTAATAGATATTTTTTAGTTCAAAACCAAGAAGACATGACACAATTTTTCAGTGATCTAAAATGTTTGATTCTAACTTGGATTAAAGCTATATGGATACGCAATTAACACAATTATTTTAGTTTATTTTAGTTTATTTTTTTAGTTCAAAACCAAGAAGACATGACAAAATTTTTCAATGATCTGAAATGTTTGATTCTAACTTGGATTAAAGCTATATGGATACGCAATTGACACAATTATTTTAGTTCATTTTAGTTTATTTTTTTAGTTCAAAACCAAGAAGACATGACACAATTTTTCAGTGATCTAAAATGTTTGATTCTATCTTGGATTGAAGCTATATGGATACGCAATTAACACATGCTTATTCCTGATGAAGTCTCTTCAGAGCAAAGAAACATGAGGATGATGACTGGATCTTACAGATTTTTGTGGTGATTGAATTTCAAATGAAACTGTGAATCGGATTATTGTGATCTCAGATGTTCACTTGTTGGCTCAATGTATTTTGTTTTTACGAATTGTGCGAGATATCTTCTCCAAAGTCTTCATTGTGACCAGAAGTGAAGCTGCGCGAAAAATTACATGTACACGTATATTTGCCTTGCTATTTTTATGCATGAAAAGGTTATGAAGTATATAATTTCAAATATCGTTGAATGCTCAGTGCAATATATAATAAAGTAATGTAATTTTTTACCGCAGTAACATCAATTGTTTGGTTTTGAGTAAATAAGTTTGAGTGAAGTTTCAAATAAATGAATAATAAATCAATGGATGCATAATTTTTGTGTGAGTTTTAGTTAACTACACATTTTTTTTCTTAGTGTATATGGCTGGTTGTACAGCTCTGAAACGCTGTTGCCTATTCATCAGCACAATAGATCTAATTTAAGAGTTCACAAATGAACTCGGGGTATACATACATGGCTGTGAAATTATAATTTCCGCAAAGTCGCGCAATTTCTCGTTTTGTTTCGAAGTCATGCAAGCGCTAAAGTCTGACTAACTGTAAAAAAAAAACTAGAAAACGGACAAAGTTCTGAGTGCTGGACGTGGATTTTAGTTTCCAAGTAATGATTTTAGAATACGTTTTTGTTAGTTCTGGTCTCTTGATATGGCGTTGGGTCGCATGCATAATGAGTACATGGACGTGCTGCACTGGTCGAATTGGAATAGCTTGGGTCGCAGAAGGGGTCATATTATATATATATATATATATATATATATATATATATATATATATATATACATATATATATATATATATATATATATATATATATATATATATATAAATATATATATATATATATATATACATATATATATATATATATATATATATATATATATATATATATATATTTATATATATATATATATATATATATATATATATATATATATATATATATATATATATATATATATATATATATATAAATATATACACAAACATAGGCGTGCGCAGGACATTTCAATATGAAGAGTTCATTGCGAAAATTTGAAAAAACATTCTCTAGAAAAGCAAAATATACATGATATAAATATAGCAAAAATATCTGAATGTGAAATAAACATTAAGGTGCATCCCATTGTTATCTCAACATGCTTATCTCTATAATTGGAAGCATAAACCAAAATTTGAGTTGAAAACATATCTATGAATAACATATTGACGTTCAAATACTGGGATACTAACAATATGGTCAACCCTAACGGAAATAACCCAATAATTGGATGAGCGAAGCGAAGACTCAATTACACTATACCGAAAAAAAAGTGTCTGTTTTTTTTTTTGTTTTTTTGTTTTTTTGTTCGCGCTCCACAGGTCAGACGAAAATTCAAAATCAGTTGAAACTTGGCACACACATGAACCCCTATCTGACTTGATGCTGTATAGTTTTGAGGCGTGATCGGTTGAACCACTTCTGAGAAAACTCATTCCAAAGTTTTCAAAAATCTCATTAGAATAACCCAGAGGAAAACATTCGTTAAAAATATTTCATCTGAGAGGATTCAAATTCTCAGGGAATTTGAATCTGATAATGATACACATTATTCCCAACTCTCACTTGAATCGGATCAGCCGTTTCGATGTAAAAAAATATATAATGTTATTTGTGTTAATTATTCAAAGCTATTAAGATACCTATTAAATCAAAGCAACAAGTGTCACCACTTGATCGTAAACGATTAAAACAAAGCCTTCTTTATTATCATATAAATTATTAATGAAAAATAAGATGGCAGTGATGTAATGGTTTGGATCTCAAGGTGTATATATATATAATAACCAATCCAAAGATAAGTTGATATGTTCCAGCTCATCCATCAACGCGGAAACACATAACGCGTTTGCCTAGTATACATAATCACGAGCTGATAATGAGGAAGGTTCGACCCATTCCGCACCGCACGAGATGTTCAAATTTCATGGATATTAAGAGCGATTTTATAGGTTTGATGCACAAACTTTTTTTTTTTTTTCGGGAGGTGACACCGACAACGTGGTCATTTCAACACATGTAAATAAAAATAAGTGAAGAAACTATAATTACCGGTATATGGTACTTAGTGTGGACATTGATTGTATATTCAAAAAGTAAATATTCCATCGGGAATGGTTAACCGAACCTCTTGTTTGTGGAAAGAGGGTGGAGCTGGGGGTAAAAAAAAGGAAATTCATCTTTGTTGGGCAGCATTTTCTCCCTCGTCAATCCCACCACTGCGTACGTGGCAGATTAGTCGGAAAAGTATACAAATTGTATAATGAATCAGTTTCTTTCATACAGGAGAATATGTTTTTCACTTCTTCAAGATAAATATAGTAATAAGTTTTATGAAGCGTCTTTATTTAATAGAAATATTTTCATGACAATTAATATAACAATATATAAGCACAATGTAAGCGCGACCGCTTATTGTCTGGGTTATGATATTAAAGTGAGGCAGAAAGGCTACGTGACCACACTGTGGGTGTAATCCCCACTCCCTTGAGCTCATAAACAGCACTAAAATTCCAGCTTTTTTTCTCGGAAAGTAGTTAAAATGATAAGCACAATGAAAAAGAATAATAACGTCACGGTTTTATATACCTTGGTTGAGAATATAGCTAGTTTCATTATTCCGTAATGATGTCTAATGGATTCAAGCGTCTTTTCATAATACTAGATTAAGCTACCGATTGTACCTGGTGTCTAATGGTGGAGATAGCGTCCATTATGTCTACATATAACACGCCAGGAGGTAATGGACGGTAAACATTAGGATGAATGAATGAAGATAGAATATGAAACTAAACCAACTATAAACCATCATTCATGATCGCAAGTATTTGAAAGTTATAAAATGACTCCAGACTTTGATTTCCGAGAATAATTTTTAGTAACAATTTTATGTGCAATTTTTGAAAACTATCACTGTTAAAGTGTCGATTGCATTGATGATATGATGTTGTTCAATTTTGAGGAATACAATCAGAGAAATAACAGCACAGTCACTTGATCTCATTCGAAACATGCATCAAATTGGAGTTTTTCAGTTATTGAAAATGCAATCTCTGTCTTTATCCATGATAGTAATGCGTTTGGAAAGATTTGCAAGCTCTCAAGTGTTTGTGGCTTTTAAAGAGGTGGATGGTCGTGAAATTCGGTAAGAATTAAAGGAAAAAGATTAGATAAGAGGTCGGAGGTAAGATAGAAACTGAAATAGCATTCCTAATGATGGAGATTTACAAGTAAAACAAACCCGAAGTGGAACATTTTTGACCCATCTGACAGGATCTCGAATGCTAGGTTAGTCGTTGGAAAAAAGCGAATTAAAGCACGTGCACTATCCTTCTGTAACCTTACCTAATAAATTATATGCTAGAGCTGGCCAGCTTCAATGAGATTAGAACTTTACTAGATTAATATTTGGTGGAAATGCTACCTACCACGGCAACAGTCAAGTCTTAACGTCTTTGCATTATTATTAGCACCAAATCCAAGCCCTATACTCACGAGGTGGACTAGGAAATATGACTTTCCAAGAGACCGTGACTTTGTTATTTTAGTGCCTTTTAGTGCCACCAGATTTGATCCAAAATGTGTCTAAGAATGCCAGGTGGGTTTTGACCGATTTACATTGAATCACAAAAAAATCATAACTTGCCAATCATTCGGTCAAATCTCGTGAAATATTTTTTGAAATGTGATGGAAGGATGGGCACTTGGATGAGGAATACTGAAATTTCATATTTGATCTGAAAATAAATAAAAAATGACTTTTATTTTTATTTTTTCCAACTGTCAAAATATTTGTTGGGTTTATGACAATGGTACAGATAACAAATCATTTTCAACATTATTTTGAAGAATTGCATGATGAAGAACGAACTGTTTTGAGTAAGAATCATGAGTTTCATTCATTTTTATGTGAAATTTCAATCATTACAAACTATCATTCAAAAGACGACGACATGACATGAACTAGGCCTACTTTAGGCCTTGTTATTTTCTTATATCATGTTGTCATAGTATAGGGTGTTCGCATGTAAAAAACGACAAACAATCGTTATTATAGGAATACAGCGAACTGGTGGACTACCAAACATTCTGATTAGTCAATTCCAACTGGTGCACATTGTTGTCTCTCTCTTTCAACAATGGGTGACGTCAGTTGAGAATACCCTATAGGTAGATTTTTCAGTGAACATCAACCATATTCTAAGTGGTTTATCAGGTGAAGCCTGATTTGCAATTAAAATATGGAATAGTGATTATGAAATAGCAATGGTGCTATAGTGTATAGTGACATAGGTGGGCCAAAATATCATCTTATTTAACTGGTTCACCGCCAACCTAAATCATTATTTTGCCTTGAACGGTTCTAATTTCAGTGGCAGTGAAAACAACCAGGGCCTTCCAGATTATTCTATTATTCTTCTTAAATAATATATTAGGCCTTGCAGCAATTGTCAAAAGTAATTTTGACATTCATTCCTTGAGGATGTCTGATTTGAGTCTCAGAGAAAAATAAAATACCCGAAATACATAACGTTAAGTCACACTATACAGTAGTGATATCATCTGATTGGTCAGGATTTGGCTTGTCATAAAGGTTATAACGAATAAGTTAAAAATGGATTTTTTTCATTTCTTATGAATTATCACCTAATCACTGTAACCAGTTTCTTATTGTGAACGGTTACATAGAAACTCCATCATCCATTTCGCTTGTACACTAACACTATTGCTATTTCATAATCACTATTTCATATTTCAATTGTGAATCAGGCTTAAGGTCCACGCAGATATGTGTGCATACTGCATATATATAAATATATATGTATATATATATATATATATATATATATATATATATATATATATATATATATATATATATAAAATAGTCAATCACGATCGCATCTGTATTCAGCAGAATTTGATGTAGGCCTATCTCAAAGTTTTGAATTCAATATATCTCAAAACTCAGCCCCGCAAGCGTCATCTTTTCCAGATCATTGTTTGGTATACCAAAATGAATCGACTAACAAAGATTCATCATCTGATTGTATCTATGAGATGAAATTCGTATTTCCCATTGATATCCGTCCCACTGAGACAAATGGACACATTGAAACTTCATTCAGTATACATGGGTTAGACAGGAGACAGGAGAAGGGGTGCCTCCAGGACCCTTACCTAATAAATGTCGTGCTAGTGCCAGCTAGCTCCGAGAGGCTAGGACTTTGATTGGTCAATCTTCACTAGTAGAGCTAGTTGTCATGGCAACGTGTCTGGTCTCTGTGTATTTCCATTGTTGTTAGCACAAAATCTAGCCCTGCTTATGAGGTGGGGTTCCAAATGTGATGGAATTACTCAGTCCAAGAGACCGTGAATCTGTTTTCATCATATTTTGTCATTGTTGGTAGCTTTTTTAGTGAGCATTAACCAATCAGAGTCCTAGCATCTTGGAGCTAGCTAGCTCTAGCACAAAATTTCGAGTGGTTTATTAGGTAAGGGTCCTGTAATAAGTGTCTCGATCGGCACATATAGCTCAGCTGCTAACGTGCTCGCTCCATGTGATTCTAGAGATGAGGGGCATATCAGGTCCTGGTTTGATCCCGGCTCCCGTCCATATTCACGTTTTTTCTCCGTTCACACAATACCGGTCACGACCGCTTCCTTCTAGTTACCTACGAAATCTTCATCCCATTATCTCATTAATCAACTTATTTCGCACTAATGGCAGTTCTTCTTTATTTTTCTTATTTTACCGTTATATTCGTATTGAATTTATTTGTTATTATCCCCAAGTGTTTGTTATTCTATTTCATATTTGTCATGTGATTGTTTAATGTGAATAAAAAACATGTTGAAATTGAAAATTGAAAATTGAATCATTTCTCTGACGCTAATAAATATCTGTTATCAATGAGACATGCGTCTTGACTCACCTTGCTGCCGAATATGATGCAGAGTAGAAGTGTGACAGTGAGCTGCGTGTGACAGAAGAAGATGATGTAGAGCAGATCGGGGTTAGCAGGCGATTGGAGGAACAGCCTGAAACGAGGAGAACAAAACAAGAAACATCGAAGTTAGTCGGAACATTTCACATTGGTTTAACTTCAGATTGAATAAGTTTAGCCAGTTTATTTGGTTAGGTTAGTTAGATTGGGTCAGTTTGGGTTGGTTGGATTGGATTATATAGGTTAGTTTAGGCTGCGCGCAACCACAACAACAACAACAACGCCCGCATGTGGTGACATAGACCGATGGTCCGATGAAGAGCGGCAGTCAAAAAACAGTTGGAACGAAGATAAAATGGGTCTGGAGCCTCGGTGAGGGAGTAGAGATATTGCCTTTACGATACCCAACGGGACGATTTCGACTTTCAACTCGACTGTTTTCTGTATTCTGTGATCGTTTTTATTTAGATAGAGACGTTTTTCATTTATATAATTTCTTAAAATACCATGTTATTTACGTTCGTTTCGACAGATTCAACACGCATCTTGATGAATCATCTTAATTATGATAAAATTTCCATCCATCCACAGACTTAGATTTGGTTTTATTATAATTATATTTTGTATTATCCATAACACTCATTTTTGTCACTCATATTACATAATTTGATCTGTAAATGTTTCCATGCATTAATTTATTGATCACAATCCTGTAAAAAACTTGTCCCCTAATATAACAACGACAACCTGTGTTTAAGATATTTTGTATTTCAGATTCAATACGGAGTGGCTAGATAACCACAGTTCACGGGGTTTGGCAATTAAAAATTGAACTAGAGTTAAAATGTTTCAAATGTCGATGTGAGATTAATTATATCCACGGAATAAGAAGGATTTTTAATAACCATACGAATGTAAAAAGTCCGATAACAACAAAATCTCGCTGAAAATTGAAGCATTCAACGCTCTCGTGAGTTGCAGTTGGGTTTTTTACTGTCGACCCTCTCCTGAAATATCACAGAGCCTCAGATATATGACATCTCTTATTCACAAATATAATAACTGGGATATTTATATTTGTTACGTTGGTAGATAACCTTCTTCTCTCGTGGATGTGAATGTATAATAATTATGAGTATCGATGAAATTGAATATTTCATCGATATTGAGATCCCGGATCGAAGTTAATATCGAAAGAATTATTTCAGTCCTATTTGTATCATGATCATTACATATTTGGAGTCAAGTAACGCGTGGCCATTTGTCCGATGCGTCCAAGGCTGAGAGGAACTATTGTGATATGTTGAAGGCATAGCATGTTCTGAGTATGAAAGTATGTTCCTAAACTCCTCAGACTTGAAATTAGAAGAGAATGTGACATTTTTCATAATAATCCCAAAGTTGTTGACCCAGAGTGTGCCAGATTCTGTTTTTTCCAGTAGTTTGCTACAAAATGCTAAATTTCAGAAGGAAATGGTTCACCAGATCTGAAATCTGAATGAATCAGATCCGAATCTCTACAACTCGACTTGTAATAATAATAAGAAAAGTTTTATCCTCAAACATACTAAGATACATGTACAGTACAGTACGAAATATTAGTATATGACTATCAAGACCCAATTTTTTTTTGTACAGTCTGCATGAAAAGTAATGAGAAGTCCGCGTAAGAGCGTGATGCTTTTGTGTGCGGACGAACATTTTTTAAAATACACAATATGATGATTTCACAGGATGACAGAAAAAGGAAAACTTGAATTGAAAAATGGTAATTTCAAATCCTAATTTTGAATTTTGATATTCTTTTTCAATTTTATACATAAATAAACAGTATACGAGTTTTTTTTTGTTTTTTTTGTTTTCAAATTTTGAATGTTGCACTTACATCGACACGTTGAGGAAGACGGACAGGAGGAATTCGTTGTAGATCGCCATGGAGATGAAACGGCTCTCGTTGAACTCGGACGGGGCTTTGCGCACCATGATGCACAGTCGGATGCCCCACACCAGAAACATCACCTCCACTGGTAGGAGAAAACAGACACGCGATTTAGATTAGATTCAGTGTGATGAAAGAAAGGTCATTTGATCAAAACAATAAACATATTCTCAACATGAAATTCAGATTATACACATATAAATAAGTAATGGGCGAAGAAAATATTTTTTTTTGCAAAAGACAAATGCGTATCAAAGACAATAAACAAAAACGACGGAAAAACAAGTGAATTCTTGAGTAGAAAGAGCAAGGAAGGACCGGAAGGAAACAAAAAAACAAAAGAAAATCAAAGAAAGAGATATATAATTATCTAGAAGCAATGGAAACACTGTTCTCAATACTGCTTCCGATCTTGACAT
Source organism: Brachyptera risi (assembly GCA_964007535.1). Lineage (NCBI taxonomy): Eukaryota > Metazoa > Arthropoda > Insecta > Plecoptera > Taeniopterygidae > Brachyptera > Brachyptera risi. The sequence continues at coordinate 15,865,422 of OZ023326.1, forward strand.
TTCTTGACTTATCACTATAATGACTACAATGTGTTGAATGAACCATAACTATCCTATCAAAACTATTTCTTGGGATGGTAAGATTGCCCTTGTAGTGTTCCGTTAAAACGATCCTAAACTTTATCTTATTGCCTTCAAAGGAAAACGATGGCTTTGTGTCAAGTTTTCTATGTTGAAAAAAAAACCTTCGAGTAGATCCAGGAGATGAATCAAAATGGGGATTAGGAAATGAAGAAAAAGTGTCAAATAAGATGAATGGTGATGAGTCAAAATCTACAATAACAAAGGCGGAAATATCAGTTGTACGTACTGAGCACTCGATATTTTTGTAATTGATTTTCACCTCACCGCGGCTTGTCACATATAAATAACATGTGATGTAATGTTGATAGTTATCATGGATCGACAGTATCATATATCTAGAATATACTTTTTCGAATGGTGTGAAGCAGTTTTACTACAATATTTTGTAAAGCCACTACTATTATTTATATATTGCCTTGACTGAAAAGATTACGCTGTGGGTAGGTCTCCATTAATGAAGAATTCTAAAAGGGGCTGTTATTGAATAACCTAATATTAATATTTCATGATAGAATTTTGTATCAATAATTTAACCAACAATAATTTCATATTATATGGAAATTGAGAAACCTGAGACGGACCCAATAATGGTGGAGGTGCCAAGTTTCAAACACCAAATTGATAGTATGGAAAATGCGAAATCGTTGCTTATAATCAACATCGGAAATTTGACATAGAGTCATTTTTTTCTTATTGAAGGCAAAGTATGGAAGGAAGGATCATATGTACGGGTCACTACGAGGGCGATCTCAAAACCTCAAAGAAATTGTTGAATTCAATAAAGCCAATTCAATAAATTATTAAATGTAGGTATACTGATAATTTCAGTGATGGAGAACAATTCATAATTTGTGTGGTTGGATTTCAACCTTGTTTCTTAAATATATATTCTCTTCCTTCAATTTTCTACATCTTCTTTTTTTCCGAATCGTCTTTTAAATTCTTGCACTCATATTTATGAAAGCAATTTCCTTCCATGACGGTGTTCATAAATTCATGAATTCATATACAAATATATTGACAATATTATATAAGGTTTTAGATATCTATATCATGAGGTTTTAACATTTTCTTTCACTACAAAACTGAGATGTGTTCAATTTCTGTTAATAATTATTCAAATTGGGACGATAATTATGTGAGAATGGATTGATTACTCTATATAATAATTTTGTGTGATTCCAACAGAAAAACGTTTGAAAGTTCATTCAACATGCACTAGACACGAAAAACACGTTCAAAACGATTGAACATCAATTTGTTACACGATCCTGACTCGTATAGGCTCAATTAGGATTAAAGAAAAGTGCGCGTGAATTATCTAACATGAAGGGAACTGAGAACGATAGAAATATTAATGAGATTAATAGTTTTTATTACCATTCTTGAAAGAAAATCAAGAACGTTTATGGAAACTTTAATTGACATAATTGATGCGCGTTTGGCGAAAACCTTCACGACTCTTTTACCAAACTCTCTCTCTCTCTCTCTCTCCCTCTTTTTCTCTCTCTCTATCGCTCTCTCTCACTCTCTCTCTCTATCGCTCTCTCTCTCTCTCTCTCTTTCTCTCTCTCTCTCTTTCTTTTATATTATACTCCGTGAATGTGTGTGTTTGTGTTTTTACGCACTGCATCGGTCACATGGTTTATTGGCGTCTCTTGGCGTATCAATCCATCATTGCGATCTATTGTAAGATTAATGAGATTGATTGATAATGTAGGCCTTTATTTGATCTATTGGCATAACTTCAACATCACATCCATTAGCAAAGGATCTATCGGCTTCAAATAAATGATTAATGAGACGACGGAATTATACGATGAAGGTTTCTTATAGGTAATGGGAAGGAAAATGGGAAGGAACCGGCAGTGGCCTATATTGTGGGAACCCTCTTGACATATGCCTGGACTACAGAGAGAAACCCTCAAAAAAAATTTCAAGATGGGTAGTGGTGGGGATCGAACCAGGTCAGATATGTCCCTCACCTCACGAACCCCATGAAGCGAGAGCATTATAGCAACTGAGCTTTGTTTGCCGGTTCTCTTCTTCACTTCCATCCTCCAGTTTATACGTTTATCTCCAATATCATCAATTTGAAAGTATAACTGCAATTTTGCTCATTTTAATTTTTCCCCTCTACCAGTTGTGAAAGATTGTGTTGATAGGCTGGAAAAACAAATTCCTGTTTTCAATTCAATGTGTTGACCTATCCTTTTCAATTTTTCAATACTAGTCAAACGCGAAATATGCGTTATAAGATGAGCGAGATATCTGAATAAGGTATAAAAGTCCTTGAAGTAGTTCTATCCTTGCTACTTTATCGACTCTGGTATTCTACACACCTTGATATCTGAATAAGCTATAAGAGTCGTTGAAGTAGTTCTACTCTTGCCACTTCATTGACTCTGGTATTCTACACACCTTGACGCATATAAAAAATACTTTATTGTTGGTCAACTCTTGAATCTAGAAAGCAGTGGATCTCGACAACTTAATTCTGTCACAATTTTTATGATATATTTTATGAATATTATCAGTCATTTTATTTTTTTTCTTCGAAACGACTGATCAGAATTGCTTAAAAAATCGTAATAATGTGTAAAATCCATGTATACACATTTAGAAAGAATTTCATCCCATTTGGAGAGATTTTATTTTTCAACATTTTCCGCTCAGTCAAATCTTATGAGGTTTTTAGAAACTTTGAGATGATGATTCTCAAAATCGGTCTGACCGATTCATCCCCAAAACTATACAGTTATAAGTTGGATGAGTTTGCGTGTACAAAAAAAGTTTCATGTTGATCAGTCAACCCTTGCGACCTGTGGAGTGCTTACAAAAAAAAAAAAAAAAAACACACACACAGACAAAGCCCTATATGAGTGGAATGGAGACTTCGCTACGCTCATCAATTATCTCTTCTCAATTTTATTTTGTTAACTTTATAACTTCAGATTTGTGATTTTCATTATTTTTTTATTTTTCCCATTTTTTTTTAGGGATATTTAATTAAAAAAAAAACATCTTTGTTCATCTTTCGATTTACAGTCAAACCCTTCCAGGGATTTGTGGATGCATGTTCAGCGTAATTTTTATTCTGTTATCTAATAAAGAGCCTAAAAAAACGTGAACACACATACCCATTTCCTAGTTGGAATAAACTCACGTCAAAATGAATTGCTTTAATTGTGATCTCAAAGGGTGTTTTACAGCACGATGGAAATCCAATAGTCAACAGATTCCAAACATCAGCAGTGTAGCGACATCATTACAGTGTGCTGTTACATCACAGCGCGCTTCCAGGCGGTTCCCATGAGCATTATCAACAGAATAAACACACTGAATATACGCATGGGGACCTCCTCAAAGAGACTTGGTCATCGACCAACAAAATAATTGGGAAAATTCGGTAATAGACCCTTTCCAGAATGAAGTGAGCACGCGCATTATGCTTTCTAGCGGCCGAGAGAAAGGAATTGCATTCTGTGTATTTTAGTAGGGAAAACAGTCGGTCTGCTTATTCACAGTGTTAAAAGCAAAATACCAAGATAAATAGCTTGTATCATCTCTCATTTCACTTAATCTGGCAGTGTGTTCAAATCTCTTGGGATATAGTGCACATAGTAGTGAATCCTATATTATTCCTATATTATCCTATATTTGATTAACCCTTTTAGGGTTTTGTGGATTTATGTTCAGGGTCAATTTCTTATGTTATCCAATAAAGAGCCTTGAAAAAAAAAATTATAAGTAAATACGTTCAATGTATAACGAACAATAATATATATCATTCATGCTCAATAGTATTGGCAGCATATGACTTTCGAACGCGGATACTAACATCCCGCTCTCCTTCAAACGAGGCCGCTAGATGGCTCTTCCTTTTCCAACAGGATCTATAACCTGATATCGCCACAACTTTGAAAGACATATCACAACTGATGCTCCATTTGGATGAATAATAACGCAATTTTGTTCAGCTTGATTTTAGAAAATACTTAAAATAATCATCCCAATTTCAGAAATTGAAATTGATTTCTTCGTCCTTCAGGACTCGTTCCATTTTCTGAATCTTGACTTGAGGATGACCTTATTCTGTATGTTTCAATACGAAATCGGATAATGATTACGTCATGACTCGAAGTCTCTGGAATACAAATTCTCTCCGTATGATTTCTGAGATTGAGATGATGATTTATAATTTTTTTCATAGAATTGAGGACAGAAGTCACCTCATCATTAATTCGCACCATAGAATAATGTAGAGTTCTTTATTCTATGTTCGAACTTAGTCCCAGGATTGTGATGAATTTTAAGAATCGAACGCTTTTGAAAGGTGTAGTTGTATGACTGATTGTAACTCTTGTCCTTGAAAATTATATCACCACTATATAGAAATACCTCAGTAAATCACATATAAAGATGTTATTCTTGTTCGTTATGGTGGTACATAACCCTACTTCTTTCGTGAATTGAAAATAAAATACTGTATACTACTATCTTCAGAATATATGGTTTTCCCTACTCACGTGCCAATGATAATTATTCTGGAATACAACCATCGTGAGAAATCTACGATACAAGAGAGTATTAAAAATTATTGTAGTAAATAATTGAGGTAATTATATTCATTAGTCTCGACAATTAAGTCTGATTAAGTTTAATTAGTCTCGACATAGAAATTATAGTAAAATTATACTACTATTCGATTCTCTTTGAAACGATTATTCGAAGAAAGTCTGGGGTGAATCTGATTATTATTTTCGAATTACTATTCGACACAGTTCAGGTGGTATCAATTAGTTCTGTGTGTTTATATAGCATATGAACCAAACTGACAGCTTCTGGATTGAACTTTCAAAATTGGCGTTTTCCATGAGTACTGTACAGTTACGTTCATACATTTGTGACTATATATATATATATATATATATATATATATATATATATATATATATATATATATATATATATATATATATATATATTCATACCTACGAAGCCTTCATCTGATCATCTCATCAATCATCCATCCGACGTCAATAGATCCTAAATATCATCACAGTGCATTGCTAAACACAATATAAATAAATAGGGAATTCAATGAATTCAATACTTGAATAATTTAATAATTCAATAATTTGATTAATGAATAATTTTCAGAATGAATTCGGTCATTCAATCAATTTAATTCGATGAATTAGGTAAATAAATTAGAATACTTCAGAGGGAAACAGTTGGCCGAATGAAGTTATCCGGTGCTCATCCCGATGAAGATGCTCTTCATGAGTTAAAGTTAATGGATTTGTTTGCCGGTAGGTGAAGCTTAGGTTTGAACAATCGATCTTGCACACTTGTACCACCTTCTCTCTCCTGTATCACCCCTTCCCCACCTATTGAACGAATGGCAAAATTATCACGTTTAGTAGAAGTGAATTGCATTTTAAATTCATCTCACTTTCACTAATCACATATCCAATCAGATGGATACGATTTTATGCATAAGATGGTGAATGCGATCATAATTGAAGAAATATATATATTTTTTTTCTAATAACATCGAAACTTGATAAAAAATTCCCCAATTTAGGCTATGGATGAAAGATTTTGTATTTTATATTCAGACGATGGGCGAAAGTGATGAGGAAGATGTGTATTTCTTTCAAAAATATGAGACAAGACAAACATTCTACCTGCTAAAATTAGACGATATTTTATTTTCTGTTATATGCGTACTTGAAGTACAGTTCGTTCAAAATGAACTTTGAAAGTACCGGTAATTTCGTTTCTCGTTACCACTGAAAAGGAACTGCGTCAAGTTAAAGTTAGAATATATTTCCTTTATGAAATAATAAGCTTACTTAAAAGCTTGACATTTCCTGTAGATGATTTTTTCTGATTAAATTTCACAATTGTCGGGTGAATAATTAGAAAACATTATATTTTATAGATGGTATGAGTCGGTTTTATCAACCGATGATACAATATTAATCAGTTGACCATTTGTAAATAATAACCAATGGTGATGAGAAGTGAATCAGCTGATTATTGTTTATTTCACTTATCACCAGTTGGTAAAACTAGCTACAAGTGGATTATTCAAATTCCATCAGAATATGTTCAAATAGAATGTCCAAAATTTGCATTTTATTCGCATTTAATTATTTTTTGCGAATACATTTTTTATTTTTCACAAATAATTATTATCATGCAATTATTTTTTGCATTTTAAAATTTGCATTTGCTGAAAATATTTGTATGAGTCGATTCAGCGAAATATCAGTTTTGTTGTTGTTGTTGTTTCCATTATTTTCATTATCATTTCATCAATTTTCATGGTTTAATTTGGTTTCGTTGTGTTAATTATTTTGGCTTTTAAACGACATGAAATCAGAATTGTCATAATGGAGGAACACTTTTGATTTTAAACTTTCAGGATGCTATTAGTGAAAACGATTTCTAACTGCTGAAAAAACAGACTTCTTATTAATGTTAGAATCAATGATGGATGTTAGAATCCGATTCTGATAATTCTATCACACATCATTTTGAAGGTATTTGAAATATATGCGTGTACTCTGTATTGAAATTTTGATATCTCATACCGTTCAAAAGTTATCATGGAAAAATGTTAACCAACTAAATCGACTCCAATGTGCTCTTAAGCCAAAGCCTACCATTTAAATTTGGCTATAAATACCTCACATGTATTATTTTTCATAAAAGTTGTTAATGACCCCACCACAGCCTATTTATTTTGGGGGTACTAATGAGCGGACGATAATGAAAGAATGGAGTGATTATATAGGAGAAAGGTGGTCTGAATATACCCATGCCTATCCAGCGAGACTCGAACACTCCACTCTCCTTTCCTTCTTTTTTACATTGGGTTTTAACGACGCACTGTAATGATGACTGAGATCTATTGGCGTCGGATGAATGATTAATGAGATGATGGGATGATCAGATGAAGGCTTTATGGGTAATGGGAAGGATAGTGGGAAGTAAGCGGTCGTGGCCTATATTGTGGGAACCATCCCGGCATTAGCCTAGACTACAGAGGGAAACCACGAAAAAACCCTGTAAAGATGGACGGTGGCGGATATCGAACCGGGTGCGATATGTCCCTTCACCTCCCGGGTCACACGAAGCAAGTGAGCTAACCACTCAGCTACTGTGCCGGTCTCTCCTTTCCTAATTCAATACTTGGTGTCACGAGTGTTTGCGGGATCGATTGACCGTTTCTCTCATTCACTATCTCTTATACCTCGTTCACACTAGGATCACTAACTGTAGTTAAGCTAACTGCAGTTAGCATCATGGATGACACCGTTCTTAACTGAGTTAAAGTGTTCACACCGACAGCGATGAAATGGTTGTTAATTTTTATATTGCTTTCAAAGATTTACAGATTTTCTGTTGATATCTCGCCTTGTTTTTGAACAAAGCCATCTGTATAATTCGGAAGATGTGAATAATATAGAGGGCGTTGCTTTGAACCAACAATGTGACGATACGAATGATGGTGCTCTTTGAGAAGGCGGTGAATTTTGATCGCAGTTATCTAACTGAGTTCTAGAAACTTAGTTAAGACATATCTAGAGTTAATTACTAACCAAGTTCCGTTCATATTGTAACTTAACTAACGTTATCTACTTAACTGTAGTTAGATTCTGTAATGTGAACGAGGTATTACGGTGAGGTGTGTCGAACCCTCAACACGATATCAGAATCGAATGTAACTGACACACACACTGGTCAAGTATAATATGATCATGCTGTGGTACAGACAGAGATTACCCGTCAAAGAGAAGCTGATCATGTGAACGTGATTGCGTTTCGGTGATATTAATTACGGTTTAATTTCAGCCGGAAGTTATTCAAACACTGATGAAATCGTTGCCATAGTTATTGCAGTCCTCTATTGGTTATACTGCTCAGCGCATTTAAACAGATATGCAAATGTGAACACATAACATGAGCTGTCTACCAGCACCTTTGAGCACAAACATTTCATGCAGAAATAGAGAATGGAGAACCAACTGAGAGAATTAATAATTGCGATATGATGATGATATTTTTTGTCATATCACCGTTATATTTTCAGTTATTTTTTTCGTTATATTTATATATTTTTTATTCTTTATGGTTGCGATATTTTCAGGGAATGATTTATTCAGGATTCATGACGATTTTTATGATGATTATGATTCGATTTTTCATGACGAGGTTCATACGATGAGATGACATACGCAACTACTTATTTCAAAATCATCAAGTCCCTAGAGTTTCAGCGAGATTATGAACATACCAAAGTTGAACTGTTGAAAAATGTTGAAGTTGAACTGAAGTTCTTCTCTTTTTGTGAATACACAGCGTTGTGGATTGATAATCTTTGAAGCTTAAAGAAAAATACCGCATATTTGTAACTGAATAGCTATGAATACGTTTATAGGAGACGATATACTATTTCAGGATATACTTGATGCCATAAGAGGATGGAGGGAGAATAGGATGGCATTTTGGATGTACAGTCACGGCCACATGACAAGAATAAAAATTAATTTTCAGACGTGTACCCAGCACACAGATGGTAAAACATTTCTAGCAGGGGTATTTTGAAGATATAAATGAGCACAACACTTCGAGACTACAAGATATGAAATAAAAAACAACATCAGTATTTGATTTATGGAAATAATGTAGACAATATGAGCACTGTTCAAAGTCAAATTTTCTAAAGCCCAAGGTGGAAAGATTATTCGATAACTAAAGATAACACTCGATATTTCTGCCATCGATTTTTACCTGACAGCGTATACCGTTATACATACAAATAACATTTGACCTGATGTAATGGCTCATTATAAACTGACAGTATTTCATTAGGTACTTCTTGAATGGTGTGAAGCAATTTCACTACATTACGTTCAAAACAGAAAATCTATGCGATCGTTCATATGTTACATTGACTCTGAAAATGTTACGCTGTGAGTGGGTTCCCTCGAAAAATTTCACTTGCATTCTTTAATGTTCTGAAACTGGTTGATAGTTTTCATATGCACTTCATGTACAGTCAATGCAAATTATAGCGGTGAAATACTCATAGATTTTATTCGAAATTAAATTTCAATTCGGTGAGCAAAGCGAATATTCTATTTCACTGTACTAAGGCCCGGTATTACCAATCTTAGTTAGGGTGCTAATCCACTAACTATTAATTAAAGGTACGAAAATAACATATGTAACCAATGGTGATAACAAGTTAATCTACTGACTATTGCTTAATTAATCCAGTTTCGTAAAACCGGCCGTAAGACAACGAACCCATTTATTTGTTTTTCATTCATGCTTCACAGGTCAAATTTTGTTGAAACTTGACCTACACATGTGCCATCATTGATTCGATACCGTACTGGATAGTTTTGAGGCGCAAACGGTTTCATCTCTTTTGAGAAAAACCATTACGAAATTTTCAAAAAACCTGGTAAGAATAAACCGGACGAGAAAATTTGTGAAAAAATATTCTCTTCAAATGAATTGAAATTCTCACGAAGTACACACATGAGAATGATGCACGTTCTGCCAAAAGTTGACATAGCTCGAATCAGCCGTTTGTAGGCAATGAATTATTATACAGTTTTTCAGTTCAATGAATAGCTATGGAGAAGATCAAAGAAAACTAACCAAAATAGTTTAATGACTTTTTTTTTTTTTAAGGCTCTTTATTGGATAACATAAGAAATTGACCCTGAACATAAATCCACAAAACCCTAAAAGGGTTTATCTGTGGGATAAGTACACATATAACAATGATTAGATAGTGAACAGACATGTATATTAAATCACTTGCTTCTATAAAATTGATCTGAATAATGAACCTTATCACAATTTCACAACGAAAACGAAAATAAAAAAATACAAGAATACAACGAAAATACAAGAAAATAATGATCACACAAGAAAGACATAAAATCGAAAAACTGAAAAGTTAACATATTAAAGTGAAAATAGGGAATTTATCCAGCCATATAGCTACAAAAACTTAAATGTCATGAATAGTAGAGATGAGCCATAATTTACAACCAGCAGTTCAACAGAAAAAAAATAGTGCATTATTGATGTAGAAATAAAGGTGTGTCTTTAGCTTTTCATTACATTTCATATAAATATGCGTACATTGCTCGTCTTACAACGCATGCGCAGCGTTTGCCTAGTATCTGTAAAAACAATCGAAGTGATTATTCGTGAGACCGGGAGTAGGTTTTGGATTGGTTCCACTTCAGATTAGTTCTTAGTTCAGTTAGATAATATATCTCATTCATAGCCTTAGTTGAGGAACAACAATTTTGTACCAAAGTTCCGATCTTATTGAAAAAAAAGTTCAGAATGAACTAGTTCAGGATGTTTGATTTGGTTTGGTTATAAGTTATAGTTTTGGCTAGGCCTAGACTTCTATAAAGTGACGTCACTCATTATTAAAACAGACAGACAACAATGTCCATCAGTTGGAACTGACCAACCAGAATGTTGTCCACCAGTTCGCTGTATTGCTGTGTTAAATATTGTTCGTCATTTGTTACGTGACAGAAGCCTATAAGGTTCATTTAATTATAGTCAATTGGGATATTTGGGTTAGTTTGGGGTGCGTACAACTACAACTACAACAGCAACAGCAACAACAACCAAAACAACAACAACAACAACAACAATAACAACAACAACAAAAACAACAAGAACAACAAGAACAACGACAACAACGACGACAACAACAACGATAACAACGAAAACATCAACAACAACAACAACAACAACAATAACATCAACAGAATAATAATTGCGATGAATAGCGGCTGCTAAAAGCATTTCCACTCGACCGTCAGTGTACTTTGCGAGAGTATTGCAGGCAATACAAGCATCACGAGGTACTAGCTAGCTGAGCATGACACATTATGATGGGAACATTAATAATTGTACAAAAATGTGCTATGAATAAATAAGGGAGAAGTGTCAGGTTGGTGTAACTATGAAACAAATTGTACGAGTCACATCATAAATATAATGAAAAAAAACTATTGAACTAGATTCGTATTTTAGACTATTTGTGCTCGATTTTATGCTGCTGAAAACTCTTTTTTCAAAATAAAGACCATTTGTTATTCTTGTATTATGTCATTATGAATCGGGTCAGTGATGGTAATGACGTCATGGGGATGACATTTATGGGTCAAGGATGAATTTAGATATTATAAAATATAATTCAGATTTATTATTAGGTATATTTTGGGTAGTGATCAATTTATTTTTTCTGGTCTTACAAAAGTTATAGTCTAACAAATTGGGTAACCCTACGGTTATAAGCGTGGTTCAACGAGTTTTTGAGCTGTCTAATTGAGGATTTTATTTGTTGATTAGCTTTGATTGTCATTTAATTCCATATGATTATAATTGGCGACACTGGATTAATTTTTGTATCCATGTTGAAAAATTCACAGTTTGAGGCACCGTGAGAGATTTGAACGCAGAAGATAGATAGATAGATATTTATTCACAGTATACATTGAAGACAATGTTATGTTTCGTCAAGTAACTCGAAGTAACTCATTAATGGAATAGAACTACATATTTAACAAATTGATTACATCCATACTCCTTTACTATGATGATTGCAGAATAATATTTTCAATTGAACCCTGTTATTCTTTCTCGGATCCAATCAAATACAAGTTTTCAATCAATTTTAATTGAATAAACGATGAAAATAATTTGAAAAGCATACATTCCGGTGAAGTATTTCTGAAAGACTAGGTATATAGGCCTATACTTGCTCCCATGGAGGAGGGTCATCGACCGTTTTTTTTAAAGTAAAAATCAACAGAAATTTGTTTTATTTACGCGATTAGTGGAAAGTGACGTTATAAGACCAATACTGTGTGTATTTGATGTTAGTCAAATAGTTGCGATTAAATTCTTTGTCCCATTTCTTATCAATTTCACTATTTAAACCACAAAAATGTGATTCGTTTATCCTATCTATTACAGACAAACAAATGAATAAACGATGAACACACATATAAATGGACAAGTAAACAATGAGACAATGAATCTCCTTCAGCAGCGGGTCATTCAGCGTGTCCTGTGTAGCATATAAACGTTCTACGCATAAACGAACACTTGGAGTGAGTTGTAAGTTATCTAAAAAATAAATTGAACAGAAGAATGTGAAAATGAAAATGTGAAATATCAGTTTGTATGAAACAACAATGCCTACTATCTCAATTTCCCTATGGAAAATTATATGTGTATATAAAGTTCATATATCATCATATCTAGACCTATATAATGTGTTTAAAAATATTGATCTAGATTTTTTTTTCATATTTAATACATACATATAAATATATATATATATATATATATATATATATATATATATATATATATATATATATATATATATATATATATATATATATATATATATATATATATTCCTACATAGTACCGACATAACCGAAAGTACCCGAAAAAGGGAATAACGATATTTATTCACACAACAAACTGGATACTTTTTCTCCCACTCCAGAGCTACACTAGATTTGTTGCTGAAGCACCCTTGGCCCAGTTTATGATTATTCAACTGGAGTTGAACCAAAAAAACCAAAAAACGTCTTCATGATTTTAAAAAAATCTGTCAATTCAATAACCCACTTCACTGCAACTTTGACGATAAAACGATTCTGAAAGATACTGTTGTATTTCTTATTTTGAACCTCTTCCTAATCAAAATAATCAAAAGTTCGACCGCTATGAAAATATAGCACTGATGTTTGTATTTGTTATGTTCTCTTCTTTTCTTTTCTCCTCTTCTTTTTTTTTCTCAACCCTCTTTTTTTGTGGATAAAGGTATATGATACAACAAACATTAACAATATACTTATGAAATACGTTGAGGATACCCATTTATTTGGTATCACTCATGTCAAAATTGTTTCAGAAATGCATACACATATTAGATTGATGCATTATTTGGATAGAAACCATTTTCCATCAATATATCAGTGTTGTCAGATGATCCTCTAACTTACGATTAAGTTGAACAATTTGATGACACGGAAGAAAAACCATTTATGTCTTTCCAGGCTTGACCAAGGCATTTGATATGATTGTTTACCTCTTAAATTATTTTGAAATCATTTTGAAAACAAAAACCAGACAGTCAAAAACATTCTGGACGTTCTTCAATATTATTTCTGATGATAACAGAAAATTTCAGAATCGTCGGAGAAAATGTAGTGTGAGTTGTTATTTTACTGTATGTTGGTTCTGTTTATACTGCTGTGATGGTAATGAGGAATAAAATCATATGAAATTGATCGAATTTGAATATTCATATTATTATCAATATTTATGATTCATATGTTTATATATATATACATATATATATATATATATATATATATATATATATATATATATATATATATATATATATTTATATATATATACATATATATATATATATATATATATATATATATATATATATATATATATATATATATATATATATATATATATGAATATATATATATATATATGAATATATATATATATATATAAATGAATTAATATATATATATATATATATATATATATATATATATATATATATATATATATATATATGTATATATATATATATATATATATATATATATATATATATATATATATATATATATATATATATGAATATATATATATATATATATATATATATATATATATATATATATATATATATATATATATATATATATATATATATATATATATATATATCGAGACGAGTGGCTGAGTGCAGGTTAATAATACACTCTTAAATTTAGAAATCTTGAATCTCGTCACCCAGGAGACCGGGATTCGATTCCCGCCATGGTCGATCCCGCTGACATGGGCTTTTCGTGGTTTCCCTCTGTCATTCAGATAGTGGGATGTTACTTGACAATAAGCCATGACCGACTTCTTTCCACTATCCAAAAATACCTAATAGAATAACATTTCATCTTACCATACCACCATCTCATAAACCATTCACCGACGTCATTATATTCTAGTTATCAGTACAGTGTGTCATTTAATCCAATATAAATTATAATGACGAAAAAAAAAAAAAAAAAATATATATATATATATACATAAATATATATATATATATATATATATATATATATATATATATATATATATATATATATATATATATATATATGAATATATATGATAATTAAACTTCTTGGATACGATCCAATATCGAGATATTTGGGATATTATAGTTATGTCGATAAAGATACGCCTCGACCGGGATTATCTTTTTCGACATAACTATAATATCATGAATATATATGTATATATATATATATATATATATATATATATATATATATATATATATATATATATATATATATTTATATATATATATATACACATATATATATATATATATATATATATATATATATATATATATATATTTATATATATACTCATATATATATATATATATATATATATATATATATATATATACATATATATATATGTATATATATATATATATATATATATATATATATATATATATATATATATATATATATCCCTCTCTCTCTCTCTATCTCTCTCTCTCTCTCTCTCTCTCTCTCTCTCTCTCTCTCTCTCTCTATATATATATATATATATATATATATATATATATATATATATATATATATATATATATATTTATATATATATATATATATATATATATATATATATATATATATATATATATATATATATATATATATATATATATATATATATATATGTATAGCCGAACGCTATTAAAACTTTGTATCCCATGAAAGCAATCAACCAGAGGAAATATGAACGCAAACAATTCGGAATTAATTAAAATCGAGAATGAATTCTTTTGTGTTTTTGTTTTTGCATAACTGATCTCCGGCCGTTGGTAATTTGCTACACGTGCCGTTCAATCACAGTCTCCGTCTGAACGGTTTTATCACTGCCAATTCGAGTGCAAATTCTAAATGTATCCGGCTAAGAGCTGGCAAATGTTCACTAGACGGGTACCGGTACCCAGTGAAAAGATAATTACCATTCGCAGAAATCTTTAGAGCTGCGAAATTAATAGCCTATGCTGCAGTTACTGAATCGCGTTGAGAGCGACGCGTTACAAGCAACAGACGCACTGACCAATCAGGTATCGTGTTTGGTTGTTTGTCGCGTCAGTCGCAAGCTGGTGGGCGCGTTCATATTTAAATTTTGACTCGTCGCGCGCGAGTTTCCGCCATCTAGACCCATTGTTCATCGTCTGTTCCGACCGAACGTGTACAACCACGATGTAGTGATATCAACCTATTTCATCATAATATAAAGAAGGTGACCCAACTCGGGTCTTGAAAGTGAAATATTTCCTGGGTCAGTTCACAAGTCTAGGGTCCCGATTGCCTTTAGCGCAAATATCGCTTTTATATCATACTTTATAAAACAACAATGATCAACAATGCTAAAGAGCTCAATAGAATTATCATGTTAGCATTTGCATTTGTTTTGTACAAAAGTTATAGATTTTGTAGGTTAAACAATGCCACCGGTACCGTAGCCACTCTAATCTACATCTAGTTCACAAGGGAATCCGCTAAATCATGACAGGAAATCGGGACCATTGACTCTGAACTGACCGCAATAAACCACAAATGCCTTCTATGTTATCGGTGTGTGAGTCGGAGCACCTTCTTTATATTATTATAAAATAGGTTGGTACAACGGTACAAAGCAGAGGAAAAAGATTACCTCACAACAAAAGTCGACAAATGTGAGAATAGACAATACATTCATCTTCAAACTATGGGAAACTTTTTAATATTGTATGGCAGTAGTTATTTGTTTTACAATTAAGAAAATCTTACCTCGCGTCTCGCGGGCGACACTTGTCAAAGATATTCAAGGGGTCAACATGGGAAGCAAAAACAAAAAACAATTAAGACAAGGGAACGAGGATTGTTTAGTACTGTTGAATTTATACAGAGAAATTTTGAACACAACTTTTCTTTTTCTGATCAGAACACAACGTCCCTCCTCCTGAACTTTGATTTATTGTTCACTTTTTACTATAAGGTCCATTTTAAATTTTTAAATGGATGGTTCACTCTAGCAATTGGAAATGATTATGACACCTGCAAGCAGGGGGGCTTCGAAACAGACTTGAAATGATTATGCTTAAAACCAGTATATATAAAGTTAAATAAAGAAAAAAATCATGATACTATTCACATCAAACTGTAGACTACAGAGTAGCCTTACTCTTATCAGTTGTAGGACCTATTACCTTACTCGATGGAGAATATGAAATAGAAGTAAATTGCTATTGTGTTATGTCTTACATAATCATTTGAGTATTTTACTTTAATCATGATTAGATTAAAATGTTGCTTATGAATCCCTCGAAAGTGAATAAAGTTGAATATTATGTTGATACTAGGATATGGTAATTCACTTGTGTTCGAACTAATTATCAGACCAATATATATATATATATATATATATATATATATATATATATATATATATTCGTGCATGATTCAGCTTGAATTTCATTCAGTGTTTCTGACATTTTTTCATAAAATTATTTTAATTCACATTGAATGAATGAATACATTCCTCTTAAATTTGTTTAATACACATATAACTACTTAGTGCCCGAATTACCAACGTGGGAGTGGCTTCAACTGGCAGTTTATAGTCGTTATCACCATAGTTACCCATGTCATTTGTTTTTATACACTCTCAGATAAAGGGTAACTGGACTCGGTAATACCAGACGTTAGTGTAAAAGCGTGAATATAACGTGACAAAACGTTTGTCGATGTCGTTGCTATATTGTCTAAGAGGGTCAGGAGTGAAATAAGAGGAAGATTATTCAGTCTTTGTGAGGGTGGAACGGTGAATAGGCTTTTATCAGGTGACGCCACACATCGTTGCATTTTATTCATATTGGGTTTAACGACGCACTGTAATGATAAACAAGATCTAATGCGTTTGGTTGGTGTTTGATGAATGATGAATGAGATGGTGAGATGATGAGATGAAGTTTGCTCAAGGACTAGGTAATGGGAAGGATATGGGACAAGAATGCGGGCGTGACCTTTATCATAGAAACTATCCCGGCATGTCCTGAACTATAGAGAGGAAAAACACCAAAAACGATGGAAAAGGTGATAAAGATGGTCGGAGGCGGGGATAGAACCGAGGTTCGATATGCCCCTCATCTCCGGATCACACAAAGTGAGCGCGGTAGCAACTGAGCTAAATATTGCGGTACATCATTGTATTGAATGGACAACAGCGTTTTCAATAGTGTGAAGTCTAATCATGACTTCTGTAGGCCTTCAAGTTTGTTTGTTCAAGTTAACTCAGTTGCTCACGCATTCGCTTCAAGGTGAGAGGCATATCGGGTCCGATATCGTGTATCTTTACAGGCGTTTTGTCGTGTTTTAGACCGAGATGGCTCCTGGCTGTTGACTGATGGCTGTGAGAGGGTCAACACCGTGCTTGCTGTCCGTTGCGTTCGAAATCATCATCTCATTATTCTTTCATCCAACGCCAATAGATCTCACTTATCATAACAGTGCGTCGTTAAACCCAATATAAATTAAAAACAAAGATGTTTCTCTCAACTTTTTTAGTTTGTATGGTAACTGACAAACATGCTATCTCCCTTTATGGCATCGCTCGAACCTAGCGGGGATTACCCGATTTATTCTGAATCGATTAATGATGATTCTATATAATTAGATTCGTTAACACAAAAAACAAACAACAACACACAAAAAACACATACGAAAAATACGAAAAAAACTATTTTGAATTAATTGCCATCGATTAAAAATAAATACTTTAAAACTTATCCCACAATTTAATTACTGTGAACGTATATTTCACAGATCCTACTGACTGTGAATGACAAACATAAACACGGGTTTAGTTTAATATTTATTGTTCACCTCGTTTCAATTCCATGCCTGTGTCCTCGTTAAACGCTCCCCGTTACGGCTCTAAATACCTAGCACGCGTTCAGGTCCGGCAATTACGTATTTAAGTGCGCTGCAATATAATACATTCGGCTGTAAACGTTGCACACGATTAACTCGGACACGGCACAACCGGCTACAGTTAACACGGCGAGCTTTCTGAATTCCGATTAACTATTTATACGTGGAATCAGTTGAGACTTGGAATCAGTCGAGTGTAAAGAAATGGAATAGGTGAAAAGATATGCAATAAAGCTAGCGCCTATCTCAACAATGATACTGATGAAAAATGTCAAGTTGTTGACGGTCTTTTTGTTACCTTTTGTCGGCCATGTTGCGATTTGACGCGCATTCTGTTTTTATACTTCCAGTGTAGAATAGGTATAAAGCGAAGTAATATACTGAACTGTCTCAGTTACATTTAATTTTCCATCAATTTCACAATAATAACAACTGGAAGAACGCAGCTAGCATATTCGTTGCAGGATGATCGAGATTTGATATGAAATGTAATAGAAAGCTGTATACACTCTGCATGATATGATTTGGAATCTATTTAACGCACTGCCCTCCCAATTAATCTAATAATCATTGTAATCATTTCATAATCCAATTGGTTTTGCTTGTTGATCTCCATCTCCTCATAGCTGGACGGACTAGATGAGAATGATATAAGTTTTCGGAGTTTAGTGATAAAAGCAAGACATTTCCAGGACGTATAGGGAAAATTTGGCTGATATTAAAACGGAGTGGAGACCTCTTGATTATTGAAGCTTTGAGAAACTTAGTGGGAACTATCATATTACGATGGTACCAACTTATTTCCATTCACACCAGTACTCTTACTACAGTAACCTCACTAACGATCCCAAATGTACTACAGAAGCGTTTGTTAATAGCGTAGTATAACTTATTGGTGGTCACACTTCTGACTAGTATTCACACTATAGTAACTTTTCTGACGATCGTAAGTTTACGAGAGTGGCTATGGTCAATAACGTCGTAACGGTAAATATTCAAGTGACGATGGGAATATATGAAATATTACCCATCTAACGGCAATTAGAGTACATAATGAATTTTAAGAAGGAAATTACTAATGAATTGACTGCGTGAGTTAGGCCTATGACGTGCAGTAAGACTTTGAATACAAACTGAAAGTGGATATATTTCAGTATCTGGGAGGCTGAACATTTCGATAAAACAACGAACGTTCTCTTCAGGCCAGTTAGAAATCTTTGCGCGTTTCAGTGGCGCACTAGTCTCATGACGTCACGTGATCTAGAAGTCGCACGCGTTGCCGCCAGGTTCGGGACCATCTTTTATCGTCATTTGTTTCATGTATTCTAAGAACTTATTTAGATGAGCGTAGCAAAGCTTTCCATTTCACACCCTGAAAAAAAATGGGCTTCGTTTTTAT
The DNA here is from genome assembly GCA_964007535.1 of Brachyptera risi. NCBI lineage: Eukaryota > Metazoa > Arthropoda > Insecta > Plecoptera > Taeniopterygidae > Brachyptera > Brachyptera risi. The sequence continues at coordinate 15,885,030 of OZ023326.1, forward strand.
GTTTTTTTTTTTTTTTTTGTAATTATGTACGCGGCATACAGGTCAGAGAAATGAATCAATCAACTTGAAACTTTTTCTGAACGTTGGTGTCATACCAGAATAGGTTGGGATTGTTATTCAGAGGAATCGGTCGGAAGGTTTTTCCGGAAAATAATCGGAAAATTTGAAAAATCCCCTTGAGAATAACCCGGAGGAAAAATACTTGAAAAATAAGAATTTTTCAAAAGCTCTCAAATTTTCACCAAATATGAACAATACTATTATACACCTTTCCAGAGATTTTTGCAACAATCGAATGAGAAATAATGAAGAAAACGCAATAAACGTGTACATTTTATTGAATATTTGGATCAATTGGTTTTGCAAAGTGTTTATGCGACAGGTTGCAGGTTACTATAAATATCAACAAGTTGCAGGTGAGGTTTTTGAACGTTTGAAGTAAGTCAAGGTTTGTAGATGTAAATTGAGCTGACAAGTTATTTTTCATTCTAGATTGCCATACTTCTAAGCTCATCTCACAACGCGCATACCGCGTTTTCCTAGTACTAATATATCTGGTAACTTATTGGTGTTCACACTCGGCCACTCACACTCGTAGTTAGGGTCACGGTAGTAGTTGAGCAGTAATGAAAACAGGGAGTGAAGGGCAGAATATCGGTTGGTATACACCACTATATTCAGTCATGCAATTTTCCGAACATGCTCACTAATCTGTGAATAATGCAGGCAAGGATGTCATCACATTAACATGAACATTTAATTGCTAATTAGTAGTCAGTAATCATGGATTACTCATTTATCTATATCGATGTAATTATGATACCTCATTAATTATATTAGGGAAGTGAAGCGTGGGTCTCGTCCAATCAGAGTTCATTAATTTTTTTTTGTATAAAAACATGTTATAATTTTTCATTATTATTCAGGTCAGTATTACAGTTCACCTGTTTGACCTACGCGAGTATACACACGTGCACGAGTATGCAAGTACACAATAAATATGCACAAGTATTTAGTTTAATTTTCTGTGTAATATCGAAAATTGAAACTTTGAGACAGTCAATATTAATAACACGATACAAATTAATTTCTCTATGTATGTGTTTTCAAAGATGTTTTGAGATATAAGATGACAATTCTCAATCCAACTTAACGCTACAATTTGATAATTTTTTGAAGACATTATGGTGTGAAATGATGATAATGATAATATTTTTAATAAATGCATGAATAATGAAATTACAAATCGTAAGGCGAGCATATTCAATAATTTGTTGAAAAATCAACAAGTGTGTATAGAAAACAATTTTCATCAGGAACAATCAGTTGCACGTTCAAAAGGCATTCTCGAGTCCCACCACAGGGTGTAATCAGGAATATGATCACAAATCGAATATATATATATATATATATATATATATATATATATATATATATATATATATATATATAAATATATATATATATATATATATATATATATATATATATATATATGTGTATATATATATATGTATAATTGGTTGTAAAAGACATGCCAAGGTTGAATGGGTTTAAGATATTTAGGAGGACACTGAAAACAGCTCTTCTTTATTGGGAAAAGGAGTTACAGACTGGAATGAAGGACTGGAATGAATGGATGAATGAATGGATGGAATGGATGAATTACTGGAATCTCTACGCAGAACCCATTCATGATGTCATTTAAAGCCAGAGTAAAAGCTGAATATTCTGAAAATTGATACCATAAAATAGGATATATAATATATTACTCCAAAGTGCCTCTATTATGTCTAGTTTTACAGTCAATTCTATCATTCCGATATTTAATTTATTGAAATTCTTGATATATTTTATTTTGAATTGGTTACAATTAGTCCAACTTGAGGAGAAAAACTTAGGAACTACCCCTGATGCGTTCTGAGGCAAGGGGGCGTGGACCATTCTCTATATATCACCAAGCAAGTGAGAAAGTTATAAAAACAGGATTTTCTGTTTTTAGTTCCCTTGGTTACTTCATTTAGTATATTCTTGTTATTATAATGTGTGAAGATTGGGATGGTAAAGGTAATTATTGGGATGGTGAAGGAAATTAATATTGCACAGAGAAAGTTGATAGTAATAAACAGTTAATTTATTTATATCAACAATGTCGCTCGTTGCTAAGCTCCTTACTAAGTCTCTAAATGCGTGCGCCTAGCGCACCATCTAGTATGCCGTGAGGGGGTGGTGAGGCAGGAAACTACTACTACCACAAATGTATCACTTTCTCAGAATTATCGGAATAAATGTTATTATTGTTGGGATAATAGCTCGAATGAAATAAATGAGGTAATTTTATCAAATCCTTGTAAAGTGTAATCATGTTTTTCAAAGCTGATTTTCTCAAAATTTCCACTTTCAAATACAAAATGTGAGTAAACTTGTATTTCAGTCAATTTTTAAGATAGAGATGTAATTTTGTGTGTGAAATGATCAAAGAAATAAGCTCCATAAACTGGGCGTTTGAAACAAAATCTTTTTCTCTCACCACCGCATCACATATTATTCGGTGCTGATCTGTTTCAATGGAGACATTGAATCAAATGTTTATAAACATTAAAAATTATACATTCAAAAATTTAACATTCAAAAATTATAAACAATCAAATGTTTCAATGCTAATAATACATCTTTCAGCCAATATGTAAGAGCGAATCATTTTCAGGCATATTTGTGGCACCTTTGTGTCACGAGTGCATGTGAATGTTCTTATTTGACTGGAATGAGAAGATAAACGAATAATGGAAAATTGTTTGAATGATCAATTCTGCCGCCACATGTGACTCTGTTCCTAACGCGCTCGCTTAGTATGATCCGTAAGGTGAGGGGCATACCAAATCTAGTTCAATCTTTACAGAGGTTTCTCGTGATTTACATCTGCAGTCTGGGCTGATGCCTGAATGGTTTCTACAATAAATGCCACGACCGCTTCCTTTCAACTCCCCTGAGATACCTTCATCTCATCATCACATCGCATCATCTCATTATTATTCATCTCACGGCGATATATCTTGGTTATCATTAAAATGTGTCGATTAACCCAATATGAATGTATGGAGAAATATAATAATCATGTCCTCAAAAAATGGGACAAAAAGTAAGTTGATTGGAACAATATTTCATAACAAGTGATTGAGAAAAGAGATTGAAAAAAATCGTTTGTTTTATTAAATTCTTATATGAATCTTTTTTGAGTGGATAGCATTTTCAAAGGATATTGTGTATATACCCTGGAGCATCACAATCTAATATTAATACCCTAGTTATAGATGATAGCTGTGATTTATGGAGTATGCTCAAAGTGAAATTGCCTGTCTGACTAATCGCATTCAAAGCCAGAGTTCAATCGATAAACAATTTAACCAAAAAAGAGCGTCACGTTATCGGTGAAACAAAATACTCGATCATAATCGCACGATAGATATCAACCACAATTATTATTGTACACCCAGATACTGATATTTTATAAAGTAAATTGTGGAAATTCTCGAAATTATTCTATTCAAGAGCGCACGGTAATCGATTTAGCGTTGAATATAGAGGTTTTGATGGTGATGTATTTGGAACTGTATTCGATATATACATTCAAATATTCATCTATATCAGATATTTTTAATCACTCCAAGAAGGTATGAGTAAACACGATCGAACTCATACCACAAAATTGTCAATGCCTAATACAGCTTTGACGTTTATTTTCCCAGCTGTATTGTAATTGACAAATACGTGATATTATCTGAATAGTTATAACATATAACTTATAAAATTCATACGTTATGAGTTATGAAGTTGATAGATATCGAAAATGTCTGTGTTTTCTCAAAATCATTTCAATTTTTTATCTTATACTATTCGAAATTCATCACACAAAAAGCTGATATTCCGCTAAATCGACGCCCATGCACTGTTAAATGAACGAATTTGTTTATTTCCTCAACTGACTTCTTGATATATGAACGCCAACACTAGTATTTTATATAGCTGAAATATTTTATGAACATGTAATATATAAGTTATATACTTCTCAGCCATCAGTGAAACTGGGAAAGATGAATGCAACATTACGATGGACAGTTTAATGCACACAGAGATGAGAGATTGTTGCACATTGTAATATGGGTTACCAGGGTCGCTCACACAGTTATTTATGAGAAATAACGTCCGTACGATCTCTGATCTTCGCTAGTATTACTCTTGATATATTATTATTTTGGCACATATTATAAATAAAATAAATAGCTTGATGCTATATACAATTCTATCTTACCATATATAAGATATTCATATATGCAAACACACACACACACACACACACATATATATATATATATTTATACATATATATATATATATATATATATATATATATATATATATATATATATATATATTATCACAGTTTTCATTTCAATTCATTAAATAGCTATTAAGACGTACTTGTTCCTCCATACTAAGCACAGATATTGTAATTCTCAGCCATATTTGTATCCACCAAAGAGGAAGGATCCGAGTGACCGTCCCCCCTATCCTACATCAATAACGCACGGATGATTCGCGACTCTATTCCACGGTGACAAGTATATTACGCTCAATTATTCAGATATCGTATTAGCAGTCAGACGGTCTCCAGTTCGAGTCCGTTACGATGTACCGGATGTCCTGATTAGGGACTTCCGCTTATCCGAGACGGCGAAGAATCAGGAAGGAAGGAAAGGAGGGAAGAGCGCGATGTAATATAATATTTTTCTGGATTACGCAGATAATATGTTCGCTAGCTCTATCTTGGTGAGGAGTTACTCGAATACCGAGTATTCATATCCTTCCTTTTCTTTCCCCACCCATCCATTCTTTTCTCAGTCGTAAGAAAATCCTTCTTCCTTTTCTTTTGCCAGTCAAATTGTTGCGACACTCAGACATGGAAAATGCTATACATGAAGGTCGCGTGATCTCGGATTATAGCTACAGTAATTATAACTATCGGTATGATAGCTATAGTCCAAAGTGACATGGAAATACAACAGAGAAAACGCAGGGTATGCGATGTAAGATGAGCGAATTATTTATATGGATGTACGGCTACGCATCAAATCTTCGAAAACCCATATCTCCGAAAACACAAATCTCCGAAAAATAAAATGTTCGAACTGTCTGAGATATGGGTTTTCGGAGATATGGGTTTCCGAAGATATGGGTTTTCTAAGATATGGGTTTTCTGAGATATGGGTTTTCGGAGACATGGGTTTTCTAAGATATGGTTTTTCTAAGATATGGGTTTTCGGAGATATGGATTTTCTAAAATATGGGTTTTCCAAGATATGGGTTTTCGGAGATATGGGTTTTCGAGGATTTGGTGTGCTGCCGAATGTTCTCGAAATTTGTATACACACCTCGAATTTCAAATTATTGTAAGCCTCTCTTACTCATTCATTCATCCATATTCTATCATTATTATTATCATTATTATTATTACCATTCCATTTTCTTTATCAATCATGAACAACGGAACCAAGGTCCCACAAGTGCCATGTGATGATGAGAATGATAGAGGAAAGAAAGCGGTCATGGCCGACTCATTGTGGGAATTATCCCGGCATTAGCCTCCCCTGCAGAGGAAAAATATGGATAACCCCTGTAAATATAGACGGTGGCGGCGGTTATTTAATTAAATTTTCATATTATTAATATATATGAAGAAAAAAGTAGAAATTTATATATATATATATATATATATATATATATATATATATATATATATATATATATATATATATATATATATATATATATATATATATACATATATATAGAGTTTATTATAATTAGCAGCATAATAAGCATATAATTGATGAGCGTAGCGAAGTCTCCATCCCACTCTTATAGGGCTTTGTCTGTGTGTTTTTTTTTTTTTTTTTTTTGTAAGCACTCCACAGGTCACAAGGGTTGACTGATCAACATGAAACTTTTTTTGTACACGCAAACTCATCCAACTTAGAACTGTATAGTTTATCGGTCGGACCGATTTTGAGAATCATCATCTCAAAGTTTCTAAAAACCCCATAAGATTTGGCTGGGCGGAAAATGTTGAAAAATAAAATCTCTCCAAATGGGATGAAATTTTCTCTAAATGTGTATACATGGATTTCACACATTATTACAATTTTTTGAGCAATTCTGATCAGTCGTTTTGGAGAAAAAAAATAAAATGACTGATAATATTCATAAAATATATCATAAAAATTATGACAGAATTAAGTTGTCGAGATTCACTGCTTTCTAGATTCAAGAGTTGACCAACAATGAAGTATTTTTTTATATGCGTCAAGGTGTGTAGAATACCAGAGTCAATGAAGTGGCAAGAGTAGAACTTCTTCAACGACTTTTAAAGCTTATTCAGATATCAAGGTGTGTAGAATACCAAAGTCGATAAAGTAGCAAGGGTAAAACTATTTCAAGGACTTTCATACCTTATTCAGATATCTCGCTCATCTTACAACGCATATTTCGCGTTTGACTAGTAGCATATTATAATTGATGAGCGTAGCGAAGTCTCCATCCCACTCTTATAGGGCTTTGTCTGTGTTTTTTTTTTTTTCTTTTTTTTTTGTAAGCACTCCACAGGTCGCAAGGGTTGACTGATCAACATGAAACTTTTTTTGTACACGCAAAATCATCCAACTTAGAACTGTATAGTTTTTGGGATGAATCGGTCGGACCGATTTTGAGAATCATCATCTCAAAGTTTCTAAAAACCCCATAAGATTTGGCTGGGCGGAAAATGTTGAAAAATGAAATCTCTCCAAATGGGATGAAATTTTCTCTAAATGTGTATACATGGATTTCACACATTATTACGATTTTTTAAGCAATTCTGATCAGTCGTTTTGGAGAAAAAAATAAAATGACTGATAATATTCATAAAATATATCATAAAAATTATGACAGAATTAAGTTGTCGAGATTCACTGCTTTCTAGATTCAAGAGTTGACCAACAATGAAGTATTTTTTATATGCGTCAAGGTGTGTAGAATACCAGAGTCAATGAAGTGGCAAGAGTAGAACTTCTTTAACGACTTTTATAGCTTATTCAGATATCAAGGTGTGTAGAATACCAAAGTCGATAAAGTAGCAAGGGTGAAACTATTTCAAGGACTTTTATACCTTATTGAGATATCTCGCTCATCTTACAACGCATATTTTGCGTTCGACTAGTTAGCATATAATAAGCATTATTATAATCAAACATTTCTTCAGGTTTCTTGTGCAAAAAATGAGAACAAACTCAAACAAATTAGTTTGAAGCCTTTTTCAAATAAAATTAAAGCTTTAAACTAATTTGTGAGAGTTCGTTTTCATTTTTACACAAGAAACCTGAAGAAATGTTTAATTGTATATATATATATTTTTTTTTTTCTTTACATATTTATATATATATATATATATATATATATATATATTCATTTATACATATATATATATATATACATATATATATAAATATATATATATATATATATATATATATATATATATGTATATATATATATATATATATATATATATATATATATATATATATATATATATTTATATATATATATATTTATATATATAAATATATATATATTTATATATATATGTATATATATATATATATATATATATATATATATATATATATATATATATATATATATATATATATATGTATAGATCGATATATATATATATATATATATATATATAATTATATTCATATATATATATATATATATATATATATATACATATATATATATATATATATATATATATATATATATATATATATATATATATATATATATATATATATATATATATATATATATATATATATATATATATACCTATATATATATATATATATGCAATAAATTGAATATTTCTGGATGTAGTTGTGTAATGATGATAAAATAAAACAAACTCTTTCAATTTTATATTTAAAATAATTAGTTTGATTCTCGAAAGCTCAACGTTTCATGACCTTTATCGGTCACCTCTTCAGGAGCAATGACAAAAATTAAAAATATTAGAAAAACAAAGAAGAACAACAGAAACTGTTGTTTCTGAAAAGAGAACAACAAACTGCCATTCTTAGATTTGTTGATCGAGCGAAACGACGATGGTTCATGGGGTCATTCAGTATACAGAAAGAAGACGCATACAAACCGGTACCTACAAGGCAGTTCATTTCACCATCCATCTCAGAAGAAATCCGTGTTGACTAATCTAGTTCAACGTTTTACTGCTCTTTCTGATGACGATCATTTAATTTCTGAATTGAACTATCTGAGGAGAATTTTTTCTCAGAATGGTTACTCGAAAAAAGAAGTTGATGAAGCGTTTAAGATCAACGCAAAGAGACCAAAAGAGACAGAAGAGCAAAGTCCCACAACTATACTTCTTCCTTACATCAATGGAACAACGGATAAGATTGGAAGAATGCTAAAGAAGCATAATATAAAAACTATCTTCACAACAACAAGAAAACTAAATTCCTTTTTTACACCCGTTAAAGACGTTATTCCGCAGGAGAATTGTGGTGTATACAGGATACCTTGTGACTGCGGTTTGTGTTATATAGGTCAAACCAAGAAACCACTGATACAGCGCCTTAAAGAACATAGAAGGAGTTCACCTAATCTATCAGCTGTTGCCACACATGTAACATTGGTAGATGAAGGTGGAAGAATCCATAACATCTTATATGACAAGGCCAAAATAATCAATCACGAAAGCCATCGTTGGAAGAGAGTAATCAGCGAGGGTCTCGAAATTATCAAACATCCTTTAAATATTAACGGTCTCGATTGCGGATACAGCTTTTCTGATTCTTGGGCAACAGCTATTGCATTGATTAAGAAGAAAGAAATGAAACAAAATGAACCGGTAGCTGGACCCGAGAATCAGAAGAAAGGTCAATCCATGAACTCTGGTTTTAATAAAATATACAATCTGAGAAGCCGTGTTCAGTAAACCACAGCCACTTGTGTTTATATGAATGTTTTTCTTGATTGTTTTGTAATTGTTGTTTTTCTAATATTTTTAATTTTTGTCATTGCTCCTGAAGAGGTGACCGATAAAGGTCATGAAACGTTGAGCTTTCGAGAATAAAACTAATTATTTTAAATATAAAATTAAAAGAGTTTGTTTTATTTTATCATCATTACACAACTACATCCAAAAATATTCAATTTATTGCACATAATGAGTTGTGAAAGCTTAAAGTCAAACATATATATATATATATATATATATATATATATATATATATATATATATATATATATATATATATATATATATATGTGTGCTTACGTGAGTTCTCGTGGCCGATGGTAGTTGGTAGTAATATTTCTGCGGTAATGCCACTATGTTGAAACTCTTCGTGTCGACGTTTCGGCAGAATTTGCTCCGCCATCTTCAGGACTCGGTCGGTGGTCAGCACTTCGAGTGCTGACCACCGACCGAGTCCTGAAGATGGCGGAGCAAATTCTGCCGAAACGTCGACACGAAGAGTTTCAACATAGTGGCATTACCGCAGAAATATTACTACCATATATATATATATATATATATATATATATATATATATATATATATATATATATATATATATATATATATATATATATATATATATATATATACATACATGATTGTGATATTATTTTTATAACTCGTGGCCTTGCAATCTCTGAAGTTTTATTGACCGACTTCAATCTCGATAGAAGTTATATTTCTAATTTGATCATTTATCTTTCCATGAGCGACCAATCCATATATATTCAGAATTGATACAGATATATAACAATCATCAAAATATCAATATTCTGTGATTATACCATGGAAAATGAATGAAATCGAAAAATTCAACATTGCATTCAGAGCTATTCTTCATTTATATATTTTGCAAAGCTTACAACTTTTTTTCCGAAACTTCAGTTGAACCGATTTTGCTCAAGAACAATCCCATGCAGCCCATTCTGGTACGATAGCAAAGTTGTACAAGTTGACACCTGTTCGGAAAGCACTCTCATTCCGATGATAGGATATTCCTGACTTGTATGCCGCGTAGGCCTACACAATTCAAAAAGAATCATAAAAAACAGTTCGATTTTTTTTTAGGTGAATGAAATTGAAGACTTCTCTACCTGGTCTAACTAGGAAATGCAGTACCGGTATATGTGTTATTGGATGAGCCTGGAAGTATAAAAATCTACGCTAAAAAAAATATTTTTAGCGTATACTCTACATCTACAGATTTTGAATCACTTCAAATTTTGAGAACCTCACCTTGCGCTGCCTTTTGACATTCATTTAATCCGACCACAATTGCAACTGCTCTTGATGTCAATATTCGATGGAATGTAGACTATAGGCCTATTTTATTACGTTTTTCCGATATTTTCCATCCGATTATTGTCAAAGTCACTGAGAATCCGTATTTTTGCTGATGTTTTGATGATCGGCATGAATTTGAGAGCTTTTGACACATTTTTCTCCAAATATCATCCCTGGGTTATTCCTATGGGGATTTTGATATATTTTTGATTCTTCATCAACAAATCCGTCGAGCCAATTTGACTTAGGAACGAACGAGTTTTTAAGTCGATTGGTCACTTTTCCCCACCTGTGTGCCACGTACCAAAGTCCACAAAAAAAATGTAACATGAAAACCAAGCCCAATTTTTCTCGTAAAGTCGAATGGAAGCCCTAGCTACGCTCATCTAGCTAGTCAGGGTACATAAATAAAACACACAACCAAGAGTGTTGATAATTTAATCTGTTAATTATCGTTCAATTCACAAACCAATCAGTTCGTGGAACCAGACCATGATGATTGTAAAGATAATAGCACATTTTGAATGAATTGGAAATGCCAGAAACTCGCTTGAGATGAGGACTTGATGGAGCAGAATGTTGGAAATCAAAGGTATTACACAGTTTGGCAATATATAAAGTAATCAAGTTGAACACAAATTGAAAGAACTCTGGACACAGCATGAGTCACCTCAATCAAACGTTGCCTAGGTAACGATGAACTCCTTTGTCGAAGTTCAGGTTCACGAATGTTATCAACAAATCCGGAAATTCAGCCGGAAAGTGATGATGAAAAGAGGGAGGTTCTCAATCATGACATTCCACGGTCCATGCGGAGTGTGTATAAGCAAACAAAAAATAAAACAGATGAATATCAAATTGAGATGGTGAAAGCTATCACACAGTTAAATCTCCCTCGCTGTACGGGATAGATCTGTATATAGACCTAAATAAATTCATCATTGAATATATATATATATATATATATATAAATATATATATATATATATATATATATATATATATATATATATATACATATATATACATACATATATATATATATATATATATATATATATATATATATATATATATATATATATTTATATATATATATATATATATTTATATATATATATATATATATATATATATATATATATATATATATATATATATATATATATATATATATATATATATAAATATGAATATATCATTATATATATATATATATATATATATATATTTATATATATATATATATGTATATATATATATATATATATATATATATATATATATATATATATATATATACATATATATATATATTTGTACATATATATATATATATATATATATATATAAATATATATATGTATATATATATATATATATATATATGTATATATATATATATATATATATATATATATATATATATATATATATATATATATATATATATATATATATATTTATATATATACATATATATATGCGTGTGTGTGTTCATTTTCAATCGAATTTCATATTCTGGAAAACAATCACGAACCACATTCAAACATCGAGAAAAAATAGAACTCTAATTCGAATTCCATTGTGTATACTATTGTAATATCATGTTGTGCATGCAGTTGTGGTGATCGAAATATGAACGTTTTTCATTCTGAAGTTTGGATCATAATTAATATCTTTGTGTAGATCGTATGCCGTCGAGTATAAACGCAAACCAAGTTTGATAGAAGCGGTTTACTGATGAAATGTGCGTTAGCAGCATCGCGAATCACTCATTGCGTTGGAAATACATGCGTCGGGAAAATGCGTGGTCATGGGCGTACGCAGGACATTTCAATACGTAAGGTCCGTTACGAAAAATCGAAAACACATTTTCCGTCAGAGCTAGATATTCATGTAAACACAACATGGTTATGGGTGGTATCTCATTGTTATTCCAATATGTTCACATGAGTGATAAAATGAACAAAAATGTGAGGTGAAAACTTGATTATATACACATATGTGTAGGTTCAAATACTAAACCAGTAACGGGACAGAACGAAAATATAACCGAGCCAATAATAGGGGAGGCATCCATTTCATCCATCGGGATCTGTCTTAGGAATTATACTAGGAAAACGCGTTATGTGTTTCCGCGTTGATGGATATGAGCTAGAACATATCAATATATCTTTTGAGTTGGTTACATATATCCACATTGAGATCCGAACAATTTCGGCACTGCACTCAATCATCTCAATTAATTTCTTCAATAACGAAGAAGGTTTTGATCGTTTTCAATTAGTTTTTAACACTTGTTGCTTCGATTCAATTGATGTGATTTAAAAACATGACATCACATATTTTTTTATGTCGAAGCGGCTGAACCGATTTGAGTGAAAGTTCAAAACAATGTGTTTCATTTTCATATTGGAATTCCCTGAGAATCCAAAATCTCTCGGAGGTCATATTTTTCACTAATTTTTTCCTCTGGGCCAGTATGCGATTTTTGAAAATTTGAAAATTTGTTTTCTCAGAAGTGGTGCAACCGATTGCGCCTAAAAACTGAACAGTGTCGAATTAGACCATGACACTTGTGTATGCCAAGTTTCAACAGAATTTCCATTTTCGTTTGACATGTGGAGCGCGAACAAAGAAAAACGTACTTTCTCGAGTATGGTGAAATTGAGTCTTCGCTTCGCTCATCAAATAATTGAAAGTTATTTTTCACATTCATGATAATTAGATTGGTGAAATAAGTGTTATTCTGTGACAATTATCAGGACAAACAAAATATATACATATACATTTATATATATATTTAGGATATTATAGTCATGCCATAAAAAATACGCCTTGACTGAGACATAAACATAGCATCCCGAATATCTCGATATTGGATCGTATCTAAGTTTGATTACGAAATAAATTGAAGAAAAAAAACATATACAAAGAGAGGAAGAGGAAAAAAGAGAGAGAGAGTGAAAGAGAGAGAGAGAGAGAGAGAGAGAAGAGAGAGAGAGAGAGAGAGAGAGAGAGAGAGAGATAGAGAGAGAGAGAGAGAGAAAGAGAGAGAGAGACAGAGAGACAGAGAGAGAGAGAGAGAGAGAGAGAGAGAGAGAGAGAGTGAGAGAGAGAGAGAGAGAGGAGAAAACGTGCAATTAGATTAGCGAAAATTCCAGCACCAATATACGAGAAGATGAAAATTAATTCTGGTGCTCACATCATTATTGATTCAAGTCCAAATGACTGTTTCTTAAATTTTAATTGTCTCATTATTGAACTTCTCGTAAATTGTGAAAAATCAAATAGAAATTGAATATTTGTTCCATTTTATGCTCTCTTTCTTTCCGTTCAAACAGTTGGCCGTACCGGTTCCATATAACAAGGAATGTCAATACCAATATCAGCCTTTGCAGGTAGATTTTGCTTTAATTAATTTGTATGGAAACGGCGTATATTTTATTCAACTTGAAATTAATTATGATACAATAATTGATCTAAAACTGAAATAGTGGGTCTAGCTATAGGACGCATTAGTGCTGTGTTGTACATATTGCAAGTTCAAAACAGCCATTTTGGTGGCAATGCTCTAGAGATGTTCTATGTTTTTTTTTTCTCTCTCCAGATTTTTCTGTTCACTACCAGCAGTCTATATCTGCAGTTTGTACGGGTTATCCCATAGCAGTTGCCACCAAAATGGCGGAATTCAGACTGCAATCACGACTCCTGCTGTTCTCTCATGGATTATTGCTGGGCACTGTTTTTGTGTATTGGCATTGCTATTTTGTGAATATATTCTTCATAGTTTTGTGGCTAAATGACTATACCAGCAAATGACATTTACGATTTGTGCTGGTAGGCATTCAAGTCGGAACATTTCCGTGACACATGTAACCCGTGCAAGTCGCGAACAAATACAAAATATATATAAAATTATCCTTCTGATGAAAAAAAGTTGTGCATTACTGCTTCACACAATAGCTCTGTGACTGCTCCTATAGTATTATATAGCTTTCTATTGGATGGAACTGCTATTGTCGACGTTCGATTGACATTGTACGTACAACTTCAGTCGGTGGTTTTTTTTTCAATTTGAATCAATCAAAGTAAGTAATTACGACAATTCAAAAGCTTTTTGTGGCATAAAGGGAATCAATACGTCGAATTTAAGATTAGTTTAAATCATTCTCTAGAGTTTGTATTTGTATTTGTATTTATTTACAGTTTGATTTGATGACAATAAAAAGATTGTCAAAAGTGAACAGCTGAGGATCGAGTGTTCTCTATTATAATGTGATCATTATGCGATATGAAGAAGATAATGATACCTGATACGAATTCGAAAGTTGAAAACATCCATATTTCCTCCGTGTTAGAATTTTGGTATCTCATACCGTTGAAGAGCTTTCACCACAAACTTGATATCTCGCTAAATCGAGTCGCATGCACTTGACAAAAAAAAATTTCAGAATTCTTTTTTTTCTACCTTCGTGTACGTATATAATGTGTTAATCCCCAAATAACCTATCTATAGGTGGGGTCGTTGAAACAAACAAGTCACTCAACTACGACGAACATCACACGTGATATCGTGTGTGCGGAAAAACTATTAGCAATTCCAGAGGAATGTAAAACTTCTCACCTGAGAGTTGATGTAATGCGCTCAAAGAGCATTAACTTAATTAACACGTTTCGCTTTATATGCAAACTTGTGCTGCATTTGTACAGTGCACGCAAAACACGTGAACATAACATAGCTGGCGCCACTTCAACTTTGTGTTTTTATATTGCACATTAACTTGGTCAAGGCCTTATAATCTTATAACTTGAGGGGAACCAACTCAAGCGTAACATTTTCAGTGTCAACGTGACGTATAAACGATCGTAGTGACTTTCCGGATGAACTGATTGTAGTGAAACCACCATTACACCATTTGGAGAAATATCTTATGAAATATTTTTGATCTTTAATACACATTCACAATTTGCTAGATGTTATTTGTATATATATAATGGTACGCGTTGAGGTGAAAATCGATGGCAAACATCGAGTGTTATTGTTACATACAACTGTTCTTTCCATTTTTGTTATCATAGAGTTTGACTCATTAGCATTTCCGACAAATATTGTCTGCACAAGATAGTGCCTTTGTTGATGTTGTATCTTGTACTTTTCTAGTTGATTGATTATATTTATATATTTAAAAACACCCCGGCGGGAACTTTTTGCTTCATATAGACTGGGTCACCTTCATAAAAATTCACGTTTCCAGTTTTCACGATTCAAAATAGTTCATAAAAGATCGTTTCAACACATCTTAAATTATCTGAGAGCTATATTCAGAGCTGTATCAGATTGTAGTGTATTTGTAAGAGAACAGAACGAACACAACAAACGAATTGAACAGAACGTAACAGAACGAATTGTTGGTAACAGAACGAATTGTTGGTAAGAGAACGAATTATTGGTAACAGAACGAATTGTTGGTAACAGAACGAATTGTTGGTAACAGAACGAATTGTTGTTTCTCAGTAACTAGCTGTTTGTACAGCTCTGTAACGCTGTTGCCTTTCCATCAACCATTGATACGGTGGCTATAATTCAAGGTTGTACCAACTGATGATTGAGTATTTGATAATCAATTTTTAGTATGAATATGAAAATGACGTTCGTAACCAAGGGTGATGAGAAGTACAGTCGACAATTATTGTTTAATAATAATAATATATTTATTGTCTCCATTGCGATCCACATAATACTATATAAAACACTTTACATTATATTATTAAAGGATTGATGAGATATTTTATTCAAAACAATAGATATGGTGAATTGCATCTTGATTACGATATTGTTGATTTATTGACAGTTGGTATATTCAAAAATACATTCTTAGCCCACGTCGTCGTGTTAACAAATATTCAATAACAAGCTTTGCCTTGAATAAGTTTTTTAAATTCATTCTCAAATTTTGATGGTGGTTCTACATTTTTCATAGCTTCTGATATGTCATGAAGTTCGAATTTCGAATAATTTGAGTTCACCTGTGTGAGTTTCGACGAGCATATTTGTGGATATGAATCACCGTTTTTCATAATGTCGTGATTGTGAATTTGATTAGATGTTTTGAGAATGTGGATGTTTTTCTCTACATTGATAATGACTTTGAAAATATAAACTGGATAGTGTTGAAATTCCCGAATGGATAAATAACTGCCTACAGTGAGTTTTTGGTTCAGCTCTCACAATACATATATATATATATATATATATATATATATATATATATATATATATATATATATATATATATATATATATATATATATGAATATATATATATATATATATATATATATATATATATATATATATATATATATATATATATATATATATATACATATAACTACAGTTGAAATACTGAGAGAATAGGATTCGTGCAGCCACCACAAGAAAACTGCATCGATATAGAAAAATGAGATATTTCACAAATTCACTCATTAATGGTTGTTTTTAATAATCATAATGAATGAAAATGAATATATTTGCAATATCAAAATGTATCCTGTGCACTTGAGCGAAAGGAACTTCGAAAATACGGGTATGTTTTATTTGTGTTTCATCGTTTTTCTGTAAGATGGTTGGTGGTTCTGTTAACCATACAGGTTCGGGAACAAGCAATGTGTCTATGTGAATCCGCTAAAAACAATGTTAATTGTGTATTAACATATCTGGGCCTATATATTATCTATATACGGCTATATCTATATATTATCATATATTAACGGCTATATCTATATATAGCCATGTATATTAGATTCAAAAAATCAGAAGAGCCGCTATTGGTGTGTAGCATGCTCAGCTGATTTTAGTGTCGTCATGTTGAAAATTATTCAGTGCACCAAAGTGATACCAGGATGCGCCACGGTAGGAATCCTATTCTCTCAGTATTTCAACTGTATATATATATATATATATATATATATATATATACATATATATATATATATAATACGTACCACTCGTTTCTGAACCGTGAAAAGTTTCTTGCACTGGTTCGAAGCTCGCCAAAACTCAATTTCATACCCAAGGTATATGATTCAAATTGTGCATAATATACAATTTTCACTCAAGTTTCATCTGTAGTTCAATCAACCAATTATGAGTTGGTGCAACCGGCTCTTAGTGCTACAAATAACGATCCGTCAAGTGAAACAGCAAAACACTTTAAAAACAAATTTTAATGATTCGTCTGGATCGAGCATTAGTGTGGGCTTATGGAAGCGCTAAAAGATAGCAAAATCATTGTGAGTACATCATTAAAAACATGTTAAGTTTATGCAACTCTTACGTCTCTGCTTAGTGAAGAGGAAATTCAAAAGACTAAAATATTATTTAAAACATTGAAATATGATGAGGAAAATTAAGAAAGGAACGTCATTATATTTGCATCCACGATATGGAACTAGGTCGTCTACCAATATAACAAAAATGAATATCACGATTTTAATGGCAGCCTTTGCATGACCTTCAAATGACAGATTTCAATCAAGCCGCTATATTCATAGGACAATTGGACTATGCCAGCACTTGCGGACGTTGTTGTTGTTGTTGTTGTTGTTCTTTCGCGTGGCCCAAACTAGCCTAAATAACCCAATCCAACTAATTCAATGAACCCAAACCCATCCAATTTTGACCTAAACTGACAAACCTAACCGAACAAACATACTGAACCAATTATATCTAAACTTGAACAAATCTAAAACCTACTTTTGGTCCGACGTGTGGCTACTTCATCGGATTATAGGCCTACTGCCTCATATACTACTTATATCATTCCTATATTACTGACAGTATTACGATATTATCATGGATAATTAACTTCATCATATTTTAATAGTCACTCCGAATTATATTTTTATAGCTGTGGTATCATCAGTGTATAATAGTTTTTCAGGACGAGATTTACGATAAGAAACGCCACTACATCTTTCAAAAGTATAAAAACTAGGGTTGCCCATCTATATGAAGATTTCGAGCGATATCGACAGTTTGATATCGAACATCTATCGGAATATATCGACTTTTCAATTTACAATCAATATAAACAATGTAATATATTACAATCAATAATAAAATATCGAATGAAAAATATCGAAAGGGAAGAAATGCGAGGCTGGACGCCATGGTTTTTGATCAAGAATTATTATTTCAGTTTCAGTTTATTTTCCACCCATTTTACAATATTTTACAAAATAGCATGATTTGTCTCGTGAGATTCAATCCCTTTTTTCAATGAGTAAGTAATTGACAGTGGTAGTTATCTTATAACAATCTTTTACCAGTAGTAGTTATATATTTGGTACTCATACTGGTAGTTATTGAAACATTGTGCACGTCGAAGCTCAAATATCAAATCAAACTCCGATAATATAGAATCGATTGAAGATATCAAAATCTAACAGCAACCATTACGAAAACCCTAAAAATATCTTGTGATTATATGTGATTGAACATGGTGTTTTTACTATCATTTTCATTTTTCTTAGTAGATGACTTTAACTTCCGTGAATACAAGTATGGCACGATATGTTGAGGGTTGGTTAGATTCGCAGGTCGCTCCTCTCGGCATATCTTGAAATATAGGGAAGCTTCTAGGTACTTGTACTAGTGTGACCTGAAGAGTGGAACAGAATTGTACAAGTTCAAAGACCCTACAGCCATTCACATGTTGGTCCACCCAAGCAGCTGCTGATCATAGAAAAGAACGCTCAAGTGTCAGGACTTACCACTAGGGTGTGACACGATTCCAGTTGGAAGTATGTGAATTTTACACTCAACCATCAAGCGTTACCTTATTCGACTGACAAATTCTAAACTTGAATCCTGCCACCGAAACTAAAAGTCCGTAACTGTTTGAGTGATACATATTCAATCCTATGCAATATCACAAGGTCGTATCTAATGAAAGGTCTTGCGCACGCCAATGAAAGCAAGTTAAAAGTGCCGAGGCAGAATATTTTCCTTTCTTTGCTCCATTTTGAACACATCTCTTACTCATCTATTAACGACTATACATAGCGCTTTTCATAGTATCTATAGCAATTTGAGGACCTGTATTTACATCAAAATTACAATTAGTAATTCGTATACACTTTCATTGTTTGAAGCAGAATAGTATTGTATCTTTGACTACACAACAAAATACTCAATTAAATCACTTGTTACCAGTTTTTTGATGGAAATAATGACTTGAATGAGGGTGAAATCGCAAAGATAGGTAATTAACACTGTTCAATACACGTATGATTCAGTCAAGCAATGCGAATTAATTAAAGTGTTCTTTCGATTGAGAAGTGGAACGAAATTTTAATTGTTCCATCCCTTGACTTTAATCAACCCCTAACTCGTTGACTCCGAGCGCTGTCTTTTGTGTGTGTTATTTTCAAGAGCGTATAATTTGTCGTCAAAAACACTGTATTGTTTAGTTAATTTGATTCATGATGATTAACAAGAATAAAAAAGCGACCGAAGCGTGAATGTTTGTCATAAACAAGCATTGTACAAGAATTTCATATAGAAGAATTACTGATTTTCAAATATAATCTCGAATTTTAGGTTTGCGTAGGAGCCGATTCGGCGGAATTAAATTATTTTGTGATAATTCACGAACGGTATGAGATTAATCGAGAATCTAATGGAGGAGAGGGAAAACACAGTTATGCCTAATACCATCAAAATCGTATGAGTACAGACTGTACTTATATAGTCTAATTGTCAAGAGTATATACAGCTGAAAAAACACATTTTTCAACTTTATACGCCTGTATAACTGTATGCTTTTATCTAATCAAAATGGGGTGGTGGGATTACCCTTGTGATGCCCCGTCCAAACGATCCTACCTTTCATCCATAGCCCTAATTAAGGAACAATGATTTTGTATCAAGTTTCGATGTTATTTGAAAAAAAAAGTATACGCCTGACAATCATTACACGATGTAAGATGAATATTTTTAACTTATCACCTCGAAGGTTTCAAAAATATATTTGTTTCCTCTATATTCGAATTTCAATCTCACACACCCTACAGAATGTATTACCAAGAAGACTGCTTTTTGTTGAATTGACTTCCACACACTTTCAAGTAGAGGCACCCACGCCCAACATTTTCATTGTCACCGTCTCATATAAATGATCACAGTAACTTTCCGTATGAAAATATTGTACAGAGAAACAGCTTATCACATCATTTAGAGAAGGATATCATAGAATACTGTCAGAGCATAATAAACATGCACAATAGATCACAAGTTATTCATTCGTGAAATGGTATACGTTGAGATAAAAAATGATGGCAAAAATATCGGATGTCACGGTTACATACAATTGTGATCTTTTGATCTCTGTTATGAATCATTAGCATTTTAGGCAAGTATTGTGTGCATCTCATGATGTATCGATTATACATGGATAGATTATATATGAATATTCCACGCTCCCACGTTTTTGATCAATTATATTGGAGAAATCCTCATGGAGGATATGTTTTGTCCAAGGTAGGTATACGCCTCAAAGTTGAAAATAGGTATTTTGGGATATTTCGCAATATATTCTCTACAAACCCTGTTCCAGCACGAGCTGGTTAATTAAAATGCTCACTTTATTTACCTAAATACTTGACATTATGTTTCAGTTATAACGGTTCAAGTATGACAACTCGATTACAGAAATATTCAAATTATTGGATTTATATTGCAATATCCAGAATATGTCACAAGATGCATATTGGAAGCGATTTGATGAAATGTTGAAAATTTCTCTCTCAAGTCATGTATAAAAACAAAAAATAACTCTCTCTCTCTCTCTCTCTCTCTCTTTTGCCCGCCAAAGAAGAGACGGATGAAAAAAAAAGAGTGGTGGGGAGAGAGATGCCCCCATATCACCTAGCTGTTGGTGGGGTTGCTAAGCACAGCGCCGGTCAGGTGGGAAGTGTGACTATTATCATGTATATGTATGAAGCACTCTCATAATCCTGTCTTACAGCCACATGAAAGTGCTTTTCACTATAGAAAACCATAGCTAACACTTCGATCTACCTTCACGTCAAGTCTTATAGTCTGGCTAATAACTTCTTCTTGTTTTCGCTTGCAAAAGTGAAACCAAACGATGGCTCGATGAAATTAACTCCAATCAAGATGAAGGCACGTCGATTTTCACAAAGATTTTCCTCTGTCATCGAAAAAACACAAGCGCTAATTAGGATTATGTTGACGACTACATTTTCTTTGATTTTCTCCCATTATCCTCTTCTTTCTTGAAGATGAAATTAATATAGTTGCTTAAGAATTTGCAGAATACGAAGAAAATAATATGGCGTAGTAAAAGATGAAAATTGATCGGCCAATTAGAGTAACAATTCCAACACAATTTGATACATTGATCGCAGTGTCAGGAAAGAGGGGTGGGAGAAAGAAAGTGTGAAGGGTTTATATTTGTGTGGTAATTGTATGAGCGAAGCGAAGACTCAATTTCTTCGTACCCGAAAAAATCGACCCGTTTATTTTGTTCTCGCCCCACAGTTCAAACAAAAAAGTTCTTTGATGAAACTTGGCGGGCACATAATGTCATCATCTAATTGATTCAATATAGTATCGGAGCGCAACCGATCCAAATACTTTCGAGAGAAATAATTTCGAAATTTCGAAAATCTTAGTAAACTCGAAAGAGAAAATCTAGGGAAATATTTTCTCCGAATATATTTGAATTTCCATGGAATTTAAGTTTAAAAATGCACATAATTACAAAGTTTACATGAATTGGAGAACCCATTGAACTATTATGTACTTTTTCACATCAATTTGAGCTATTAAAAAATAACTATTGCGGCAATCAACAAGTTGAAACAATCTCAATTACATGACAAAACAATGGCAAAACAAAGTAAATCTGAGTGACAATAATAAACTGAAACCAATCCGAATACTACATCCGGTCCGACAAATAATGGATGGTTCGAATAATATAATAGTTGGAGAGCAACTTACATGTGGTGAAAGAGTGATCCCACCAGTCGGTGTGACAGAGATAGGCCTTGAGGTCGTTGCCTGTTCGACCGACAATGACGTACTGAAGCTCGACCAATAAAGAAAGAGATGCACTTACATGTGGTGAAAGAGTGATCCCACCAGTCGGTGCGACAGAGATAGGCCTTGAGGTCGTCTGCAGTACGACCGACGATGACGTAGGGCGGCGCGACGAGCGTGCGGATCACAAGGAAGACGCTGAAGATGGCCACAATGACGCCGAGACGCTTGAGAAGGTCCATGTCGGTGATCTTCACCGCCTTGGCAGAGCGGACTCGGAAGATCACCGAGATCCTGCCGGAAACAAGAAGAGACAAAGTCGTTCAATGACACTTTTTGGTTTTGTGTCAATGACTTTGTGTCGAGTTTTTGATGTTGATGAAAAAAAAATCCAAGTCGCTTCATGTCGGACAGAAGATAGGTTTCAGATTAGTTTCACTCAGATCAAATCATTATAGGATATATGTACAGTTAGGTCAGATTGATCAAGTTAGTTAGATTGGGTTAGTTAAAGCTGCGCTCAAGAACAACAACAACAACGTCCTTATGTGGTGACCAAGATGGATTGAGGGTTGCGTTTGCCCATTGGAGATGGTGTCCTCACTCCCTATCCCTTCAATGTTAAAAATATGTTCCGATTCACGGTCCACGTTTAAAGTACTATTGACCGTACGTAGATAAGTGATGATAAAAGGAACTAATGTTACGTTCAAGGCCGGCTCGCTGGCATCAAGCTTGCCAGCCCATCAACCGTTTCTACAAAACACCACCAGATAAAGCAGCGATCCATAGTACACAGAAAAGTCCTCACGGTATGGTACGTGTTTTCATGATAAGTGAAGGCACTATCTCCCGGCCGCAAACAAACGCAACCCTCAATGCATCTTGGTGGTGACCGATTATGGGGTCCGATGAATAGCGGCTGCTAAAGATGATACACAATCAGAATGTCTACATCTATTCCTCCATATTCACGTCCGTCGAAGAACTTTGGTGTATGTTATTTCACATTCGTTTCATTTCACTAGTATGGTCGAGAAACCAGTATCCAGGATACAAGGATGAGTATTCGAGCATTGCCGGCACTTTAGAAATAAACGAACGATTACGGTCACAGAAAGTGATCGGGAAAGTTACATCGAAAAAACATCCTGAAGAAAATGTATTGATACAAATGCACTGGAACTGAAAGACAAAATACATTCGCACTCAAATCTCAGTCAATGAGGAAATTGACGGGTAAATGTTGAATTGAATGTTAGGGCTTGGAGGCACGTCGACAGCTTGGTCATTTTGTGCGTAGATTTTATTCAAATATTAATTCAAAATTTGGATCAGACCATTCCATGTTTTCACGATTGTAAATGTTGGAAAATATTCTGCATGAATCCACCCACAGCGCAACATTTTCAGTGTCAACATGACATAGTAACGATCGCAGTGACTTTCCTTATGAATATATATCAGTGAAACTATTTCACATCATTCAGAGAAATATCTTCTGAAATACTGTCGATCCATGATAACTATTCACAATATCTTACGTGTTACATACATGTAACGGTACACAGTGAGGTAACAACTGATGGCAAGAATATCGAGTGATATATCTAGCCACCCAATTTTGATTCTTCAATTTGACTCCTTGGTATCTTCGAAAAATATTGTGTGAAAATATGTATTTGTAAATTACGTTTCTAACACTATTGAAGTTATATCATTTATATCTGTTGAATCTTCCTGGTGGAAACATCTTTCCCTAGGGAGAATGAGGAAGTCTTAAACATAACTTCATCTCGTCCCGATAGCAAACACTCGAACTTGCTTGACTATGTGTTATACAGATCGTTTATCCTGTACATTTTTCTTCTGCCACGTTTACTACCTTTGACACGTTCACGTATACTTCCACGTCACTAATGTGCCACGTTAGTGCTCGAACGTTATTGGAATTGCTAGTGGGGTACCATTTGTCACGATAATGCCAATACCGGTTCAATTCGTCCACTCCACGCTAAGATGCGACAGGAGTGCGCTAGTTTTACATAGACACACTACCACGAGCATCCTTTGTGAAATTGTGCTCTCCAACCTGGGACTTGTTAAGGCAAAAGCTCACGAGTTCCGGGTCTAGGGCGCCAAATATTCGAGGGGTGATGAATTTCCACAACGAAAAACAAGAAATTAGTGTGACCAATATTGAATCCATTCGTATTGTAAGATGTCAATCAACTCATGAATAAAGAGGGGATTAGAAAACAATACCCACTCAAGGCATATTTATCAAAAATCAAATTATCATCCAACTATAAGACTATACAGGGTATGTTGGTAGTGAATCTCTTGTCTACGATTGTACTCGTGATAAATAGGCTTGATGATCGTCGAATTATTATTATTTTCAATTTATTTTTAATCAACTTAAAAATCTTGATATACAATCATTGTTCACCAATTAAGGATGAGGATGAGTTGGTAATGGTTCAAAAGCAATACCCAATTGCTTGTTTTAACACTTCAAGGTGGTCTTGTCACCAATATAAATAATTATCTTCACACCATTTCGAATAAGAACAAGGAACTTTGACACAAGGACTGCGCTGTTTGTAACCATACTTTTTGCCGAAAATGAAAGTCTTTCAGTTAGACCGCAACGCAATATAAAGTTTACCCGTTTTAGTGATTTTCGGGCATTTAATTATACTAATTAGAATCATTCGACTGATTATGAATAATTATGATTGTATGAACAATTAGAAAACTAATTATAGGTTCAAACTGATTGTATGCCATGCTTCACTGTTTTTAGTTTAATGAATGAGGATTTTGAATAAGTAGGCATATAATAACTTGATGAGAGTTGAAATTTTCATACCATATCATTCATCCAAGTCTTGACTTTATACCTTACAAATGGTATCATCGTAAATTTTGTATAGAACTGTAATTTTTGATCTGTCACCTCTCTATTTCAATACCTGAATGAGGTCAAACGGAATTTATGAATGGATAAATAAATAAAGATTGAATTGAAGAGTCGACTTAAGCTTCAACAGCTTTATAACTCACTAATGAGGTGAAACGAATTGCAAAGCATTCAAACCGATACCTTATTTCCGCATGGAGATCGTTCCATAATATCATTTCGTATTTCTGTAGCGAAGATATACAATTGTATTCAAGAAAGGAGAAGGCTTCCACCATATGATGAAAAACACAAATATAGAATATATTGGGATGACTGTTGTATTTTAAGGTCATTGTAAGTTTTCAAGTCAAAGTTAAGGATGAGAAATGTAACTTACAATAGTGTGTCAGCCTAAAAGTTGCGGCGAGATTATAAACTTTTCGATGATTTTATTAATTTAATTGGTGAACACCCTTCTACTTCTGTGTGAAAGTTTTGTATCGACGGTTTTGGGGTAGCGATTAATAATTGATTTTTTTTTATGGATAGAATTGGACCGTGAATTTGAAAATTTGAAAATTGTGAAATAATTTCGGAAATCAATTTTGGATCATTTCGAGCACATTTTGGAGAAAACTTGAATTTCTGTATCGATGTTTTTTTGCTTCAATATAGTGTTTATATAGTGTATCTACGTGTTTTATTTTTCTCGTAAGTATCAAGATTCATGAATTTATATCAGAAAACTTGAAATAACACAATATTTGTTTGAAAAACTTGAAAACTGTCAAGAACCCAAAATGTGTTCTATCATTTTTATTCAGTAGTCAAAATAGCGCAAAAAATATCCATAAGAAAAGGCAAACTGACACTTCCAACCCAAACCGCTGTCAAATTCCAAAGTTGACACTTTCTGAGAATTTTTCTTCTCCGCCAATTGGGAAGCGAGGTGAATGAATTGAACAATTATTTTCCCGATAATGAACAAGAAAATGTGTATGTTTCTCGTATCCTGCAATGAAGACGGCCATCTACCAATTCTCATGATAATCTTAATTTTTCGGTACAATTCGCTACAAATTTTATAGATCGCAAACCTCGTCGTGAAAAAGAGGCCCCTGAAGAGAGTATACCGGAATAAAGTCGACTCGGTTGTATGACATGGGTCTCGATGTCCAACCTTATACTTGAGCCCCAACCACATTTAATTGAAAAGTACCTCAAAGCCCATGTCATACGAGTAAGTACACGGTATTCAACGCCCCCCCTTAAAAATTATGATAACCTGAAATTATCAGTCATAAAAATATAATGGTGAGATTGGTGTTTGTCAGACGACCTTCTTCTATCAAGAAAACTAGTCGAACAGTTTCATGGCCGCTTTCATCAAGTACATTTTGATAGTATTATTCTGAAGTTTTTTGTTTGAATGGTTATTTTGTTAACTTTTGAAAGGATCTGACAGGATACACATGTAAGTTTTCCTTCAAGGCTTTAGAGGAATTTCAACAATGTGTACACATAGAGGGCGTAGCTCTGTTGTACAAAAATGTCAATTGAACATTACTTTCAAAATATTTTAATTTTAATTTTTAGCATCTCTTCACTTTCATAAAATGTCTGAAATCCAAACTCAATTTTACTGAACCAATGTAAAAGTGATAAAACCTAATGAAATATGGAAATACCTCTTCAATCAAACTGACCTGGAATGATTAGTATGTTGGTTATATTTTAAATCTTCATGAGAATAATTCAATAAAAAATTCAACAATGATCTAGGGAGACACGTGTAGATACCTTTCAGTACGACATTTTCACGAAGGTACTTGATATATCTTTCAAAAACATTGAACAAAAACGATTCAAACAGAAACCAGAAAAGCAAACACCTATTTTTTATATTGGGTTCTAACGACGCACTGTAAGCAAACGCCTTTTCAATACATTTTTTATATCGTTCTCAAACCAACTCGCGATTCATTCTCATTTGTATAAAACATGGAGTTTTTCCAACTTTTTGCCATCCCTAAAAAGTTATCGAATACTCCTGTTCGCTTTCATGTGCCAACCTTTGACCTCACGTCCCTGTACGGCTATGTCAATAGTTATTGTTCTATTCCATACGATACCGCTGTTATCATATCGCGTACGTTAAATCATCGCTGCAGAAACAGCGGTCGACGTGTAAACATGCACTTGGCAAATAACCAGAATATACTTGCACCTAGGTTCCGATTGACCGTCCCCCCTATCCCACATCACTAGCGCACGGGTGGTTCGATCCTTCATTGCTCGTGTTAAACTTATATCCACAAGAGACGAAGGTTACGAGCGACCGTTCCTCCTATCAAACAGTACTAGCGCAAGGGTGGTTCGCGTCTTCATCTTTCGAGAATACGAGCATAACTTTTGTTATTATATGACAGTTTAAATAAGCAATAATAACGGTCATTTTGAGCACCCTCCTCTGGGGGTATCCACTCCCCCTCTCTTCCCTCTCCTCATCGTAGCTCATTCTCGCACAATAAAGCACAGTTTCAGCGCATTTATACATACATAGTGAGAATAAAAACAGGAATAAAAGTTATAATTATCTAAATTATCCGGAAAAGTAACGGATTTCTCATACGTTGAACACAGACCTCGCTTTCAGAGCTGTTTTAATCTAGATAAAATACTTTTATACGGTTTAATTTTATTCAACCCTAGCATTAAATACGAATTTTATTAATTCATATAACTTTACGTCATGTTGATGAATGTGTTCAACTGTTGGTTCAATTGAAGATAGCGGAGAATCACAGCTCTTCTAGTAAATGTGGGTAAACGTATTCAGGATTGATTGTTTACTATCGTTTTCTTTAGACTAGCGCAAGCAAGACGCAAGACATCATAGTACTATATATATGTACCGATCATCACGAAGAATTGAAAATACAATTTCTGGCATAACTATTTCATATTACTGCAAAATATACATGGTTATAGGCCTATGTTATCCTATGATCATCCTGATATGCTCACTTTATTAGTGGAAAAATGAGCAAAAATATAAGCTAAACTCATAATCAAACATGGGCCTAATATACATTATGCAGTGGTAGTATTTCATCAACGATAGATAAATTACCCGAATAATATGTAATGTTGTGATGTTGTGGTTAACATTTGAGTTTTCATTGATTTATATTGAGTTTAACGACGCACTGTGCTGATTACCAAGATGTATTGGCGTCGGTGAATGAAATGGGATGGTGAGATGATGGGTTATTCCATTAGGTGTTTTTGTATAGTAGGAAGGAGTCGGTCGTGGCATGTTAAACCATCTCAGTATCAACCTGAACGACAGAGGGAAACCACGAAAAACCCCCGTCACGATGATCGACCATGGCGGAAATCGAATCCTGGTCTCCTGAATGACGGTTCAGTATGCTAGTCACTTGACCACTCGTCTCAGTACGTTTGAGTTCTCAATCTGTATTTACTTGCGTTGTAAAACTGTTGTGGAACGTCAACCAGAGTGAAGCTAAGTTGAGCAGACTGAAGGAGTGGTGAAATACGATTTTTTTTTAGATGGGTTACTTCTTTAGATACACATCATCTTAGTCAAACTCTATTCTAATTGACTAAAGAGATTCATCAAGTAAAACATGACATGGGATAGAGAAAAGTGAATACCGACCGGCACAGGTAGCTGAGTGGTTAACGCACTTGCTCCATGTGACCCGGGAGGCAGTGGACATGTCGGACCCGGTTCGATCCCCGCTACCGTCCATCTTCACAGGGGTTTTTCGTGGTTTCCCTCTGTAGTCTGGACTAATGCCGGGATGGTTCCCACAATATAAGCCACGACCGCTTCCTCCCCACTCTACTTCCCATTACCCATAAAATCTCCATCTCATCATCCCATCATCTCATTAGTCATTCATGCGACGCCAATAGATCTTAGTCATCATAACAGTGCGTCGTTGAACCCAATATAGTGGATACCGATTCCGATATGATGACAAATAATTATAAACATTATCACGTACTATTACTTGAACAAATAGCCCATTCGTGGCTCTAAATGGTTCATAAACTACTCAGCCAAATCAGAAGAAGTAATTTTGATGTCCCGTCTACCGCTTTCGCCGAGTCACCTTTGGCGAGGTCAAGCCGTCCATTTTTCATAGCAATGACAGTGTGCGTAGGCTAGTTTCCCGGCGACACAGACTCACAGAACTGGGTAACTATATGTATAATTTCAGCCTTGAGAACCGGGTTGTAACAATCTTTGCACTCACCTCCAGGTCTTCAGCATGAGAGCACCGTACGTGAGCGAGAAACCGATCTCCCTCAGCCAGACTCGCACCGTGCAGGTGTAGATGCTTGGTCGCGGGTACATCACGATCGTCTGGAAATGACAGAATACAAACAATTAAAGCTAGGTTCCCACGACGATTCTTTCACGTGACGTCCGTCAAAATTTCGGACGGCATCGTTGGTATAAAATAGATCACGTCTTTCCCATATACCGCATTTTTCCCGTCACAAATGTAATGCGTTCTATCGGCAAAAACTATAACTTTTCTAAGGCAACCATCGAAATCAACGAGTCAACATGACACTATCTTAGGCAGGTTTATTCTCTAATTGCCTTGATGAACATTTCGAGATCGAAACTAATCATTGAGAATTAATAATTGTTTATATAACCTCAAAATATAAAACAGCGTGTGATTTTGCTCGCGATTATAACAGTAATATCGAAATAAAACGGAAATGCGACGATGCGATCCTACATTCGACTGTTGGTACTCTAAACGACATCCGCAAATCGTCCCGTCCCGTCCGTCAAAAGTTGAAATTGGCTCTACTTGGACGGCAAAGAATCGTTCCCTCTCTCCGATGCATTCTCTAGCGCGTGATTGGTTGAAAGTTGCCGTCGGCCGAAGTTTTGACGGACGGGGCGTGAAAAAATCGTCATGGGCACCTAGCTTAACTGGCATCCTTCGTGCAATCGAATGGACGGACAGTGTGGCTATACACGTTGTGATACCAACATACTTCACCTTGATATAAAGAAGTTGTACCTACTCCCATTTTAATAACCTGACCAGTATTTTGTGGTTTCTTGCGGTCAATTCAGAGCCAAAGGTCCCACTTGCCTGTGGCGATTTAGCAGATTCCCTCGTGAACTAGAAGTGGGATTAGAGTGGCTAGGATACCGGTGGCATTTTATAGCACTGTTGATAGCGCACCAAAATGTATGGTAGCCGACTAATTAATGAAATGAAAATATAATAAATGAAAATGAAGAAGAAATAATGGACTGTATAATTGAGTTGAAGACAGTGAGTTCTTTAAATAATAACAGTTGAGAGAATTGCCGACTTGGCAATGGTAAAACAATGCGTGAATACGCCTGAAATAGCTGCCACGCAAAAATAAATATAAATTAGAAAAAATGGTGGAATGATACTAATTGACCACTAGTGATAGGCGAGGCTTATCGGTAGGTTACCTAGATCTATACTTTATGTGGGCATTTAGAGATACTCTGATGGGTAATGTAAAATTACCCATATAACAAATAGCCCATTTGATTGGATGTTTTGTTTTGTGACGTTTGTGGGCGGGTCAATCACTAGTCGTCAATTGGGTTTGATATTTAAAAGTGTTAGTTGCGCTACAGGCAAGTGGGATCATGGACTCAGATTCTTAACCCTAAAATACTTCATTTGGAAGACGCGAGTCGGTACACCTTCTCTATATTATGATGAAGTATATGTTAGTATCAATACATCGTGAAGGCTACATACCATTTCATCGAAATCCCATTCGTTCGAAAAACCGAAAGTTCGACAAACCAAATGTTCGAATTGTCGATGAAATTAATGTATTTTCGAAGATATGAGGTTTCGATGATTTTGTCTGTCGAACAAATTTACTGACGGTAAAATGTTTTTCCGAAAATATGGGATTTCGAACGATGGATTTATCGATGATTTTGAGTGCTACCGACAGTGTAGTTATACTGAGACGAGTGGATCGGTGGCTAGCACACTGAACCGTCGTTCATGTATTATTGTCGAGCGCATACAGCTGACATTTTCACACATGACAATTAGGCGATGTGAGTTGGATAGTTATTAATCATACCATCTTGATGGTATTAAAACTCTCTGTATTTTCACCGTATTCGAATTTCGATATCTTATAGGCCTACCGTTCGAAAGTTATCCAAACAACTGATATTTAGATAAATCGACTTCAATATACTTTTAATAATCACATTTATTATTCGTGAAACTAGAATTCGATTTGATATCGTTTTTGTGATATACTTTTAAAAATGTTTTCAACATAAATTTATCTTGTGCAGGTGTTTGTGGAGATGATTTGTTAAAGTTGAAACAACGTCTTGTTGTTCACGAAAAATGCAGAACAATAGAATGATTTACAATGTTGTCGAAACTAGCAAGTATACACAACTTTTGATATGAAAATGTTATAGGTTACTTTTACATATCTTATTACAAATTGGAAAGTTTTGTATGGGGAAAAATGAAAGAAAAGCCAAAAAATGTATCTATAATACATATAAAAGATTCCTGTCATCCATAAACAACGTTTATCATTCATAACAAATATGAGAATGTGTTCATAGAGATGAAAAATGAAAAAGACAATATGGAAAAAAACGAATTCAAAAGTTGAATTGACTTTCTAATAGCGCATGCAGCATAACATCTGGCCACCAAAGCAGGTGTTGGATGGAATAAATAGTGGAAATATGAAATATGAAATACGAGGTAGATATTCCGAAGAAGAAAAAAGTAGTATTCCAAATCGAATCCCATTGAGAACAACAATAAAATGATATTTTTATTTTGTATGATTAATGGAAAGATATGTGTAAAATGGAGACAAAACGTGGTGCTTGGCGTTTAGAGTTATTGCCATGGTGCGGTGAGAGTAGAAATTCCAATATAATAAAAACAAAATCAATCGGGTTCTGATGTTTTTCCTTTTTCATATAAACCGACTCATGGCACATCGATTGAGTTTGAAATAGTTGATCAGTTTTTTTTAGAAGAGTAACGCAATTATTGGTTCGAAGCTCTTTTTCAATAATCGTGAAACATTTTCAATATAGTTTTGATATAGAAAAAAAGACTTCATTATTCCACGATCTCATTACTTCAAAGTAGAGTAACGTACGCAACATGTGTCGTGCGCATTGTTGAAATGAAGAAAGATATGAAAACCATTCTTAATTTTTTCTTCGAATCGACTCATGAGAAGATATCTAAAAATGTGAAGTTGTTGCTTTCGAATTAAGAAAACACTTGTCTATCTTCAGGAAAACTTTTTCAATTTTTTCCATGAACCATTTTCATTATTCTTGCCCCAAATCTCGAATTGTTTTTTTCCCAAAAACATCCAACCAACTTGGCCCAAAAATTACATCGTTACAAATTGGACATTCTCGCATCCAAAAACAGTTCCACATTGACCAATTAGACCGTCCGACCCATCGACCCCTTTTAAGCGCGCACAAAAAACAAACATACAAACAAGCAGAGAAACAGCCATAAGAATAGCATGAAGGTCTTCTCTAATGTTTGACTAATCAAATATTCAATTATGTTCAAAGAACAAAAAAAGTCTTAATTTACATAAATTGTAAATGAGCTCATGCTTTGTCAAATAAAAGTTCTGATGATAAGAAATATACAGACTCTCTAGATAGGCAGGAAATTGTTTTTCAGAATAGAAAGTTGTTAAGGAAGTAATATTCAATAAGAATAGAGAACGAACGGAGAAGTAAGTCGATGAGTGGAGTGAATTTATGTTATTATAGGCATTCAGGTTGAGAGAAGATAACGAAACACAGAACCTGTCAGGAGCTTTCATGTTATAGACAAGATGAATAAGTTACATTTCAATACGCATAGTTCATTAACTCAAGACAAAGAAAACACTATTGAAATACATGGAGTAGCAATGGAAAGTCATACCAAGACTAAGACTCATCTGAGACTTGATTATACATCTGACGAATATTTCAAACAAATCTGTGAGTATGCATTGGAATTGAATTTCTCATTTTCATTAATGCTAACAGGAAAAAGAGATATCAGATATGAATAAGTTGATTCGGCAAACTCACGTAGAGCATGATGAAAAATAGTTGATATACACTGTAAGGGCTAGTGAATATGTTGACGAGAGCTATACTAAAGTGGTCGATACACTTGCAAGTCTTTGGAAGTGAGAAGTGAAAGTCGGCTCCAATACCGTCGCTGATTGTTGCACGGCGACAAAATGACCGACTCGAAAGACTCTTCAAAAGTCTTTCAGAAGTCGAGCATTGCTCTACAAGTGAGAGCGAAAAGTCAAGCAAAACCAAAGAGTCGAACGTGATTAGTCCATTTATTTGACGTTGATTATAATACTCTCAACATTTGACTGCTATTATTGTGTTCCCTTCCTTGCTGTTTATAGGTTAGTTAGTTAATTTGTTAGTTAGTTTGCAGTGAGCCACTTGTACCAATAGGTGACGTCAAACGAGATGCGATGGACTTGTCACTTCTCACTTCTCACTCGCGCTTTTCACTTGCAAAGACTTGCAAGTGTATCCACCGCTTGACAAGACAGTAATTTTTATGGCTGATCATGGGATCCCCGTGTACTACACCTGTATTCCCCTTGCATACGCTTGCAATCAGTACCACTGCTCGCCACTGAAGTAAAGGCCGTGATGACTGCTCGGTAGCAACATAATCCAGCTTGCCTGAAGGACTTTCTAGCGAACTGCATGTTTCAGTTGAGGGGGTTAGAAGAAAAGTGGTTTTAAAATGCTTGGTAGCAACACAATTCAGCTTTCCCGTAGGACTTTCTAGTGAATTGCATAGGTACTCCATGTGTTACAGTTGAGGGGGTTAGAAGAGAGTGGTGTTGAAATAGTGAGTGTAGGGTAAAAGTGAGGATCATTTTTATTTCAATATTGCACGGCATGTCTTGGTAGTAGTAGGCTTCTATCTTTTGTTCATGATATAACTTTCAAAGAGATTCTGTTTCTGAAATTGAGGAGACGTACGCTTCTTCTATCAAAAATTCAAATTCAAATTCAAAATTCATTTTATTCTGTTCCAAGAATTACATTGTACATGGATTGGTATACAAAACAAAAACGAAACAAAAATAATATAGAACAGAAGCCCGCTTAAGAATCTAATATTCTTGTGTGCGGGCTGACAGTGTGTTATAATACAATAATAGATTTTTAGTAGCTGAAAATTTAGGAAACAAAGACATGAAATGAACAAATAGGTGTTAATTATATAATTGTAGTAAAAGATTATGGAATTATGAACCAAGGACATATTCCTAACAAGGAAAACGCAGCACGAGCGTTGCAAGATGGATGAGATATTCATTTGAAAGTCACTTCAAAGCTATATATACCTTCGTTGAAATGATTCAATCCTATTCACTCACAGTCTTCGTTAAAGCCAACTTATTAATCATCCCTAGCAAACTCAAATCTCATTAAATTATGTATTTTACAGAATACATGAACAAGGAAAACGAAGCATACGCGTTGTGAGGAGGGCGATATACGCACATTAATATTGAATGTAATGGAAAGCTATACACACTCCTTGATTTTGAAACTGTTTTGTCACAGCCGTCCAGTTTTATTCATTGCATATTTTTACCGTGTTACGCTTTAATTGGTTCAACCGGTTGCTATTATTTCTTGATAGCTCTCTTAATCACTTTGATTGATGGGAAAGAAATCAAATAGGCTGATCCAATTCTTTGTTAACCTTTGGAATATTGTGTATCTTTTTTGTGTAGAGGTTTGGACATGTCCGAAACAAATTTCATCTTTAATTTTCCTCCTCTGGGTAATACTTATGGAAATGTACAGGATTTCAAAACTTTTTTTCTCAAAAAGGGTTTTGACCACCTCTGAAAAGTGGTTCTGAAAACTAGACAGTGTCGATAGCTACCTGATGACGTATGTGCATGCCAAATTTCATAGAATTTTGTGCTTTCGTTCAACTTGGTGAACTTGTTTACCAAGAGAGAAAAATTAATTTCCAAGTGCGATAGAATTAAGTCTTCGCTTCGCTCATCCATTTATTTATCGTTTCGGGTACGATCAATCAGGAGACCGGAGCACGATTCCCCGGCGTGATCGACCCTCCTGACAGAAGTGCTTAAAGAGTCTTATCTTAGGACCAATATTGGTCCTAAACTCAGTCAAACTCAGTCCTAAAGATAGGATTCTTTGTGAATCTGGGCCCAGGTTCATATCGGGATGGTTCCTCAACAACAGGTCACGACCTACTCCTTCCCACTATCCAGAATCACATGGTAAAATAACCTATTGAATCATCTCACGCATACCACCCTGATAGATCTTGGTCATCAATGCCTCGCTTAACCCCATAGAATTAACACGAAAATTACGAAGTATCATTCCAATGGCTGTATGGCATTCTAACGAAATTTCCACTCTCGTCATTTTACATCGGCTTTGCTAATTCATAAAGCTTCCTATTTCCATCATAACGATGGAAGTTATATTATTTGCACTCTGATTTATCTTCAATCTTTCGTTTTTCACTAAAAAAAAAACTGTTTTTAATTATCTTTTTTCTACTCACGTTCGCGTAGCCCCAGTGAGGCGTGTCGGAGGGGGATAATACGTCTCCATGGTGATACATATTGCATGGAATTTATTATCGAGTACAGATTAGATTCGTATGTCGCTAATAGCCAATGAAACGCGTTGAAACTAGTTTCGAGAATAGGTGGCTCGAACGATTCGTCAGGATAATGGAATCCCAGAGAATTTCACATTGAACGAATGTTTGCTATGCATGACAATTTTTTGTTTGATATTGACAGCTTAATACAAAGTCATTGATCGTACGATCGTTTGGACGGCATCACGAGATAGATCCTGTATTATCCCAAAAGCAATAGATAGATGAGCGAGGCGAAAACATTCATTCTACTTGACGAAACAATCAGGTTTGTTTTTTCTTGTGATTCATGTACGTGGCATACAGGACGGGTGAAGTAACTAATCGATATACTATTTTTTTCGGTAAATTGGTGTCACAAAAGG
Source organism: Brachyptera risi (assembly GCA_964007535.1). Lineage (NCBI taxonomy): Eukaryota > Metazoa > Arthropoda > Insecta > Plecoptera > Taeniopterygidae > Brachyptera > Brachyptera risi. The sequence goes on from OZ023326.1 coordinate 15,921,577, forward strand.
AAATGCTGGGGTATTAAGGAGTGAAATTGGTTTGATGAGTTTCTTGAAACCAATTCAGAAACATTGAAAAGTTTCTATAAGAATAGAATTGGGTAGAATTTCCATCTCTCAGTTAAATCCGTTTTAAATGAAATTTGTATCGAATGTTGATACTGTCCTGATACATATCAGCGCTGAATTTGAAAAAAATGTGTATCTGTTTTCGAGAAAAAAGTTATCACATTATCACTTTTTTACAAATTATTAAAAAAATGACTGATATTGAGATTGCAATTGAGTCAATGAGTTAAATCAAGAATGGAATTACATGAAATGAATGAATGAATGAATGAATAAATGAATATGAAGAAGGCTCATCATTTTTGAAATCAGAGTGGATATATGCGACTTTCGAGTACATTTCTGAAATCAAGCTGTGTGTATAACTTCCGAGCCTATTCCATATAAATATTTTGCTCATTTAACATCGCATAAGATGTGAATTCATAGTTGAATGTAACGTATCTCATTTGAAAACTGTGATAATTCAACGTGAAATGAATAATTGAAACATTTTGTGAAGAAAAAAAGAGCCACCGGTCTCATTATCTCCGCATACCTTTTCTACCATCTCAACCCGTGATTTGCTGTATGTGTGTGGTACTAAAATACAATGACAGATTTCTTTGTTATTTATAAAGCCAAATCTCTTCATTTTCTCGAAACATGAAACTAGATGACTTTCTTTCTTTACAACTTTCTCATTTTGATGGATATATACTAATAACACGCACCTTCCGTTTCCACGTAAAGATGTGTCGACTTGTTTTTTGTCACCTGCAGGGTGTTTAGTCAACAGATTCTAATCCACCCGCCCACCCACTTTTCGCACACACCATTCTTCCACCGTAGTATACATTATTATTTAAAGCCTCACGCCTTCGGAGAAGATTAAGTCTTATCTCTCTTCCTGGCTCGCCGGCTTTTCGTTTAGAATTATCTCTTTCGAGCTCAGCGTACTTCACGGCATGGATTGGAATATAACACCTTATATAGTAATCACAGTGCAAACAGAGAAACGACCGACAATATTCGTGCGCACAGAGTACGCAGAGACGGCCTAGGTCGTAACTAAATCATTTCAAGGAAGAAGACAATGCATATTTCATCCTGAATCTTATTGGCTGACATAGGCGTGCTCCACCGCGTGTGTATATATACATGAGTATATGTAGCCGTATGTTATGAGTGAAAATGATAACATCCTAAATCAATATAATCTTGAGTAGAACCAATCTGAAACCTACTTACACTTCAACAAATAAAGCCACTTCGCAAGCCATTTAACAACTCATTTCACAAATCAGTAAGAAACGAACAAGTGAAAGCGTTATTTTTATTCCTTTTTACCCATGAATCTGTCACGCAGAAAGAGACACGGGAAAATAAAATTTGAAAAGCATCCTTCAAATGTGAACTCGACAGTGCAACTTTGATTTGTTTGTTTTGAGTTGAGATGTGTGTTATGCTGGATGAGTGTTTTTTCTGCTACTAAAAGGAAAATCGAAAGTGAAAAAGTATCTCCACTCAAGTTATACAATGAGGTCGATCAATTTTTTTTACCATCTACAGAAAATACACCCAAAGAAATACACACAACTCACAGGGAAATAGTATTTGTGTAAAACTCTTGTGAAAAATAGGTTCATTTCCAGCTGGCTGAGACAGCGCAACGAGAACCAATCAACGAGAAAGTCGACGCCACACAAGAACAGTATGTCTGTTATGAGTATACTGAGTAGTATATAATGTGGGTTATACTAAAAAACCAAAATGGTCTGTCAACACTGTAGAAATAACACTCTTTTTCCTATATTGCGCTAAGCGTTGAACGTTTAATTACAATAATTCATAATCTCTTGTTGCATATAGAAGAGAGAGGAGTGAATATACATATCCATGCAATTTTTTAGGCCATCATTTTTCTGTCTACATTGAAGCTAGTCTTTTGTTGAACATCTCTCGTACGAATCGATACAAGTAGTACACTATTCAATCAAGTAAAGGTTGAGGATCACAGTTATGCGATTTTTAATATAATTTTAGCATCATTCACCATGCAATACTAGAAGATCCAGCAGTTCATACCATATGCCACATCGTATGTTCATATGAACATATGCCACTCATTTCTGGAGAGAGTCTGTATCAGTTGTTTTTTCATTTAGCATTTATTCGAGATTTTACAAAATATCAGTTTTTTGATGATCACTTTAGAACAGTGTGAGATATCAAAATTCTAATGAGGGAGGGGGGGAATGATTTGTTTGAATATGATACGTATAATTTGATATAAGTTGTCAATATTCAACTCATGTGCATAATTGTTGAACGTAAACAACTTAGAAAAAAAAATATATATATATATTATATGTATCTGGCTGTATACGCTTTAGATGGATTTTTGATATCTCACACCGTTCGAAATCTATGAAACTGAAATTTCGTTGAATCGACCCCCGTGCACTCTGAAAATGAGAAGTTCAATCAATCACAATTAGCTCCAACGTTCGTTCTTACGGAATGGCGAAACAAATATCAGGAAAAGCGCAAAATACAGTGAGATTTTTCAAGACTGAAGAAAAACAATTGATGCTTTCAAAATATTATTCTTGTCTATTTTATATTCTCCCTCGTGAATTCATATGTTTTTGTGTGTAACGTCATGGTTAAGCAGTGTGAGAAATCGCTAGTGACGTAGAAGTGCACGGTTCTGGAATACGAGATTCGTTCGAGGCGCATGCGCAACAAGATGAACAGAGCGAGCATCAAAATATGACTATGCACATAAGTATTTTTTCATAATGCAATTCAACGTCACACTGTAATGACAACTGAGATGTATTGGCGTCGGATAAATGATTTTTTTTTAGTTTTCATATGAATACAACTCGAAATCTATAGCAATTGTGAGTCAATCAGTGATAAATTTCATATTCTGTTTTTCCAGTGATTTCAACAGAATTTATTTCTTCACTCCAGCACTGATCAGTATTGGAGCAAGAATGTATTTATACATTATTCACACTTCTTTACGCCATGAACCAATTTTGACATTTATTTCAACATCATATTGACTTGAATGAAACGATTAATATAATACATCGCCAAATAATTTCATTATATTATATACTTATGTGTCAAAAAATTGTAACTCACTTTAAATTTTCATTGTTCATATATATATATATATATATATATATATATATATATATATATATATATATATATATATATATATATATATATATATATATATATATGAATATTTTTCATTTTTTTTACTCACATGAAATAAATCAATACATTCATCAGAAAGAAATGAAAAAATATGATACACAAAGGATTACTAGGATGGAGAAAAAATATTTTGAATTTTCGATTCACATCTTAATTGGTATCTTAATAATTATTGATAACCAAAAGAATATGCAATGATTCGGCAGGAGAAAGTGACCGGAAAAACTACTTGCCTAATATATGAGTGTTAAAATGGAATTTATATTGCTTGAATTGGTTATTCAGTTCATTTCGATATACTGTCACACTGAAGTGCAATGAAATGCACCATGCATAGAATGCATTCAATTTAGACAGGGATCACAAAGAAGTACTAGGAGAGGGTTACGAATGGAAATGGAGAGATTGGATAGAGAAGAAGGGAAATATGGATTCATCCAAAGAACGACGCGGGAACGAAATGAATCGGAAGAAGATATAAAGAATATAACGAAGATCAGTGTTTCAAGAAGAGAGCTGAGAAAAAATGAACAATGAATAATTTTATTAAGTGAGCTATGTTTGTTTGTTTTCCTTTAATTCAATGAGAGTAATCATTACCGCCTGTTTTAAGAACAATCTGTAATGAGTAAATTAAATACGAGAATAAACCGAATTGAATGTGTTAATTCTACCCAGACAAATTAACGTACGGCATATTATGCTTGTTGATCAACATTTAGAATATGTTTCCAATTTGATGGCGTTTACCATACTCCAGTAATCAAGTTTAGTTTCTAGTATAGTATATAGTCTGCTCATGAAACGTATTATAAATGAAAGTATTCTGTATCCAATTACATTTAATATCTACCATTGCTATTGAAAATCGTAGTAATTTGCTCTAGCGAGATTGTGAGTCCCTTGGCACTCACTACATCGGATAGCAGCCAGTTGATATTGTATACAATAACCCTCGTAAAGTACAATCACAAACTGTCGTTTAACCCCGTCGAGTAAAAGTCCTACCAGTGAAGTCAACATACAGAGTAAAGAGAAGTGATATTTACTTTGGAGATAACATCTTTCCAGCAAGTCCAATTGCAATGCAAATAATGTGTGTACATACATCCAATATCCTTAAGTGATTATTGTTGGTTCAACGACCCCACCAACAGCTAGATTATTTGGCGGTACGATTAGGTAGGTTATTATGAAATTATAAAACGATGATAAGTGAAAGGACGTCCACAAAAACTTATGCCTTATATGCTGGACTCGAACCTGCGTCCAAGGGTGACTTCAGTTTCTAAAGCGGTGCTTTAGCTGACTGAGCTATGGAGGGCGGCGTGAATATAGGCCTGGATATCTGTACACAGAACAATACTACCAATGTGAATAATAAGTTGCATTAAAGCTGATCCTAATTTGAATGCTTTTCATTTAATGGAGCTCATGACCTAATTTTTCTTTCTTATCTAGAATTTTGTTACACCTCTTTTCAATAAACTAAGAACAGATAGATTTTGATGATGAATGGAGTCAATTGTGAAATGTTGTTTCATTAGAACATTATATTCCTGATGAAATAAATAATTTTCATATTCAAACCCTTTGAGAGTACATGGCAGCCGATTAAGCGAAATATCCGTTTTTCGATGATTATTTTGAACGGTATCAAATATAAAAATTTCAGTACAAAAACAATCGAACTTATATCGTCTGATTGTGAAACGCATACTAGCTGAATGATGTTCTTCTCACTGAGTCTATTTGATGATGATGCTGAATAAGTTGAATTATTATCAACTTATTAGATGAGCGTAGCGAAGCTTTCCATTTCACACCCTGAAAAAAATGGGCTTCGTTTTTTTTTTTTTTTTTTTTTTTTTGTAACACCTTTTGTATACACATTTTTTTTTGTACGCGGCATACAGGTCAGAGAAATGAATTAATCAACTTGAAACTTTTTCTGAACGTTGGTGTCATACCACAATAGGTTGGGATTGTTATTCAGAGGAATCGGTCGCAAGATTTTTCCGGAAAATAATCGGAAAGTTTGGAAAATCCTCATAAGAATAACCCGGAGGAAAAATACTTGAAAAACAAGAATTTTTCAAAAGCTCTCAAATTCTCACAGAATATGAAAAATACTATTATACACCTTTTCAGAGATTTTCACAACAATCGAATGAGAAATAATGAAGAAAACGCAATAAACGTGTACATTTTATTGAATATTTGGATCAATTGGTTTTGCAAAGTGTTTATGCGACAGGTTGCAGGTTACTATAAATATCAACAAGTTGCAGGTGAGGTTTTTGAACGTTTGAAGTAAGTCAAGGTTTGTAGATGTAAATTGAGCTGACAAGTTATTTCTCATTCTAGATTGCCATACTTCTAGGCTCATCTCACAACGCGCATCCCGCGTTTTCCTAGTTATTATTTTTTTTTTTTTTTAATAACATCGAAACTTGATACAAAATCATTGTTCCCCGGGGAATTAAGGCTAAGGATGAAAAGTAGGATCGTTTGGACGGGGCACCACAAGGGCGATCTTACCACCCCATTTTAATTATTTAAAACCAATGAACTTTAACACCAGGACTGCGCTGTTGGTGACCAAAACTTTCCGCCGCAGATAAGTCTTTCAGTTTCCGAAAGTCCGGAACACATTATAAGTAAAAACCGTTTCTGTGATATATATCCGGACATTATCAGCATTGGTATTGAGAGTAAACAAAACACACGAATGTTGATATCTTCCACTTTGAACTAAGTCTCTTGAGCAATGAGCACTTCTTTCCATTAACAGCAGATGTAAAGTTTGTCATTATACAAAATGGAAAAGAAAAAAAAAAAAATGAGTGATAGGCCTATAATGATATAAATCGGCCTATCACTCTACTAATTAAAGGTCGTGGCCAATTAGTACTTCATCCAAGCATTTGCTTCGAGGACTGTGGGAAACCACGAAAAACCAAGTCAGGATGGATACACAAATGTTTGTTGGTCTTCTTTTTCTCTCAACTTCTTCTCTTCTCTTCTTCTTTTCTTGTGATATTTGATTTTCTTGAAATTATTATTAATCGTAAATTAGACAAGTCCAATGTTCAAAACAAAATTCTTTCTTTTTTTGAAACCTTGATAGTTGTTCTGACATGCATGCAAGAAACACCAGTGGCAGTGAAAAGTCTTGTTACTCCAGCCCTCTTGACGTTGATGACATCCTGATGGCCGTGCATACACATTTTTCTTCCAAGGTTCTTGCATTCTATTGAGTGATTTTCAGACTTCTAGGACTCAAGTATCTTGAAAATCTTAAAAATAAGAAATGTGCTTACATAAATCTGCATAAATCTATGCCAAAATACAATTTAATTGAACAAAAAAAGTCAGAACTACACCTCAAAGTCATAAGAACTCTGCATGGTCATTAAAAGTCATATTAGCTGGATGTCAGCCTTACTTCTGGCTAGACCAGAAGGCAAAATCTCGAATCGTAAGTATTTCACAAAATAACTAAAACTATTACTTCCCTTTATGTTCACTTGTACTATGTTGCTCGAAGATCATGTTGACATCACCCAAAAATATAATTTGATCACATTAATCACTTCAAAACATGATTTATATATGGACAGATAAATCTCAGAAACTGTTGTTATCCATGGTTACTATGGAAATTCTATTATTAACATAATCTTGAAATTATTGAAAGCTGTGTTTCCCTCTTATTTTGATATCTTATACCGTTCAAAAGTAATCATCGCAAACGGATAAAACACTGAATTGGCTCTCAATCTCTCTCAAACAGCTATAGAGAAGTATCTTTGAATCCATTCACTTTCCTATTGCTAGTATTTTGGAAGTTGGTTCGTCATTCAATCTCAGATTCATCAGAGTATAGACTAAATAACAGAAGAATAATATTTCTGCTACGTCAAACAATTTATTTTGAAATTAATTCACATTCATGAAGTAGAGAATAGGAAAATCCCGGATTGCAATTCTTGATTCAGGAAAATATCGAAAGCAAACCATTTCCAACACATCTACATAATTAGAGTGCGAGCATTCGAAGCTGTCATAATTATCAGCACAATGGAAGGATGTACTTGAAATAGACTGCAATTTGAGACAGAGAGCAAAATAAACATGAAGAGTTGAACGCTATAATTAGGTTTTCAGGTCCATTCAATTAGAGGCATATATCGTACGCACACTGGACAATTTCTTTCTTCGATGAGATGGCATGTTGGAATTGTTGACAATATAGCTTGGTTTCCGATTACTATTACAATTCTGGTCAGATGGAATATCCAGTAATCGTTTTGGAAACATCATAATTGAATGTTTATCTATATATATATCGGATGAATATATATATATATATATATATATATATATATATATATATATATATATATGTATATATATATACATATATATATATATATATATATATATATATATATATATATATATATATATATATATATATATACATGTATATATATATATATATATATATATATATATATATATATTTATATATATATATATATATTTATATATATATATATATATATATATATATATAAATATATATATATATATATATATGTGTATATATATTCATATATATATATATACACACATATATATATATATATATATATATATATATATATATATATATATATATATATATATATAGATATACATATATATATATATATATATATATATTTATATATATATATATATATATATATATATATATATATATATATATATATAAATATATATTCAAACTTTTGAACTCTCACGACTCATTTCATGATAATGATATATATTCAACAGGAAGATTAAAGTCGTGTATATAGAATTGTTGAACCTTTTTATATCTCAACGTTTCAACCACTATATCAAGGTCTTTTTTCACATTTATATGCATAAATATATGTATATAATCATAATTCCATTCGTTCTGGAATCAAAGTGGTGGAGCGAAATATCAATATTTAATAATCACTGATGAAGGTATTCACTGCAATGTAGCAGTCTTTTCAGAGAGCGTGTTCTCAAAGAGCGTTCTTTTCATTTCACAAGATGAATATTCGGATTTTGGATTGAGATGACATCTGGAAAGGGGGAAGGGGTGCCAATGATGTCTACATGTAATAAAGAAACAATCAGACGCTATCTATACAATAATCTCCGAACGATACAATACGAAAAAAAACATGTCTTGCACCTCATTTATGAGGAGCATAAATAGCATGCAATCTGTATGTAAACGTGCACACAATTCCAACATGAAGCCTACTGCGTCAATAGTCCTCTTCTCAACCCTATTTACACGTATTGGAGATAATTGACGCAAAATTTATAGCAGCTACAATAGCCCTACAATAGTTTTGCCGTTGCATACGAAACATTTTAACATTGTCAGACGCCACTTACGCCACAGTACAATGTATGTGGCTACTAGAATAGTTCGAGGCTCCAGAATTGTAGCTTTAGAATTTTACGATGGAACGTGATCTCGAGAGCTAATCCAGCATTACCACATAGCATGGTATACTTGTATTCTCGAAAGTAGCTCGTCAACCAACAATAAAAACAAATATGTCAACATTATATTTCATAGCTACAGTATTCTCAGGGAATCAAGACCTGTGAATACGAGATTTACGATCAGAAATGTAACTGTTTCTTCTAAAAGTATCAAATGCTTGGATTTGCAGCGATATTATTTCAATGAAGGCAGTTTTTATAATTATTTTGTTGACAGTATTATGAGCATGCGCATAGGGTACGCAGAGGTGGCCCAGGCCGTTCCTCACGCATTACAAAGAAGGGTGAACGAGTATCCTAAAACTATCTCCAACAATTATCAGATAATATCATCTCTTGTACCAACGTAAATCTTAATTGCAAACCAATGAAATTAGTTTTGATTCATTTATATATTCCACAAATGTTTCATGTTAATGATAATAATCGGTCTTTATTTCATCGAGCAAGTACAGAATACAGTGCAATACAGTATAACTTGAAAGCGTGATGAAAATGGCGAGGTTCGGGCTCATGTGCCCGTTCTTCCTCCTAACCTTTTCCATTATCAGCTCGTGATCCTACGTTATAGACTCCTCATCCTTCCGGGGTTGTTTCTTCAGTCCTCTCAATATTTGAACATGAATATATATATATAATATGTTTCCCGCCTCAATTATGTTCTCAATTTTTTTATATTGGGTTTTAACGACGCACTATACTGATGGCTAGGATCTATTGGCGTCGGTGAATGATGAATGAGATGATGGGATGATGGGATGAAAGGTTTTGGATTGTGGGAAGGAGTCGGTCGTGGCCTGTTTTTAAGGAACTATCCCAGTATTAACCTAAACGAAAGAAGGAAACCACGAAAAGCCCATGTCAGGATTGTCAACCATGGTGGGAATCGAACCTCGGTCTCCCGAATGACGGTTCAGTGTGTTACCACTCGGCCACGCGTCTCGGTATTAGGTTCTAATTTCCACTGAAGTGAGCATATTGGGATAACAATGGAATATCATCTGACCGTGTCTATTCTGCATTGATACATTATATTCATTTGCTTAAAAAGCAATTTCATATTTTAGTCATGGGCCGTAGCTATACTAAGACGTTTTGGGCACGCCTATGGTTGGTGGACAACAATATTTCTCTTCCGTGAATGCATGTTTACTTGGGAACAATGTGGAACGTTTTAAATCTTGCTGCGAATTACAAGCAAAGAACACTTTTGTTGCGAGTTGTAAACGCTTTTACGATTCACAAAATGAAATCCTCCAAGACAATGTGGCGACCGATGTGACGGCGAAATAAGGCATGCAAGAATCAAGAGTTATGATAACACCACGGTACTGGGACGTGTGGCCGATTGGTTAGCACGCTGAACCGTCACTCATGAGGCCGTGATTCGATTACTGCCATAGATAACCATCCTGCGGGGGTGCATCGTGGTTTTCCTTCACGGCTCAAGTGAAATGAGGTGATTCCTTAATAATGGGTTACGGCAGTTTCCTTTTCTCATAATCTTGAAATACCTAATACAATACTCTCATATCATTCTCTGATTCTCGCATCATCTTATTCATCATTCAAAGAAGCCGAGATATGTCAGTAATCAGTAAGGTCTATACAGTACGCCATTTGACCCAGTAAAATGTCAAAAAGATTTCATTAACAGCGAGTGATGAGTATAAATGACCGCGCGCGAGATAGTTGGCCACTTTAAGACGATAACTACTATAGACAGACACATATTATGTACTATATATATATATATATATATATATATATATATATATATATATATATATATATATATATATATATATATACATATATATATATATATATATATATATATATATATATATATATATATATATATATATATATATATATAAATATATATATATATATATATATATATATATATATATATATATATATATATATATATATATATATATATATATATATATATACATTAGGCATAGTTCTGAGAAAACGCTGCTTATGCGTTGTAAGATGAGCGATATGGGCATATTTTTTTAGAAAATATGTAATGGAAAGCTGTCCAGCTTTCACACCTCACACACACACCGACGTACCTCGCAGAAACACCTCGATTTTGAAACTATCTGACGATGTTCAGCTTACACACCTCTATGTACCAACATTATATTAAGAACCGTTTCCTCTTGGTATATATTCTATTCATATGTATCAACTTTTCCTCCTATCCCACACACAGGCTTCGGCTTATGTGAGAATTCTGTTTTTCAATAATTAGAAGTTATTAGATTATTTCATCATTACATTTTCAAGCATTCAACTCTAGTCATCATTATTATACACTAATCGATTAATGACTCGGACCAATGTGTTAAATATTCATGTATCTTACTATTCTCAACAAAATGTTATTATAATGATATTTATGTACCCATGTATTGGTGAAAAACATTATTCAATAAAAAATGAAATGAAATGAAATGAAATGTGATTGGCATCACCTTCTGATCTTCCTAACAGCTTTTTATATAATCGATTGAAATACAATACATCCAAATTATTCCCAACAAAACGGCTGATCCTGAAAAAAAAACCTCCGTCAGGATGGCTGACCTTTACTTGATCTTGGCGGGAAATAAACTCATGTCTCTTGAATGTCGTTCAATCGTGCTATCAACTGAGCCTCTCTTCTCAGTGCGATAGTGGACGAGACTTAACTGGTCATCGGGGATGTTGTCGCTGGTTGGATGAATTGAATTGAATGCGCTATAACTACTACTCTTTTCGATGTTCTTGTCCAATCTTTCTCTGTGTGTGTGTTTGTTTTTTGAAACAGCAATGCGAAACCGATCCTTGTGAGGCGTTTTCTAGACTCTGTTCATCTTCTGAATCACAACGGTGTAGTGTTGGGTAACAAATGGCGGATAGGATTGGAGGAATTGTTTATTGACAGAATGAAAATATCAATGAAACGAAACGACGAAAATAAAATGAAAAAAATGTACATCAAGACAAAATGGAGTACATACTAAAATTACCAAGATTCATGAAATACTCTAATCGATTAAGATTAAAAAACAACCAAGGTGTATAGTATTTTATTACATTCCATATACATATTTATCTATCCACGGTCTGTCCAACCACTGAAAAAAGTGATTGTCAAACCATCGGTAAACACATCTCGTTGCAACCTCAAGGATTAAACGCTCAAGAGAGATGCAGTGGTGTTTTTTTAATCGTGAATCTTGTCGTGAAAATTTGTAATATTCTGAAAATACCGCGTTTCAAAGTTATCAACGTTAAGTTAGAGGAGGGGTGGGGTGGGGGGGGTGGGGGGTGAAGGGGAGAAAGCTCAGTTTTGAATCTGAATGTGATATATTCAAGGTTTCTCTCACATAGTTCAAAGCCTACTAGAGTTCAATAGTCTTCGGAGTAGGAAAATTTTGAACTTTTTACTGTCTTTTGACCAGATCAGAAGCATTTTTAATCTGAATTGGCGTGTATTCTGACAGAAGTCAGTGCTGAATATGAGGGGGTTGAGGCATATGGAGTGTGAAGAGGAGTTGAGGTACATGAATGAGGTGTAATTCCTATCAGGGATTGGTCAACTGTGCTGAAACTCAACTGTCCTAAACATCGACCAACTGTATTAAAACCTTAGTGCAGTAATGACCAATTGTACTGAAAACTCACCATACTATATTCCCACTTCTTGATCAACCTGTACCTTGTGTCGAAGGATCTTCGCCCCATCACAAACTATTATCACCTCTGAATATTGGTTTCTTTGTTTTTAGTAATGATTGAGGTGAAGTGGGTGAGGTTTAGGTCAAATTAATTCTGTTAAGGGAAGGAGGCAAACGTCCCACATCAACTTTTGGAAAATTTATTCAAGAAGTAGAAGCTTGTCGTTCGGTTTTTGGACCGGTTCATTTTAAGGATAGCTAGTTTTGGGCACAGTCGAATTTTGAGACAATCGATTTTCAGTTCAGTTGGTACATTCTCATTTCTCTCCTCTACCTCTACTACTTCCTACGCGCCTGGTACATCTCGCTCGTCTTGCAACGCACGTGCTGCGTGGGCCTATAGTGGTGTCGATAACGTAGCAAGGCTATAAGGTACAGGAGGTAGTGGAGGTAGAACTGTTTTATCGACTCAGCTGGTCGGTAGAGAGTGAACTCACCGTGCAGTAGATGAAGAACGCCCCCAGCGTGATCACGCGCAGCAAAACGGGACTCGCGGCTCGCACAACCTGGAATAAACGAACAGAATTGAGATACTTGAATCAACCGAAACAAAATATATCCAACAAATATTATCAAATATCAATATCAATATCAATATATATCATATATATATATATATATATATATATATATATATATATATATATAAATATATATATATATATATATATATATATATATATATATATAAATATATATATATATATATATCGATACCATAATATATATAAATATACATATATATATATATATATATATATAAATGTATACATATATATATATATATATATATATATATATATATATATATAAATATATATATTTAAATATATATATATATATGTATATATATATATATATATATATATATATATATATATATATATATACATATATATATATATATATATATACATTTTGATATATATATATATATATATATATATATATATATAAATATATATATATGTATATATATATATATATATATGTATATATATATATATATATATATATATATATATATATATATATATATATATATATATGTATACATATATATACATATTTATATATATATATATATATATATATATATATATATATATATATATACATATATATATATATATATATATATATATATATATATATATATATATATATATATATACATATATATATATATATATATATATATATATATATATATATATATATATATATATATATATATATATATATATATATATATATATATATATATATATATACCTATATATATATATATATATATATATATATATATGATAAAGATAAAATTTCCGGTTGATCAAGTAAGGGCTTTAATTATTTTAAAATTAAATAAAATAATAAAGAAGCCTAACGTTTCGATGTGTTCGCACACACCCTGGTCACAGGCACAAAATGAACTGCAAAACAGAATTTTCTATTCCAATGCCAATAACAATACTTGATGATAGAAAAGGTAAACAAAAACAATTAATAATACAAATCCTGATCCAACAAGCCGTTAACAAATATCGCTCCAATATGCCGATAAAAAACCAGAGCCTTCTGCGTATGAAATATCAAACACTTCAAAAAAATATATAACTGTACTGTTTTTTGGCATGAAAGTCGAAAATTCTGGTCTAGATATTCCTAAGATGAAGTAAAAGTGTAAAAGAAAGAAGAAAACAATAAATGCGTGAATAAAATACGAATAAAAATTGAGTGTGATTTAGTTGCTGCAAAACATCAGCATTATGACGAAACTTTCTTCCTCGCAGTTTTACTTCTCGTCAAGGGAGCTGACATCGGTTCGACTTGTGTCTCTCTCTTCCTTCTATCTCTTTTTGGAACTGGGAAACGAGCACGATGTTTTGCTTCTTCAGATGGAACTTTGCTTTTGACTATGTATCTTGTCAGAACTGGTTTCCATGCCGGAGGGAGTCTCGAACTATCATCTCGGCTGTTTAAATTTAGAGGTCGTTTCTCCAATTCAATGGATTCTCCAATTTTTTTTTGTTTGTAAGCATCTTTCTTGGATATTCAGCACTCTCGTCCCTTCAAAATCTATAGCGTGGCCATATTCTCCTTTGTGTTGGGCAAGTGACGATGTGATGATTGCCCACTTAACATCTCGCTCATGCTCTGACATTCTTATTGAGATTTTTCTGCCAGTCTCTCCAACGTAAGTCTGCGAACATTCTCCGCAAGGAATCTCATAAATACCCGCGTTCTCAAGTGCTATCCTATCTTTTACACTCCTCAAAACGTTCTCAATTTTATTTACCGTTGTAAAAACCGTTTTCACATCATACTGTTTTAATATCCGGCTTATTCTGTCCGTTGTATTCCTTACATATGGCAAAATAGCGATAGGAACCGACTCTGCTACCGTTTCCGTGGCGTTGGCGTCTTCCGTCGATGTAACTGTCTTCGAAATTGTCTTCACCTCTCGGTTAAACGCTTTCTTGATGTACGAATCGTTGTAACCATTTAGCCGAAGAGCCTTCTCTAGAATTACCATTTCGCCTTTTCTACTATATTCATCCGAGAGTCTGACTGAGCGAGTAAAGAGTGTATTTGCAACTGATAATAGTTGTGTAGGGTGATGATGTGAAGATGCATGTAGGTAACGGTTGGTATGCGTACTTTTCCTATACACACTGTGTCCCAAACTCCCATCCTCTCTCCTCGTCACGCAAACATCCAGGAACGGAAGACTTCTATTGGACTCTAATTCCATAGTGAACTGAATCTTGCTGTGCATACTGTTCAAATGTGCTAGAAAATCCTTCAACTTTTCTTCTCCATACCTCCAAATCACAAATATATCATCAATATAACGCCTCCATAGTACAGGTTGGAGCTCTGCCTTCTTCAAAACTCTCACTTCGAAATCCTCTAAAAATAGATTCGCTATTATCGGCGATAAAGGTGAACCCATGGGTGCCCCATCAATCTGATTGTAAAAATGGTTATCATACATGAAGTATGTTTATGTTTGTTTTTATGTTATTTTTATGTTGAAGTATGAATACATGTTTGATGTCGACATACTTCATGTATGATAACCATTTTTACAATCAGATTGATGGGGCACCCATGGGTTCACCTTTATCGCCGATAATAGCGAATCTATTTTTAGAGGATTTCGAAGTGAGAGTTTTGAAGAAGGCAGAGCTCCAACCTGTACTATGGAGGCGTTATATTGATGATATATTTGTGATTTGGAGGTATGGAGAAGAAAAGTTGAAGGATTTTCTAGCACATTTGAACAGTATGCACAGCAAGATTCAGTTCACTATGGAATTAGAGTCCAATAGAAGTCTTCCGTTCCTGGATGTTCGCGTGACGAGGAGAGAGGATGGGAGTTTGGGACACAGTGTGTATAGGAAAAGTACGCATACCAACCGTTACCTACATGCATCTTCACATCATCACCCTACACAACTATTATCAGTTGCAAATACACTCTTTACTCGCTCAGTCAGACTCTCGGATGAATATAGTAGAAAAGGCGAAATGGTAATTCTAGAGAAGGCTCTTCGGCTAAATGGTTACAACGATTCGTACATCAAGAAAGCGTTTAACCGAGAGGTGAAGACAATTTCGAAGACAGTTACATCGACGGAAGACGCCAACGCCACGGAAACGGTAGCAGAGTCGGTTCCTATCGCTATTTTGCCATATGTAAGGAATACAACGGACAGAATAAGCCGGATATTAAAACAGTATGATGTGAAAACGGTTTTTACAACGGTAAATAAAATTGAGAACGTTTTGAGGAGTGTAAAAGATAGGATAGCACTTGAGAACGCGGGTATTTATGAGATTCCTTGCGGAGAATGTTCGCAGACTTACGTTGGAGAGACTGGCAGAAAAATCTCAATAAGAATGTCAGAGCATGAGCGAGATGTTAAGTGGGCAATCATCACATCGTCACTTGCCCAACACAAAGGAGAATATGGCCACGCTATAGATTTTGAAGGGACGAGAGTGCTGAATATCCAAGAAAGATGCTTACAAACAAAAAAAAATTGGAGAATCCATTGAATTGGAGAAACGACCTCTAAATTTAAACAGCCGAGATGATAGTTCGAGACTCCCTCCGGCATGGAAACCAGTTCTGACAAGATACATAGTCAAAAGCAAAGTTCCATCTGAAGAAGCAAAACATCGTGCTCGTTTCCCAGTTCCAAAAAGAGATAGAAGGAAGAGAGAGACACAAGTCGAACCGATGTCAGCTCCCTTGACGAGAAGTAAAACTGCGAGGAAGAAAGTTTCGTCATAATGCTGATGTTTTGCAGCAACTAAATCACACTCAATTTTTATTCGTATTTTATTCACGCATTTATTGTTTTCTTCTTTCTTTTACACTTTTACTTCATCTTAGGAATATCTAGACCAGAATTTTCGACTTTCATGCCAAAAAACAGTACAGTTATATATTTTTTGAAGTGTTTGATATTTCATACGCAGAAGGCTCTGGTTTTTATCGGCATATTGGAGCGATATTTGTTAACGGCTTGTTGGATCAGGATTTGTATTATTAATTGTTTTTGTTTACCTTTTCTATCATCAAGTATTGTTATTGGCATTGGAATAGAAAATTCTGTTTTGCAGTTCATTTTGTGCCTGTGACCAGGGTGTGTGCGAACACATCGAAACGTTAGGCTTCTTTATTATTTTATTTAATTTTAAAATAATTAAAGCCCTTACTTGATCAACCGGAAATTTTATCTTTATCATAATTATGGATCAAGGAATCAACTTCAATCATACCATATATATATATATATATATATATATATATATATATATATATATATATATATATATATATATATATATATATGATGCATATGGGCTTGTATATGTGAATGTTTGGTTGTTATGACTACTATCCATTATATAAGTTGCTATGAGTGGGTGAGGTGAATTTTTTCGACGGAAATTCTTGAAACACAACGACTAGCTTGGAATTCAACATGATGCGTGTGGGTGAATCCAGTGAATACGGTATCTCTGTGTGCATGCTCGATATGCTCACTCTTCAAATGACGCATATTTGCGCATATTTGATACATTACGCTCGGAATGTTATCATCCTTTATGGCGTTTCCCCGTCTGTGAGTCAAATAAAGATATGACGTAATAAAAAATGTTTGAAATATTGTATGAAAGAGATTCCGTGGTTTATCTCCTCATATTTCATTCATTAAACAAAATGGGGCGTGCCAAATGGTACTGTTCTGAGTACAACCACAACATGCGCAGATAAAATTTCGTAGAGGGATGAACTGCACAGCTATTTTATATATTTTTCTTCTTTGAAGACTATTCACATGCTGGAAAAAAATGGAGTATGCATAAAATATTCATTAATAAGACGTTCTCAGCCAACTGAGTGTAAAATGTTCTCGCGAGGATGATTTTTGAGATATGAATTATCAGGACAGTAGAACCGTGCCCGGTTACGATATTGACGGATACATCATAAGATGCAGACAATATTTGTCAAAAGTGTTTGAGTCAAAAATTAATTACAATAGGTGGAACGATCACTTGTTTGTGTAACAACGTTCGATATTTTTGTCATCGATTCTCACCTCACTCGTACCGTTACATACAAATAACACGTTACATATTGTGAATGTTCCTTTCGATTCGACAGTATTTTGAAGATACTTCTCTGAATGGTGTGAAGCGGTTTTATTATGATATATTGGTTCGGAAAGTCACCGCGATCTCTTATATGTCTTAGTGAAGCTGAAATATGTCAGATAAATATATAATTCAATATAATTTAATATATAATTCAATATATGTTAATACAAGTATTGAACTTCAAGTATTTATTTGTATCTGTTTTTTTTTGTATCTGTTTTTTTTTGTGCCCTTCAAGAGGCCCATAACAATGTATAGAATGAACAATGTAATTTCTGTAACAGAATAAAGTGAAGTTGTCAATTTGAATTTTGAATTTGAATTTGGAAAGTGATCCTTTGTGAGTCTAAATTGGGCATCGAATGTAATGGAAAGTGGTTTTCTATATAAAACGGGAAGGTACCAACTGTCATGAATCTCGACTGTCTTGAAAAGTAATTATAATAACAGCCAACTGACATGAGCTTTCACATTTTTAGCAATATGTACAGAAGTTGAAGTAATATGACCAACTCATCCTCTTCAATTATTTAATTCACCATAAACCTCGCCCACCTGACCCTAACCAATGGTTCCAAATCCCCTCTAATTCACTTCTGTAAAAAGCTGAACAAGAAATAGAAGTTTTCGTCAGTCGAGTGTGAGTCGTTCGTCGAGTCGATTTCCAGTACAGTTGAACAATATTCATTTCCAGTACAGAAATATAACGATTTGCATGGAGATCTTGTTGAACTTTCGATGATTACTTCTTGCAATATTCGAACGAATTTACTCCCCTTCCATTTTTTTCATGAATATAGTTCAATTTAGAAATTTCTGTAATTCAATATTGTATGAAATAAATAAAACCACCCTTACTATAATCTATGTCACTCTTTAATCGTAGATGCGCCGTGAAATATCTCAATCATCATAGATCAATTCCGAAACAATACACGTCTCCAAGCAAAACAACGCTAGGTCTAGACAGGATCATGCACTCGGGCTCATTGCAATAAACAAGATGAGAATTTGCTACTCTCGATAAAGTCGATAAGAAACTTTTATTCGCAAACAAAAGAAGAAGGTTGTCTACCAAGAAAATCATCACAAATATCACCCTCATATTTGTATTATATTCATTCTATATTTTCTTCGAAAATCGTTAAAACTGTAGTGAAAAGTTGTAATGATATTAAAGGTAAAAACTGTAGTGTTCACAATTTCTTCCGTTGATATAAGAATGGTTACATTTCATTCATCCCATCAAAAAACAAGAGAGAGATGTTATCGTCGTCCTTCAGCATTATGTGTTTCGAAGAGTGAAGTGTCATTGGATTTTCTACGTACACAGTATAAGTTATAGCAAACGATGACAACATAATCACATTTCCTTCGCCACGAATTGAGTTTTTGTATTGTGTTTCATGTTATCGATTGAGTTGATTGTTGTAACACAATTGTATTTGCTGTACAGCGATATCTAGCGTTTTGCTTTGTCGTCTTTTCTTCTCTATATACGTGCGCGCAAAGGGTACGCAGAGACAGCCCAGGCCGTACCTAAGGCATCACAAGGAGGAGTGCACTGAATAATCCATATTAGAATACATAACAACCCTGACATCAGATCTCAACGAATTATGCCGATTTAAATTTACTTTATTTCTAGAGAAAACAAGAAATCAACATCTCAATTACAGAAATTTTAATCAATATGTTTATCCTTTTTTTTCTGAGTCGTGAAGTAGACCTTACTCGATTCTGTTCATGTTTCTATACATAATAAGTCATGTATGCGTCATGACTCATAACCTCTGGATGACAAATTAATCAACTATAATTTCTGAAGTAAATATAATGATTTATATATGATGTATATATTGATAGTTGAGATATTTGCTGAATGTATTGTTAATGTATCATTATTATATTGTTACAAAACTATATGTTCAACTGTATGTTCAAAACTGTATATTTATGTATAACTTATGTATATGTTAATCTTTGATCACTTGAACAAGAATAAAATGATATTTGAATTGAAATTGAATTGAATTTCTAGTTTTCTCTAAACTTGGGAGAAGACATAATATTGTCATTATTCTATAAGATGTCGTTTGAGGCTTGTGATGCCCTCTGAATTATCCTCAACAATTATTACGGAATACAATTTCTGGCACCCACGTTTTACATCCCTAGTTTTTACAAACCAATAATAATAATTATTGTAATAATACAATAATTTTCAATTCTTTCAAATTTCAATAATACTCCTGCGGGCAAAACGGATGACTTCCCGTTACCGGTCCGTAATTGATCACGTTATTGGTTCCATCGTTATCAAGGGTGAAGTCATGAATATTATGCAGAGCAAATATTTTCATAGGCCTTGTTAGTATTCAAACGTCAATGTATATGTAATTCGGTTTGCAATCCATGTTTTCATTGATAAAATATGCATATCGGGGTAACAATGGAATAACAGCGAACAACATATATTTTGCATGCATAAAGTTTTGCTGGAGAAAGTATAGGTCTGATGCTCATTTTTCCATTACGGGCCGAATCTATAGAATTTTCCTGCGCATGCATGCATTTGTCCTTTCCCGTTCAATGTAGATGAAGAAACGTACATGAACAGCGATATGTGATATATATAAATATATGTATATATATATATATATATATATATTATGTATATATATATATATATATATATATATATATATATATATATATATATATATATATATATATATATATATATATATACCGTATATATATATATATATATATATATATATATATATATATATATATATATATATATATATATATATATAACTTTACTTGAAATCTCACGATTCATGTTGAAATAAAATGAGTAAAACTGGACTGTTTCAAATCGTGATAATATTCATTCATAAATGACCAACGTTTCTACGAGAATGGTCTCGTCATCATCAGGGTCCAAATTATACTTACTTATAAATTAATGAAAATATAAATAATACATAATATAATTCGGACCCTGATGATGACGAGGTCACTCTCGTAGGAACGATGGCCATTCATTAGACGAGCTTTAGCGAGGATTCAATTTGACATACTGAAAAAAATTGGTGTTCGTTTTTATGTTTTTTTTTCCATGTTTTTTTGTCAGTTCTCCACAGGTCAAACGGCTACAGCTATCAACTTCAAACTTTTTTTCATGATGGTTCCTTATCTAATTCAGATTTGTATAGTTTTGTGGCATTATCAAGTGGTAACTTTTGTTTTTATGAATTTAAGAAATTTCAAAAATGCCCATTAAAATAACACGAGGTAAAAAAGAAGAAAATATTTTTATTCTCCAAAAAAATGAAATTCTGCGTGAAGTTGATTCACATTTTGATACACATTTCTGAAATTTTTCAGATTGATCGGGTTAGCCATTTCGAAGAAAAACCATAAAATGTGCTAAATTGGTACCACTCGAAGCAGGTTTTACCCATTTCTAACTTAAATGTCACCCAATTGGCGAATGTAGGCAAAAGTTTGGCAAAAAAGTCGACATACTATTACTTTGCGCTCGTCTAACAACGCGTATATAGCGTTTTCCCAGTTAGACGAGCTTTAGCGAGGATTTAATTTGACATACTGAAAAAAATTGGTGTTCGTTTTTATGTTTTTTTTTCATGTTTTTTTGTCGGTTCTCCACAGGTCAAACGACCACAGCTATCAATCTCAGACTTTTTTTAATCATGGCTCCTTATCTAACTTAGATCTGTATAGTTTTGTGGCATTATCGGATGTCAATGCTTTTTTTTATGAATTTTAGAAATTTCAAAAATACTCATTAGAATAACACGGCGGAAAAAAATTGAAAAATGTTTGTTTTCAAAAAATTGAAATTTTGTGTGAAGTTGAATAACATCTCGATACACATTTCTGGAAATTCTCAGCTTGATCGGTTCAGCCATTTGAAAGAAAAAACATGAAATGTGCTAAATTGGTACCACTCCAAGCCGTTTTTACCCATTTATAACTAAAATGTTACCCAATTGGAGAATTCAGGCAGAAGTTTAGCAATGAAGTCGACATACTATTACTTTCCGCTCGTCTAACAACGCGTATATAGCGTTTTCCCAGTGAATAAATATTATCACGATTTAAAACAGCCCAGTTTTACTGATTTCATACATATATATATATATATATATATATATATATATATATATATATATATATATATATATATATATATATATATGTATTTATATATATATTTATATATATATATATATATATATATATATATATATATATATATATATATATATATATATATATTTATTTATACGTATATACACGTATATATGAGCTGAAAAGCGCAATAGAATGTGAGGAATCCGGTAGAGATTACAGCGGTAGTGACACAAATTCAAGGCATGCTAAATATGCTGATCAGCGGACTTGCATTTTCCAAATAATTATCGGTTACATTCGAGAGAGGTGTATATTGACGTCGATTCAATACAATGTTCAGTTTATCTACATGCAGCCATAACTCCTCTTATTCAAGTATTTGAAACAAAAGCATGAATAATTTATGCGAGTATTGGTACGTATGTCAACGGATTGGCACATAATCACCGAGAATTCAATTAAGTCCATAAGGGAACAGTTTGAGTGTTAATTTTCGACGCGAAATTTCAAGTCGACTCACACAAATTAATGGAAATTCTCAGCGAGGAGTACTTTGTTAAATACGCAAGAGCTCACTCTTGCTGCGGAGGGAGATGACGGCCTAGCAGACTCCGTATATAGCGTGCATAGTTAGTGATGCCAGTCATGCACGGAACTGCTATGAAACCAGAGTTAATGGACATTCCTGAGTGAAAATCTAGCCAAGAAGAGGAAAAAGCTATCCATTTTTTCCAGACTCTAAGCTTAGGAACTTTATAAATACCGCATAACTTTTGAACCTGATAAATTCTTTACCCCCAGACTATTTCTGTTCTGGTGAGAGTTTTGATGAAGCGTACATGACCTAGTAATATTTTAGTCTCTATCTTTCACCAGTATTGAATACAAATAATAATACTGCACTTGGTCACTAACCCACTTGAGGTTCAGTATTTGAACTCACCCCTAATCATCAGGACTAAGCACTTCACACTTCACGCTGGATTCAGTCAATCACTCAGTTCACGTCAATCACATCGACGGTGCGGTGAGTATTTTCACTATCATTTTATATATAATTATCATTTATATGTTATCATCATTGAAAATTAACATGAAGTAGAACCATGTTTTGACTTCTGAATTCTTTCCCCACGGCAAGAGGATCTGCGCCATGCCTTCTTCTCTTCCTAACAACCATGGGTTGTTAATTACCCCTGAAATTAACTGGTGACAGTTCGATATCTGATTCTGCTCCACAAAAAGAGCGAAAAGGTTTCAATTACCGGTACCTGAATGATTACAATAAATTTGAAAAAAATGAATGAAATCGATTAAATACAAAAACCCATTCAAAAAATCAACATGATTAATGTTGATCAAAACAAAACGGTCAAAATTATGATCGGAATGATCGTTACAAATGATCAATTTTATAATGAATGCAAGTACAGGGAAAGTGAAAGGAGAGAGAAGATTTCAAGAACAAGAAGGAGAAGAAGAATAATCAAAATTTTTCTCCCCACTGTGAATGTTTCATTTGTTTCTTAACCCCAGCATTTTTACTCCAGGATTGATTGTTTGTTAAATGAGTTATATTATTTTGAAATTATTTTTTGAGGTGGTAAGATCACCCTTGTGGTGTCCCGTTCAAACGATTTAATCTATCATCCATTGTCCTAATTGGGAAACAATGATTTTGTTTTTGTTTCAAATTGATTAAAAAAAAGAATTGAATGAGAAGAATTATTCACATTCTATGATTGAATGGATCTGAAAGCATATTTTTCTACGTGTGGGTGTGGGGAGTGGGATACAATTTATATGCTTTTTATATGATCACATTAACACGCACGATGTCTTGAGGAAGGCGTGAAAACGGGATAATCTCAGCTTACAAGAGTTTATAATAATCCTTAAGGATCTCAACTTTCGATTTCTGAAAAATCATCACTACAATCAAATGAAAAATATTTATCTCTCAAGTTGCAATTTGT
This sequence comes from Brachyptera risi, assembly GCA_964007535.1. NCBI lineage: Eukaryota > Metazoa > Arthropoda > Insecta > Plecoptera > Taeniopterygidae > Brachyptera > Brachyptera risi. The sequence goes on from OZ023326.1 coordinate 15,945,980, forward strand.
TGAGTCAATTCATTGTAGTTCTGAACTATGCCGTTCACACCTTCAAAGAGTGCATGCGAATTGATTCAGAGGAATATCATTTCTCAACGATAATTTCCTAACAGTATAGATATCAGAATTTTAATGCGAGAGAAACACAGATATAGTTGTTTTATACTCTCAAGATGGCTAACATTAAAACAGCTATTTGACTCATATTGCATGGAAACACATTTTTTCAGCTGCAAATGTTTGACAATTATGGGAAACAAGCTGAAGAGTGTCCACCTGTGCCCATACATTATTGCGAATAATGAGAATATTCGCATTGTTTCTCCCATATCAGACTGTTCGAAAGTTATCGCCAGTATCAGTGGTAATCATCTTTATGGTCAATCATTGAATAAATCACCTCCCATCACTCACTGTACAAATCATATATATTCATATTTTCTCCATTCCATTTAACACAACTCATATTCACATTTTTATCAATCTTCATTCACTTTCATTTTATTTTTTTCCACTTTTGATATAATACTTCACCCGTGTACTTTTAATTTTTTCTAATTCATTCATAATAAGCTACATCATTTGATCAATCATTCATAAGCACATTAATATAGATTAGTAATTTCATTGAATGTTTTTATATTGCTTCATATTCTGTGTCTCCGGGCAACTCTATTGTGAGTAGAGACTTGGCCCGACATCACAAACGCCATGCAGTTAGTATTTATCTGAGATTTGGTGAAAACAAATAGCATGGGTGACCATGGTGATAACAAGTTCAAACTGTCAGATAAAGGCTACCTGGACTCGGGAATACCGGGCCTTAATAGTTTATATATTTGCTGAATCGACTCTTATCAAGACAAACGTGATTTTCATCCCATTCTCCGCATTCGAAATCGAATTGAAAATGATCAATGAAATATTGTGTATTTTGAATTTTCAGACTTTGAATTGTGAATCATGGAATATCATTATGTTTCATAGGCTTATACAGGATTCGATATGTATTATTTTGAGTATTATGATATATAATAGTTTATCCATCAAAATCATGATTGGCCATGCTTGAATTCCACTCTATACATATCTTCTTGATTTCTTGATATATTCATGTTCATATTCTTCATTGTGTAGCTATGGATGATCGCTAGGTTACTCGTGCCTACGACACTAAGCGATCACCGACTACATTTCTGAAAACTTCACTTATTACACAATAATATCATATTGAAACATCAACATTCTCTATACAAAAAGCTCATATTTGAAAGAGATTGTTCACTGGGCTGCGGCAGCCATGTTTTTGCCAATCGAGCCTCCCCACTCTCAAGTTATCACTTATCCGCTTAGGCGTATTCTCAGTTCAGAATTGAATTAATTGATAATCCATTCTCACTTGCATGTAAATAACGCATGAACCTGCCAAAACCTGCCAGTGAAAGAACTTCAAAGAAGCGGCAACAATGTTTTTGCCAAAATAATCACTTTAAATAGTCACTAACTTCAAAACTGAAAACTCGTGCAGGAAATTCCTTTGTTGGACTATTTCTTCCAGTTTCATAATTCGATAAATACTCCTGCATCGACTTCATGGTAGATCTTGCATGTTGCAGCGATAGAGACGGGAAGAAAGCAACAGAGAGAGAGAGAGAGAGAGAGAGAGAGAGAGAGAGAAAGAGAAAGAAAGAGAGAGAGAGAGAGAGAGAGAGAGTGAGTGACAGGAAGATAGAGAGAGAGAGTGAGTGAGGGAAAGAGAGAGAGAGAGAGAGTGAGAGAGAGAGATAGATAGAGAGAGAGAGAGAGAGAGAGAGAGAGAGAGAGAGAGAGATAGAGAGGGAGAGAGAGAGAGAGAGAGAGAGAGATAGAGAGAGAGAGAGAGAGAGAGAGAGATAGAGAGGGAGAGAGAGAGAGAGAGGGAAAGAGTGAGAGAGAGGGAGAAAGAGTGAGAGAGGATGAGTGAGAGAGAGAAAGAGTGAGAGAGAACGAGAGTGAGAGAAAGAGAGAGAAAGAGATAGAGGGAGAGGGATAGGGAGAGGAGGAGAGAAAGAGAGCAAGACAGATACAGAGAGGGGATAGAGTGAGAGAGAGAGAAAAAGAGAAAGAGGGAGATAGAAGGAGAAAGAGAGGGAGAGTGAGAGAGAGAGAGTGAGAGTGAGTCAGAGGAGGAGAGAAAGAGAGTCAGACAGAGAGAAAAGATAGGGATAGAATGAGAGAGAGAATGAGAGAGAGAGAGAGGTAAGATAAAGTGCCTGTCTTGTGTGTTTTAAGCCAGTCCGGGTCACAGCTTGAGTGAACAAGTCATGAAAGCTGAGCTTGGTTTTCCGAGGTTATTTGTTTACATTGATGTGAGGTAGAAAATAAACTAGTGAAATCAATTCTTCATAGACTTCTTGCGGCGGGAAACCCAACACCTGAGATACATCCACGTCGTAAATCCGGGTTTACTTACAGATATGAAAATATCATGTTCGGTTTCGGTTTCGGTTTCACTCTCTCAATTTTTAATTTTCAATTTTCAATTCATATTATTTTCATCTTACTTTTTGTTTTGGCTTTCGGTTTGTTTTCCATGCGATCTCTGTAATTGACTTTGTCTATATTCAAGAAGTTTCAAATTCGATCGCAATAGCTTCTAGATCTTTACCTTCATATAACATCGGAACCTTGATTTACATTTTTTTTTCAATTGAGACTGAAGATTAGTATGGGGTCGTATGGAAGCGACACATCTTGGTTGTATCAAGACTTTGAGGCGATCTTGTCATCAATGTAATAACCAACCCTGGACTATATTTTGGATAAAAAACAATGAACTATGAAGACAGAACTGCGCTGTCTGTGACCATATTTCGTAGTCGCAGATGAGAGTATTTTTCAGTTTCCAAAAGTCCGGTACACATTATAAGTATAAACCTTTTTTGTGATATTTGGACGTTACCAGCAATAGTATTGTATACTACTGGTATTGATACTAAATGAAATGCAGAAATGTTGATATCTCACATTTTTAAATCAGGACTCTCTAAGGCAAAGTTCACATGATGAAGTAGTGATATTTTCATAATTTTCATTCGTACCTACAAATTTGATATTTTGTCTCCCACTTTGAAAAAAAAGTGCATCACGTCGGGATAATTTTTTTATAAACGCACTCACTCCACGTGATCCTGGAGGTGAGGTTATATCGGCACTTGTTCGATTTGCGCCCCTGTCCATCTCTACACGAGTTTTTCGCATGGTATCCCATATATTATTGATGGGATTGTTGCAACAAAGAGGTCACGACCACTTCTTTCTTACCATCATTGGAAATAATCCAATTTATCAACTTTTGATTGATCATCATGTAATATTTATACTATCAATATTATTATGACTTATCAATCAGAAATATATACTATATTATGTGTCTTTTAGCCGAAATAGGTACTCATCCAATCAAAGTGTCTTAATACTGGTTTTATGTAATTATTTTTTTCTTACAATCTTGTACAACTGTCTACTTTTTTCGCCACTTGATGTAAATTGATTGCTTAAAATTAATAGTAATCAAAGATACCCAACACTTTGTTAGTAGAATGTAACAAATCATTCAATGTTTGACTTTTTTCTTTTCACTTCAACTATTTTATTACTTTTGATGTTTGAAATATACGTCCGAATTTGATTTGTACTTATAATTCACTATTTTAATCCACACTCGAGCCTTTTTTGAAGGGCTTTGTGGATTTTTCTCTGTTGTAATTGTATTTTCATCTCTGTATCAGTCTATGTGAAAAATAGAAAAAATAAAAAAATCCAAGGAACACATTATCTCATCATCTCATCAATAATTCGTTGGACGCCAATATATCTCAGTTACCATCACAGTGCGTCGTTAAGAGTGTATAGCAGTCGATTCAGCAAAATATAAGTTTCCATTGATGACTTTTGTACGGCATGAGATATCAAACAATTACAAGGCATGGCAACGATCTCCACAAGGTGCATGGTAGACTCTTAATTTCTGACCGTGACCCAACACATATTGGGATCAAACTTTTCAACAGCCTGAAGGAGAAATTCAAAAACCTGACTGTCTCAAGACAAATGTTCAAAAATAGGATCAAAGACTTTTTAATTGTGCATGCCTTTTATACTATCGACGAATTCTGTGATGCCAAGTATTGTCAATGTACCTTTTGTTCAATTACCTGATTATAATTAATCTCCTATTCACAATATTTGACATGTTTATTTTCGTTTCATTATTATTATTATTTTTTTTTTTACTGACTAATTTCTTATACCCGTAACAACACATCTTGTATACTTAAGGGTGAGTGTATGTATCACTATGAAATGATAAACATCTATCTATTCTATCTAATACAGAGGAAACACTCATATTTTCAATACCTTCAAAATAGTATAAGTTTAAAACTATGTGAATTCACAAAATTGACATCCGTATATAACTGAAATAAAAAAAATGCATCTGTATATACGCTTAAAATTATGTACTGGAGATTGTATAGTCCCAAGCTATACCATCTCAGATGCACTAAAAATATCCATTTCCTTATCATCAAAATTTTGATATCTTATACCGTTAAAAAGTTATCACCAAAAAACTGTTTTATCTTGCTCAATCGACTTCCATGTACTCTGAATTCGAATATGAATGGGAGTATTTTATAGCTCATGATTATGTACTTGTCTCCACGATAGAAGAAAGAAGTCGTCCTTCAACAAAATAATTGTGAAAACTTTAGTATGACGTAACCCAGCAGCAATTTTGAAGATTTAACGCGTTTGGAGATGTGGTTGTGATTCTGATCGTAAGCCTCGTCCTGAATATTTTTTGTAGTCTGTTGAATGAAATTTCCACCGCTATACAAATATAGCGGTGATATTTCTGTTTGTTCTGTTGGTAGATAACTTTATTTTCTCGTGGTGACGATTGGAAAATAAAGCACAAAGTAGCATTTCATTTATTAACCTCAAAGAGTAAATATTTCAATTTGTAATATGTATTCATATATGACCGAGTTTTCCTATGATTTTCCATTTTTCACGTAGATTACACAATTATTACAGTAAAAAACTCCACAAAGTATTCAAAAAAGAATTGACTTCAGAATGAAGAAGAAATATTCTATTTTCATATTCTCAATTCCTATATTCATCTATTTGAAGACGGTGATGAAGAGAATGTAAATATGATCAATATTTTGAGTGGCATAAATGAATGAGAAACAAACGTCTGATCCTATATGACAGTTGATAGAGAAAATCAATGAAAAATAAACTCGAAATTGTCGTACATTAGGCCTATATGATTGAATCATTGATGAGCGTAGCGAAGTCTCCATCCCACTTTTATAGAGCTTTGTCTGTGTGTTTATTTTATTTTTTATTTTTTTTTATTTTTTTGTAAGCACTCCAAAGGTCGCAAGGGTTGACTGATCAACATGAAACTTTTTTGTACACGCAAACTCATCCAACTTAGAACTGTATAGTTTTGGGGATAAATCGGTCGGACCGATTTTGAGAATCATCATCTCAAAGTTTCTAAAAACCACAAGATTTGGCTGGGCGGAAAATGTTGAAAAATAAAATCTCTCCAAATGGAATGAAATTCTCTCTAAATGTGTATACATGGATTTTACACATTATTACGATTTTTTAAGCAATTCTGATCAGTCGTTTTGAAGAAAAAAATTAAAATGACTGATAATATTAATAAAATACATCATACAAATTGTGACAGAATTAAGTTGTCGAGATTCACTGCTTTCTAGATTCAAGAGTTGACCAACAATGAAGTATTTTTTATATGCGTCAAGGTGTGTAGAATACCAGAGTCAATGAAGTGGCAAGAGTAGAACTACTTTAACGACTTTTATAGCTTATTCAGATATCGAGGTGTGTAGAATACCAGAGTCGATAAAGTAGCAAAGATGGAACTACTTCAAGGACTTTTATACCTTATTCAGATATCTCGCTCATCTTACAACGCATATTTCGCGTTTGACTAGTGGTAATGTGAATTCGAAAAATGAACAGAACAACTAACGTGAACCCCAACAATGGTTCGGTTATTTTTATAGATCTAACTGAATCGATTCATTATATCATCATTGATACTTTTCGTCTGAAATTTCAAACAAGAATATTTGCTATCAAGTATCAAACTACAGGAATGCATTTGACCAGCCCCTCGCTAGACCGTGTTTGCTAAACTGGCAACATCGCGTTCAACTGGTGACAGTTTAATCGAAATGGGCTACAAAATATCGAAAAAATGTATCACTCTCTCCATCGTAATGAGAAATTGAAAGCGATCTGGCTTTTATTTGAAACCACCAGGAATTCTTCGTTTCAAAAATATCGTTGAGGCGATAGTGTATAGTTGAAACGTGATTAAAGTAATATATAATATATCTCATATATATCTCATATATATATATATATATATATATATATATATATATATATATATATATATATATATATATATATATACATATATATATATATATATATATATATATATATATATATATATATATATATATATATATATATATATATATATATATATACCACACAATGGATTTCATATCATCATCTGTAACTGTATAAGATTGAAGTAATAGCACTCGACCACACCATACAACATCAGGATGTTATTGATCTTTTCACATTTGTTGTGCATAGTGGAATCACCGTCCAGAAAACCGGAAGATCAAGAAATCCACTCAACTTGTGTCCTTCTGCTACGGAAATGGAAAGTATATGTGATCGGTACAATATGTTGTTCCTTACAAGCGGAATGAAAATAAAATAAATTACATTGATCGTGAACATTCTTTGTAAATATGCTTTGTAGTGACCACTTTCTTATCCGAAGGTTCGACTCGTGAGTGTTTTTTTTTTTGTCTACGTTTGCCAATGTTTATGAGTTATAGTGTAGGGGACCCTTCTTGTACATGGTGACTGTGCTTGTGCTGTTTTTGTGCTCAGAAAAAATCTCAGTCTATTCTGGTATGACAGAAGAACTTTCAAGACAATCCGTTATTTTTTTCTGACCCGCATGGCACGTTGAAAAAAAAACAGCAACATACAAATAGATTTTTTTTTGTTATGTTGTATCGACGATTTTGCTACGCTCATTCAATGATTCATTGAAATGAAAAACTTGATACTAAGGAACTACATACATGAAGGAAGAGTTATCACATATATTTGGACCATCTCCAAGAAACACTTGATGGAATATTAATAACTGGGAAAACGCGTTATGTGTTTCCACGTTGATGGATGAGCTGGAACAATATATCAACATATCTTTGGACTAGTTATATATATATCCATCTTGAGATCCAAAAAATAACGTCACTGCCCTCCTATTTCCTAATTGATTTCTATGATAATAAAGAGGGCTTTTTTACAATCGTTTCCAAATAAATGGTGACACCTGTTGCTTGAATTTAATGGGTATCTTGATAGCTTTGAGTGATTTGAACAAAATAGATTATACATATTTTTCACATCGAAATGGCTGATCTGGTTCGACTGAAAGTTCGGAATAATGTGTATAATTATCATATTAAAATTCTCTGAGAATTTGAATTCTCTCACAGGAAATATTTTTCACGAATGTTTTTTCCTCTGGGTTAATCTCATGCGGGTTTTGAAAACTCTGGAATGAGTTGTGTCAGTAGTGGTATAACCGATTGCGCCTCAAAACTATAAAGTATCGAATAAGACAAGGACACTTATGCATGCCACGTTCCATTTGATTTTGAATTTTCGTTCGATCTGTGAAGCGCGAACAAAAAACAACAACATAAAAACAAAACAAAAAACAGGCACTTTTTTCGGGTAAGATGAAATTGAGTCTTCACTTCGCTCATCCAATGAAATAGATGATGAAAGAATACTATTTTCGAAGAGAAGTTCAGACATTTATATATCGAGGTGTCTCTACACACAATATGGAAATCTCGATTCAGGTTGATCCTGGCTTTGATTAGGGCTATGTGAATAATCAACTCATACTAGTTACCAATGAAGACTTTCTCTAAAAGCTAGCAAAGATGATGGCGATGATTGGATCTTTCAGTTTTGCATGACGAATAAATTTGAAATATTTCGTGAATTGAATTATTGTGATCCTTGATATCAACTTGATCGAGTTGTGTACTGATTATTTTGATTCTTGCAAGACATATTCTTCATAGAATACTCTGATGTAGACAAGAGAAATGTTGTGTAAAAAAGTACGTGCAGATGTAAATTTGTTTTTCCATTTTTCTGTATAAAAATGTTATGGAGTATTCAATTTCCACTCCACGTGAAATGCGTAGTGCAATATACAATGAAGTAGTGATATAACTTAGTGGTTAACGCACAATTGATTCATGCGATTCGGAAGGTGAGGGACATATCTGGCTTTGGTGCGATCCCCACCATTCGGTCCATCTTCACAGGGATTTCTAGTGGTTTACCTCTGTAGTCTGTAGTAAATTTACTTTTGAAGAAACTAACATGCCGGATGTTGAGAGGATTTATTTTAAAGCAGTAATCCTACATACCTATACACACATCAGTTATTATAAATTAGATAAAAAACCACTAACTCACAATACCAGATCAAACAATCAACTGCTTCAACAGTTCACATTGGAGGTACCCAAAAGACATAAGCGTATTGGACAAAAACACGCTGATTATATAGGCCCATTCATATTCAACCACCTACCATTATATATAAAACAATGTTACACTTTTTATTTATTCAAAAAGAATCTTACTTTATGGCTAGCTGGACCAGATATTTTACAAATTGTACTTCACCTCAATTCCAGTTGAACTCTGCTTATTCTTTTTAAAAAATCGAAACTCCTGCACTTATTCAACTTCCCTTGAGCACTGCAATATATCTTGATTTAAATTTTGATGAAATAACCCAATGAATTCATTTTAAAAATTATCAAATAAAACCTAGAACATTATTCAAATATTACTATGTGCATGTGTATGTTGCATACATCATATTTTGTTCATATATTGTATTTTGTTCTCCATTTATCATTATTATCATTTTCATATCTCACATTCTTTAAATCATTAATAAAATTAATAAAAATAAATTAATTAATAATAATAATAAGTCAAGACTAAAAACGCAAATTACCATTTCGACATATATTATTTCAGACAGCCCGCACACAAGAGTTTTTCTCTTACGCGGGCTTCTTGTTTCTAAATTAAGATTAAACATCATAATTGAAATCTCTTTCTTAAAATTAAAATTAAATTCTCTCGATCAATTCCATTTTACCTTAAAACGTTCAAAATTGATGTATATATTTATAGAGTCGAGATATTGGTTCCATGTATTGTTAATTTAGTATTATGATATTGTTATAAAATTATATGTTTAAATGAATGTTTGTACGAGAATACAATGTGATTGTACAAGAATATGTGTTGTATGAACAAGAATAAAATGATATTCAAATTGAAAATTGAATTGAATTGAAGTCCAGGCTAATGCCGGGATGGTTCCTACAATATAGGTCACGACCGCTTCCTCCTAATTATCTTCCCCATCACCTATACAAAACCTCAATCTTATCATCCTTCCATCTAATCAATCATCCATTCGAAGACAATAGCTCTCAATTATCATAACAAAGCGTTGTTTAACCATGGTTTAACCCAATATTATTGAATACACTTGACTTGTGTAACATATTCAATATCACATCGGTGTAATAGATATATCCGACCAGAAGTGGTACATGTTTACTTTGAGGAAGGGTAGTGATAGGATCGGGGTGGCTAGGGTGGGGTAGGTTTGTTTATGTAGTCTTTGAACTTGCGATGTGTGTGTAGTACAATCATAACACACGGATAGTAGCAACTACACACTCACCCACACCACATTGAGTACAACGTAAACAGCTGATCTACGTCGACGTAGTTGTATCGTTGATTTAATCCTGCATCGACTTCCTCTCTATGAAGCACGGTAGCGAACACATGAATATAAGTCGATAAAGCTACATTGAAAACAATGCTGAAGAAAATATACCAATAATATAAGTACAACAAAAACAAGACAATGTGCATATAGCAGTTCACACATGGTCTGTGTAATAATGAGTAGTTAAATATGCGTATATATATATATATATATATATATATATATATATATATATATATATATATATATATATATATATATTCAATTTGAACTCAATTGTTGATATCGGATTGAACAATTTTATGTGACCACAAGTGTAAGTGCCATGGAAGTTTCCACATATTAATTTCGAGTGAATATATCATTTTCCGTTACTTCTTGACTGTCCTTAATGGCTCATTCAGCTTAAGCACAGCTTGTAATGAATTGAAGTCAAGTCGGACGCGGGTTCGAGTCCCACATTCAGCATGGGCTTTTCATCCGTCATCCGATCAATAATCACACTGTTGTGTCTTGTGTGAGTCGTCAAGAAAAAATTGAGCACATCAGATGCGCGCGCACTTTGTTCTTTTCAGCTCCATTTTTCAACTTCCAATTTACATAATTTCTTCAATTTAACTTTGAAACTCTCATTGAGATATATTTTTTTTCTCTCCCGGATGATGTAGGAATTCCAGTCCAGTGGTTTCCTCTCTCGTGGAAGACGGATGCCATGTTTTTTCGTTTCTGTTTGTTCACTTTATAACCTAGGGCAATATATAAAAATTTATTCATCCATATACCTATGTAAATAGAATTCATAACTTTTGAGATGAGAATTGTATACCTGTGTAACCTCGCTTCTTCAGCTTCTCAAACATATATTTTTATTTACAACGTACCCTGAATCATTTAATCATCTTAGAGACTTGTTCGTATTGTATTGCATTGTACTGATTTGGTTGTTTTTGTAATATATATAGTACAGTATATTCAGCATAACTGCTAGCGTTACTTAGGTAGCCGTACTTGCAGCAAAAATATGACCGCGCATGTCAAGTCGCTTCTGAGGGGGGCAATCATACGTCTAGCAAGCTCTAGCAAGGCATGAAACCTGTTCAACAACTCTCATGGCGGCAATTTGGTATCAACTTTGCGGGGTGGTTTTTGATGATTGCAAGTTACGACCGCTAGCATGGCGTTCGAACACGATGTAATGATACCAACCTATTTCATCATAATATAAAGAAGGTGAACCAACTCGGGTCTTGAAAGTGAAATATTTCCGGGGTGAGAATCTGAGTCCATCGTTCCGATTACCTGTAGCGCAACTATCGCTTTCATATCGAACTATTTAAAACAACAATGCTCAACAACACGGCCCAGTAGATTACGAGAATTATATATTTTGTTAGTTCAACAATGCCACCGGTACCGTAGGCTTTTTTATTTACATCTAGTTCACAAGGCGATCCGCTAAATCGTGACAGGCAATCGGGACGATTGGCTCCGAAATGACCGCAAGAAATCACAAATGCCTTCCATGTTATCAGTATGTGAGTTGGAGCACCTTTTTATATCATGATAATATAGGTTGGTATCACTACATCGTGGTTCGAACATGGACACACACGTAGTTGCGCGCGCATTGGTGTTGCCTTTAGCAACTGCATCTGTCTGTGAATGTAAACAATTTTCAAACGGTCGAAAATTGGCGATCGTTTCGTTCGGGATTGTCAACTACGTGATCATGTTGGATTACGTTACTGTTTTCACAGCACTTGTTATCATACCCAACGGATGCATTCCCGTACCATTCAAAACAGTTTCAAAATATAATCTGAAAATAAACAGCGGAAAAGCGGTATTATCCTATACTAACAACTAGTACACAGCCACCTTGAACCCTCGATACGAATAACCTCGTCTTTGAGCGTCGTAAAACAATTCACAATACAATTCACGACTCGAAATAGGCGTGGCTTAACCAGTCAGCCAGTTGGATCATATCATTTGAGGTCATTCTAAGATGCCCCGATTGAATATTTGAATTTGACTACAGTTCTAACAGACCTGTTGATTGGACGGTATGATTTCTGACGTCATGGGGTGGAGACTGCGAGTCGTCAATTCAATTCACTCTGAACCTTGGGTCCAAGTTGAGACCGAGTTCATCTTATACAGGAATGCGCCCCTTGGATTTTGGGGGGGAGGGGGGGATTTCCTGTACGATTTAGAACTGTTTTAAGAGATAATACCGAGAAAACAGTAGAAAAACAGTATCATCCTTCATTAACAGCATGGTCAAAGCCACCTTGAATCTTGGGTTTGAGTTAAGACTGAGTTCATATTGTACATGCAGGCAATGCACCTTCTGGCGTAGATATCAGACGCCGTAGCGCTGAGCCATGCGGATACTCGTACTTGGTGGGTGGTTAAGAGTGTTTGAAAGAAATCGTGATTCGCTCGCTCGTTTCAAAATGATTGACCAAGAGAATATTGAATATCACAGTGGATAAACAGATGGCATCTTCTCAGAAAAATAACTTTCAGTCTTCAGTGGTTTTTCAATTGACAAGCCACTCTCAGTGGCTCAGTCAGAAAATACACCGCCTTAGAAATTGGAAGAAGTGTTGGCTGTGGATTCGAGTCTCGCGAAAGACATAGGTGTTTGGCAGTGTCCTATTATTCATCATCAATCACCTGCTCATTCGTACTCCAAAATAACCTAGCTGTTGGTGGGGTGGTTACGCAAACAATAATCAAATGAACCACCGTCTCACCATTGTAAAAGCACTCTTCATCAATTGAATCTCACTCTATTGGGGAGATGGAAGTAATTAACACACGGGAGCGCTTATCCTTGTAAAATCTACCGTGGCTCATTTTCATCGGGCTGGATTTCCGTCACTGGGTTGGTTCGATTCGATTTATTCTGGCTGCGTACTTTGAATCAGAAGTCAGCTGGGAAAAGTGGATAGAGCGTGAGAATATCCCGATATTCCAATTCCCATTACACACTGCAGTATAATAAACTCATTGATTAGATTGTTGGAATTATCAGATTAATTAAACTGGTTGAACACAATTGTACTTACTCACGCACACTTTATATGATATTTATTTATGATAGTTGTTCATGTGCATCGTTGATATATAACATTGGAACAATTACGAACCTGTGGAAAGTTATAGTATGGTTGAAATATTATGATATTGTTCTTTGTTATACACTTCCCAATTGTACGCAGTATGGGACGCAGATTTTTCCATTTGATTGATAGAAAGTCCCAACATTTTTAGAATATGTAGAACTAGATTATAATATCATTTGTGTATATGATTCAAATGTTGTTCATCGAAAAAATGAGGATATTCATGTTTCTGTTCCTGGACCCCTATTCCTGAGATAAATTAGATGTAATAAAAATAAAAATGAGTGATAAAAAGATTATCTCACTTGAAATGGCCGGTTGGTGATGCCAAATCGGCCATTTCAAGTGAGATAATCGTTTTCTCACTCATTTTCATTTTTCTCACATCTCATTTATCTCAGGAATGAGGGTCCTGTTGATTGTTTTGCCAGATATTTGATGAATATGAGAATGTTTTTTTCTCCACATCCGATCAAATTCACCCAAAATCGTGATAATATATTATTGATGTTTTCAAATTCAGTGATACATTTTCCTTTTATTCGAAGATTCTTTCTCCACCCATTTACAGATTTTTCCCATGATTTCAAACCATTTGTTGAAATAAATAAAAGAATAGAGAAAGGTTTATACACAACATCAATTGAGTCACTTCATACCACTCATGCGCAGCCAATTATGCAAACAGCACTCAATTATTCTACGAAACAATTCAATCTGCGTAATTATTCAGAAAATCACATTTTTATGCAGTCATTGTAAAACGCGATTAGCAGACGTGTGACAAAGTGAACACATAGGGGATTCAAAACTGGGTTGAAATAATATATGTATTCATATCTATATTGCTCACATTTGAATTATTCAACACTTATTTCTCTTTTGTCGGGTTTCAGCGATACGCTTTAGTAGCCATTACTCATCGCATCATCGATCTATGTCAACACGTGCGGATGAGTTGTTATTGTTATTGTTGTAATTGTTGTTGTTATTGTTAGGTGCAGTCCAAACCGATCTGAATAACCATAGCTGACTGATTAAATTGACTTAGGTCCAGTATTACCAAGTCCAGTCAGTATTTATCTGAGAGTTGGTGAAAACAAATAACATAGGTAACCATGGTGATTACAAGTTTGAACTGTCAGATAAAGGCTAACTGAACTTGGTAATACCAGGCCTTAGCCCAATCAAACTAACCTGAACCAACTCGAATAAACAAACATCCTGAACTATTTTCATCTGAATTGAAACTGACCTTTCATTATTCGTTCCGGTTTGACGAATAGCCGTTTCGATGAGCTTTTCCCCTTTCCATTTGGATATACTATATTCGCTGACGCTTTCGGCGTTTTGTCGTGTGTGTCTGTTTGACTTGCAAACAACAGAGTTAACTCACACTTCATATATATATATATATATATATATATATATATATATATATATATATATATATATATATATATATATATACACACACACATATATATATATATATATATATATATATATATATATATATATATATATATATATATGAATATATATATATATATATATATATATATATATATATATATATATATATATATATATATATATATATATATATATATATATATATATGTTCATATGTATATATATATATATATATATATAAATATATATATATATATATGTTTATATATATATATATATATATATATATATATATATGAATATATATATATATATATATATATATATATATATATATATATATATATACATATATAATATATATATATATATATATATATATATATATATATATATATATATTATATATATACATATATATATATATATATATATATATATATATATATATATATATATATATATATATATATATATATATAGATAATAGATATATATATATATATATATATTATATATATATATATATATATATATATATACATATATATATATATATATATATATATATATATATATATATATATATATATATATATATATATATATATATATATATATATATATATATATATATATGAAAACCAATGGTAATGAACCAATTCACCGATGAATGAGAGCTATCCGAGTGTCAAATGTATGGGAAATAGGAAATTCTGGGTCCTCAGCGTGACTGCATGACCTGAAAGAATGTCATAGGGCTTGTTAGCTTGATGAAACTAGGACTTGATTGTACATTTCTACAACAGCCGCTGAATACCTTGGAATCTCAAATGTGTCATGAAGTCGGGGTCTCATAGACAGGAAAATTTTGACATATTCTGTAGCTCATCTCATGAAAAGTGCTGGGATTCATGCTAACAACGATGGAAAACACATGTTACCATGGTGTTCAGCACTCTCAGTGGACAATTACCGATTGAAGTCTCAGTCTTCCGGAGCAAGTTAAGCTCACGACGTCATTTCAAGTTGCAATCGCGGTAAGAGTTCTTCAGTAGATTATTCATGGAATAACTTCATGAAATGAAAACGAGTAAGTAAGCGTTGAAAAACTCATGCACCATGTGGGAGTCGAGCCAATTACCAACTTGACTTCAGCTCACGAAGTGATTCCTTCAAAATGCACGTTCCCGTCAAAAGCAAGCTCTTAACGTGCGCCTTAAGATCCACGTCGTGACATATCGGTGGAGGTGCCGGGTCTGTACTTCGTGACAACTGGTTTTGAGTAATTATTCATATAAACAATTCAAATTCACGTCCCCGTCAAAAGTACGGTGTCCTAACGTGCGCCTTAAGATCCACGTCGTGACATATCGGTGGAGGTGCCGGGTCTGTACTTCGTGACAACTGGTTGCGAGTAATTATTTATATAAACAATTCAAATTCACGTCTCTGTCAAAAGTACGGTGTCCTAACGTGTGCCTTAAGATCAACGTCATGACATATCGGTGGAGGTGCCGGGTCTGTACTTTGTGACAACTGGTTGCGAGTAATTATTCATATAAATAGTTCAAATTCACGTCTCCGTCAAAAGTACGGTCCTGACGTGCGCCTTGAGATCAACGTCTTGACATATCGGTGGAGGAGCCGGGTCTGTACTTCGTGACAACTGGTTGCGAGTAATGAATGATTATTGATCAGCTGAGGTGCTGTTCATTTCGATTCATTCTTATGATCATTAGGACAGTTTCACAAAAGTGCGGTGGCAAGGCTTGATCTCGATAATGACACTTGAAATGAAAAAAATAATAATGAAAATAAATACTAATCGACTAAACGTTACCATCAAAAACTCGCAAGAGTTTTTTTGATATTTCCCTCTGCACAACCATATTTCCAATTTTTTTCATCTTCAGGTCCCTCTCCACAATTCCTTCTAAACCATTCCAATTTTCACCAGTTAGAGGAAGAAAAGAGTACTTTCGTACATTTATTTTGAACCTCGTAAATGTCACGCCATCACTATGTACAGCATGATTTGATTTTTTTCTTTTGATCCAGTCCCCCAACTCCAACCAACCCTCTTCCTCTCTACGAGCTTTGGAAAAAAGGTCATGAGCCATACAAATCCTATGAGTCCTATAAATCCTATCATGAAATTTTTCTCGAAAAAAAAATTCGCCACGTTGAAAATAACAATTGTTTGCCCAACGTTTGTTTGCACCAACAGCTTTCGGTTATTTTTGCGAACAGTAAAATATGAATGAAGTAACTTTTAAGTGATCATAATGACGTCTTGAATGTGGGGTTAGGCGAAAGGTCAGGCCAGTAGATCTCTTTCGTCACTTTCTTCTGCTGAACCATCATATATCCTTTCTCCAGGTTATCGATAATTATTATTGTCTATAACAATTGAGATGCAATTCGGAAGCGGAAGATAATTTTTCCTCATATGAGTATTTCTTACTTCATAAAACATGTTTTTATTTTTCTCCGATGAATTTTTTCATTCATTCCATCTGAATAAGAAGAATCTTGAGAAAAAAATTGAAATATTTGACTTTTTTCATTCTAACTACATTTTATCAAACGATGCATGCAAAACAGCAAACGGTAGAGTGAAAAAAAGCGTTCTCGATATTTTGGAAAGTGATAATATGCATATAATTTCATCATATGATTCTACAAAACTTTAGGATCAGGTTGTGAATATTATTTTAGTATGATATATGATATTGTGATGTTTATATCATTGATATGTACACGCTATAATCAAATCCTCACGAATTAGATGTGTTATAATAGAATGCATTTCTAACTCGATATAGCTCGATATGTATATTGTGTAATATACAGATTTTTATATATACTGTATGCTACATATTATAGTGCTTTCCTAATACCATGTATTTTTCTCTTGCATTGAATAAATATGGGAATGAAAATATTAGTTTTTCCAAATTGTTCTGGCAAGTCTCAATGGAATAAGATTCGATATTGTGAAATACAGCAATGTTTGTTCAAATAAATAAAATAGAAGACATATTTCATTGTTGTAACAACGTATTGAGAGGTCATCATGAATCCGCGGGTCTAGAAGCAAATGTATAAATATTTCTTCAACCGAAAATAATTCGATTCTTCGTCCTTCTGCTACAATAATGTGTATGTCATACTTGTACTCGAGGAAGATTGAGAAGCGAACCAGCCGCGCGCTAGTGGTATGTGTGAAGAGGGGAACGGTCATTCGGAACCTTCTCCCATATAAATAAATGTATATATATATATATATATATATATATATATATATATATATATATATATATATATATATATATATATATATATATATATATATATGCACATATGGAATCTCCTCCATAATAACAAAAGCTTGGACCGTATCGCTACATTCGTTTTCCTATTGTGTTATATATATATGAATTTTGTCACATGACAGATTCATATAGAGAATAACTATAAAAGTTTTATGCTCGAACAATGTTTCAATAAAGTCCATCTTTTGTTGTTTGGCAAGAATTGACCCAAGATAGAACTCTGAAAATCACGAACAAGAATCTCGCGATGGATGTCGAATATTCGGAACAGCAACGACGAGTGATCGGTAGTTTCGGCTCTCAGTCGGAAGTCTGCGTATACTGAGTTTATTTTGCGTCATTTCAGTAATTATCAGTTTAACTCACTAATTGATTATTAGTAGATTGAGCTATAGTTACCGGATCAACCTGTTATCACCGTTGGTGACGTATTTATTTTCGTATCTTGATTAACTGATTGATAGATAGTTTGAGGATTGACACCACTTTTAGTAAGTTCTGTAAAATCGTCTACAAATGTAGAACGAAATTCGAGCCCCTTACAGTGAATGCTACTTGAAATAATTTCTTCGACCTGGCTAATTACATTTGAGACTAGGGATCAGATTGCTTATTGTTTACTAGGAGATCAAATTATGACCATGCCCATACAAGAAAATAATTAACAGTCACAATCTCTCAGATCGCAAAATCTTGACATATTTTGTAGCTTACCCACAATGAGCAAAGCTTGGAGTTTGTACTAACAACAATATGATAAAAAAAAGACTAGACATGTTGCCATGGTACTCAAGTCTTCCAGTAAATATTCACTTATCAAAGTCTCAATCTCTCTTGAAGCTAGCTAACCCTATAGGAAGTTATTTCAACCAATGAGGCAATCGCGGTAAGGATCCGGTATTACCATGCCCATACAAAAAAATAATCCACACTGTAACGGTCTCTAAGATCGCAAAATCTTGACGTATTTTGCAGCTTTCTACCTACAATGAGCAGAGCTAAGAGTTTGTGCTAAGAATAATCGAATAAAAGAAAAACTGGACATGTTGCCATGGCACTCAAGTCTTCCAGTAAATATTCACCTATCAAAGTCTCAATCTCTCTTGAAGCTAGCTAACCCTATAGGCTTCTGTCGAGTGACGTCACCCATTATTGAAAAAGACAGACAACAATGTCCATCAGTTGGAATTGACCATTCAGAATATTTGGTAGTCCACCAGTTCGCTGTATTGCTATGGTAACGATTGTTCGTCATTTTTTACGTGACAGAAGCCTATAGGAAGTTACAGTCGTGACGGTCGCGGTAAGGGTTCTGTGTCCAAATTCAAGAAGAGGTTCAGTACAGGTGTTGACGCGTGCTGATCGCCATTCTATTCTCCGCTCAAATTACAGATGAATGATCAATAGGGAAATCATAACCTCACTCTCACAATTTTGCTACATGCGCCGTGATACACGCGTTATACCACCATCATGCATTCTAGAGGAGGAAATACAAACACAAATGATAAATAAAGAATAAGTCAAATAATATTTAATGAAGATCTAACGGAATGATCTAATGTAATAAACGATAATAACGATCTATTGATGTTAATTAAGGATATATGAGATTTAGGGATAATGAGATGAAAGGTCATTCTATTCGGTGTTTTTGGACAGTGGGAAGGAGAATTTCAGATTTTACTACCCGCAGGACTCATTTTCAGCTGCACCTACTGATATAACGGAGACCACATATTGAATGAATGTGTATATTACATGATTGTGAATATACATATCTATATATATATATATATATATATATATATATATATATATATATATATATATATATATATATATATTATATATATATATATATATATATATATATATATATATATATATATATATATATATATATATATATATATATATATATATATATATATATATATGAATATATATTTGAATGCATTCCGCTGGGTGACTCGTGCAATATGAGTGAAACAAATAATAAGAATCAGTGCATATACGCCATCGTTTCATGTTTCATATCGAAACATATTCTCGAGACTTCGGAGAAAAAGAATTCAAAGTTCACCGGTCAAAGTTCAAAGTTGACAAGAAGAGTTGCATAATCTTTGGTGTTACCTTTTCCGTTGAACTTCGAGATAATGCATTGAGATGTAATGTACCAAATCATAAACAAAAGGGAAATTTCAATGATACACCAATGACTCGACAAGGGAATAATGATAACCAATTCAGTGCATAGTTATAATAAACTCAGCTGAGCATAACTAGCTCTCAGTTAACGTGAGTGATAAGTCGCAAAACTCAAGTTGAAGTGGTTTTCTACGGAAGCAGAGGCATCTGCGGCGGATAATCTCTCAAAAGGATTGGTAAGTGCTCGGTAGTGTATTCTCTTATTTGAACATCACGGGTAACCTAGTTCCCACAACGTTCTGATAAATCATGGCGACAAAGTGATGCGAAAAAACGAATCGAATACAAATTTAATAAAAAAGACAATTTCAATGCAATTTTATAAAACAAAATCCGACCTATAACACACTGTCATATGCCTTCTTATTTCATGAATGGATGTAGCGCTTCGAAGGCGCGGCAACAGCGAGATCATTTTGCGCCAATTTTTTCATGCCGTTTACTTTGAAATAATTTCCAACGTTTGTGGATGTTTCAGGCATATAGAGGAGCGGATAGGAAGAAGAGGAGTAAAGGACGGTGAGATCAAAAAGTGTTGAGGTAGAAAAAACCTGACGCCAAGTGGGCCTACTCCCTTCACATACTCCGGTCACCAGAAGACTTTAACTGGATCGTGACGTTTCGAACTTGATCTGGACCCTCACTCTATTTTTTATCATTGCCATGGGTGACCTTTTTGGGAGCTCAAAAATTGCTCTCGCTAACAGTTCTGGAAGATCACGCGGCCAAATAAGCCCTCACACCACACCACGTCAAACTGTCCGGATTGTGCATTATGTTCAAGAAGAGAACAAAAAAGTAGCATGCTGGGGTGGGCATCGAACTCGTGTGCCCGAGAGGCATGAGTAGCAAGCGTCTTATCCAATGCACTGCTAACAATGAACTGACGGAACCCATGGTTATATATTCGTAAGAAAGATATTTCACCACGGCATCGATAGATAACCAGTCCCTTCTCCAAAACATTGTAGGAACCAAAATACCGATGCGTCACCTACCTCAAAGTAGAGAAGAGGTTATTGGTCGGATCAAACGTACAATTTGGATTGGTTTCAGTTGATATTAAACTAGTTCAGGATGTTCGTCCGTTTGATTCTATTCAAGTTAGGTTGATTTGGATAGGTTGGGCTCAATATATTAGTTGGAATTGGTCGATTCAGGTCAATTTGAGCACTAACAACTTCGGCATGTGGTGACATAGGTCTATGGTCCGATGAATTGTGAATGCCTCAAAGAAGTCACTCAATCCGTTTTCGTGTAGATGTTACGAGATTGAAAACAAGGATTGAATTGGTAACTCCAATCTGAGTTTTGACTTGAACTATAAATAATAGGATTGACAAATTTACGCTATAGTCTTTCGATATTTCCAAACGCTGTCTTCAGAAAATGCCTCAAACTAAATTTATCTTTTGTGTCAACGATGGTGAAGAAGGTTGTCCATCATGTCTATTCAAATATTTGTTCAGTTATGAAATCTTGATCTCAATTCCTAGAACATATTGATAAATATGCCAGAAATATAGAACGTGACATTTCACGAAATGATATTCATATTTTGTATAACTCCCAAACGCATTCTTAATTGTCACTTTTGATCTTTGAAAATGGAGCGACGATATACTGATATTATTTACTGTATATTCCACACAAACGTAGTCTGTGAGGAAAGTTTAGAATGCTCAGCTGTGTCAACTAACTCGCTGTCAGCAACACTCTAAGCATCACGATGTGACTCGTCGATCAAGAGAATACTCGACGAAGTGCTTTCCATCTTCGGATTCACGAGTTGCAGAAACCGAATGATTTCTCTTTAATGTTCTTCATACTTTACAAATAAGAGGTTTTCAGGCCTGAAGATTCAATCAATAATACAATTACTCGTTGTAGAATGAACGATTGTCAATTACATAACATTACATTTTAGTTTATGAAGAAGGGGGCGACCGTTTTCCGTAGCTCAGTACAGGAGGGCAGCGCTTTAGGAATTAAAGTAATCATTGTGGGTGGTTAAAGGGGCTTCTTGTGAACATATTTTCATTCATCATCACTTCATGATTTTACTGTACATGAAGAATGATATTATATATATATATATATATATATATATATATATATATATATATATATATATATATATATATATATATATATATATATATTCTGAAATGAATTGATATGATAAATTTGATGATATAGAACTTATGAATAAAATGAATTATTATAAATAAAATATGTCTTCAGAAGATCAATTTCAATTGAGCAGCCATCGTTAAGGCGTCCCTCGGTCTCCATTGGGAAAAACGTTTTGCCATGGTGATTTAACAGAGTGACATAAATAAACTTGAATGTCCAACAGTTCGAAATATTAAATCGATGAATACGTGAAAGATGCACACACAATTAGTCGTGAATGCTGATGGGTCAAATTGTATGAAAACATTGGTGAAAGTATCACTTGAATGTAACAGTAACACTCGATATTCTTGACATCGATTTTTACCTGATTTTGTCACCGTTATTAGCGAATCGAGGGGATGAATGGAGACAAGTGAACCGAGAGAAATAGTGGGAGTATAGATAACGGTGGAGGGAGTTTATAGGAAGAGAAGAAGTTTCAGGAGATATGAGTTGTGAAGATGAAGAAAAAGAAGAGGAGGGAGTAGATGCTAGTCTCGGAAATGGCAGCAACCGAGAATTGAGAAGGCTGCCCCAGTGATTAACGGTGAAAACACCCCCTGACCCGACCAAGTTGGTTATCTGGGTTCAGAAAATAATAATAATAATAATCACCGTTGCATAAAAATAGCATGCCATTTCATATGATGTTAATTATTGATTGACAGTTTTTTTTTGAAGATACTTCTTTGAATCGAGTGAATTAGTTTCACTACAATATGTTCATACAGAAAGTCACCACGACTATTTACATTTTATGTTGATACTGAAAATGTTGCGTTTAGAGTTTAGGTTCCACTCAGCTGGGTTCAGAAATTTTACTCAGCCTGGAAAAATCCGATGGATTTTCACGCAAAAACATTATTCAAAGGAGATCTGTGTGGGGTTTGGAAATCACCCACCAAAAAGTATCAATACCTATACGCAATTAAGTTTAATCGGTATTTTAATTGAAAAAATGTGTCCAGAGATTGTATTCACCTATTTCCAGCTGTACAGAAAATGCAAGTCATTGGGATGAATTGAGAAAAACCAAAAATGAAGCCAAAAAAAAAATAACAATATGAAGACAAACAGAGTAGTGAAAAGAGGGTAATTTTATGTCTACATCAAAAAACTTCAATCTTCCCTGAATCAGTGACATATAACTCAATGAGATATTTCTTTTTTAAAAAGTTTTTTCTCAATTCCGTTACTAAACCTTACTCGCAGATTATTCTGTAGAATCTTATTGCATTCCAGTGTGTTACAGAGTCTAGAATGAAACACGTAAGTGATTGTCTTTGGTAAATCTACCGTCGTTAAATTGCATCAGTAACTTGAAATACTGAGTTGGCTTGATTTATTCTCGCCATGCATCGTTGAAATCGCAAACGCCAGTAGGAAAAATAGCTGAAGGAGCTCTAACAATATACCACTCAGTAGTAAACGCATTGATTGGATTGTTGTAAATCTCAGACTAAAGAACACGTTTGAAAACACAATGATGAATATTACTCACAAATACGACGTAGAATGTATCTTTTCCATGATAGCTGTTCATTGGCAACGTTATAGTGAAACGTCGAGACAATGACGGAACCCTGAAGAGGGTTTTGTAGATGAAACGTCATGAAGGTACTTCATTCCACATTTAAATAACTAGGAAAACGCCACGTATGGGTTGTGAAATATGCGATATATGTGTATAGAATGTTCGTGTTGAAAGGTGAGCGAGATATGTTAGTATCGATTATACTTTATGAACTTGATCTTGTCCGTAAAAAGAGAATTCAATTCAATTTCAATCATGAATCTTTTCATTCTTCATCATATCACAAAACAGGAGAACAGGAATACAAATAGTAATAAAGGGAACCGAATATATACATTCAGACTAAATGGCAAAATTGAAAAAAAAAGAAAATAAGAAGCCCGAAGAGCTGAATCTTGTGTGCGGACATTACTAGTGAAAGATAATATTTATGTTGACGAAACTATAACAAATAATGAATCGAATCTATTTCACTGTCCTTGATTCTCCAAGTGTAGATAATGAAGAAATGCAAACAAACAATCATAAATACATGGGAAACAACTTGAGAATAATATAACATAACAAACATAATATCAGTTGAATAAAATAATATAATTTATAGATCAAGACACTAGCTATACTCAATGAATGAGTAATTTATCCAACGTGCATGCGAAAACATATTACAATCGAGTAGTTATGATGAAATCGTGAATGTCTTTCTTAAAGGTAGATGAATGAGTATTCGAACAAAGCTCATCTACCCAACAAAATGATTATAAGAACTTTTGATATCACTCAATCTTGATGCAACTTTGAATTTGAGAATCTTTGGAAAGTTTCTTCGTGAATCTTGTCCCGTAATATCATGATACTACAAAGACATACGTTTTTATTATCATTGTTGATCATTACATGATAATTATTGGACATGTCAGTTCATAAAACACATACACATATATAAGACAAACCAAATACATTACATACATATTTAAACACATACAAGACATACCAAATACATTACATACATATTTACACACATATAAGTTCAAAAGAAATATAAATGCATAATTTAAAATACTGCTCATGTGTCGTCTAAATACTCTTTCAAACTGCAATAATAAGCCATTTTAAAAGAATCTTTCTTCTTTTGTTTCAGCGTCAAAAGCAAAGAATTGTAAAATTGAATTCCTGAATAAATGGGTCTTTTTTATATCACAGGTATACCAATACAATGATGATATTTGAGTTTGTTATGTTGATAAACGACCTTCTTTCGTGGATAAAAGCAGTGACTGGTGACCACCCGCTTAACACTAGCTTGATGTATATATACACCAATGAGCTAATTTGATATAAAAATATTAATAAATCTCCTTCACTTCGCAGTGTGTCAGTGTGTTAGTGTGTATGGGTGTGTGTGTGTGTGTGGAACTTTCAACAGTTATCATGGTAATATGAACTTTGAATTCAGTTAATTAATTAGTTTTCTCTACCTATGACGTTTGTGTTCATACATATCAGAAATATACGAGTAACTATGGGTAACGGTAATTAACGTGTGCAAAGGCTTGGAATTTAATCTGATTTCCACTCGGTTTCTCAAATCAAACATCTGAGTAGAGTTATATCTAGATTTATATACAGAAACTAGATTAGCTTCAGAATCAACTCTATATTTCAAATAGTCGTTACCTCATTCTTCATATTGGTGGTAATTAAACCGTATTAAAGTCTTGGGACAATATTCTGATGCCGATCCTTGGCGGTATTCCTGATGCATCCTGATTCAATCTCATTCCTAATCCAACCTCATTCCTGATCCAACAATGACTGTATAACAACGCAGAAAATTGAGTGACAGTGTGTAGAACAATCCACAATCCCAAATCTCAATTTAAATCATCTTTGTTTGTACTGTGAACAAAAAATGACGTAACTATTAACTCAGAGATGTGAGCAGAACAGAATGACATTTTAAAAAAATTGCGTATTATCCCACAAGAATAGTAACAATTGGAAGCAAACGTGTGCAGAACTTTTCAATATATGGCCCTCTCCGGAAAATTGAGAAAACACTTTTCATTCCATTTTGGCACATTTTGTGGATTGTTATATATGGAAGATTATATTCAATTAAAAATAATTATCTCTTTCGTTTTCTTGAGGAGAATGGAAGTAAGGCAGTCCTTGGCCACTAGTTGAATCCTATAGGCCTATGCAATATCAAAAAGTTACATCCAGTACAGCTAGGTGGATAATAGTCTCCTTTTGGCGAACTGGTCAAAAAAAGACCGGAAGTAGGTGTCAGATTAGTTTCAGTTTAGATCACATCAGTTCAGTATCTTTGTTTAGTCAAGTCTGTTAGTTCAGGTTAGATTGAGTTAGGTTGGGTTGTTTAAAATTATAGTTGGATTAGATTAGTTCACGTTAGTTAAGTCTACCATGAGAAGTACATCGACCATCACATTTTATAACATGCTACCTGATCATATCTTATGTATTGACTCCCTAATGCTTGTCAAAGTTGAATTGAAGAAATTTTGTGATCTTGAGCTGTTTTTACTGTGAGAATGAGTTTTTTGACACATGCAAGAATGTATTGGTGGCATAAGGAATGACTGAGGGATAAAACGTGGTTAAATTCATGAATGAATATGGGGAATGAATATATGAATGTGTGGTATGTTGTGTAAGAATGTTCTTTTCTTCTCATATGTAAACTCAATACATATAATTCAGTTCAATTTATATTGGATTAGTTTTTATTATATTTTTGACGTGCCTTATATTTTATCATGAACTATTTTAGAATGTAAAAATCAAGTAGGCAAATAAAGTATTGAAATTGAAATTGAAATTGTAGCAATACCAACAACAACCACATCGTCTTTTTGTGGTGACATTGACAGATGGTACGATCAATAGAGGCTCCCTACTTTTGGTTCGGACTGTACGTACTGGTGTGACATTATAGGACGCATCAAAATATTGTACAATTGTGAAAAGTAATTATTTGAACAAGCGCAACAATTATGCATTGTTGTTTTATTCACCAAGAGTTTAGCCGGGAATAATTGAACAACACATTCACTGTGTATATTGTTGTGAGTACGCTCGCTGCCAACTGATTTCGGACCATCAGCTACATATTCTGTTGTTATCTGTTTGGAGTGTGTTTGCTTTGAATTAGGGCGCGTCAACAGCGAGGTTATCTCTGAATGTGGTCAATGTAACGCAAGGTGCATGAAACAGGTGCCACGTGCACAAGAAGGGCCTACACCACAATTGTCGTTGAGGAATATGGTGCGCCTGTGGAATGGAAATGTTGATACTAATTCATACTAGGCCAATAATTTGAAGAACAGTTCATACATATACATATATATATATATATATATATATAAATATATATATATATATATATATATATATATATTCATGTATATATGCATTATATATATATATATATATATATATATATATATATATATATATATATATATATATATATATATATGTATATATGCAATAAATATATATATATATATATATATATATAAAGCTCATAATATATATATATATATATATATATATATATATATATATATATATATATATATATGTATATATATATATATGTATATATATATATATATATATATATATATATATATATATATATATATATATATAAATATATATATATATATATATATATATATATATATATATATATATATATATATATATATATATATATATATATATATATATATATATATATATATATGAAACATCTAGAAAGCAATATTGAATTTTACTAACCAGCTGATTCGAAGCCACATTGAACCGTATAAATCCGGCTAGTATTGGTTCATCTCGTATAGGAATGAAGCTTATATTTTCTATGTGTTGCATTTCTCCACGAGATGAACCCAGTCTAACTTGTAACCAAGGTTCAAGTTGGCTGTGTACAGGGTGTTATTAGAGGATCTAATACTGTTTTCCTGGAGGGCATTCCTGTAGGTTTTGAAACTGTTTTGAAAGATAATACCCAAAAAACAGTAGAAAAGCAGAATAATCCCATGATGTAGTGATACCAACCTATTTTATCAGAATATAAAGAAGGTGCTTCAACTCCCATACTAATATCATGGAAGGGGTTTGTGGTTTCTTGCGGTCAGTTCAGAGTCTATGGTCTCGATTGCCTGTCACGATTTAGCGGATTCCCTTGTGAACCAGATGTAGATATGAGTGGCTGCTGGCTTGTTGAACTTAAAAAATCTATATTTTCGTAAAAAACAAATGCAAGTGACAACATTGCAATTCTACTGAGCCGTGTATAACATTGTTGAGCATTTTTGTTGTATATAGTTCGATATATTATACTGGCAATCTGGACCCTAAACTCGTGAACTGACTTCGAAAATATTTCACTTTCAGGACGCGAGTTGGACTACCTTCTTCATATTATGATGAAATACGTTGGTATCACCACATCTTGATCCTTTTATAATCATTGAAACCGGACTAGATCGTACATGAACTGCTCAACGTCTTTGACAAAGTCTATGACAACGTCTATGACAACGTCAATGACAACGTCTATGACAACGTCTATGACAACGTCCATGACAACGTCTCTGACAACGTCCATGACACCGTCTCTGACAACGTCTGTGACAACATTTATGACAACGTTGATAGAAATACTTCCCCTCAGATAGCATCACATGAAAGTATTCAAGTTTGAAAGTTGTCCGGAATACATTAATTTATTTGAACCAATTTTGTGTGTGTGAAATATCGTTTCGAAATTGAGAGAGACAGATCAGAGTTTGATTGTATTTGTTTCAATTGAATACCATAACAGCTCAGAGTGACAAACATAACTGTGAGCTATATATGCATTGTGGTAATTAACATTTTGATTCTCCACCTCACTGGTTACAGAATCTCCATAAATCTGTGGCATCGATTGATTGTGACTGAACCAGTAAAAGCTATTCACATGAAAATTAATTCACCATCAAAGGTTAATGTTTCAATCGACGTTCGGACATTGAAGTTCACTTGATAGCAATATAAACTCATTTTTACTCTGAACTTTAAGCAATTCTTCTTTTATGTGTATGTGTTGCCTAGTTAGTTTTTATATCACACTGGGGATTACAAACTATTCATTTT
Source organism: Brachyptera risi (assembly GCA_964007535.1). NCBI lineage: Eukaryota > Metazoa > Arthropoda > Insecta > Plecoptera > Taeniopterygidae > Brachyptera > Brachyptera risi. The sequence goes on from OZ023326.1 coordinate 15,974,936, forward strand.
AATCGTTTTTACTATACGCTTTGCTTGCCTGAATACGAATTTCACCAGTATATACTATACGGTATACAGTGAAAAGTTATGAAATGAATAGTATAGACTCTAAAAACGTATCGCCTCCTTCATTTTTCATTAAAATTTATCAACATAATATTCACGACTCTGAGAAAATTGTTCGTATGAACATGATAATTATGAAAAATATCGATTCAATTATATTCGATTTGAACACATCAACAAAAAGATAAAGCTCACTTTCTCAATTTTATATCTCTGCGTCTTTCGTGCGGAAGAGTGATATATATTTTCTGCTCACCAATTAACTGATGCTGTTCTCAGTTCGATGAGCCAATCCTCAATTCAGATTGTGAAATTAATCGCTTGTGGGCCATATTGATAAATTTGTCTCCACATATGAGATGATATATCCCCCAAATAAATAAATATATATATATATATATAAATATATATATATATATATATGAAATGATATATCCCCCATATATATATATATATATATATATATATATATATATATATATATATATATATATATATATATATATATATATATATATATATATGTTGAAATCATTTTCAGGATTACACTGCTTGCCGTAAAAAAATGCCGTGTAGACGGTTGTCTACATCTTGTCATCATTGCGCGACGTTTCGGATAGATTGCACTATCCATTATCTATATAATCATATATTAGGGATGTTATAGTCATGTTGAAAAAGATACGCCACGAATTCGAAGCAGAAGGTCTCGGGTTCGAGTCCCGGTCGAGGCGTATCTCTTTCTCCATGACTATATAACATCCCAAATATCTCGATATTGGATCGTATCCAAGAGATTCAATTATCACATCATTATATATATATATATATATATATATATATATATATATATATATATATATATATATATATATATATATATATATATATATATATATACTGCGTGTGTAGTGTGTGTTATACGTGTAATACTGTGCGATCAGATTAATTCTTATCATCGTTGAACGTCTCATTTGATTAAATAGTTGGCTCGACTGCCTTATTGAATAGGGTATAAGGTATAAACGCTTTGATCTCCGTATTGCGACTGATGCAGACAAATGAACTCGCAATGTGGGCCTATATATCACAATCCCTCCGGCCCTTTTGTCAAAGAGACGTTTGAAGGCTCCCTCCCCCGCCCCCCCCATTTCCCCTTCCCACCTCCAACGTGTCGAACAGAGTTATATTAGCATCGAAAAATAGCAAATGCTCAACAAAAATAAAAGAAGATGAATATACAAACTCATTTCATTCTGCTGTTTCTATCGAGCACTAGAACCCCACCGTGAGGTGAAACACGTATTGGGTTTCAATGACACTGTTATACTTTCTCTCTACATGTCTATGTAGTGCTTGTCGGGTCATCGATCGTGCAAGAGAGGGAAACAGTGTAACCTAGTGCATACATCGTTTTGCTGAACCATAAAGTTAAAGTGACGCAGAAAACACGTGTTGAAGTATAGATATTCAATAAAACATTCTTCCAATGCATTCCGATGAAAAAAAAACTCCAGAGTATTCATGAGTATTGGTATGAGTATGGTATTGAATATGGTCATGAATATTCAAATGTTTTCAAGAAGGAACAAGAACGTAGCATGTGGTTGGTATCAAACCCGTTTCCCCCAGGCATGTCAACGGTCGTCTTCTAGTCTTATCTGTCCAGGCGTATTGACCTCATCTGAAATTCTCCCTCTCAATTGCTCTGCTCATGAAAGAAAATTATGTCTCTTGATATTCAGCGTTGCATAAAAATGCAGTTATATATTGAGTGAATTCAATTTTAGTATCTTTTCGCTTTTTTTCAAAAGCTCACGCGTCATCTGACATTTCTTAGCCAAATCTTCCGATCGATTCAGAGTGGTTCGTGGCATTGACTGATTTGTTCGAATGGAAAGATTAAAGAAGAAATTATCTCATTGCTGTAAGAGATCATATCTTCCTAGCTTCTTGTTTGGTAGCAGATGTGCATCTAGTCCTGTCGATGCGATGTGACGTTTTCTTGTTTTTATCGGCACCTGTCTTATCCAATGCGCAATGGAACTGTAGACAAGAAACTCATGGTCATGACGGGTATCAACTGATAGCCACGCCCATTAACAGAACATTGTAGAAACTAGGACACCCAAGAGAAACACCGACGTTAGCGTGAGCAATTGAAAGAGTCCGTGTGTACGTACTTGGTTCTTGAAGCCATTCGACGCCGACTATATGACAGGGGATCGGCGAACGTTCATTTTCACTCCCTTGCACACACTTGTGAGTGTAATTCATCATGGCTCCAAGGTAGTTTCATTATTACCACAAACAAGAAAGCTATTTTGCTAAGATGTGGGTCGTTAGCGTGATTAAATATGTGCATCTTTCAAATTATTGTTCGTTCATGATAACATTCACACCATAGTTCACGTGTTATTAGCATTTAAAGGTGGGCTTTGAGGTCAAAATATATATAGTAAAATATCTCACTCCAGTTTAGTGTATATATTCTATTTTTCCACATGTGCTACTTTAATATTTCATATCCATCTTCATTTTTGTCACAAAAATTATCTACGTCTCATGGCGTATTAATTGATTATGTCTCCAAACGGTTAACGATTCATGATTCCTTATATTAGTAAAAATACCCCAGTGAGAAATATTTACTTAAAAAAAAAAGTTCGAATGAATAGCGTTAGAATGGTAATCGATTGAGATATTTGGAGATGGCAACGCTGCCACTCGCACACGGTATTTCTTTGGTTTCGAATGGAAAGCGTTAGAATGGTAATCGATTAAGATATTTGGAGATGGTTTCTCAAGAGCGTGAGATATCAGAATTCTCATACAGGAGAAACACATGGTATATCTGATACCTCGAAGATGGTATAAATGGAAACTCTTCATCTTACATGACCTGATTTCCACAGATAAGCAACTGAAAACACACCTCTCAGGTGTATTCAATATGAAAATGATGAAATCCGAGATTAATGACATCATTTCACAGAATTTTGAAAGTATAAAATGAAATGCACTTCTCTCTGATATTAGAACTTTGATATCTCATATCGTTCAAAAGCCATCTTCAAAAACTTGGAAATATAAATTTTTCGGAGTAAATCGACTATCTTAAACACCTACTACCATAAATTGACCACCTCCAAATAATTTTCAGCAACTTATTTGTATCCACCCCGAAGTATTATCAACGCCATCAGCATATTTTCACTTCTCACAAAACATTCGAAACTGACAGATATCCCTTCAATAACTACGCGTGCTCTCGAAAATTCTTCCATCTTTTTCATCTCGCGTTCCTGTCTAGACGAACGTGCCGACAAGAATATGATATAATGGCCTTGTCTCACACTTTGGGGTGCCATTTAATGCCGTCAGAGTATCTCGCTGTGACAGAGTGTTAACATTTTTCTCGAACGTCAACAACCCAATGATATATATATATATATATATATATATATATATATATATATATATATATATATATATATATATATATATATATATATATATATGAATATTGAATATATCTTGATACGATATCATTGTTCCCAAATTTAGGCTATGGATGAAAGGTGCGATCGTTTGGACGGGGCACAACAAGGGCGATCTTACCACCCCATTTCAATTATTTAAAACCAATGAACTTCAGCACCAGGACCACGCTGTCTGTGACCCTAAGTTTTCTTCGCAGATAGAATTCTTCCAGTTTCCGAAAGTCCGGAACACATTATATGATATAAAATGGCAACATATGGTTTGTACTCTGAGTCATGCGTTATGGCTATAGCTATACAATCGATTTTTTCTCAATAACATCGAGACTTGATACAAATATCAAGTTATTGTATCTCAATTAAGCTTGAAGCTGAAGTGTAGGATCGTTGAGATGGGTAGCACATACATGGTTCCAACACCCGGAAGAAAAATTAATCAAAATGTGACCATCTACAAATAATGGATTTTGAAGTAATAACTCTAAAGGAGTTTGACAATCCAAACATTCACATTGAGGAAATGAAATATTCGATCTAATTATTATATCTTCTCATTGCATTGATCTTTTCTCATATCTGAACTTTGACTTCTTATCTCTTTCTTTGTTTCTTTTTTGTCATGTTTTTTCGATAACCGGAGGCGAAAAAGTCGAGAAAAAACAACCAAACTTTCAATCCTCTCAATAAAATTCGACTCATTAACATTTCTACAAATATTGCCTGCAACTCATATTATATTTTTGCAATTTTATATCTTGAACGGTTGAAGTTGTATGATCATTCTGGTCTTCAAAGTCATCCTGGTGATAACTTTTTGCCCTGTGGTGACTGGGAATGCTCTAAATGATTTCAGTTGTCATGTTTGAGTCGAATCAGATAAGACTGACTTATTCTTTCAACATAAATCAATGTAACAAAGTGATTTGTCACTATGTGAAAATGTCAGAATGTTTTGGTTCGACACGTTCACAAATAGCAGTTATGGAAATCAGTAATCCTCCGGTGAGAATCATTAGTCATTCGTCCGAGTTTGACTGTTTAACAAAGGATTTGCATATTTTTTCGCTTTTCAACAAAACACATTCCGCACGTAACTTTTGTTGGAAGTCTAGAATCGAGTATATATGCTTTCTTTGAATTGAATTGATGTGATTGTTCTGTTTTATATTCACATATAGGTTCCTGTCAAACAGAGGCGTGCGCGAGACTTTTCAATAGGTACGGTACATTGCAAAAAATCGAAAATCCACTGTTTAATGATCATTTTCCATGCAAATTATAAATGGATGCTCGGGAGATCAGGTTTATTACCTTATTCTCGTTGTTTTATTCTATCCAATGTGTTATCCTACTGTACGGAATTTATTGGAGGAAGCATCAGCGAAGATGTGGGTTGAAAACGTAATTGGATGAGTAAAGTGAAGAATCAATTTCACCGTACTAGAAAAGAACGAATTTGTTTTTTCTATCAATTATTCACGCTCCACAGGTCAATCAAGAGTACACATTCAGTTGGAACTTGGCAAACACAAGTGTCACAATCTAATTGGATAATGTGCAGTTTTGAGGCGCAATTGGTAGCACCATTTCTGAGAAGACTCATTTCGAGCTTATTAAAAACACACGAGGATAACTCGGAGCAGAAAATTTGGAGAAAATATTTTCTTCAAATTAATTAAAATTTGCATGGAATTTTGAAATAATAATAATACACTTCATTCCGTAATTTCATATCAATCAGATCAGCCGTTTTGATGAAAACAAAATATTATGTAATTATTTTCTCACAACAATCAATGCTATCAGAAATTAAATCCATGGAAAATTTGAGCAACAGCTAGAACCAATCGAATTGTGAATTAATTAGTATGAGTGATGAATAAAACAGGAAGGCAGTGACACATTTATCTTGAGCTCAGAGTGCATATAGCTCTCCATGACATTTCATGACACTCGAACCAGAAAATACGTAATGAGTCTCACAGAATTAGTTTATATGAAAATAACTCCACGTACAGATATATATATATATATATATATATATATATATATATATATATATATATATATATATATATATATATATATTTATTACAAGTTGCCAAACAGCATCACCTCTGTAAGTTTCATGAGTGCATTCAAAGTATTACTCAGAGAGTTTCTAGTTGAGAACATATATTTATAGTACGAATGATTACCTGGATTCATGTAACCATGAATGTTCAAAGTGTAAATGAAGGTGTGAAACGTATTGACAACTGACATATTTCAATATTGTATTGTACTGACTGCTGAAGTTGAATGCTATCAACTTCATCTGATTTTATCAACATTTTGACAATCAAATGGTGTCACCTATCTATACAAAATACACCAATATAGGCTATAACGTACTATGAAATTTGTGTTCGTCCTTGTTGTGTTTGTTCTATACGTATCCTGATGTTTTCAATTGTATTATTGAAAGATGGAATTTAATAATCTCTGTGGAAAAATAATGAAATGAATAAAATAAATAAATGAATATAAATATGCCTATATTGCTCATCTAACAATGCATGTGTTGCGATTTCCTAGTTTTATCCGCTTGTGATACTTTCAAGACCAAATATTGGTACTAGAATGCTATGCTTGACACTTCCCACATTCTTAACTGCAATGAACCCACTAACGTACACAATCACGAGCCCTCTGTGCGGAAGGCTCATATCTCGAAATTTCTGGAATTTGAAGGATTTTAGAAGTGATTTGACAGGTCTTCAAGATGCAAGAAATGTTGTTCTGTGACAATTCCTAGAGCTTACCTCGGTAGCTCGGTCAGCTGAGGCATCACTTCAAAAATTGAAGTCACCTTTGGGCGTGGGTTTGAGCCCCGCATAAGGCATGTGTTTTTGTGAACGTTCTCTCACTTATCTTCACTTCATAGTTTAATAATCACCTGGTCATTCGTACCCCCGTATAACCTAGCTGTTAGTGGGGTCGTTAAGCAAACAATAATCATCAATCATCATCTTAGAGACTGATCTAAAGATCTTAGATACTTAGATCATCTTAGATATCTTAGAGAGATCTTAGGGATCTTTGATCTTAGATATCTTAGAGATCTTAGAGTCTAATCATCTTAGATATATTCAGTGTCCTCTTTGTTAGTTATGTTGCATCAGGTACGGCCATGGGCCATCTTTGCGTACCTTGTGTGATTTCCTATGCTGCCAAGTAACAACGACTGGCGATCGTCACCATGCCAACTGGTGGACTATAAATGTGACTGGTTGATAAAGACTGTAGAACATTGTTGACCAACACTTTCAACAATGAGCTAGGCCACAGTCTTGGCAGGAGCATATTACACTATTTATATTGAGTTCAACGACGTCCTGGGGGTCGATTGTTCAACTCTTTCGATAACTCGTTCGACAACGATAGAATTCGCTATCTCTACCGAAGTCGCAACTCAGTTATCACTCACCACTATTGTCTGTTACTTCCATTAGACTTCTCACAGTGACAACACTAGTCGACAAGAGATCTCATCAGATGGATGTTTTCAGTTAAGATCATGACAATATATAATTGACCAATAGCAGCGCGATTGTTGAACGTGAAAATTAACTTATGGAAGACCTTGTTCGAGATTTTATATCTGCCTCTTTGATGTGGTTCAAATCTCTGAAATATTCACCAAGAAGTGTGCTGTCCATGCGAAATTATTTCCGTGTATTTGCTTCGACAGCTCTGCCTAGATTCAACTCATAGTTTTGTTGTTCAAATGCCATTCATATTTTACGTTATTTCCTCTAAAAAGAGGTTGTATTGATTTGTGCGTTGCAGATAAGTGTTAATCGAATATCAGTCTTCATTCATGATTCATTAATTTAAAACACACCCTGCAACTCTTATATTATTGCCACTGTCCGCCATTTTCTTGGGTACCATTGATGTGACCACTAAATAGTAAATACCGACATATATTTGACTTCCGGTATAGTTTGTCGAAGGATTTGTCGAAGAAGTTGATCGACAACGAGTTAGACAATAACCATTTTGGATGCATTTTGGACAAGTAAAGTGACAAAGTTACTGTTGTGTTTGACTCCAGAGGACTGATATCTTTTGGCGTCGGGAAATGAGGAAATGAGATGAAAAGTCAGTTTTTTTTCGGATAGAGAGAATGAGTCGGTCGTGATCTTTCATGGAGAAAACATTTCTGTATGAACCCACGACAGGAAGAAAAACCATGATAGACTCCTGTCAGGATGGTCAAACATGGAGGAATTAAATCCAGGTCTTTTGAATGACGGTCCAATATGCCAGCCACTCGACCACACGTCTCAGTAAGAAGTCCACCATTCAGTTAGAAGCGTAGTTAATTTAATTTCATCCATGACATCATGACATTCATTGAACAGGCTCAAAATTTAGGCTCCACTTTGTATGTTTCATCGATTTTTTGTGAATGAAATGGAGGTCAAACAAAGTAATCATGCAATCGAATTGAAATTTATCTCCTAGCCAAGGGTTCATACCAGAATAGATGGATATAATTTCTGAAAAAATAGTCGGTATTTCTTTTGCGTAAAATTCTATCGAAAATTGATGAATCCCCATATCAGAATTTATATTAATTTATTAATTTATTTATTGGTGAAATTTTCCATACTTCCATTTTTTAAACATCATTGAGTCACATGATGTTAATCAGGATGATGCATGTTTCTACATCATGAGTTAAAATAAATTCGGCTTGGTCCTTCTCATTACATTTCATAAGTAACACGATCGCTCATCGTTTCAACGCATACCTAGTTTTATAAGCTATCTTCAACTCAAGCTCAGCATCATGTCCTGGATCCTTCTCCTCCCCCCACCCCCCTCTCTTGACCTCTCGACCAGGCAATTCAATTAAGCACTCTCGTTTTCTTACCCTGGTGACGTCACATAACATAACATCCAATCAAGTGGGCTGTTCATTGGGAAGGTTAGAGGGGGGAGAGAACTCGAGATCTCCAATCAAGGTATTTCAAGTTTCATGCATCTATGTGACCGATTAAAGAGCCACACCTATCAGTATCAACACTTGTTGAAAGTGGGATTAAAATATCAACCAACGCTCAGATTAGGATTGAGGTAATATCAAGATGGAGGCTCGGATGGACGGTTACTAAAATGAATGACCTACTGTGAATAATACTCAATATTATATTCGTGACTTTCTGGATTAATTTTAAGGAGTATGTTTAATATTCCACTCCGTTAACTTGGCACCTCCACCTATGCTATGCAGACGGAAAGTATTTTCATGATGTTTTTCGATGTTTACTTCGTACATTCGTTATTTTCTCTCGTTACATTATCAGTGATGACGATTCCATCCGGTGGATTTCATTTATCAAACCACGTTCAAGTATGACCGATGAATGTGGTCTCAAAATGACAGCCAATAATAATGAAATCATTGATGATAATAATTATTATATTTATTCAATGGGGCATAGTGTTGTATACAAGTATGTATGAAAAACAAATGTACAAATGTGCTCCAAAATGCGTCGAATATTGGTATATTTCACCCCATGCGGACGTTCTTGATGTTGTTGTTGCTGTTGTTGTTGTTGTTGCTGTTGTTGTTGTTGTTGTTGTTGTTGTTGTTGTTGCGCGTAGCCTTAACTAACCCGTACATGATCCGATGTCATTAATTTATTGAACGCTGACTACTCGTACTATCCCAAATCAACTGAACTAATCACACAAACAAATTGAAATGATTCAAGTCGAGCCGAAACAATTCTGAAACCTACTTCCGGTCCGACGAAAAGTCGTGAAAAATTAGAATGGTTCCTCAGAGAATATGCTCTCGAGAGCCACCTACAACTTATTGATGCTTATTTGTCTATGCCACGCATTCATTCAGAAGCATTCTGGATGTGGTTAGAGAAAATACGAGTAAAACTTCTGAATTCTGTTCAATATCACTTCTGGGAATGAACGATATGACTGGAGGGAATAAACATCTGGTAAAAATGTTCCCAAGTATGTATGAATGATTAATTTTTATACATACTCTATTCTGGGAGTATATATGTATATATATATATATATATATATATATATATATATATATATATATATATATATATATATATGTATATATATATATATATATATATATATATATATATATATATATATATATATATATATATATATATATATATATATATATATATATATATATATATACGTATATATATACGATGTCAGAAAAATCGTAGTGAGACATTAAATAGCTACTGCATTAATGTTTTAGGATACGTTTCATAATTAAGGGTTGTGGTGTGGTTGTACATTTGTACCCACGAAGGGTGGAGGAGCAAATCACCTGGGAGCTTGTGGTGTGGAATAGGAAAGAACGTCGATCGGAACCTTCACAAGTAGATTACCTATGTGTGTGTTTATATGGTTTGTGCAGCTAGTGACATGTACTACACCGCTATACTAGGAAAATTCAGTATATGCACTGTAAGATGGGCAATATATATATATATATATATATATATATATATATATATATATATTTATATATATATATCCATATATATATATATATATATATATATATATATATATATATATATATTTATATATATATATATATATATATATATATATATATATATATATATATATATATATATATATATATATATATATATATATATATTGGATGTTAGGAATGCATACCTTGATCTTGAAATTATCAAGTCCGCCGTCTTGATTCACGTTCCGAATATTTCGATCACTCAATGATTTAATTGGTTCTAAATGTTGATCCTAACTTCGATTGATGTGAAAATATAAAATCTATTCTCGTCTCTTGAGAACGACCATTGTGGTTGAATCGAGTAAAACTATGTTCTGAACGAGTATCATAATATGTGACCAAATTTGGTGAAAATTTGAATTCATTGGAAGATAATATTATTCACAATACGTTCTTCTCTGGGTTGTTCTCGGAGTTTTTCTCGAAATTTCGAAATCGTTTTTTTTTAGTGGTTGAACCGATAGTACCTTGAAACCATAATATACGGTATCGATTTAGATGATGGCATGAGTAGGCCTTCACCATGTTCGATCAACATTTCCTCTCAAGTTTGACTCGTAGAACGAGAAAGAATCAACATAAAAAGCGTGTTCTCAAGTACGGTGAAATCGATCATTGTAGATGGGCGTGACTTATACGAAGCAGGGAAAATTTTAGATACCTTGATTGGTTATTTCCCTATTTCCCCTGCTTCACTGTCCACTTGATTGTTTTTCATGTTTTGTGACATCACGAGGTCGGACGATCTACAATGGTCAATGAGTCTTCGTTTATACTCATTCGAAAAATATTCCATATTCGTTCTCAGAATGGAGTAGAGTGAGATATCTTCATTGTGTCTCTTCATAATCTGAGATTATAGGGTTATATGCAACACGTCAGAAATAATTCAAAATAATCTCGATTGTAAAAAAAATAGAAATACTCATTGGTTGAGATGCTTTGAGATTTTATAGAAGTTGTTCGATAAACTGGAAGTAAAAGTTTTTAATGACAAACTAGATTAGCAGGAGTGGATCGCCATACCCAATTATTCAAAGCCGTTAGCATCGACTGAAATTATGAGAAGATAAACTTGAAAAACGTGATATTTCAAGTAAACGATAAGAAAAAAGAAAACTTCAGAAAGAATTGTCGAAGTAATTATTTCAAAAACAGAATATTGTTATGAACTTTTCAAAATGAATCGTATTCTCGGTTTGATTAAAATTTCCGAGAAGTTTGTACAGACTGATAATTGAGTGTCATTCAGTTAAATGATAGTTGAGTTACAATAACTACATACATAACCGAGAGTGGTAAAAAGTTACTTCAATAGAATTGCACCAATTCACCAGTTCACAATTGATGTGAAAAGCTTTTGAAAATGCATTTTCCACTGAATTTATACGAATGATTTGTAGTTTCATGGGGGTGTACTTCCGGCTAGCTATATATATATATATATATATATATATATATATATATATATATATATATATATATATATATATATATATATATATATAACAACACTGTACACCGAAATTACATTTCCATACAAAATAATTCACTATCTGAAGAAAAAAGCTCACGAATCCTAACAATATTGACACATTTGTGAGTGCATGGGAGTCGATTTAACGACGTGTCAGTTTTTGATAACTTTTGAACGATACTAGGAAAACGCAGCATATGCGTCGTGAGATGAGCGAGATATTTATATGAACCATAATCGAAAAATCTATCCACCTTGACAGATCTGAGAATCACTTCCTTAGGCAACTTACGAGTCCAGGAAGCCGTGAATCTCTGCATCATATTTCTGCTTTCAGACATTTTCTACTTGATGATTGGAAATCATTCATAAATTATTATTCTCAAAACGGCTGCTTTGATTCTCCCAACATTTCGTAACGATTTATATCTTCAATGTGTTCGCATTCAGAGTGAATTGAAATGTCTTTGGATGAATTTCTCTTCTCAAATTTTACCGCCCAGCCTAAGCCTAATGCATGGCTTTTGGGAAATTGTGATCGTATCTCAGATACGGTTCACTGATTTGACCTATTCATCACACAGTTATAAGTTTGATTGTTCGCGAATGACGTGAATGTTTCATGTTGATCAGTCAAACCGTTTGACGAGTGTAGATCTTACAAACAACAAATAATAATGATAATATTGAGATAATGATGATTGATTTTGATTATTGATTGCTTAACGACTCCACCAACAGCCAGGTTATACGGGGGTACGAATGAGCTGGTGATAATGAATCGAAGAAGTGATGATTAGTGAGGGGACATT
>OZ023326.1:15992385-16029885 GCA_964007535.1 Brachyptera risi
ATATATATATATATATATATATATATATATATATATATATATATATATATATTTTATCTTTCATAGTGGCTGCCACCCAATCGCTTTCAGTCTGATTTCAAATAGGTTCGTTTTGGAAACTGTAACAATTTTATTGGCGACGGAAAATTATTGTCACAGACAGCGCGGTCCTAGTGTCAAAGTTCGTTGTTTTCAAATAATCAAAATGGGTTGGTGAGATTTACCTCGTAATGCTCCGTTCAAACGAGCCCATTCTTCATTCATAGCCCTATTGGTGAAACAAAGATTTTGTATCTAGTTTCGATGTTATCGATGTTTCGATGTTTTAATGTTTCGATTTTATTAAATGAAAAATCCGAATGCAACCGGTATCATGTGATCGCACCCTAACGTGACGTCACTCATATGTCGTCTGTGTCTCGTGAGAGGAGAAGGAGGGAAGGGGGTGCGTATGAGAGACAGATTTGGTAATAATGAAACCGTATCCGATTCATTCATTACTTCATTAGTTTTTGCTTGTTGACGTCCTTCAGGGCACAGAACCAATCAAGACGCTGCGAACACACGAACGGAAAATTCGTTCGAATTATTTCAACTCGAACGAATTTTCCGTGACAGAGTACTCGCAGCAGTTTTGACTTGGTTTCCACGACATTGTAGGGCATTCCCCAATCTCTTCAGGGTAAAAAGTCCCTGCCAGGGGATTCCAAAATATAAATGATCATGAAACTAGAATATTACAAAGTATATAATGAAAATATATATCATGAGTTGTAGACAATATTGGTCGAAAATGCTGATATTCAAAATGTCATGAACAAAGGTGGAAAGATCACTTGTATGTAACAGTGACACACGATATTTTCACGATCAATTTTCACCTCACAACAAAAAAAAAAAAAAAAACATGAAAAAAAAACGTAACCTGATGTAAATGCGAGGCGTCAACGACTGAAAAAAATCGGGTGTAGGCCCACCCTGAACAAAAAATCCCCTCAAAAAATGACAGCAAATAAAAAAAATCAAGAAAAATAGAAAAAATCACGAAAAATTAAAAAAATCAAAGAGAAATGAAAGAAAATCACGAAAAATGAGAAAATTTCGAAAAACTAGAAAAAACAAAGTGGAATCACAAAAATCACAAAAATATGATGAAAAATGAAAAAATCACGAAAAATCGAAAAGAATGAAAAAATGGAAAAAATCGAAGGAATGAAAAGAAAAAAATCGAGAAGATTGAGAAAATCAGGTGCAGTACACTTAATTGTCAAGTTGTTAACCCTTCGGGTAAATGTTCATCATGGATCGACAGCATTTGATAGGTTACTCTGAACGTTGTGAATCACTTTCACTAAAATATGTTGGAAACAAAAGTCACTACGATTGCTTAAATAATACATGGCCATTGAGAATGAAATCCTGTGTGTAAGTGCCCATTCAGTTTGATCACCAACGTATAGCTTATTTCACTTTGTCGGATAATTGTGTCGTTTCGCTCGTCTGCGTGGAAACGAATCTGTGGCTGAATCTCGTATAAGCCTACGGTGAATATTGCAAATCATTCACAATCGATGTCTGTTTGTGATTCAAATCGGGTTCTAAGAATGCACTGGAATGATTTTCCATCGTCTCGGATGAATATCAACCAGACGAGATAATGAAATGTAAGTACTCATGGTAATGGGAGTAATAGTGGGGAGGAAGCGGTCGTGACCTATATTGTAGAAAACTTCCCGGCATCATCCTAGATTACATATAGGATATCCACGAAAGACACCGTAAAAATGGAACTTTTATGTAACGTAGAGGAAACCGAGTCCCAATACGCCCCCCACCTTCCGGATCACATGAAGCGAGCGCGTTAGCAATTGAGTCACATGTACAGGTGAAACGAATTTCATGCTGAATCTCTTATACGATTAATATTGCAATATACAATCGGAGTCCATCTTTTTTATTCATACTGGGTTTTAACGACGCACCATACTGATGGCTACGATCTATTGGCGTCGGTGGATCATGAATGAGATGATGGGATAATGGGATAAGAGATTATTTTATCAAGTGTTTTGGATGGTGAGAAGGAGTCGGTCGTGGCCTGTTGTTAAGGAACCAACCTGAACGACAGAGAGAAATCACGAAAAACCCCTGTCAGGATGGTCGACCACGGCGGGAATCGAACCCCGGTCTCCCGAATGACGGTTCAGTGAGTTACCACTCGGCCACGCGTCTCGGTTCCATCTTTTTTATTCATATTGGGTTATGCCTCTCACTGTAATGATAACCATAGGATTGACGTTGGGTCATTGAACAATATGATGATGAAATGCCTCAAGTTTTTTTTCAAATAATGGAACGAAACCGGTCGTGATACAAGTTTTGAGAATCACGCCGGCATCAGACCACACAGAAAAACCATAATAAAACTATATGAAAATGAGGATCGAACCGAGACTTGATCTGCCCCATCTTCCAGGCTACATGAAGCGATCGCGCTCGTACTGAGCTACTTGTGCCGGTTCTATCGTCTGTCTCTCGATGATCTACCGAAGAGTGAAGCTTCTGTTTACTGGCGAATGCAAACATATCCATGCCCTTGTTGACTGACGTGCATTGCGATATAACGTGACGTTTTGTGTAATTAAGTTGATTGCAGCGGGGAGGGAAGGAGCAAGAAGGGGTGGGGGGGGATGAAACACGAGTTCACGCTCGGTCGGTGGAGAGCAGTGCGGGTCAATTGCGGCGTCATATACTAAATGAGCTCAGTTAACAGAGTCGACAGAGGGTATAGATGCGATCGGATAAGACAAGATGTGTTGGCGAGGAAAGGATCACTGAAGCGGGATCCACTCACGGCGTGATATTTTCAGTGTCATCGTGACATATAAATTATCGCAAAGACTTGCCGTCTGAATGTGTTGTGGTGGAACTACTCTAAACCGTTCGGATAAGTATCTTATAGAATAGTGTTGATCCATGATGAGCATTTACGATATTCAAATGTTATTTAGATGTATTTAGATGTACTTAGATGTATTCAGATGTATTTAGATGTATTTAGATGTATTTAGATGAACGCGGTGAGCTGAAAATCGACGGAATACATATCGAGTGTTACTGATACATATAAGTGATATGTCCACTTTCGTTTTGATGGGATTCGACTCATTAGCATTATCGACAAATGTTTTCTGCATCTTATGGTGTATTTTTTTGTCAATATTGTTTCTTGCACTGTTGAGGTTTTATCTGTGAAATCGCCATGACAGAAACTTCATTTATATACAGACATTTTAGTCTCCGTGGAGCGGCGCTAGTGCGTTCGATTTAGAATCGAAAGGTCGCCAGTCTGAATGTCGATGTGGACAAAATTCATGTTCTGATGAAAAAATAATTCTGATGAAAATCCAATACCTGACTCAATTTCCGAATCACGAATTCCCAATATTAGCTAATATCACCCATTCTGTAAAATTATTGGTTGCGTTAGTTGGGTTACGCTTCTCTATTCTTGAATATTTTCTTCTTGTATTTGGTTCATTGTAAATTGAACAAGGTTCGAACCGTAAATTTTCCGAATAAAGAAATCACATTCACAGTCTGATTTGTAATAATTGAAGAAATTATAGCTTTTTTGTTCCAGGCCAATACGACCCGGCACCTCCACCCACGTTTCACAGTGTACCATTCACAAGATGTCAAACATACTTTCAATACTCAGTCAGGTGATAGAGAATATACACATTTCTTTGTTTCTCCAAATCAGTCTCTTGTGCGATATTTGTGAAAAATATCATTACTTAGGCCAAATTGAAACTAAAAAAAATCAGATTTAAATGTGCCAGAATTGATTTTTGTTTGAGTTTTGATTATGATTATTCTGACAGAAGTTATCGCAAAAATGGAGAGAAATAATAATGATATATATGATATATATGAACTGAGACGAGTGGTTGAGTGGTCAGCACACTGAACCATGATTCAGACGACCGGGGTTCGATATCCGCCATGGTTGACCATCATGACAGTTTCATTTCTTGGTTTGCCTCTGTCGCTCACGTAAATCCTAGAATAGGTCACGACCAACTTCCACCCATCATCCAAAAACACTTGATTAAAAATAACCTCCCTATCTCTTCAACCCATCATCTCATATGTTGTCGTTCACAGACGTCAATAAACCGTGCGTCGTCAAATCCAATATGAATGGATCCTTGAATGTATACAATTTCTCATCATTCAATTCGATATTAACATCTGTTTATTCACATTAACTGCAATTATTCTACCGTTTATATACGATTCGAATGTTTATCAGTTCTCTGAACGTGTGGGCTTCTTTGTGTATGTCTACCGTTTGCTGAATGAGTCTTAATACATAATCTGACAGCATTACGGATACCTGACTCACAAGTCGTGTCATCACACCAACACCTGTTGCTGGAGTGTGGTTTTCTTCCCTATTGGTACATCATCATTTCATAACTTATGGCTTTCAATAAACTCATCAATGCGATACGTAATCAAAGTGTTCGAGTAGAACTGACATTCACGAAAGAGGAAAGTCGTGTACCAAAATAACGATTCAAAATAACATCGTCACTTTAAATACCAGTGGCTGATTATCAGTTCGATGATATGATTATTCAGAACAGAGTTCACGGGATAAAGAAGACATCTGGTTCCAACTAACTCAAATTCAACCAGTTTCCAGCTCAAATTTCCCAAATGCATAATGATTTCTAGAATTAGTTTCTCACTTTGCTGACCAAATGACGCAAAGATTTTGAATGTAGCGCTAATCTCACTTTGCAATCCGTTCACATAGAAGTGACCTTGAAATGATCGACTACGATCTCGGTGAATTGCTCCTTGTTCTTTAAGACACGGGAGAAGCGTTCCAAAGACCCGAAACAGCCTGACAAACCAGGACAATGCAGCGTGAGACGAGCAAGATATTTATATCGAATTTACTCGGAAGTTATACCCAACTTGGTTTTTGAATTTCCGACCTTCTATATTCTAGATGTAATCATGCATTAATAAATTCCTTCATTAATCGATTCATATCAATCCATTATTATGCCTCATAGCCTTGCAGTTTGTAGATTCTCATTGACAAACTTTGATCTCAATATTAGTCATTTTTCCATCATTCATTTTTTTCATCAAACAACAATCCAAATTTCTTTTGAATCCGTAGAAACATTCATTAGAACAATATAAAGTCTCTGTGAGAGTTTCATATCGAACGAATGTGATTGAAAAATTGAAAATTCTACCCAGTGCTATTTTTTGGAGAATTTTTTCGAAGTTTCTGATTTTTTCCAGGAAAATCCAAAGAAACCGATCGAGCTTAGAAGCATTCCAAACTTATTCTGGTATGACATCGAAGTCCAAAGAAAGTTTCAAGTCAAATGGTTAATTCGCCTGACCCATATGCCGTGTACACAATTACATAAAAAACAAAAAATAAAATAAAACCAAAACCTGATTTTTCTCGGTGAATGAAATCGAGGTCTTCGCTATGCTGATCTGAACATATTCTCTTTTTGTGAATGTTCACCACTCCTGCGGTGAAACTCGTGAAATACGTATCTCCATCTCTATCATCCTTTTTTGCTTCAACGCTAATATTACATTCACATTGTATTTGTTCTCATTGCTCACTTTTTGTCTGAATTTGCACAAATTTACAAATCCAATTCCGAAACTAAGCCATCGCGCTCTCAGCTGTAATCTATCTTCACTCGTGTGGTTTCCTTGACCTGTACAAGATAGAGGTTCTGGATTTATTCACATTGCCCGTACCAGAGTCCTATCCATTGATAGCGCAGTGACAACTAGTTCAACTTCTTCAGTCGTAGAGTTTAATGCTAGAAATTCAGAATGAACGAATTGTGTTGTTTTTCGAAAAATTCAGTCTTTGAAGGGAAACATCCGAAGTAACATTCTCAGTGTTGTTGTAATGTACACAAGATCCAATTGCCTTTCCGTTAAAACATATTCTAGTGAAACTTCTTCATAATATTGACAGAAGTATCTTCTAGAAGATGATCGATACGTAATGAACATTAAAGATATTTTACAGGTTATTTGAATGTAACAGTACCCCGAGACGTAAAAGTCGATGGAAAAATATCGGGTGTGAATGACTGTTACAGAATTCATATAACTCCATTTCTCATATGAACACTAGTTTAGACTTGCATTTCAATAATCTTTCACAATTTCAATCAATTTCAAGATATGTAACTGATAGGCTAACTTGGTGTGCTTTCATGATTCACTGTTTAATTATTCAACCATTGTACCTTACATTCACCTACATTTACCTGTGCTCATCTTCTTGTTTGTGTTATGTTCATTATATATGTTTATTGTTTGTTTTTCATGTATGTGTTGTCCTTTCATTAAATTATCACCAGTGAGAACGTATTTTTCTGTTGCTGATAAAGACTGAATCAATCAATCAATCAAAGTGATATTTCCACCATGGTTATCATAACATTTGACTCATCAGCATTTTTTACAGATATTGTCTGCATCTTATGATGTATTTTCAGATTTCGTATCTGGTATTTTTAAAGTTTCATAATCAGTCACGTCTGTGAAATTACCCTGGCGGTGACCTTTCGCCCTATGGAAACTTATCGTCGTTAACGACTTCAGCATGCTGAAATAAATGCTTATTGCAATAGTATTATCGTCAATAGGCTTCTGTCACGTAACAAATGACAAACAATCGTTACCATGAATATACAGCGAACTGGTGGACTGCCAAACATTCTTATAGGTCAATTCCAAGTGGAGGACATTGTTGTCTGTCTCTTTCAACAATGAGTGACGTCACTTGACGGAAGCCTATGGGATCTCAGAATATCAATCATTTTTTGATTGGCTCTTCAAGATTCGCGATGAGAAATCGATCAATTTTATTTCATAAATCATCAAAATCAATCACTGATACATAGTTCATCTATAATGAGAACGGTTGAAACGTAGAGAGTCTATCCAGTGGGATATATATTTTTATGGATAATTGCTATAAGATATCAAAATTCTGATACAATAAAAAAACACAAATATGTTTATTACCTTCAAAGCGATATAATTAATAACTATTCATCTCATATCGCACAAAGAATGTAAAACGCATACAGCTGAGAAAAACATAATTTTTAGCCGAAGGACCTAAACGATAGAAAAATCCGAACATAAAAGTTGAACATTTTCCACTTTTTACTTTCAAAAGTCATCAAAATATCTGTCTTCCATTCATTCCAGAAATTTGATATTTCATACCGTTCCACATTCATCAATTGAAAAACGATATTTCGCTGGATTGACTCACATCACCAACCATGAAGCAATACACAATGAAACCATAAACAGTCTGAAATGAAAAAAAACATTCAGTCTAGTATCTTTTGTCTGAATCACAATTCAAATTGAAATATTTCGATTGAAATTCCATTTTTTCAGTTGTTATCGAGAATTCCAGTCTATTGAACGTAGTGCTCGTTTCACCTAGATTCTATCGCACGCACGCAGAGTGCAGTTTCACAGAGCGTTAATTCTTTCCTTTCACCACGTTATGACGTCATCACAATAGGTGAAACGAGCCAATGTCTGTCACGTGACACCTCATTCATCATTCTACAACACGAGAATAATTACAGGTACTTTGGTAGAATATAAGAACTTTTCTATGTGATAATATTCGATACCTGACGGGGGGCTCATTTTTTAATATTAATTACACCTCCAATATTGAGTAACAATTAGTTAGACACGTATTTCATGATAAATGATCTTGTTTTGTAAAACATTTCATAATATGAAAAAAGGAAGCTACTATTTCTTTGCTTCATAATAGCAATACTCATGACCGCGAAAGAAAACGTTCGTCTATCAACCGAATAACTGTGGACAAATTTGTTGATCACCTAACCCTGCTGCAACTTTGAGGATGTCACGCTTTTTGAAGATATAGTTGTGTTTTCTTTGGTGAATCTCGTCATGAAACACTGAAAATATCGCAGCTCTTACTGATTCAATCGTGATTTTGTGATAATTATGTTGGTATAGACGATCTTCGTTTTTCGTAGACACATATTATATAGTATCGTACTCACACTTACTGAGATCTTAAGACTGAATAATCTATACTCTAATTAATTGTTTGTTCAGACTGACTATCCCACCTGTTTTAGCATAGTCAACCCCATGGGTCAACCCACAGGATCTCAATTATGTATGGTCCATTGCGAAAAAATAATGATACATTTGCTAGCGAAGCCATTTTTTTTTTTTGTCAAATTTGCATGGCCAGGTGAAGTCTCATTGTTACTAAATTGGTATTATAATGAGCTTACTCCATGATTGAGAAAATGAGAAAAATGTGAGCTGACACATAATTATATAATATATTTACGCTCAAACCAAATACTAAAATACTATTTGGACCGATGAAAATAATTGATCTTCATAATATTCACAACTACACTCCTGACGGAAATGAAGCCAATAACGTATACACAATCATGAGCTGATAATGAGGAAGTCAGTAAAGATTTTTTTTCATACATTTCACGGTATAAAAGTATTTCTATATGTGTGCTAGAATTAAGTTGGTGCGAGAAATGCTTCATTCTGATAAGCTCCCACCTAAACCATTCGTCAATTATTACCATTTTGCTACTACCTAATTGAATCAAATACACACTTTAGTGCCGATATAAACGTATACTTATCTTTCGACCGTGACTTCCAGTTACGTACAAGATTAAATAGCTATCCACATAAATGATTGATGAAGTAGTGTAGTCAAAAGCTGGATGATTCATTAACCACCCTCCGAGTACTGAACACACAAAGCGATTCGAGCCGTACTCCACTAATTAACATAATCAACTTACTATCCATCTCGGCGCGTCAGAAACACGGAAATGCTCATTCGCGTTTACGATAAGAAGCATAATGCTCGATCATGAGCGTAATGCCCCAGCATAAGCATGGAGCTTACAGTCTTGAGGTCATATGCTCGTATGTAAGAGACAGTGCTTGATTGATTATCGCGTATATATGCACAAATTATACTGAAGGTTATATAAGCTGAACTAAGTCCTGACGAGAACTTTGTCTGCGTGGTTTTACATGCGCTATCTTGAGGTGAACATAATGGATTCAAATCTTCTGTGATCACTGGATATAATCGCTGTAGAGTGTATGTTCGTAGTTCGTACAGATTGTAATTTGAATGAATGAATGAATGAATATTGTGGTTTAACGGCGCGTCAACGACGTGGTTATATTGCGCTGGTAGTAAGTTGAGAGTGTGACAAAATGTTGTATCGATTTTGAGCAACGTGATGTTTCAAACTCAGTATTTTCTGATTAAACGGAAGAAGAATATTGTGCCACAAATATTTCATGCGGTTTTCTTGTTGTAAAATGTGATGTGAGAAAAAAATGGAAAATGTATGTAGATAATGTTAAAAAACAAGAATATAATGACACAAAAATGAATGAAAGAAAATGAATGAAAAATGAAGCGTACTCTTGGACATTCATCCGGAACTAGTCAAATATTAAGACGCACCTATAGCATCCTCTAGTCAGAAGTTCGCACCAGGGGGACTTCACAGCTCTTGTGTTAGAGAATAATAGGTTCAATAATTAATATAATGATAACGTCATCAGACATGTCTTGACATCAAATAGAGATGATAATAAATCATTTGAGAAATAAACTACATGCACAAAATGCAATACGATTTGAAAAATGGAACACATACAACAAATAGTGGTGATACTCACATCCACAGCCTTCTTCAATAAGATCATTCTTCTCTGATAGGGAAATAAAAAATGAAGAAGGCTGTGCTCACATCAGTTTCGTCTATATTCGCGATTAAAAGCAAAGTGGCTGACATCTGGGGATGTTTTAGTGAACTGGGCGGAGGCAGATACTTTCAAATTATATACAAATTAATTAATGCGTAATTATAATATAAAATACAAAATTGAAATTACTAAAATTATCAATTATCAAAATTACAATATTAATTACAAATATAATGTGTGTAAGCATACAACAACACGACATCTTGGCCTAACTGCCTCCCGACGGCCAATCTCCCACTTCGACAGTGCTGCCACCTGGTTAGCTTTTAATCACGAATATAATTAGATTGGTAATACATTCAACTCATTCGTTATCTATAGAAACTCTCACCAACTATAGCCACATTCATCCAATAAGTAGCGTTTGAGACTTTTCAAATGAATTTTTTCCCTTCCGGTGTAAAGGAAGTCTGTCATGGAATTGCACGCTAGCATGTATAGGTGCAGTTAAAATAATAGATAGATTCAACTTCATTCCTTTCATGTTATTTGGTCTATGGTATTATGGCTATTTTCAGCATTGGAATCGTGAATTTGATATTCACTCTCCGCAATTTGTGAAGAAATTGTAATACAAATGTATATTCAAAGCAAAGTGAGAATATTGAATGTCATCGAAAGTGAATCACACCAGTCCAGTTCTTGTGAAATACGTCTGATACAGGATCGAAGCTATAGCAAATTTGCTGAATGTATCATCGTTTTTTTTTTAAATTGGATTCTAGAGAATGACCCCCAAAAATGATATCATATTGAATATATTGTCTCATTTCATGTCATAATCTTTTAATTGTCATGTCATTTCATTAGCTGAATATCAATGCTGATGATGTCCAGATATATCACGAGAACGGTTTTTACTCATAATGTGTTCCGGACTTTTGAAAACTGAAAGCCTTTTATCTGCGACGGAAAATTATCGTCACATACAGCGAAGTCCTGATGTTGAAGTTGATTGGTTTTAAATAATTAGGATGGGGTGGTAAAACCGTCCTTGTGGTTTCCAGTCCAAACGATCCTACCTTTCATTCATGGCCTTAATTGGGGAACAATGATTTTGTATCAATTATTTCGATATCATTGAAAAAAAAATGTATATGTGACTTCATATGTGCAGAGTAACCTAGCTCGGCCTTGTCAAACCCACATCATATATGTATTATCCGATAAACAAAATGTCAACTACCAACAATCCTTTTCCCAACATCTCTCATGTGGTTCGTCCATGTTGATTTTCCGTAGATGATCATGCCTAGGAATTCAGTTCATCATCCTTCTCAAAAAGTATTTCACTTTGTAAACAAATAAGGGGTCACGGAAAATTGTTGATATTTTTTTCGTTTGCTCCAACGAAACTCCAAATGTACTTGCATTTGACAAATCAATAATATGCAAATTATGTATATATATATATATATATATATATATATATATATATATATATATATATATATATATATATATATATATATATATATATATATATTTAATTATATCAGTGGATCAGAGATGAATACAGATACAAATTTCAATATAATGCACGGAACTCCATCAAATCCATTTGAGTTTTTTCTGTTGTTTTGATTATTAGATCTCTTTGAGTGGTTTGTGTCTTTTCACTATCGGGCGCATATTCTCTGTTTTCTTCTCTATTTGTGTTCAATCTTTGGCCATAAACTAATTCATCTATAACATATCCCATATTGAAATAATTCTCGAAAATATTTGTTCTTCCAGTACTATTCTCAACCAGTCTTTCTTCATGTAGTTAGTTTGAATTTTCTTTGATAAGGTCGTTTTCATTCGGACTAAATTGAATTCCAAGATGCATTTGTTCCATTGTGGGCATATGCTATTGGGTCGATATTGAATTTTCGCTTATAGCCATGATTAATTCTCATGAATAATTCTTCTTTGCTTGCAAATATAATTTTTATAATAATTACATCCGGTTTGATTATATGATTCATATAATAAATAAACTTGATCGTCAAGTTCTCCCTATTTGAATACCAACCATTATTTCGTTCCACATTCTGACATGATTAATTTTTTTTCAGATAAAACTTTTGTTGTAAACGTATTGACTACTCCAGTAACTCGTGTATTCAACATAACTGAAATATTCTCATTTATTTTTTATTAACTGAAGTGCAGAAAGGTTTTCGTTTTTTACATTTATATCAGGATCACCACATACCAATATGTTGATACCTCTAGTTGTAATAAAATCGAGAATATTCTTCAACTTTTCGGAAAAGAATTATTACCTCCAGTGATCTTGATTTCTGTATAGAGTATTAATAATAAGATGTGAAGGATGTTTATTCCAATCACACAGATTTCAATATCCCTTTCAGAACCCATTGTATTCATATATCTTCTGGCAATGAACTCTATCCCTGACCTACTTTGGTCATGAAACTTTTGTTCAAGATCATAAAACTTCGAACCGTACAAGATATAAAATGAAAAATGCATCATCTGATGCAGACAATATATTTTTTCGACAATGCAAATGAGTTATAATGACAAAGATAATAACACTGTAATAACTCTGTAATGACAAAGATGGACAGATCACCAGATCTTGTATGTATCAGTGCATCCAATTTTTATGTCAGCTACTCTTACCTCATCGCGTACCATCACTTATACAAATAATTCAATTCAATTCAATTTGAATATCATTTTATTCTTGTTCATGTAATACAGTTACAAAAATACATTTGAACATATAGTTTTATAACAATATCATAATACTAAATTAACATTACATGGAACCAATATTTCGACTCCATAAATATATACATCAATTTTAAACGTTTTAAGGTAAAATGGAATTGATCGCAAGAATTTAATTGTAATTTTAAGAAAGAAATTTCAATTGTGATGTTTAGTCTTAATTTAGAAACAAGAAGCCCACGTAAGAGAAAAAAACTCCTGTACTCTCATGTACTATTTTGTGAACGTTCATCATGGATCGACAGCATTTCATAACATTGGAACTTTGTAAGAACTTACGGAGTTGTAAGTGCTATGGAGTATAGTTTTGGTAGAGAATCTTTCGTTCACGGTATTATTATACCTATATATACTATTATCGTATACTTGGGTACGGGAATGAAAATACGGTCGTTTCCACGAGCGATCAAGTAGTTGCCTACAAAGCCGACGAACTTCGATATACTGACGAATAATTACTTGATTCAGCTCAACTCGAGCATGCTGGAACTCGACCTGACCGCCCACACGGTTCCAGGCTTTTGAGGTCGGAAGTCGAGCTGGGTATAACCCCTCTCCCCCCCCTTCCCAACCCCTCTGCACACCCTAAGAACCACAACTTTCACGTGCGAGGTTGACCATCGGCCAGCGCCAAGGTTTGTTCGAGTCACTAAGGGACTTTCATTAAGTTTAATCACTAGTCACTTCCTATTAATCTCACCTGGCTTTAACTGCTTCAATAGTGCGAGACAAGAAGTTACTTATACTCGATGAGCGTTTGATCTATTATTAAGCGTTATCAACAATAATACCATGCAGGTTATAATTGAAATGGTTATAACATGATATCGTAATTGGTTTGTGAGAGAAATTGAATAAGGAACTAAGATCAAGCTCTGATCTTCAGTCAAGTTGAACTTAATTAAACGCTGTCAAAATTCTTGGAGAAACATGATATGTTGTAGAGCTAATGTAGTCGAAAAACGTTGGTGGATCTCTTGTCAGACGCGGCAGAATTGGTTCAATATTCCGCTACAAGGGTCGCCAGTGTATCAGATTACATGTATATGATAATGATTATAACATTTAGTCTTCAAGTTACATCCGCATAATGATTGGGAGAGAAGAGAGCTTCAAGAGAAAGGTTTGCCGAAGGAATGAAAATCGAGGGAAGAATATTGAAAAATATGTTAAATTCTCTCCACTTGTTTTCGATGATTGATAGTGGTTCAATATATAGTCGCTGCACCTCTGGAGTCGCCATACATCCTAATACTGTCGCCAACAGCTCTCAATTCAAATATTCGAATCAGTGAATAGAGTCAACATATACGAGAGTGAGAGAGAGTGCAATAGAGATGAGATTTGTGTACATTAGCGCTACGTATATATTGAATGTTGAACTGCAGCTTATTCGGAGACATCGGTTGTTTGATTCAGTTGACCCATAAGCTATCATTTATCTTCTCTGACTCTTCATTCTATGGTTTGCTCACGATATTCCATGTCCACGTTCACAACGCTACGCATTAGCAGCAAGGAATTAGCCGTCAGAGCAATATTTGCAAACTCCAAATATTGTTCCTATATCACATAGAGCTCATAGGCGTGGGAAGGATCTTCTGATAGGTATGGCCATTCAGAAAAATTGAAATTGTATCTTCCAGCAATACTGTATGAATGGTGAAGAACCAATACCATGTATCTAGCAAATCGAAATATTACAAGAGAAGGTTTAAACTCTGTAACTGCCAACTCCTCAACTGATACAAGATGTCACTACTATTATATTCATTGTGCAACAGATAGAAGGTATTGCAAGAAAAACTCAAATTTTTTTCTTCTAATGATACCACAACTTCATCTTGTAAAAAATGGAAGATACAAGTTATTGGTTCTTCATCAGTGATATATTCACTTAGTTACATACAAACACTATATTAACAACACTTGGTAAAAAACACTTGGTTGGTTGTTATTCTATGTATCCTAGTATGCTCACTTTATTAGTGGAAACAAACAAGAAAAAAGAATGTTGGCTGAACAAGAAATTATATACATTCACATTCAACTACGAAGATACCAATGTCGGAAACAAATGCTCTGTATTATATCAATGACTTATTGACTATACTCCCCTCACGAAATTGGAGCCAACAACGTACACAATATATGCAGAACCATATATACGAACCAATATATAGGGATATATATTGGTTACTATTTCGCCCTGCAGGAAAGAATTCTATAGTTATTTGAAAATTGAGTTGGTGCAAGAAATGTTATTTTGTTATTTTGATTGACGACTCACAGTCTCTGCCCCCATGACGTCAGAAATCATACCGTCCAATCAACAGGGCATTTAGAACTGTGGTTAAATTCAAATATTCAATCGGGGTATCTTGAAATGACTACAAATGATATGACCCAACTGGCTGACTGGTAGAGCCACGCCTATTTCGAGTCGTCAATTGTTAGAGATAATTTAGGATAAACCATCCAGTGTCGTCTTCTTTGTGATGCATTAAGCACAGTCTGGGCCGTCTCTACGTAACCTGTGCGCACGCACACGGACGGTGGTTAGATGACTACCAGACCGAACACTCTTACGAAGTCGTTCATAATGATAATATATATTCTGCTGAAATGAACCTATAGCAGAAGCATCTCGTATAGCGAGGTGCATTAAACGATGTAAAATGCCATTATGGATTCAAACTGACGTTAGTGGAGATAATATTTAATGAAAAGATTAAATAAATTTATCTAGGGAGAAGATTATTTTTCTTTGCATAAACTTTGAAAGTTTTCAAACAATCTGGGTCCTTGCGCGCGTCACACTTTCCAACGTGAAAGTTTACCTCGCGTATTTACAAAAAGAAACTGAAAAAATAGGTCAAACAAATGCATAGATAAATCTAGTCAAAAATAATATTTTCATCTCTTCGAGAGAACTTTTGGTTACACATTATGGAAAGAGAGAAGTATGCATACTAGCTCGTATTGGAGATTATTTTCACCACTGAGATGGATGGGCCAGTGGCTAGAACTCTGAACCGTCATTCAGGAGAACGATGTTCGATTCTCGTCATGGTAGAGTCTGTTCGGAGTTTTTCTTTGTCGTTCAGGTTCATATTGGGATAGTTCCTTGACAGCAGGACACGACCGACTTCCTCTCACTAACCATAAACACGATGGTTCATTCACCTGATGAATGAACATTCATCTCTTGTCTTATTCATATCTTATAATTCTTCATTCTTCGACGCCATTGAAACCCGATATAAAAATGAAAAGAATCAAGCAGCATATTTTTCTGTGATGATTTTCCTGCTCCACGGATAAGAAAACCTCTATGACCAATTATATCCCTCAATCACTTTGGAATTCAATCCCATACTATAAGATACAATTGGCGTGTTCAAAGTTCTGAGATTTCAGAAATATTCACACTTAGTTGAAAAAAGTAGACTATACATGCCAAAAATAACTGAAGTGTTCAAATTTATATAAAGAAAGTTCCATATCAAAATTCATTCTTTGACATCATTATATACTTGGTTGATACTCTCTGGATAGAATTAATGTTCTTCAAAACTCAGTATCATATTATCTAGCACCTCAAGGATACTTTTCGATGAATAAATCATCGTGGATCATATTTTTTTCTGTAGATTTGATTGATTCGATCTAGAAACACTCCGTGTTTTGTACGTTCTTTGAGAATAGTTCGTATGTTATTGTATAATCACATTTATATAGAAACATTCAATTCAAAATAATGTGGAAAGATCATCTTGTATGTATAGGTTAGTTACACTCGTTATTTTTGATGTCGATTTTTACTCCATCGCACCGTGTACCGTTAGGTACAAAAATATGTATAATATATTGTAAATGTTTATTATGAACTGACAGTATATCATTAGATATGGTGTGAATCAGCTTCACTGAAATTTAATTATATATATATATATATATATATATATATATATATATATATATATATATATATATAACGGAAAGTCTCAACGATCGTTTATAAGTTACGCTGACACTGAAAGTGTTACGTTCTGGGTGGGTCCCCCTTAATATTTCAATTCTTCATTCTTGACATATTGTGATTCGGGAGTTAATAATTATGTAGATTGTAGAACGGGGTAATTAATAGTTGTAGATTATACGAAGAGACATTGCGAGTACTTTCCCTTAAGCCCATCTATCCTCTTGAATGACACCCCACAGGGTATAAATGCCAGGCCAATACGTCAAGTTATAATTGTTATATTAAACTATAGACACAAACCACGGAATATCATATACTGCGTTCCAACTTCATAATTACACGACTACAAATACAATGATGCTGCAGAGAAACATTTACCAAGCAACGCCGTGTGGATCGAAGGTTAGATTCCAAGTGGGAGATTAGAGGTAATTTTTGTTAGTAATACTAATAATAACAATAACATCGATAAAACTAATGATAATAATAATGATTATTGAAATAATAATGATAACAATCTCATTAATTAATGATCGTGGAATGAAAATTTTTGTCGAGATGAAATATATCTTACAATGGAATGGTTTGAATTATTCTCATTTGTTGAGAAGTACTATACATTCATGCGAGTTCTAGAAACTAAATGAAATGAAGAATTGAAAAACTGAAAACTATCTAGGATAAAGTCCAATGAATATGATGGAGTGATGTGAATAAGAGAAAGTCCGCTAGTTCAAAATATATATATATATATATATATATATATATATATATATATATATATATATATATATATATATCTCAAACCCAGATAACCAATTGAATTGGGCCAGGGGGTGTTTCCACCAGTTTTTCCAGGGCAGACTTCTCATATCAATCGGTTCCTGCCAGTTCCGACTTCTTCCTCCTCTTCTTCACTACTGCTAGGCCTATCCTCTATTTCTTCTTCTCTTCCTACGAGCTCCCTCCATCGTTCTCTATTCTCTCACCATCTCTCGTCTTCTTTTTCTTCCCATTTTTCTCCTCGGTTGACTACCCCGAACTTGACTCCCTCTTGCCACCTTTCTCTTGGTCTTCCAACTCTTCTCTTAGCTCCATTGTTTTCCGCTATCTCAAACATTGCTCTCGGTATTCTCTCCATTTTCATTCTCCGCATATGTCCGTACCACCTAAGTCTCTCCCTTTCCAATTTAAATGATAACCTTTCCATTCCCACTTCCTTCCTTATATTACTGCTTCTCTTCTTCTCCAACTTTGACACTCCTGCTACGCTCCTTACATACTTCATTTCTGCTGCCTCCATTTTCTTTTCTTCTCTCCAGTTGATTGACCATGTAACTGCTCCATATGTCAAGATAGGCAAGTAGTACCCATTATGAATGAGTATCTTCCCACTCCTTGGAAAATCTTGGTTCCAAATCAGCTTCCTTACTTTTTGAAATAGCCCGTCCGCCTTAGCCATTCTCTTTTCACTTCTGGCTCTACTTTTGCCTTATTACTGACAATACTTCCCAAGTATGAGAACTCTAAAGTTGAAAATAATCATAATAATTGTTAGATTCAGATTAATTTCGGGAATAACTTCAAATGACTTTTAAAATCACATTTTATAGATAGATAATCTCAATTTTCGCTGGAAAGTAGGCTTACACTGAATTGAGGTGATCCTCCACGTTCATTAGATTTATTTCGTTTTGTCTTCATATGTGACGTAAAAGCAATCCTAAATCATGGTTGTGAGTGTGTGAGAGATATGCATTGGAAAACAACAATATGCATGCATTGATCCAATACAAATTTCAAATATGCACTGAGAACGAAAAAAAAAACTTTGTTTTTGTCACTTTATTTAACACTTCACAATATATAATTGAAGGATATTGAGAGAGACACTTCAATCAGAACAATAAGTAATATCATGATTAATTGTTTCTTGATTACGATAAGTCAATACATTTGAAACATATTATTGACTTGGTATAATTCAAAAGACGTTTCAAACTCACGATCATCATGTAATTATATTTTCATTCGAGGAATAATTCGCTTTGCCCATAAGGAGCTTCCTGGATTCAGCTATGAGTTGTCACAGTGATTCTTAATTTCTCATAGCTTCTGCTGATTTTTTCAAGTCCAAATTTCGATTAATCAGAGTAAGTTTCAACGAGCATTTCTGTAAATATAAATCCCCGTCTTTTCTTGTGTCGTGATTGTAATTTGATCAGATGTTTTGATATTGTGAATGATTTTCTCTACATTGATGATAAATTGGGAAATATATGAACTGGACAGTGCTAAAAATCCCGAATAAATAAATAACTGCCCACAGTGGGCTTTTGTATTAGCTCTCACTTTATACCGTACCGCTAGATTTTGAATCGTTAGAACTATATAATAAAAAAAAAATATAATTATCGTTTAACCACGCCGTGAATTTACTCAACTCATCTTTCGACAAAACACTCAATGATTCAGGCCCGGTATTACCAACGATGTGGGAGTAGCTCCAACTGGCAGATAAAAGTTGTTATCACCATGGTTACCTGTGATATTTGTTTTCACCAACTCTCAGATAACTGCTAACTGGACTTGGTAATACCGGGCCTCAGTCTGGGAGGCACTAACTCTAATACTGGTATTGTCGGCATATGATTCTACTTTCGAGATTTCTGATGGAAGACCGCTGATGAAAATTAGGAAGAGTAATGGTCCCAGTATAGATCCTATAGTGTAGCTCCAGCTTTCATTCTTTCAA
Source organism: Brachyptera risi (assembly GCA_964007535.1). Taxonomy (NCBI): domain Eukaryota; kingdom Metazoa; phylum Arthropoda; class Insecta; order Plecoptera; family Taeniopterygidae; genus Brachyptera; species Brachyptera risi. Next base: position 16,011,780 of record OZ023326.1, read on the forward strand.
TTTTCAACATCCATTTTTTTCTGACTCGTATTTTTGTAAATCATCAATCTTCACTCTTTGTGACATGGCTGATGAATAAAAAATTCAAAAGTCCATGAGCATTTTCTCTCATACCGTAGAACAAACATCTGTGTATACAATTGAGTGACACATACAGAGTCGCAATATATTTTGATTACTGTTTTATTATTTCACAATTCATTGGTATAACACCCTGCAGAAATCTTTCAATCGAATCAGATACACATTCTTCACACCATCATTTCCTTTGATTGAGAAACCTTCATCTCATCATCCCATCACCTCATTGATGATTCATCAGATGTCAATATATCTCAGTCATTATTGCAGTGAGTCATTGAACCTAATTCGAATGAATGAAACCATATCGTCGAATGACTTTTCTCTTCCGTGGATACAAGTATATTCTATTTTTCACAGATAAAAATTCTTTCACTGCTCTCATTTATGATACAATGGAATTGACCTCTTCAATTTCAACAATATAGACAAGTGCCAAAAGAGTCCAGTCGAATCGCTCGCTCGCTCATTCAATGGGAATAAATGTGTCTAGGAGTGGTAATCAAGTATCTCAAGACAAAGCTGCTCATGAAGTATATGATTCACTGGGGATTCCTCTTCACCAGATTTCGCCGAACTGTATGCACTATGTGGGAAATGTATATCGCACATCTAGACCATTACTTTCTATGAACCACATATCCTACACCAGCTTACCTACTTCTGTAGAGGAATGCATATTGCTCAACACCGCCATACATTCTTACTAGATGCAGGATATTATACTTGTATTCACGAAAGACGATGCTCTTGTATCAAGCAAATAATTGTTCGTGATGACATAATGTGGAGAATTCTTGTCTGGGAGTCCTGTTGTATAGTCTTGTATACTGGGAAAACGCCATATATGCGTTGTTAGACGAGCGGATAGTAATAGTATGTCGACTTTTATGACCAAACTTTTGCCTACATTCGCCAATTGGGTGACATTTAATTCAGAAATGGGTAAAAACTGCTTCGAGTGATACCAATTTAGCACATTTTATATTTTTTCTTGAAAATGGCTCACCCGATCAAGCTGAAAGTTTTCAGAAATGTGTATCTAAATATAACCCAACTCCACGCAGAATTTTATTTTTTTGGGATAATAAAAATATTTTCTTTTTTTTCCGCCGTGTTATTCTAATGGGTATTTTTGAAATTTCTAAAATTCATCAAAAAAAAGTTAACATCCGATAATGCTCAAAACTATACAGATATAAGATAGAAGAGAAACCATGATGGGAAACAGATTGAAGTTGATAGCTATAGCCGTTTGACCTGTGGAGAACCGACAAAAAAACATAAAAAATAATTAAAAAAAAAAAAAACATAAAAACGAACACCAATTTTTTTCAGTATGTCGAATTGAATCCTCGCTAAAGCTCGTCTAACAAATCCTGAGAGGGGAAGGAATCTCAATATATTTTGAGCTAGTGAATGAAGTGAAGAGAGGCAACTCAAGAACTCACTCGCCAGTTGACATTTGTCTATATGCACACATCTCAACAATACTCGTCCAGAATGGTCCAGTATATCCACTCGCTATCTATACTCTGATCTGGGATTGTATCAATCGTACAGATTGAATGGCAACAGTGTTCCAGAGCTGTGAAAACAAGCTATATACTGAACTGTGAACACAACAAATGTGCTGTCGCCACGGTACAAATCACGTTATAGTTTCTGTGTCTATTGCATCACTAATTTAACGTATCGTGGCAATTAAATACTCCGTGAACTCTTCAAGTATTAGAACAGGAAGGCAAATATACATTTGCACTTGATATTTTCTTTCTCTGTGAACTTTGAAGAGTTAAATGTGTGAAAAATATCTCTCATGAATCTGAAGGAACAGTAAAATACTCAATCAAGTAAATATCGGGGGTCACGATAATCGTATTCACAATGTAATTCAAGTTTTATTCACCACGTAAAACTGAAATATCCAATCGAATCACCCTCGTATTTACTAACCCGGAGAGAGTCTGCATCAAGAAACAGCATGCGTCAAATATCCATATAGAACAGCTGTACTCCAAGGTATAATGTATTCATCAGTGCAATAAAATAACGAGTTTTCTGAAGTATGCAGTGCTGCCATTGATATCAATGTCCACCTGAAATCTCACAACATAACCTCGCTGTTACTTCACGGATTTAACGTTTCTGAAATATGTAGTTGCGTTTATTATCGTAAACCTCGCCCTGAGGCATCTTAATTTCCACATAGTACCACAGTTAGACATGGATAACTGTGATATCTATGTTTTTTATGTTGGTAGTTCACCTTCTTTCTTGTGAACGAGTGTACCTCGGTATCTGAAATGTTCTGTGCTCCGGTGTTTTTTTCTTTCCTTGCGGTTTTATTTGTTTTACGAATATTTGCAGACATAAAGCTTATTGTCGCAGTAATACAGTGTGGAATCTACTGAAATACTGTAATACCGATGTATACTGGGATGAAAGAAAATAAATATAATACAAGACCAACAAGATTTTTTTTCAATATCCCTGCAAGAATAATATTGAACTCCAGACTAATTGACAAGACAGAATTTTCATCCCCATACACGATTTTTGTATTCAGTTGATCTTTTGATTCCATTTGAATCTGATTTTGATGAAAAGAAGTGAAAAATGACTAAGATACGTAGTTCAAAGTGAAAGATATCAATATTCTTGTGTTTGGTTTTCTCTCAATACCAATGTTGGTATTGTACGCGTACCACAAAAACGGTTCATACTATTGTAATGTGGACTTTTGGGAACTGAAATGCTTTTATCTGCGGCGAAAAAGTAGTCACAGACAGAGCAGTTATGATGCCAAAGTTCATTGTTCTATATTTAAAATAGGCAATAGATAGTTATTCATATTTGGTGTCAAAACCGTCTCGGAGTGTTGAAACAACAAAGAGGTGGCGTTTCAAAAATATCTCATTCATTCATCTTTGCCCGTAATTAGGAAACAACGATTGTATATCAAGATGCCTAGGCCTATAATAATAATGATAATAATAATATATGCATTCAATTTGTAACACATCATAATCATGTATTTCTCTTAGGTGGTGAGATCACCCTAACGGTGCCCCGTAAAAACGATCCTACATTTCATTCTCAGCCTTAATTGGATGGAAACAAAGACTTCGTGGTCAATTCCCGTTGGTGATAATGAAAAAATATGATAACCACTCGACTCAAATTATGTATGCCTCTACATAATAAAATATATTATCAGCAGCGGGCAACACACAGTGACTGAATTATCCACCGAAATGAGAGTAGAATATTTCAGGTTGGCTCAGAGCGTAAAACACTGTTTGCTCTCTCTTTTCTTCTCGTGTCGAGTCTGTCCCTTAGGAAGGGGTCTCACTCGCACGCACACTCAGGCTCAACTTCTAGCATAACCGACAAACTTCTACTAGCAGGAAGTTATTTTCCGGCACGGAAACTTACAAGATCCCTGATTAAATAATACCGCTTTGGGATCGTAAAACTTAACGGTAATATGTTCGAGGCGAATGAGCAAATTTCCCATCAGCAATGATATTTTTTTTATTTAAATAGTCCAACTTGGAGACTCATTGTTGCTGGTTAATTCAAATGATCATAATATGATATGCAGATTAACATTGTTTGTTTTGTTTCTGGAACAGATTACTTGGAGAAAACTACAGATTCGAGTTGGTGATTCTACTAGAGAGTGAATTCACCACTGAAATTAATTTCACCAGAAAGTGAATTTTCCAGTAAGAGTAATTTCACAAGAATGTTGAAGTATACTATCACTTTTCTGTTAATATACCTCTATGTTCACTCCATATTGACAACATCTATATTTTTGATAATAACGAGGGAAACGTAACAATGCATCATAGGATGAGCAATACATGCCATTTCATATTGAATCTAATGGAAATTAATACACATACCCTGATTTTGAAAACATTAAATCACTGCTTTCTCGCTCTTTTTTTTTGCTCACCCTAATCGTTCCACTATCAAATTTGTTTCACTTGATGCTCGTCTCTATTACTTTGAACGCATCCATTTCAAGTGATAAAATTACACTTTAATGGTATTCTTTAAACCGAATGATTCGATTTATTTGAAATTGGAATCATTTGATTTGATCGTTTGATGGAATTAGGAAGTGATGGATATGCTCGTTTTTGTGTTATAAGAAACGATCTGCTGTTCATTGTTTCGAATTAAAATTTCGTTATATTACACAATGAAATTTCGCAATTGTTAGATTGAAATTATCAAGCCACTTTTCAACGTTTTTTTCTTTAATTTATCAAAATGTTGGATCGTTTTTTTTTTTAGAATGATTCACAATTTATTTTTCTTCATTAAACATATATCAATTTATGAAAATCTGTACCACTCATCTTCTAATTAACAATCCCACTTCACTCTTGATTCTTTTCGAGCTCACGATGGGAAAGAAAGACTGTGCAAAACGTATCGTCGAAATAAGCTTCATAATGCAGAGAGTTCCATAGACACATGTGGAAAAAATACTCACTCTTCGAGCATCGTACGAAGAAAGAATGGATTCACTATTTACATACGTATATATTTTGAACAATGCTATTTCTTTCCACAATTTTGTTCAGTATTACTATTTTACCATCAAGAAAGAACAATGCTCGATGAACAATGCCGTGACCCACTTGTATCATATTCAAACCATCTCTTTCTATACGTATATCTATTATTATTTTATCCTAATATATATATTATGAGTTCAAGCCATGCTTAGAGGTTTACAACATCGGTTTAAATACAAATCAATCTCACCATAGTTTTATATTGTTAGGAAAAGGCCTATAAAAGAGTCAAAGAAAGTATTGAATGGGATGAAAAGAATACAGATTCTTGGAACATAAGAAGGCATCCCCTACTGTACTTTTTTACTTCTTCACTTCACCAGTATCCACGGAAAAAAGGTTATCTATCAATAATAACACGAACATCAACATTAAATTAGAACCGGCATATCTGTGATTATTGTTGAATGTTATGACTATTCAAAGCGGGTTTACAGTCAGAAATACAACTGCATCTTTGTAAAGGACAAATCCACACGGTTGAATCTGGCATATGTAATTATCGGCGTTTATCATTCAATCTAGTCGGTGTACGTACGACCCTTCTCTTTCGTGGGACCAAGTATAGAAATCATTTTTGTTTCAAATCAAATTTTCTCAACAGATCGTGTGAAATTAAATTTCTCAACGTTTTTTTCGCTTGTCACAAAGTTTCATGTTCTGCTAGAGCGATAAACGAGGCAACTTGATTTATATTTTACAACTCCGCTGAGAACAATAGTGGCTGATGTGAAGATGTAATCCAATTCGCACTCCTCTTCGCGTGTTGGGAAGGATGAAAGTGATTCCGTGGCAGTCCGAGACTAGGTTCTACGTATTGCAACAGTATATACATGTTACCGGCGAACAAAATATATAGTGTATCAACTTGAAAAAATACAAAATCACCCCTATATTTTTAAAGCCATGGTCTTTTGAGGTACTCTGATTTTTTCAGGACGAGATTTACGATGATAAACGCCACTGAATGTTTCAATCGGATTGGAGCTTCAAAACTGCAGCGTTTCATGCAATTATTGACGTCGAGTATGCTAGTGGACGAATTTCTTTTATCTGAGGTACCCTCGATATGTGGTAATTGTGCCCTCGGAAGAAGAAGGTTGTCTAACAATAAACAAATACAGAATGGCCTCTATGTAATTGTATATCGACTTTGGTACTTTTGGGGGTATCATCATGCGGATATATATATATCTATATATATATATATATATATATATATATATATATATATATATATATATATATATATATATATATATATATATATATACCTTATATTTCATTTTCATTTTTCAAATAATTTCATCATTGTTTTTGAACATTATTCACATACATTTTTCAATTATTTTTCCTCACATTGTATTTCACAACAAAAAACCCGCATGAGAGAGGAACTCTTGTGTGCGGGTTGCCTGGATATATGCTTAATAAGTCATGTTACCGTATGAAAATATATTTTAGATACGTTCAGCTACGTTTTAGTCTCCATGGGGCAAAAAGTGCCCTCAAGGAGATTTCACGGATCATATTCATAAAACTCAAACACCGCAAGATAGTTAATAACAAGTCATGATTCAAGATGTATCCCAAGATACAGACATTTTTGTCGGAAATGCATCCTTGGATTTATTATAAAAAAGTTGGAAAGATCACATTGTATGTAACAGTAACAATTGATACTTTGACCATTGGTTTTTACCTCACTGCGTACCGTTACATAAAAAATAACACGTAATATATTGTGAATGTTCATCATCGATCGACAATATTTTATGAAATGGTTATTTGAATAGTGTGAAGCAGTTTCACTACAGTATATTCAAATGAATAGTCACTGCGATCGTTTATATGGAATTTTTGAACAGAAATTGTAACGCTGTGGATAAATACAACTCAGAATTCAAAATAAAAGTTCTCTTTCTGCCTGGTTAAACTAGCCAGTCTTGTGATATTGCATATGATTCAACAGGTATAAAACGGAGATTAACTTTTACTTTCAGTTGAAGACACACAGAGTCTGTATCTTGTTCTACAAAATGAATGAATGCACATAATTAATTGGCAGAAGACCTATCGTAATTCATTCTTCGTTCTGTAATCCAATCTTCAGTTAATCTTGGGTTCATTCTTATTCCTATTTGTACTGAACATATTTATCTAATTGTATGGCACCCAGCCCATACATAAGTGAGTCACTTTCATAGGCATGCGTAGGACTTCTTAATGGGTACGTTCCATTTGAAATGGCTGAAATACATTTCTATCAAAGCTGAACGTCATGTAAAATAAACGTGATTGGGTGTTATATACTGTCATACTAATTTCAATAGTGAAAACATAAACAAAAATGTGAGCTAAAAACTTGATTATAAATACATCAACATTCAGACAGTGAAACAGTGTTGGTTGAAATATTTGCTTGGTATGTTATTCGTACTGGTACATGTAGCTGAGTGGTTAACGCACTCGCTTCATGTGATTCAGAAGGTGAAGGGGAACATCGGACCCGGTTCGATCCACGCCACGTCCATCTTTACAGAGGTTTTTCGTCGTTTCCCTCTGTAGTCCACGCTAACGCCGGGATGATTCCTACAATATCGGCCACGACCACTTCCTGCCCACTATCCTTCCCAATACCATCTCATTATCCCATCATCTCATTATCTCATCAATCATTCATTCGACGCCAACAGATCTTAGTTATCATTATAGTGCGTCGTTAAAACCCAATATACAGAAAAATGATATTAATGGGGGAATCAGTTCCAATAACGTATAATCTTTTTTTAAACACACATTGATAATAATAATAATGACCATATAATTTATTGTCATTTTTTGATTTCACATAGTGAAATATTTGTCAAGTCAATATAATAATAATAGGCAAAGGTACTTTACTTATAGGATGATACTTATAAGATTCTTTCAAAATTAAACTCCAGAACTCACTTATCAGTAAATGTTACTATAGCGTTAAAGAATTTTGAGATGACTAACTATATATTATCCATGGACACCCTGCAGTCCTGTTTCATATACTAGTATTTTTAAGATTTTAATATTTTATTGCTATTTTGAATGTATTTCTCTGTCTATGTCGTTAGCTTCAAACAAGAATTTGATCAATTTGTACTAATACAAAATTATTATCATTAATTATTATTATTATTATCAGAATTGATTCATATTGGAATGTTATGCATTTAATGAATCATGATAATCAATTTACTTGAGATTGAATACAGTCCCAACACGATCTGATTACGGGGATAGCTCCCATTTTGGCCCATAAGACATTTTTTGAAATATAGAAAAAATAAAATTGGTTTGCAAGAATCACGTTGGTGCAAGAAATGTGTTTTTCATACTGGGTTTCAACGACGCACTATACTGATGGCTACGATCTATTGGCGTCGGTGGATGGTGAATGAGATGATGGGATGATTGGGATGAAAGGTTATTTTATTAGGTGTTTTTGGATGGTGGAAAGGAGTCGGTCGTGGCCTGTTGTTAAGGAACCATACCAGTATCAACCTGAACGACAGAGGGAAACCACGAAAAACCCCTGTCAGGATGGTCGACCATCGCGGGAATCGAACCCCGGTCTCCCGAATGACGATTCAGTGTGCTACAACTCGGCCACGCGTCTCGGTGAAGAAATGTTATTACGAGATAATTGTTATGGATAATTTCGGGTTATGGATAAATTGGTCAGCTATTGGTAATCAACGAATTCTATGCCTTTTTATTTTTGTCAACCATATACCATAAACTTGGCATTTGATGATGTGAAGAAATTGGTCAGCTATTGATAATCAACGAAATCCATGCCTTTTCATTTTTGATAACTATGTTTATTAAAACTTGGTATTCGATGATGCAAAGAAATTGGTCAGCTATTGATAATCAACGAAATAGATGGCTTTTTATTTTTGCCAACCACGTTCATCAAAAACTTGGCATTCGATGACTAAATAAATTGATGATCAAAGTCATCAATTGCAAAGCAGTGACATATATTTTTGTTCGAAATTTTTGATGATGTTCAATATATTGGCATGTTTTACAAGTTCTGACCAAGAATTTACCACTTGATCAAATTTTTCAGTACGGGGCCCTTCCTTGTGATGTATAGGTACGGCCTGGGTTGACTCTGCGTACCCTGTACGCATGTCTATGACTATATCATTATTATAATATTCATATATTGAATCATATCATTCACTATAAATTGAACCTCACATCAACTTGACCTCTTTCGCGATTACAAGTATTATGTATATGTGTAGAGAGTGGTCACCCGGTTGATTCGAATATGTCCGAGTGAAAGATGAACTTGTTAACGCACGCTAGCTGAAGGTCTGTTCGTTTGTCCTGCACTTTCTTCACTGATTCTCTGATCTTGCACTTTCGTCATTTGCAAACGTGGTTGTGTTTGTGTTCGTCGTTTGTGTTTGTTTGTCTGAGTTCACTGGCACTATAGTTCAGGTAGTGCAACACCAGCTATGGTGCTGGTGTGCTTTTATAATTCAGTGGAAGTTAGCATGTGCGCCAAAATCAAGTTGTAGGAAGACCCTATGTATACAAGTTGTTTACAATGGATGTGTGTCGATGAAAACAAGATTTATGATTGAATGAGAGTTGCCATCAATTTCAAGAGAAATAACACACACTATAGCCTTTCCATGATTTCACCTGAATTACTTTGACATTAATGTTGATGTTCGAGAAGGTTTATCCTGGCCAAAGCCTGGACCTAACTCAGATCTACAACCTGTGGGTCTATAACATCTCATAAGACTTGTTGGCATATACAGAAATCAAATATCCATCAAAATAACATGCCATGGCATATATAGAGATAAGTATATTAAAACACTGCCACCAGAGCGGTTGCCACAAAGACACAGGGTGGATTGCAAAGAGGAGTTTAAACCCCGGCTTACCTTAGACGCCGTCTAAGTAAGAAATTGCATTGCAGCCACAATGCAATTTCTTACTTAGACGACGACTAAGGTAGGCCGGGGTTTAAACTCCGTCTTTGCAATCCACCCACCGTATAACAAAATTTATGAAAACAGTGCATTAATTAAAAAAAAATAAGAAAATTAAATGTACACAAATATAATAAACATCATTTTGAACAGATGTGAAAAAAATTGAGTTTTAAGCGTTATATAGAGGATGTATTTGTAAAAGTTTGTAAAAATGTAAATCTCTTTCTCCATCAAAGGTCTCCTCCAATTCGAAAAAAAATTCTCACGTCTGGGAACCGTTAAAATTGGCCATTTTGTGTTTATTCTACCGTGATATTTGGGAATCATTTCCTGCACGAAACGCTTCAAATGAAGCACTTCCTTTTTGTACCAATATCATTTTGGTGCAGATTGGTGCAAGACAAGCAAACAGACCTATTGTATCCGCCTGACCGTTGCGTCATCAGAGATTCTCTGGCCACGCAGCACACGCGTCACGCTCAACAGAGTAACATCCAAGTGCTCTGACTCCCTCCGGCTTACTGAGAAAGATCGACTACTAACATATCAGACAGTAGAAACGTTGATTTATTATTTTCATCTTTCCGTTGTTCTACGGTGTACGAATACGATATAGATATACTCCTAGACATCCATTCTTCCATTCATGTATCCATGAATTCACTCATTCATCCATTTATTCACTCCTCCATTAACTTTTTTATATATATATTGGGTTTTAACGACGCACTGTAATGATTACTAAGATCTATTGGCGTCGGATGAATGAATAATGAGATGATGGGATGATGAGATGAAGGTTCTTTATGGGTAGTGGGAAGGATAGTGAGAAGGAAGCGGTCGTGGCCTATATTATAGGAACCATCTTGGCATTAGCCTAGACTACAGAGGGAAACCACGAAAAACCCCTGTAAAGATGGACGGTGGCGGGGATCGAACCGGGTCCGATATGTCCCTTCACCTCCCGGATCACGAAGCAAGTGAGCTAACCACTCAGCTACTGTGCCGGTTTAACTTTTTTAGACGAGCTTTAGCGAGGATTCAATTTGAAATACTGAAAAAAATTGGTGTTCGTTTTGATGTTTTTTTTCGGTTCTCCACAGGTCAAACGGCTACAGCTATCAACTTCAAACTTTTTTTCATCATGGTTCCTCATCTAACTCAGATCTGTATAGTTTTGCGGCATTATAGGGTCATAACTTTTATTTTTATGAATTTTAGAAATAAAAAAATAAACATTGGAATAAACGGCGAAAAAAAGAAAAAAAATATTCAAGAAAAATGAAATTTTGCGTGAAGTTGGATTACATTTCAATACACATTTCTGGAAATTCTCAGCTTGATCGGGTTAGCCATTTTGAAGAAAAAACATAAAATGTGCTAAATTGGTACCACTCGAAGCAGTTTTTACCCATTTATGACTTGAATCCCAATTGGCGAATTCAGGCAAAAGTTTGGCAAAAAAGTATTACTTTCCGCTCGTCTAACAACGCGTGTATAGCGTTTTCCTAGTATATCGGAATTTGAATACTAAACGAACACCAATATTCATGATGCTTTCAAAGTATTATGAACTATTCAATTTTCATATCGCATAACTTGTACAGGTAAAATACCACATGGAGACACAGAGACGGATTTTCAAGCTGTAAGCTGTATACGTTCCGACATCCGATTCCAGTCGGATACAAATCTCAAATTCAAATTACAAATTTCAGATCAAATTGAATCAGAGTTCCTGCTTAGCTCAGTTGGCTGGAATTTCAGAATGAAACAGAAACAGAAAGGTCTTGAGTTCAAGACATATATATATATATATATATATATATATATATATATATATATATATATATATATATATATATATATATATATATATATAAACAAGTTGAACTGAAAGATAAAGAGAGTTATCACGTGCTGTGGGGTACTAGTCTACTATCGATAAGTCAAGATAGTAGCGTTAGCTTCTCTCCACACAAAAAAGTATCCCATTAGAGTTTGTCAATTGTCCAATTCGATGTTTCTCGCTTCGTTCCGATCGATTTGTTTTTATCTCGGTGTCTCCAGAAGTGACTTCACGGGTGATCGAGCACTTCGGTACATGACCAGAATGTGGCTAGCGTTTAGTGCGAGTCAAGTGTTTGGGAGATGGATGATTGCAGTTTATTCGGCTGAAAGGAGCGAAGCAGGTGATCTCAGCTTCAGAGATCCGTTCACAATGCAACGTTGGCATCAAATCGTTACACCAATACTAAGGATAAGAAAATGTTTGCATTACGCCTACGGGATGTCATTGGTCTATTCACAACCTCTACCAATCATGATGTCAAGATGAAAGCGAACATGAAAGATTGCAAGACCCGAGCTCCCATGTTGAAGGTCATCACAATCCTGAGCAAGATTTTGATGAATAATAATGATATTCATTTACCCAATTTCAAAGAAAAATGGAAATCATCAACTCAATTTCAGACATTTCGAATAATTTGTTTGTTCTCCAGAGACCAGTCATGACGTAGACATTACCAATTATGTGTAAGAACATGAAAAAATCGAGTCATGTCAACGTCACAAGTCGGAAAGAGAGCCCAGGTTTTAGAGAACAAATAAATTAATTCCAATTTCTGAAATTGAGATAGTGATTTCCAGTTGTCTCTAGAAATGGAAAATTAATATCGCTATCATTATGTTTTTCAACGTCACTGTAAGAAATGAGAATCAGTCAATAGAAACCTTCAATATCTGAACAATGAGATACAGGTGACGTGGCGAGTAAACCGAACTACCTGTTCTGGTCGCCAGAATTAGATTGACGGTTGAGGGTGCAGAGACAATGACAATAACCTTGAAATTCAATCGGATAATGTATTCGTGGTATTCGTTGATATTGATGAATTTAACAAATGCATGTTCTTGACATACGTTGATATTAAAAGATATCACAACCCTTGAACTAGACTTCAACGATTGATGACGACATTTATTTCCCTAATTTTGGAGAAAACTCGAAATCATCATCCCAATTTTGGAAATTATAATTAATGTTTCAGTTTGTAGTTTTTGGGAACAATGATTTTGTATCAAGTTTCGATGTTATTAATAATCGTTTGTAAGAAACCGTGAGTCATGACGTAGGTATTATCGATTCTTTATAGGTACATGGATGGAATCGAGTAATATCTATATGTCATGACTCAGAAAAGGGGTCGGGTCCTTGAGACCAAATGAGTGAATTATAATGACTGAAATCGAGATGAGTGTAAGACTTTCCATCACACTCCATATACGTATTGTTATATCGCTCATCTCGGAATGTATATAATGCTGTTTTTCCTGGTTTCTCTCAAAATTGGCAAATGGCATTCACCTTCTCATGAATATAAGGGTGAACAAATCCTTTGTGTGTAACAGTGACTTTCGATATTTTCACCATCGATGTTTACCTCATCGCGTACCATTAGATACAATTAACTCGTGACCTATTGTTCTGAATATTGATTACGGATTGACCGCTAGTGATAGGCGTGGCTTATCGGCAGGCCACCTTGATCTTTATTTCATGTGGGCATTTAGAGATACTCTGATAGGCTTGTCAATTTTCACACATAACAAACAGCCCATATGATTGAATGTTTTATTTCGTGACGTTTGTGGGCGGGTCAATCACTAGTCGTCAATTGACAGTATTCTAGAAGATACTTATCTGCGCGATATGAAGCAATATATTTGAGCGGAGAGCCACTGCGATCGTTTATATGTTATGCTGAGATTGAAAATGCTGCGCTATGGGTAGGTTTCCCTCGTAGTAAAATACTTTAATGACCACGGTCAATAATACACGTACTACTATACTGAGTACATCTCATCACCACAGTAAGTTTTGATTTTTCTCTCATACACATGTTTCTTCAATGTGAATAGTTTATCCACCAAGTTTTTTTGTTGATCTTACTTGCTCCTGAAAAACTGTCTGGAGTGGTTCCAATGTATGACGCATTTATATCACCTCTGGAAGAAAAATATATTCTACTTTATCACATTAATCTTATCATATACCTGTCAAATCTATAGTTTTAACTTTCTTTTCAACCGAAGAAAGAGAAATTGGCTCTTTCTTTCAGAAACAGGACGTGGAAACCCCGCGAGGAATCTCCTGCCGGATTATTCGACTCCGTTATTCAAATGGGAATCCGATCGTGAGGGACTTGGTGAGCCGACGGGCACCAAACATATCTAGTTTGTCTGCATACTAGGCCTATACTCTGTGCGCCATTTCTGTTCAAGAATGGAAAGTTAATGACTCCTTATTCACTTATTTTATTCATATTTGGTTCAATGACACACTGTACTGATGACTTATGCTGGGCTTACATACCTGCATAATGCTGAGTTTCCATACTTGCGTTATTCGGATTGCGAATTCGCTAAGCCGTTTTTTGAGCCACCATGATGATAAAACGACCAATCAGTGACGGAAGTTACGCGATTTCTGATTGTTGAGCTCGCCTCAATTCCACCGCCTTGCGAAAGCGAAACGTATTGCGTTCATGGAAGGCCAGCATAAGATCTATCAGCGTCGGTGAATGATACATGAGATGAAGGGAAGATAAGTTGAAAGGTTATTTCATTTCGTGTTTTTGGATAGTGGTAAGGAGTCGATCGTAGCCTATTGTTAAGGAACCATCCCAGTATTGACCTGAACCCGTACTAACAATCAATTGAAATAGAAGGTGTGCCCGAAACCATAAGTAGGTATCGATCGCGCGGTGAAGATTGGAAAAGCATTTTCTCCAAATCTATATTGAATTTATGAACTCCCACAGAATATCATTCCGTTATTATGCAATTTTTTCGAAACATCAAAGTGTATACATTCATTGAGTTTCCTACAACTTTATCCAACAAACTTCTCGCTCTTCTCAGATAGAAGGAAATAGAGTTACAAAGTTATAACAATGTAATCTCTCTACCCTTTTCCATAACCTATAGCCTAAAGGCGCACATTCAGTTCATCTATTGTATGCTCTCTATTGTGAATCGTGATCGTGTATGTACTATTTACAGATACATGAACCGTAATTTCTCTGACAATGAATCGGAAATGAAGTGAAGGTAGTGTACGGTATATCGTAGGCGTCGCTCATTATTGTGATCTGCATCATGTATCTATTACCGGTATGTTGTGTAATACATGTACACACAAGGACAAATAAAGTGCACGTTATTTATCACTAGGAAAACGCGTTATGTGTTTCCGCGTTGATGGATGAGCTGGAGCATATCAGCTTATCTTTGGATTGGTTATTATATATATATATATATATATATACACCTTGAGATCCAAACCATTACATCACTGTCATCTTATTTTCCATTATTAATTCATATGATAATAAAGAAGGCTTTGTTTTAATCGTTTACAAACAAGTGGTGACACTTGTTGCTTTGATTTAATGGGTATCTTAATAGCTTTGAATAATTAACACAAATTACATTATATATTTGTTATATCGGAACGGCTGATCCGATTTGAGTGAAAGTTCGGAATAATGTGTATCATTATCAGATTGAAATTCCCTGAGAATTTGAATCCTCTCAGATGAAATATTTTTCACGAATTTTCCCTCTTGGTTATTCTAATGGGATTTTTGAAAACTTTGGAATGAGTTTACTCAGAAGTGGTTGAACCGATCGCGCCTCAAAACTATACAGTATCGAATTGGATAAGGATACTTGTGTGCGCCAAGTTTCAACTAATTTTGAATTTCTGTCTGACCTGTGGAGCGCGAACAAAAAAAAAAAAAAAAAAAACGGGCACTTTTTTTCGGGTATGGCGAAATTGAGTCTTCGCTTCGCTCATCCAAATATTGGATTCAACGACTTATTCAATTGAAAACAGGATCCATTTGCGTCGGATGAATGATCATTGACATGATGGGACATGCGATGAAGGTTACTATAGGTAAATGAAAGAATTGTGGAAAAAAAGTCGTAGTGGCATATATTACAGGAACAATTGCAGTATCAGTTAACACTACAGAAGGAAACCACGAAAAAATACAGTACATATGGACATTCAAGGAGATCGAACTGAGATTCCGGTATGTCTCTCAGCGCATCGATCACGCAAAGCAAGTGTGCTAGCAACTGAGCCACTCGTGCTGGTGATGAAGAGGTTGATAAAGCCACATTGATATGTATCCTGAAGAAACTTGATTGACATTATATTCTCTAAAACTAGGAGTCAATGTATACCAACGCACTCCACGCATATTCTGACAAAATCAGCGGTGAAATATAGGCGAGATTTTTTAAATTTCTTGTTCAATTAAAAAAAAAAGTTCGTTGTGACCGCGAGTGTACTTTTTGGCAGTGTCAGTGGTTGAATTGAAATGATTGTGCACAAAAGAATGTCTAATAGAAGAACATGTTTTGTGGAAGAGACTATTTCCAGATTATAACCTCTATTTTTGGTGGAATTCAATAAACTGAGATGCAAAGTCTTTTGTTGGAATTTTCCCGAGTGAAAGTTAGCGGTGACGTGAGTCAGTGAGAGTTGTGTGGAAAATTGAACATCAAATCATCTTGATCATTTTGGCGAAAAATTATGGTTACAGACAGCGCAGTCCTGGTGTTGAAGTTCATTAGTTTTAAATAATCAAAATGGGGTGGTAAGATCGCTCTTGTGGTGCCCCGTCCAAACGATCCTATCTTTAATTCATAGCCTTCATTGGGGAACAATGATTTTGTATCCAGTTTCGATGTTATTAAAACAAAAAAATGGCGTAATGAAATTGGAACAATTGAAGTTAGCACCAACGACTTATCAAACACGATGTTTAAGGAATGACGATGTATTGAAAATACAATGTTGAAAAATATGATATAATGAATATATCGAACATTGAGAGATCAAACTGTAACCATATGGACTTCATCTTCATTTCTGGTCCCATATCTTTATACTATGTCTCTAGTCTGTGCTGTAACAAATATATTATAAAGGTTGAATGAAATCAAATAATGAATGAATACTCGAGACATAGACGAAAGATTACCTACCACGACACTTCAAACAAGAATGAATCTCCGTGCACATGTTCATTCTCCTAGCCTACATCTGCGATGAGCACATGGTGACTGCTGGGCAGCAGCACAATGCGGCATGCTCTTAGTCTGTGGCACTGTCTGGCGAACTACACTGGTATTAGAGGTGTGATAGATGAGGGGATTAAACGAGAGTGGTGATAAATTGGTGGAAGGTCAAGTGGGGGTCAGTTTAATTTCAATATTGCGTGACATCAATTGGTAGTATATCTTTCGTCTACGGCGATAGCCTTGTCCCGCGATGTTATAATAGGAAAAAATCCTAATTTTGTATTTTCAGTTCTGGAGTACTATCGGTACTATGGAGTACTATGGGTATCGCTGGCTCGCTTGTCACGCTTTCTGGCGTTCGGAAAGCTATACTAATTGGATGAGCGTAGCGAAAGTTTTCATTTCACATACCGAAAAAAATGGACTTCGTTTTTATGTTGTTTTTTTTTTTGTAATTTTGTACGCTGCATACTGGTCAGGTGGGAAAAAATACCTATCGACTTGAAAATTCCTCTACATATTTTTGTCATACCAAAATAGACTAGGATTGTTTCTCAGCAAAATCGGTGAGAAGTTTTTTCCGGAAAGAATCGTAGAGTTAGAAAAATCCTCATGATAATAACCCGGAAGAAAAATACTTGAAAAACAAGAATTCTTCAGAAGCTCTCAAATTTTCACCGAATATGAACAATACCATAATACATTACCTTCTCAGATATTTTGCAACAACCGGATCAGAAATAACAAAGAAAACGCATCAAATGTGTACATTTTAATGAATATTTGGATCAATTGGTTTCACAGAGTGTATATGCGACAGGTTGCAGCACTATAAATATCAACAAGCTGCAGGTAAGGTTTTTGAACGTTTGAAGTAATATAAGGTCCGTAAATGTGGATTGGGCTGACATAATATTTTTCATTCTAGATTGCCATACTTCTAAGCTCATCTCACATCAAGCATCCTGCGTTTTCCTAGTAAGATGGATACTCAAAAAGAATGGAGATATGAAGAGGGTTTTCATCAATGTTTCACCATGAGCTCGACTTGTTTGGAGTAGTTTTTTTTCTGGACATGAGGTGATGCAAATCTAAGGCACCATAAGCGTGCGCACAGGGTAAGCATGAATGAAGTAATGCATTCCAGAAAAAGGGAATACTGAATTCTTCTTAATAAATAACTCCCTATAATTATTACAAAAATAAATTTCCCGAACCAACGATATTCTCACAAATTGATGAGATCATTGTCAATTCTTTCAAATAACAAAAATTGAATCATATGCCTTTATTCTTGATATGGAATCATCCATATATATATAT
>OZ023326.1:16034885-16069885 GCA_964007535.1 Brachyptera risi
TAATCATTCCGATACTTCTCAAATGCTGGTTAATATTGCGTTTAACGATGCACTATAACGATGACTAAGATCTATTGACGTCGGATGGATATAAATGAGAAACGATTTCCTGGAAAAATAGTGAAAAATGAGCGATCGTGGCCTATATCGTTGAAACCATCCCGGCATAGACCTACACTCATCCAACCCTATTTTTCAATTCAAGGTCCTATAATATCTCATTGTGTATCTAAGTATTCTGTATTCCATATATAATTAGTGGAGAGAGTGTCACCTTGAAAGTCATCCTGATATGAATCGATAAAGAATCGATTAATCGAGGGAAAATTAATTTGAATAGATTATGATATCTCCATATCTGATGATGACTGTCGTATACCGGTGGATATGGTCAACAGATCGAGTTCCAGAGCTGTTCAACCAGCGATACATTAAAAACCAAATATGTGCTGTCGCTGCCTTACAAATTATGCTCATCTTCTATTCTGAACAACGCGCCCAACATCCAGTTTTGATTATATACTTTATGATCTGTTCGAACATTAAAACAGAGAACAAAAAAAAAATCTTCATGATTTTTTTCGAGCAACATTTCTCCTGTCTATATTGATGTATTCTTTGTAGAACATATCTAGCACCAATTTGAAAAATCCGTGAAACATTCAATGAATAAAAAGTCAAAGGTATCAGTAACTCAATTCACAATATAGTTTAAGCTTCATCCACCCAGTTCACCCTCATGTTTTATGACACCCTCATTTCATGCGTATGGCATTCGTTGTTGCCTTTTTCGCACCATAGTTCCTATCGCATCATATATATATATATATATATATATATATACACAATTTGTTTAGAATAATATTCTTATAGAATATATAGTGAAATCGTTTTTCAGAATCATTGAAAACAAACAAAAAATGACAAAAAATAGCCAACAAAGAGAAACGCATACATTGCGTTTTTCTAGTATATTATCAACATTCATCAAGTGGTTTCGAAGTATTTGCAAGAGTCAGATCTATCTAAGCAATAACTCTACTGACCCACTGTCAGTTATACATATACCCAAACATTCACCAACTTGAATAAGTTGTTGAATGAGCGTAGCGAAGACTTCCATCTTAGACTGACGAATATGCTTCTATATTTCACTACCCTTGACCGCATAAACATGGAACTTACAAATACATCGTCTCACGGCATTCATCGTGTAACTTTCACGATGACATCAAACTTGGTACTTAGTAGTTAGTAGACGTAACGTAGAGGTTCACAAACATCAAACTTATTCTTTCAAACTTACGGTCAACGTGGAAATAGACTCTTCATCGCCCAGTTCACACACATGGTCGACCGCCATTTTGTCGGCATTGTGTCTAGACCATTGTTCATTAACTAATAACAACATTCAAAACAAAACTTGATCTTTCTTAAATGAATTACGTCATACTGAGAGATGTATACATTTCTTCATTTGTCATATTATGTGATATAAACCGGACAAAAATAATTTAAAGCTCTCACTAGAATTCATGACATGAATATTAGGTAACGTTGCCCTACGTGACAGCTGATGCATAGAGCTGTTTTCACAGTTTGGAATTGTACATAGGAAAAGGGTCGTGAATGATGTGAAATTTTTGTGAGTTCACAGCTTTGAGACAACTGAATAAGTTAACAGTAACAGAAACAGAATTATAAGTTATGATAAACCGGTAACAGCAAATCGTTCGAACAAGAATAACAGGGTATCCGATGATGATGACAACGTAAAAATTATAGCCCAATCCAATAATAAAATACATGACACGAATGTTTTTGGCGCCAATTCTTTACACGGTATTCTATAATAAGGAAATCGTTCGGAATTTCTTCTTCTGGTTTAGTTTCGTTACGCATGCGATTGTATGAACAAAATAGCGTGAATCGAATGTAATCGCTCGCAGGCATGCCTGCATGGCTGGTGAAAACAGGTGAAAATAAGAGTAAATCATTGATAATTGACAGTTGGATAGTTGGCTTGCATGGCACCATGCAGGCATTGTGTGTTAACAAAACAGTAATGGAAAACTAAATTTTGATAAGAGTTGTTGATGATATATAAACGAAGTGATATAAAACAAGTGATTTAAATTCATGATGGAACTTTTGATAGAAATATTTACCATCACTTGGTGATAATGTCAATGTTTATTTTGATAATCATATTTGATGATTGAATAATTATTTTGATGAGATGAAGAACGAATTGATAATACTCGAATGTTGAGAATATTGGATCTCTTGTACCATTCTAGTATAATCAAAATTCAAAAAGTTTAAGTTCAATCCACATACTAAAAATGAAACAGTTCGTCTGATGAAATAATTTTTCTTTAGAAAGCTGAGAAGTTAATTCGGAAACGAATTGAATTCGAAGTGAGTGTATCAAACCATGTGAGTATAAAGTGCTCAATTTCAGAAAGGAACAAATAAAATTTGGATCACTTTTCAACTCAAAAAGCGACATTTTTGACAATAATTTCACTATAACTCTGAAGAGATGATGAATAAAATAAACAAGATGGATGATTGAACCAAATAAACCGAATAATTATAGTTAGAAATATAATATATGATAGGAATTGAGATGTAACTCTTTCTTCCCAATGAGAATGTTTCAATTGTCAGATATCCCTTGAATTATTACCTTCAGATTCACTGTTTGTTGAATAAGTTATCTTATTCTGATTATTATTCTTTCTAGTGATCAGATTGCCTTCGTGGTACCTATTCCGAACAAGCCCACCTCTCACCTATAGCTTAAACTATAGGGCAACATTGATTTTTTTTTCATCAAGTTTATAAGTTTATAAAAAAACGACTCCTCCTAAAAACATACAGGATGATTATATTTTCAGCGTCTATTTGTATCCAGTGACAAATGACGTATCAAAATAGTGATTTTCCATCCATTCAATCTGTTCATTTTATTTCGCATGATTGGCAAGCGTATGGAGCTGATGTCTATTTTTAGCTCCACGTTTGAAAATTAAGCGATGTTGGTTAGATAGTTATAACGTATAGAATCATCTTGAAGGTATTTGAATTGAAAAATATCTCCTTTTCCTCCGTAAAAAAATGTTGCTATCGCATACCGTTCAAAAGTTATCTTCTTAATACTGATATTTCGTCAAATTGACTCAAATACGCTCTCAACCTATACATTGCTGAAAATCAAGGTCATTAGATTCGGTCCAATATGTTCGTATCTAAAATCGTAGGATAAATGTTTTTTCAAAGTTTCTTATGCGGCCTGATATCGTATAAAAAAATACAGTTGTTCCAATAATGTTAATAACCACGTTTCACCTTTGATTGAAACCAACAAAGTAGGGTTGTATCGTTCAGACAGGTCACCACAAGGGCAAGCTCAGCAACAGGTAGAATCTCACCAACATTGAAGTTTTCAGTCGTGTTCAAGTATCAATTATTCATCATCAAGTACCTTCATTGTATTAACTAGGCAAACGCGTTATGTGTTTCCGCGTTGATGGATGAGCTGGAACATATCAACTTATCTTTGGATTGGTTATTATGTATATATACACCTTGAGATCCAAACCATTACATCACTGCCATCTTATTTTACATTAATAATTGGATGAGCGAAGCGAAGACTCAATTACACTATACCGAAAAAAAAGTGCCTGTTTTTTTTTGTTTTTTTGTTCGCGCTCCACAGGTCAGACAAAAATTCAAAATCAGTTGAAACTTGGCACACACATGAACCCCTATCTGACTTGATGCTGTATAGTTTTGAGGCACGATCGGTTGAACAACTTCTGAGAAAACTCATTCCAAAGTTTTCAAAAATCCCATTAGAATAAGCCAGAGGAAAACATTCGTGAAAAATATTTCATCTGAGAGGATTCAAATTTTCAGAGAACTTCAATCTGATAATGATACACATTATTCCGAACTTTTACTCAAATCGGATCAGCCGTTTCGATGTAAAAAAATATATAATGTTATTTGTGTCAATTATTCAAAGCTATTAAGATACCTATTAAATCAAAGCAACAAGTGTCACCACTTGACTGTAAACGATTGAAACAAAGCCTTCTTTATTATCATATAAACTAGGCAAACGCGTTATGTGTTTCCGCGTTGATGGATGAGCTGGAACATATCAACTTATCTTTGGATTGGTTATTATTGGATGAGCGAAGCGAAGACTCAATTACACTATACCGGAAAAAAAGTGTCTGTTAATTTTTGTCTGACCTGTGGAGCGCGAAAAAAAAACAAAAAAACAAAAAAAAAAAACAGGCACTTTTTTTTCGGTATAGTGTAATTGAGTCTTCGCTTCGCTCATCCAATTAAAACTCAACTTGAGAATAGATTATTTTTTCATTTCTGTATCGAAGTGAAGACAAACCGAGTGTTTTAATCTGGATGAGATGAGCGAGATTTTATATGAACTCTAATGCAAATCCATTCATCATACACAAACCTTGATTATAAATTCATTGACTCATTGCCTTTCTGATTTACTTATTGATAATTGGAATATGGATCATTGATTGGTTTCACTGATTAAGCCTGATTCACAATGCGAACTAATGATTAGTGACTGATACTGAATACTAAACTTAAGAAACTGAGCATTTACATACGCTTTAAATAGGAAATAATTTTCATAAGTCGTAGCTCCATTTAAGATGAAGGATTTAAATTCAAACCTACATGTTAGAAGGCTGTAAACGAGCGGTTCATCGAGCGGGAAAGCTTCCTTTTGCATTGACTTCCTGTCGTTTCAAATTCACGACTTCTGATTGGTCAGACTAATGATTAACTAATGATTAATACTTAAGTTGAAAGTTATAGTTAACTTTCAAGGTCAGACACTAATATTAAACACAATGTGAACGTCAACACTGATTCCGTATCGGCCAACTTTAGTTGATCATTAATCACTAATCATTAGTTCGCATTGTGAATCAAGCTTTAGTATCATTCGTTGAACTTGTTCAATGGGTGAGAAAAGTTACATAATGATTTCTATCTTTGAAACAGCTCGTCCAAATCCTGAGTTTTTTTAAATCATGTGTATCATTTCCTTCTTCAATTCCGTAAAGAATTTGAAAAAATCTGCAGTTCATTTTCTTTATATTTACACCCATCGATTATTATAATGATGTTTTTGAAATTTTCGGATTTTTTTTTTCACAAAAATGGTTCAACCAATTGCGGCTCGAAACTATACAGTATCGAGCTAGGTGATGACATATGTGTATGCCATGTCTCATCAAAAACCGATCAACTTGGGGAGCGAGAGATGAAAAAAGTGATAACGGTGAAATTGAATCTTGGCCTCGCTCATTCAATCATCTAGATGATTTATTTCATGAAGGAAGGCTAATCTCCACAACTTGTTATCCGAGCTCGATCATGCGCATTGAAAAATATGTAGTCACAGCAAACAATTATCATTTTTAGTACCATGGATGAGTTTCCTGAATTCTGGCACTTGATAATATTCGGTCACGAGAGAATTTATTGGAAATATCATCCTCGTGAAATGGAAACGATAATTCAGATAAATACGACCAGGCAGCGAAATTATCATTTGAACAGATATGACGATAATGTATTGAAGAATCATGCCGATAAAGTGAAACCTAATACTGTAATAGCTTCCATGATAATTTTATCCGTAGATAATTCACAACACGGGTGACGATGATCTTTGATTATATCTAGATAAATAAGCGTCACATGTTCATTATTTCATTTATTTTTCATTTTATTGTTGCTCAACAACTCCACCAACAGCTAGGTTATACCGGGGGTTCGAATGTGAGGGTGATGATGAAACAATGATAGGTGAAATCGACCAATATATCGAGATATATCGACAAGACTGTACTTTTAAGGGTATCACATTTTATAACATGCTTCCTGATTATATTTTATGTATTGACTCCCTAATGCTTTTCAAAGTTGAATTGAAGAATTTTTTGATCTTGAACTGTTTTTACTGTGAGAATGAGTTTTTTGACACATGCAAAAATGTATTAGTAGCATAAGGAATGACTGAAGAAAAAAACATGATTACATTTATGAATGAATGTGGGGAATGAATGTATGAATGTGCAGTATCTTGTGTATGAATGTTATTTTCTTTTCATATGTAAATCCCATACATATAGTTCAGTTTTAGTTTATATTATGTTAGTTTTTATTATATTTTTGACGTGCCTTATATTTTATCATAAACTATTTTGGAATGTAAAAATCGAGTAGGCAAATAGAGTATTGAAATTGAAATTGAATTGAAAGGACGTTTACAAAAACCCATGCCTTTTGCGGGACTCGAACTCATGCCCAATGCGACTTCAGTTTCTAGCACAGTGCACGTTAGTTGACTGAGCCTCTAGGACGGCTTGCTAATTATATATGAATTCTTTATTAGTAAAATATGAAGACTCTGCCTCACAGAGGTTTGCCCATCAGACACATAATGGTGTATGAAATGAGAAAAATAGATTGATGAAGAGATCAAAAAGACAAGAGTTCAATTAGTTCAACAGTGTTTGATACAAAAATTAATAATAATACTGGGCTTTAGTCTAGAAAATTCAATATTTCAATTGATCACTCATTTAGAAAAAAATGAAGTATTTTTTAAAAAAGAGCAAAAAAATATTTCAGGAAGTTATTTTCAAGAAAAGCATATGGTTTAAAAGCGATACATTCTGGCTTACACACTCTATTTGTTCAAACCATATGAATGGTTTCTAGAAATTGAAATTGAACCTTTCAAGGCTAGGAGAATACACTGCAGACTCTTTTCAGAACAAAGAAACATGGGAGTGAATTGCTGGATGTTGCACGGTGAATGAAGTTCAAATTGTATTGTTGATTGGATTATTGTGATCCCAGACGTTTTCTTGATTGAGAGTAGTGTGCTGCTCTATCCAATTTCTGTGAGATATGTTCTACAAAGAAGACTTCAAAGAAATGTTGAGTGAAAGAATTACGTATACAAGTATTTTTTCTGTGTTTATACAAAAAGAGGTTTGGACTATCCAATTACAACTATATGTTGGACGCGTAGTTCAAATACATCATGAAGTAGTGTAAATTGTACTGCTGTGACAGCACATGCTCGAATCTCAGTATATTTCATATTCGGTTGCACAGCTCTAAACAGTCGTTGTCTATGTCTACTGATTTTCAACTGTATATTTTCAACTGTATTTCATTCCTCATCGACAACTCTCTTTCAAATAACGAACAATTACACACTGGTGATAGACCTAAAACTAAGGGGACCAATACATGTATTGACATGCATAATAATAATAATAATAATAATAATAATATCTCCGAAAAAAAGCCCATATATTTAGGCAAAAAGGTATTTAATGCCGTTCTCTCGGAACTAAAACGTATATACGGCTCGCAGTTTGAGTGCGCATTGAAAGCTTGGTTAATTGGAAAATGTTTTTATGGTTTTGACGAATTTTTTAACGCAGTGACTAATTATGAGAGTATGTTATACTTCATCATGTAACTACAATGTTTGTTGAAAGAGATGCATATTTCATGAAACTCTATATTCATTAATATCTGTACTATGTACATTGTATAACATGTGTGTAGCTAACATGTCCAACATTACTATGCGATCAATTGGGATTAATAAAAATCACTATTAGTTTTGTTATTATCATTCTGACTATTCGAGTATATTTAGCAAATATTTGCAGATAGATAATTCACAAAATATTATCAATATTGTTATCTATTTTTGTACACTGTATGATACACAATTATCAATATATTACCTTTTATATTGATTAATTTCACAGTCAAGCCCAATTTTATTGTTGTCTTTGAGGGAATTGAAGATTTAAAATGTGTAAATTGAAATTTCAATGTGTGAAAAAGTTAACATTATCATTATTATTCGATGACTAATCTAAGGTATGATGAACCAACTCACCAGCATCAGTTTCTCGTATTCTTCCTCGATAACTGTGCCGTTGTAGTAACGATGCGCGGCTTTAGTTTCCGGAAAGAAGAAACCGCGTCGACAAACGCACTTGTAGCTGCCACGGCGGAAGCCCAACCCCGGCAACGGCACACACTACACAGGTAAACAAACAAACAAATCAGTTGAATAAATTGTGTGATTAAGACTTTTATTTTTCACACATGGGAATATATATTGCGTTTGACGTAGGTTTATGTGTATCCGAAGGATTCGCTCAATCCAGAGGAATACTTTCACCAGGAAGTTAATGAGATAGTGAAGTATAAAGTACATGCACAACATATATGTACCATCGTTTTTTGTCGACTTATTCGTCTACTTTTTGTTGAAATTGTATGCTTCTCTTAACTTTCCACATTCAGGTCATTCCCTTCAATTCTATAAGATTGAATGTAATTGGATGAGCCAAGTGAAGACTGAATTCTATTGTCCTCGAAGGAAAATGTTTTTTGGCGCTCCCCACGTCAAACAGGAGTGGAATGTTGTTGAAACTTGACGTACAAATGTGTCATTATCTAACTCGATACTGTAGAAGTTTCAGGAGCTACGGGTAGCAACATTTTTCAGAAAAAAATACATCTCGAAAATATTGAAATCCTCATTAGAGCACTTTTCATCCCTCCTCCTGAATTGTTTCAAGTTTTCATCATATTCAAAAATGAAAATTGTGAACATTTTCTCAGTGTAGCACAGAAATCGGATGAGCCGTTCTGAAGAGAATGATTATAAACGTTTTTTAGATTGATTGAATATATATAAGGAAGGTCAAAAGGTGTAGCCAATCGGATTGCGGAACGATTCAAGAGATGAGCAACAAGTGAAACAGATAAGTCGTTATAATTTAGTTCCAAAATCGAGCATGAATGTACCTACAACGCTCATCTTACAACGCATATGCTGCTTTTTTCTAGTATATATATTTATACAATCACCAAATCTTCCAATGAAGGCAAAGAATTTATTTCATTCCTGATATTCATATTGCTCAACACACAGCCCACAGCCGTCTTGTGAGGGCATTGTGGGAAGTCTAAGAGACATAATTCGTAGTGTATAGTGTCATATATTTCTTCATTCTATTATTCGAATGTTTCCTTCATATATATATTTTTTTTGACATGATAGTTATTCATACAAAAACCAACGAGTAAGATAGTACAATACCAACAAATAACACTAACTTGGGTTTCAATATAGAGTATTACAACTAAAAAGCACTCTCGTGTTCAAACTGCGGTCAAGTCTATTCAACTTGATAACAAAATCACTGGAACGAAGTGATATCAAAAATGTGTGGTTAGTTGAACCATTCTCACAACATCCTCTGGTATCGTCCCAATTGAATAATGATAATGATTTTGCAGAAATGTCTGAAATGTCTACAATTCATGAAATGCCAGGTAGATGTTTCCGATGAGACAAAATTGTTCCTTCAAAAAGCCTTGAATCCTCTGAAATAGCAACTGAATTATATAATTGATTTAGCAGCAAGATTGGGTGATTGCCTGCAGTTCATACAATTATTTAGTATGTGAAATTCCTTCTTCTCCAGTGGCCAGTGGGTTTTTATCATTTGAATGAATTGATTTCGATGACATATATAATCATAACGGATCAATTTTACACCCTATAGTGCAACATAGTAGCTTGGAAAGGTCAAATGTGGTTTGATTGATCTTCCATAATCAACATTCCGACAGAATGGTATATACTAGATTTGAAAGTAGGAACGAAATGAAGGGACTTAATATTGATTGTCTGAGAGTGAATATTGGTAAATACATCGTTTTATTGTCGTAATCAACATATTTGAAATCGAAAACGGAATCACATATACACAATAAAATCATAATAGTGGTAGAATAGAAAAATGGAGAATGTACTTAAAAGGATGATAAAATGGAGTGATATAATTTACGAGATGTATATTTGAAAACGATCAATAAGTTATACCCAAAGTACTTTGGGTACACATGCGGGCGTAGAAATGTTTTGCCCGAAATTAAAATTGAATGTATGGGAAGAACAATCCATATTTCCATCAAATCCTGATCATATCCATCCATGTCCATATCATATCAACATATCATTTAATCATATACATCATATCAATATTCATCAATTCCAGTAAATCATTTTTCATTATGCATATATTATTGTTATTTAATTGACAACTTTATATGACCGCAAGTGTACTCGATTCAGTTTGACGACATCATTGAAATAATACCATAAACCACCATTTCCTATTACAGCAGACCGTAACGTATACTATACGTGTATTTACGAGAGAAGGCACGAACCACCTGTGCGTTAGTGGTCCAGAATAGGGGCAGCGGTCGCTCAGAACCTTCTTTCGTGAACAAAAGTTGACACTATCATCCACGAGAAAACTATAAGAGCAAACCACCCGTGTTTCAGTTGTTCAGGATAGGAAAACGGTCGTTCGAAACCATCTTTCGTTGACAAAATAGAGTATAACATGAACTTTATTATATCTATGTAATACAATAGTCTTTGTAATGGATATATATCTATGCTGTCTAGTTGATTCAATCTCATTCGTGTTCGTCTATATAGAGAATGCATCAGGATCGTTACTTATACCAGCATATTCAATAACGATTGAAAGTCAGTTCCCAGTAGACATGACCTTAATCAAACTACATCGCATGCTAAAATACGAGCTGACGTAGGGAAAAATATTAAGTTCGTTAAGGTCAGACAAAAAAATGTCAATTCACAAGCTTTCAATCTGCACAGAATACAGTCTCGTATGTCATATTCAGGTCAAATCCAATTCACTCCACTTCTGTTCCTCTGCTTTTCTCTCCTCCATCCACCCCCCTCCCCTCCTCTTTCCCCACCCTTTTCCCGTCGATCTTGCTCATCAGTAGAAGAATACATCAACAATTCTGTGACAAAAACTGAAATTATTCACATGCTCGTCTGGAGCACGTACTACACTAGAGAGACGAAAATGTTTGTCAATCAGAATAACGATGTAAATAAAACGCAGACGGCAGATCGAGTGTTTTTATTATCATACTTGTATAAAAGAGAAAAGACGGTCGTCAACCGAACGAATATTCGTAGAAACTTCAGTAACCACGTAATCTCACTGAAGCAACGCTGAGAGGTTAATGCGTTATCAGCCTCTGTAGGGCGAAAAGTTACCGCCAGGGTAATTTCACAGGTATGAATGATCATACAGCTTCAATAAAGTGAGATAAGAGATGAACAAATGAACTATGGGATGCAGACAATATTTTTCGAAAATGCTAATGACTCAAATCTCATTATATAGAATGTGGAAAGATCCCTTATATAACAATCGATATTTTTGTCAGCAATTATTACCTCGCCGCAATATTTTCAAATTTCGAATTCATACCATATCGAGCTGGGAAACATTATTATAGTTCGAATATACATGTCTATCAAGCATCAAGAAATTGTATCACTTATCTTTGAGAGAATAAAATATAACATCGGGTTCAGAAGCGAATACAATTGCATGACGAAAACATTGCAGGACCAGATTCGATGGATTCGAAATCAATATGTGTATATTTCATAATATCATAATCTCACTCATCTCACAACCCACATGCTGCATTTTTTCTAGTACCATTAATTTTGTCTGTGCCTTCGCATGGGTAGATGCAAAGTCGTCCATGGAAAATCGGTTTTAGTACCATTTTGTTTCCTCAAATATATATTCATATATATATATATATATATATATATATATATATATATATATATATATATATATATTCATATATGTATATATATGATAATAATAATAATAATAATAATATGTTTATTGGACAGATTGATCATACATAATGATATTGTCAATGTCAATTAGATAATGATAATATTATAAAAATTATTCACTGTACATTGTTATAATTAATTTACAATATTCATGGTACAGAGTCAGATACATGTATAAAATGTACATATATGTATATATATATATATATATATATATATATATATATATATATATATATATATATATATATATATATATATAAATATATATAAATAAAGTGCTCAACAACGCATTGTACAGCTGATTGAGATATATTAGTGTCGGTGAATGATAAAAGGAGGATGGAATGATGAGATGAGAGGTGTACTATCTTCTTTGGTTTACTGTAACCTATTTTACCCGAAAACATATGCATGCACTAGCACACTCACAGTCACGGACATAATACAAACAGAGAAAACCATCTATTGTAAAGGAAAGCTATGTATGTAGTCTATAGTTATTCAAGTCTGTCTGAACTGAGAACATTTGGTATTGCAAGCTGTAACCTCATTTTATATTAATGTCAACGTGGTTTTGTGGTTACTCACCACACAATTACATTCTTGCTAGTGAAAATAATAGTACAAGATTATTCTGAAACATGAGTATAATACATGTAGTTTCAGTAATTATAGCTGACGTATATTATTTACTCCACAATATACACATATTTGAATTAGTAAACTGACATATTTTCAACACCCGCCATGTATTCGAGTAGAACACAAGAACTTTAATACCGGTATGTAATATTTACTTGTTGCCTGCCTGACTTGTCTGCCAAGTACAATTGTTCTCTCTCGAGAATATTAATGGACAAGAAATATGGAAACATATACTGAGAACCATTCATGGTAGTGAATAGATGTTGAATGACATTTTGTGAATAGTTTAATTCGAAATATAATGAAAATCATAACAACTTGATTACCTCATTTAATGAGTTGTCTAATTGAAATGACTATATCGTAATAGGTTCTGATTATATGTCAAGTAAGATGTGGAATCAGATGTAATTTGAACTGTATCCCCTCTCAATTGAGGCCCGGTATTATCAACGTGAGAGTAGCTCCAACTGGCAGATAAAATTTGTCATCATCATGGTAATCATTCTATCTTTTAATTTAATTAAGCGTAATGTTATTTTTTATATACAAATGTAGTGTTTTCTTTCTTCGTTTTATTATTCTCTGTATAATCCACAGATAAGCCTTGTGCTAGGCTTTGTGGACAAGTGAACCTAATGTTTTATGTAAATGAATGATGATAATAATAAACAACCTATATATCTGGGATTTTGTTTTCACCAATCTCTCAGATAATTGCTGACTGGACTTGGTAATACCGGACCTCGGTGACAGAATCACCAATGTGAGAGTAGCTCCAACTGGTAGTTCAAAGTTGTTGTCACCATGGTTACTCATGTTATTTTTTTTCACAAACTCCCAGATGAAGGCTAATTGGACGTGGTAATATCGCGTCTGGTAATAACTGGCAGTTCAAAGTTGTTATCACTATGGTTACCCATGTTGTTTCTTTTCACAAACTCCCAGATGAAGGCTAACTGGACGTGGTGATATCGCGTCTGGTAATAACTGGCAGTTTAAAGTTGTTATCACTATGGTTACCCATGTTATTTCTTTTCACAAACTCCCAGATGAAGGCTAACTGGACGTGGTAATATCGCGTCTGGTAATAACTGGCAGTTTAAAGTTGTTATCGTCGTGCATGGTATCCATACTATTCGTTTTAAGCAACTCTCATTTGTAGACTGACTGGATTTGATAATACCTGGCCTTATTTTACTAACTCTTCCCAATTTTTCAACCGAAATGTTGAATACGAATGGATAACATACTGTTTGGCTCCTGGTGTTTCATTGACATTTTTTATATTGAATTTTATTTCATTCCAAAATGAGAAAACTGAATGAAACTAATATATCATTCTATAAATTAATGAATGAATGGATGAATACATTGGAATGAATGGATATATGAAAAAACGGATCGAGACTAATCGATATTATAATTATATAATGACGAAGGAAAAATAAGAAGGAAGATTTTGAAAATTATTGGGAAAATATTTCAAAAAAATCCTCCCTTTTATGCTCAATTATAGTTGAGACACCAATAACGCATAGGTTTTACCAAGCGCTGAACGCATCTTACTTATCGTCACATAGTTCCATCACCTGTTCTTCTTTTCGTATACCGTATAACCTAGCTATTTAACCATAGTCAACAAACCAATCAATATTCAAGCAAACCATATTCTATTAATAAGAAATAAGAGATCAAGGTAATGAAAAGATATGATGAAAGGATTGAGAATTTGTCCTCCCCAATGTGAATGTTTGAATCGTGAACTCTAATTGAACTTATTACTTTATGACTAGGCAACCGCGTTATGTGTTTCCGCGTTGATGGATGAGCTAGAATATATCAACTTCTATATATTTGGATATTGGTTTTATATATATATATATATATATATATATATATATATATATATATATATATATATATATATATATATAAACTCAAGATCTCTTCTTTCTTGCACTCAGTAATATATTTTCCTTTCATCATGTGTTGTTGGTAATTTTATTATTGTATTTGTAATCTGTTTATCTGTTGTGCGTAATTATAAGGAAAGAAAAATGAACGAAATAAATAAATAAATGAATGAATATATATATATATATATATATAAACTCAAGATCTCTTCTTTCTTGCACTCAGTAATATATTTTCCTTTCATCATGTGTTGTTGGTAATTTTATTATTGTATTCGTAATCTGTTTATCTGTTGTGCGTAATTATAAGGAGAGGAAAATGAACGAAATAAATAAATAAATGAATATATATATATATATATATATATATATATATATATATATATATATATATATATATATATATATATACATCTTGAGATTCAAACAATGAGGTCACTGCCATCCTATTTCATAATCAATTTCTATGATAATAAAGAGGGCTTTGTTTCAATAGTTTTTTTATTCGTGACACCTGTTGCTTGGATTATATTTGTTTCTTAATAGCTTTTGAGTTATTTAAAAGATTTGGATGATATATTTTTCTACATCAAAACGGCTAATCTGATTGGATCGAAAGTTCGAAATGAGTTGTAACGAAATATTTTTTACGAATTTTTTCCTCTGGGTTATGCTCGTGAGATTTCTGAAATGAGTTTTCTCAGAAGTGGTTCGACCGATTGCGCCTCAAAACTATACAGTTTCTATTTAGATAAAGAAACTTATGTACGTCAAGTTTCTACTGATTTCGAATTTTTGTTCGACCTGTGGAGCGCGAAAAAAAAGGCATTTGTTTTTCGGGTATGGTGAAATTGAATCTTCGCTTCGCTCATCCAATAGTTGTTGGTTGTAGAGTAAACTTCTTTTGATCATCATTTGGTGTGGTAAGATCACCGCTTGTGGTTCCCCTTCCGTACGATCTCATCCACGGCCTTAATTGAGGAAGAAAGATTTTGCATCAATTGAGTTTGGATGCTGAGATGTATATTTTTCAAATAGATCTATTTATCGTTGATAACAATGCGGATTGCATACCGATATTTGTGACCGAGTATCTACCTGTGTAACTGAGAAATACGGTGAGTAAAAAACTTTTCAATATAATCCTTTTTTATCTGGTGGGATAATCAGATAGGTATCGTTCATTCCGTGAAAATGTGTAGTTTTCCCATATGAGGTAGGCTAAGGAAATTAACCCTATCCACTGCGTGACATGTTTGGGGCCAACGTAACATATAAACGACCTTAGTGGCTTACAGTTTCCAAATATTGTGGTGAAAGTGATTCACATCGGTCAGATAAGTATATAATGAAGTGAATTGTCGATTCGTAATGAAAAATCAGATGGCATGTTACTCGTATGTATTAAATATCGATACGCTGTGAGGTGAGAATCGATGGCAATACATCGAATGTTACTGTTACATAAAAAAGATCTTTTCAAGTTTGCTATTAAAAAAATTTGATTCGATACAACTTTCGACAGATATTGTCTTGATCTTATGATGTATTTAATTGGTAATCTTGTATCTTGCACGGTTGAAGTTTTAAAATACCTGTGCAATTATCCTGGCTGGAACATTCACCCAATGCAGGCTGAGTGGTTGCTGAAGCTCAATTGAATGCATCCCGAATCGAATTGCATAACCCACACTAAGACTTGCATACGATGTATACATACATACGCACCCCACTCTCAGTTCATGAATAAATTAACCCTGAGGTACAAACTGCGTGGCTTTCATTTTCATTTTCATTTCCGTAAGACTCATTTTATGTGGCAGCAAGTGTACAAAGATGGAAACGAATACAGTAAAGTTATGAAGACATTATTTGCTATCGATTGATCATTGAATTTCTTTGATGGTATAAATATACAATCCACAGATTCATATATAGAATGACTTTCTATATAATATGGATAGAAATAACCAATGCTATAATGAATACGAGAACAAAGGAAAAGGAAGAAAACGGAAGAATTCAAACATTCATTGGAAATTGTCCATGATGAAAGCCTCTTGCTGTTACTCAGTCAGCTAATTGGCACCGCTTTGGAAACTGAAGTCGATGCTGGGCGTGGGTTCGTACCATCAAAATCCAACCGATTCAGAATATTCAACAATATAGACTTAATAAGGGAACAATGATTCAGTTTCTGATCCCAATATTGATAGATAAATCTGAATGTATATATATATATATATATATATATATATATATATATATATATATATATATATATATATATATATATATATATATATATATATATATATATATATATATATATATGACCCGCAAGGCACAGTTAAGGACGGTCTCATTGAATTACTTGAGATAAACATTTTATTCTGTTTCAATTCTACAATTTCATTCAACTTTGAAGCAATCTTAGATTCAACTTACGTAATCCGAAGAGAGAAATAAAACCAGAGGAAAAACGTCTACAACCTGAAGTTAAATTGCTAAAGAGTATAACTTCTGAAAGTAGTTTGTTAGTATTTAGGTTAGATAATCTTTTATAATTCCAGATGGAAAGTAAGTATATATTTTTAACTTTCTATAAACGCCATCAGGAGATAGAAAAGAGTTTAGAAGTTTCTCTCCCAGGGATAAAGTCAGTTGATGAAGACTAATCGCAGTGTACGGTTTACCAACCGAAGGAGGATTGTATAGCTTGACTAAAAACTTCATAGATAAAGATCGGGACCTGTGACCTAACGTCTTGGAAGTAGGTGACTAGCGCAGTCCCTACGGGTCACCTGAGTGTTAGAACAACAGTGATGGAATGTATCTTCAAAGATTCGAAAACTCTTTTTAATAGCTTTTATCTCGAGAATGAAACTACCGTGTTTAGAGAGCGCAAAAATTGTTCCCATCCAATACATGTTGAAAGTGGGAGTGCTATCTCATATTTATTTCCTACTTATACTAATTCACTTGGAGCAGGTTTCATCAAGTGATGATTAGGTTTTAATCAGGTGAACATCAATTGAGAGTACGGAGAGCGGGATAACAAGTTTATTGGCCAATTATTGCTCACTCCACTGATCTTCAGTTTGTAAACCTTATCTTAGTATGGGGACACTAATATATTCTTAATATTTCGAATTTTGTATCAAGTATTATTTTTGTGTGATTTTTTTCTCAAATCTGCATAAAAGTGAGTTTAGCATCAATCTATATTGTGCTGTTCAGTGATGTTCGAATTTTTTCCATCATTTCAAATACCTTCTCAATGATCATTTCTCTCTCATCTCATTCCATGAACCGTGAGAGACAATTCATATAATTAATCAATGTATGAAATGATATTTTTGTTCGAGATATGAATATCAATGATTTGCATTCTTCTTTTATGAAGAAACCGTATTCTAGACGGCTATTCAACATATTCGAAGCTCATCAAGACCATGGGGCTAGATTTAAACG
Source organism: Brachyptera risi (assembly GCA_964007535.1). Taxonomy (NCBI): domain Eukaryota; kingdom Metazoa; phylum Arthropoda; class Insecta; order Plecoptera; family Taeniopterygidae; genus Brachyptera; species Brachyptera risi. The sequence goes on from OZ023326.1 coordinate 16,052,754, forward strand.
AATAGTGATATTATTTTTCTCCAATTCTAGAGAAGACATGAAAGCACTATTGTCATTTCGGAAATTATGATCATTCAATTTGTCCTCCAGGACCCTGCCCTTCTCCTGAGACGTGACGTGTTCATTGTCTGATTTTATTCATGTTTCAATAGAGAATAGTATATTGCCTAGGTCATGGTTCAGCGTCTTTGAAGAACAAATCAATCGATCATATTTTTTGAAATCATGATCATAATTTCTATTTTGCTCGAGAATTAGAGAAAAAACAACGCCATCGATCATTGAACCCTAGCTCCTGGGTTGGGATTTCTTTCAAGCTTTCTCCATATTAGCAACAGTGACCGAGTGAGAAATATTCAATACATATTCATTCAACTTTTCATCAGTTCCATGAAAATCCACAATGGAGTGAAACACTGAAAAACTATCAAATTATCAGAAAATCATTGCGAATTTGGATCGAAATGAGAATTTTCAGGTTCACAGGCAATATCACTGACGAATGAAGATTCATCAAATCACTATTCTGTTTTCATTTTTGTTAGCAAGCTATATCTCTCTACTTCTCTCTCTTTTTTTGTCTTACCAAACGCTTACATTTTTCTGTATCACTTTATACACAATCCCTCAAGTTTATTGGGTTCAGGGATCACGACTTCTTAGCCTCAAACAGCAAATTATGATGTCACTTCCGTTTTGTTGTAAGATAGTTATATCCTTGGCTTGACATGTTTTTACATTCTCTGCACGGGAAAACCCGAAATATTGGATGGTCCAATGGCAGATACAAGATGAAGTATTCAAATTATATTCTTATCATCCAGTAAAATTATTCACATCACGATTCATATTGTTTATGAAGTAAACTCACAAACATGCGTTTAGATAGCAAGAAACTTCTCATTCCAATGTATTGGTTTCATTTGTTGTTTATGTTTGCTCTAGGTTCTATTGGCCAATCGTATACGAACGTGTTTTAAATGTGTTCAAATGACCATGTTATGATTTTATTCTGACTTCTCATAATAATATGTATGATTGTAATGATTATTCAAATCGTAATTGACATCACAATGTGAAATCTCTATAATGATGAATTGAATCAGTGAATTCATTCATCCAATTAAATAGTGTCTGTCACTGAAAAGCTCATCACAGAAAATACAATCAAACATAAAATGAAAATTTAGATCACTCATTGAACTGGATTTGAATTGAATCATCTCCAAACTCATATGAGATATCATATCATCAGATATATTCGATTCATGATGTCAACAAATAATGAAGTCAAAAGAGTGTAACGGCAATCTGTCAAACAAATATTTATACTTTTATTATTTTGGTGCCGTCTTTAGAATTCTTGAGAATGAATACATTGAATGAATTAACATCCCAAAGGTCTTGGCAAGGCATACACGATATATGTTTCCATAAAAAAACTTTTTATTGCGTCGGTATCTCAGTCCAGGGCTCCACGTATTTCTTCCATTATAAAATCCTCTAAGATGGCACGTATTGATAGAAAACAAAAAATCAGCATTTTTCTTCTCGCAACTTTCTAAGTATCGCAGCTACCTTCATGGGACAGTTTTTCACTTCGATAACATATATTTCTTGTTTAACATATTGCGGTATAACTCACACATCTGAACAGCCTGGCCGTCGGATATGGAGAAACTTTTCCTGAACGAAATTGTAACACGGACGACACCGCGGCGCGAGCATTGTCTTATAGCAAACACCTCAATCGATATGCTGAAAGAGTTTATATAAATTTAAATAGAGTAACTATTTCGTATTTAGATGGTTCTCGAGCAAATAAGAGTTAGGGAGACGGTTGATTATCTCCATATCGGATCATGAGAAACTGGACAACATGTAGAGAATATAGGAAGATAACCAGTCTCTATTTCCCAGATAAAAATGATCATACAACTTGAACAGTAGAAGATATAAAATCAAGAAGTACATCACAAGATGCAGAAAATATTTGTTGAACATTTTGATGATTCAAATTTCTTAAAAAAAATATGAGAAAATTATCTGTATGTGACAGTGACACTGGATATTTTTTGTTATCGGTCGTTCTTTAGAATGAGTAATTTTCGGAATTTAGTCTCTTATAGGAATGAGGGATTTCTCAGTTCGTGTTGACTCGGAATCTCTCATTTTCAGATGCTTTTATTTGAATACTCCTTGAAGGGGACTTTCATAACTCCTGATTTAATGGGTTCAATTTACTGAAGTTCTCCAATAATAAATTTCCAGTTCGAAAAAAATGCGAAACGGTTGGTTCATGAAGCATTAACATAACTTGCATCACTTTCAATGGTGTTCTACATATTGGATGAGCGTAGCGGATACTTATATTTCATTCCATAGGCCTGTAACCAAGTGAATATGTTCTTATTTTGTCCGGGATATACAGATCGGAAAAAGTAATCAATTGATATGAACTTTTTCAGTAGATTGGTGTCATACCAGACAAGGATCCTACTGTTTCCGGAAACAATCATTTCGACGGTTTTAAATTGGAAAAGTTTGGTGAATCCGCATCTGGTAAAATTGTCATGTATTCGATCTGATCTAATTGAAATAGAATGTCCTCGAGATGTGTATTTCACTCAATCACAAGTTTTCAGTTATCACTAAATTCAAATAAATCTGATTTGAACGCTTCTATTTGAAATTAAATGCTACCTTGAATTGTAGATATCGTATTGACAGATAGACCACAGCGTTCCAGAGCTGTGAAAGCACATGGACTGAAAACAAAAGTGTGCGGTTATCGCGGTACAAATTATACGATTCTCTTATATATGTCACTACGAATTCAAAGTATATTTCAAATTGAATATTTTGTACTATTTCATGCATAAAAACAGAGTAGAAAATGATGTGCATGTTCACGTCATTTGTTCGTCCATCATTTCTTCTGCCCATATTGAAGTATTCTTCGTGAAAGGTACCTCGTACAAATCAAATGAAACAGTTCACTTCTAAATCAAGTAGACGTTGAAGATCCCAATATATCGATTCATGATTTAATTTGAACTCCATTCACCACGCAACACTGGGAGATCCAGAGATTCACCCTCACGATTCTTAGCTGTGAGGAGAGTCTACATTGAGAATTAGCATGAGTTTGCATATCCATCGAGCTATAATTCAAGGTATAATGTGGTGAAAAGAAAATATGACTTTTGAAAATCGAATGGATCTGCTTAACGATCAAAACGATCAACAGGTAGTATCAATTAGAGCTACATAACGGATTCAATGAGTGACTAGACTTGATATTTTTGAAGTACATTTGTATACAGTTTCCGAGTGAGTTCTGCTTATGCTGCGTTCTTCTAGTTATATTTCTAATTCAGAGTGGAATATTTTGTAATTTTGAAGTATGCAACACGGTCGGGTGAGGTTCACCACTTTTGGGGGTGGTATTTCATTGCTGTGCTTTACTTCTCTTTGCAGAAATGGTCGCAGAATGCAAGTTGTTCTATCACCGTCTCAATACTCGTTCCGTTTCTTGAAGACTCCGTTTTATCAGCTTTCGTTCATTTTGTCAGAAATTTTGGTGCTCAACTACGGAAACACCCCAGCGACGTCGGCGTCTGTTTTTGGCATTCGCAAGCGGTGTTGCCAATTGGTTATAGGGTGAGGGAATAGTTGTCGAGCAGCGAGTCTGGCAGTGTTGAATAGTGCGGCAACACCGCTCTCCGGAATTGTGGAATTACAAGATTTCTGGTATTCTCGCACTTTGAGTGAGTGAAAGTATTGAACCACATTGCAATGTCTGTCCACGCCGTCAGTTTCTGGAATGTGTCATCAGAATCCATCACATTCTGGCAATGTCACAGAAAATAATTCTCAAATAGGCGTGTTTTGCAACCTTGACATTCACCGGATAATGAATATATGTGTGAAGAAGGTACTTTTGAATTGGGAAGCAATTGATTCTGCAAAAATATCGGCTCCATCGATTTAGTTATCATGTCCGTGACGCGACAACTCAAATCAGAATGAGAGCAGAATAATCAATTGATTAGATGAACGTATAACGACATCCAATTAGTACGAAAGGGTTATTATTATCTCAGGTCAAATGCAATTCAATGAACATGTGAGGAGAATGGATGTTCTGGTTTACTTCACAATTACAAACTTTTCATTTGGACTGATTTGAAGAAAAAAATGTGATACAAACTACGTGAAATAGCTAATCATGATGAGGTTATATTGTCATCAGCTGAACCGTGACTGATTATTGTTAATAAGGTTGTGTACAGCTTCCGCTTGATATGTCATGACTTCACACGACCTTGAACATGACCTATCTGGACTCGTTGCAAGGAGTCATAGTGCTCATAGTGCATAGTACCACGATCATAGTACTACGTGCATCAATTAATATCATTCTTGACATTTTTGAAAGTTTTGCAAAAATGCATGACTTTTCCATTATTCTCTCTTTGAACTCCTATTCTCGATTCTAGCCCGAGTTTATCCATCCCCGTTTATATTCCACACGTAACCATAACTACGGTTCTTTCGAAATTCATATTTTAGTGAAATAACCTTATATTTACAATACAATCTGCCGACAGAATATCCTAACAAAGGACTTGCAAACTGTAAGCACATAAATATAAGCTGATATATATTATTTACCAAACAAACTGTGCCGTGAAGCGAAGAAACGCGATCGATCCTTTCGACTTCCCAACCTGTTCGTACATCCATACTATTTTCTCGCACAAAGTGATATAGATTTAATAGCATCGTAGCTACCATATACAGTAACTTATAGCAACTCGCATCACTGTGCCTTCTAGTCATTAAACCTTACGCTATACACAGAGTATTTATAGAAACCTATACGTTTTATGACGGAATATCACTTGTGGAAGTGAACACAACTCTGCCTCTACCACCCTAAACTCACCGCCTCAACCCACCCAGCCCCCGAACAACGCATGTATCATACTTATCTGGGAAACGAACACTTGCCATGGCGTGAAAACACTGCGGGAAGTGTTGAACAGTTCAAAGTTTGGACAAAAAAAGGGGGAGGAGGGATCATGAGAAATTGATATGTCACCTCAAGGAGTTGTAGATGTATGAAGGGTGTAATTTTATGACACCTAAATAACGACAAATGTAATGAGCCGCCGTATGCTTGAATGAAACTCATTGGATTATATAATGGATATGGATAGTCATTTGCAAATCATTTGTAGAATGTCAGAAGTTTCCTTATTTCTCATTCATTTCATGGTATTGAATAATGTCTAAAAGGTTTTGATTGTGGGTGTGATGACTGTTTCAAAATCGAGAGAAACAAATGGTAATTGAATGCTGTTGACAAATACACGAACACATACACACACATATATATATATATATATATATATATATATATATATATATATATATATATATATATATATATATATATAACAAGATTGTATATTTTTTCATCTCAATATTGATGTTTCCCAGTATTTATATTTATAACCAGACCTTTTTCAACACTCATATTTTTGATATTCCAATTTAGAAATGGATGTAATTGTGATCACAATTCATATGAAATGTGAATATACTGTCATAATTGGTTTTATTATCATTTTATATTGAAATGTTCTATTCCTAATATGATTCTTTGATATAAACCTCGACGTTAGATTGATATTATCCATTCATCATTGAAAGGCGCCGACAATACGGTTACCACTTGGACACATGTGGACACATTTGGACAAAAGCAACAAGTAATCGATTATGAGAAAAACATTCTCATAATATAATTGATCTTATCGTGAAGTGGGATTATCGATATTAGTAGGAAAAGTAACAAATAATTACATTGTGAATAATTCATACACTATGAAGAAATTATCGAAAACACAGTACAATTATGATGAATCACTCAATAAAACAACTGACAAATTCTTGGACATAAGAGACTTGGACTTGGACTCTATAGGTTAGACTAAACGCATCCCAATAAACGTGATAATATAGATCTTATTTTGTCCCAACCTATTTGTCGAAATGATCTCAAAACCAACATATTATGTATGAATAGCTAGCCATCAAATGAATACGAGAATCTGAGGAATTCCATTTCTCTCTTTCTCTCACGCTTACTTGTCGTTCTCTTCTCCTAACTTTCTTTCTTTCTTTCTCTCTCTCTCTCTCTCTCTCTCTCTCTCTATCTCTCTCTCTCTATTTCTGGCTCAGGTATACGAAGAAACTGAGACGTATTTGTATAATGTTTTTTTCTGCTTCTCCGAGTGATTAATGTTGTCGATAAAACCGAACTCTTCTCTTACCGCCGAGAGGGAATGTATTAGCGGGATGTGGCAACGCTTACCGATTCCTCCAATACATTATGGAAATCGAAGTTATAAACTGTATAATGGTTCATAAATCTTATAGGACAGGTCAACCCGTAGAACTGAAATGTTTGTACTTTTTCGACCTACTTCGCTGAAGAGTGAGAGGGATGAAGAAATTTATCACAATTTAAATAAAAATACAATTTGAGAAGAGGCGGATGTTTTGTATTTTTGGCTCGAAGAAATATGATTTTGCTAGTAAAACGCCTGTTCTGAGATATTGTATCTCAATTTTTTTTTCAATAGCAACGAAATTATTTTGATACAAAATATAAACAACAAACCAATATCAGCGTACTATGAGATAATAAAGATGAAGTAGTGATATGAAAAGTATTTCTTAAGTCCAAATTTTCAGCTGATCATGAGAGTGAATTGATTCTGCTCTTTTCTTGCATTCCACACAAACATTTTAGGGTATGAACTTGTGATTCGAAGCGATAAATGTCTCAGCGTCAACCAACACTTTAGACGATCTACCCAATCTCAATTATCTTTCAATCACTGATTGCTGATTGAAACATTCAGGCCCATTTAACCGTTCCATTAATTTCAGACTTTTTGTTTGTTGAGTTATTCTATCTCAATAGTTATCTGGGGTAGTGAGATTGCTCTTGTGGAGTCTCTTCTGGACGATTCTACCTCTCATCCTTGGCCTCAATAGAGGAAAAATGATTTTTTATACATTTTCGATGTATAAAATCATGAAAAAATATATCCGTTGAGATTCTAAGAGTTCCTAACCAACGAGCGTATTAAAAATAATTCACAAATCAAATTTTCAGGCCTATTTTCTGAAGGATATAGTCAGGACCCGAGATACTATACTTGTAATGATTCATAGTTTGGGGTTAAATCAAATATTTCGAAATGAAACAATATCAACTATATATACCGGTACCATAGACACATGGAGGAAGTGGATAAATTACTTTTTATACAGTGCATTTTCCATTGGTTTGGAGTAAGAACATGATAACAACATAAATAAACGATTCTCGACTGAACAACGACATGCGAGATTGAATATGAGAAAGTTGTTTGCATTCAGTGAAGACGCGCGAAACTCGATCTACACAGTTTTCCACTTTCTTTTTCACTTTATTAACATACGATCACATTTTTCTATTAATACATTTTCATCCGAGATCTAGTGAATATTCGAGACCTAATATTCAAAATTCACGTCACATATATTTTATTCACATTTGCTCGTAAATCAGATTCGCTGGAATGATTATGACGACTGGAGCGTAAATAATACACACAGATCAATTATGGTTGAATACGACGGTATATTCTATGCGAATGATATCCTATTTTTTTTCTAAAAAAAGTGAAATATTCATGTGGTAGAAAAGAATTCTCTGGATTGAGGCGTTCCTAGTCTACATTAGGGCAAAAGTCCTTACCAGGGTGATTTCACAAAATATATATGATCATATAACTAAAACAGTGTAATGCTGGGCTTCCATAAATGCGTTATTCGGATTGCGAATTTGGAAAGCGTTTCTTTAGGCCACCTTGATGATAAAACGACCAATCAGTGACGAAAGCTACGCGATTTCTGATTGTTGAGCTCGCCTCAATTCCACCGCCTTGCGAAACCGAATCGCAAATTGCATTCATGGAAGGCCAGCATAAGATGAAAAATCTTATGAAATGTTATAATTTCTAAGGTGGTGAGATCGATCTTGTGGTGCTCAGTTCAAACAATCCAAACTCTCATTCTTTTCCTTATTTGCCTCATGTCAAGTTATCGATGTAAATGGGATATGAAATATACAAAATTGACAAATACATCATAAGTTGAAGACAATATTAGTCGAAAGATATTAAGTCAAATTTCATGAGAACAGAAGTGGAAAGATCACTTGTAAGTAACAGTAACATCTGATATTTTTGTGCCATCAAATGTTGCCTCATCGCATACCGTTACATAAAAACAACATGTACGTAAGCTATTATGAATGTTTATCATGGATCAACAATATTTCATAGGATACCTATTCGAATGATGAGAAGCAGTTTCACTCCAATATTCATTCAGAAAGCCACTGCGATCATTGATATGTTACGTTGACACTACTGACACTAGAATTTCCAGCTATTGGTAAGTACCTCTGAATAAGCAAGAGTGAATGGGAAAAGATCTAAAAAAATTATATTTATTTTTGAGATGAGTTTTAAAAATGTCGATATGAAATTTTCTACACAGGATAGTTACACAAATTTGTTCAATCCCTTGAATATGATGTGGAATGAAACCAGTTACCACGTAATCATAATTTTCCAATAGGTATGAGGTGCAGTTTTTTTTACTGCATGATGCCATCTTTTGAAGATGGTAAAAATATCTTGTTTTTTTCCATATTGAAAGTTTTTTATACCGTTCATCACGAAATCCACCTTAATACGCTTCTGAAGGAAACCTACCCACAGCGTAACAGTTTCACTTTCAACGTAACATATAAACTATCGTACTGTTTTTCCGTTGGAACATATCGTGGAAAAACTGCATAACACTATTCAGAGAAGTATTCTGTAGAACACAAATTGTCGATCCATAAACATTAACAATATGTTCGACGTGTTATTCGTATGCAACGGTACGCTGTGAGATGGAATTTATGGCAAAAATATCGAGTGTTACTGTTACATACAGTTACATCCACACTTGTGAATATAAATTTCAACTCTTTCGCGTATTCGACAGAATTGTTTATATCTTGTGATTAATTTGTTGATTTCATATCTTTTTCTTACACTGTTGGCGTTTTCATCTGTTGATGTTTGGCCTATGTGTACGTCTAAATACGTCTTTTTCACACATCTCCTGCGAATACAAAACTCAAACACCTAATTGAAGCGTTAGAAAGATATGGGTGTATGAATATAATTCTTGGACAACATTTGTACGTTAGGAATACGTTACCCAACATGCAATTCATATCAAGTTACTGACACGGATGCATCAGTGGCTATCATGCTGGACTGTCATTCGGGATACCTGAGTTCGATTTCCATCTCGGTCAGCCTCGCACCCTCACGAAGTTTTCTCCAGGTTTCTCTATGCATGTCTTTAATGGTAAACGCCCGAAAAGGTTCATTCACCTAGGACTGTTTCCTGCCCACCATCCATAACTTCTGATGAAATGATCTTTCACCTTATTTTCACAGCATCTCATTCTCATCTTCATTCACCGACGCCAATATACCTCAGTCATCAGTTATCTCAGTCGATACAGTGCATCGTTAAACCTTGCGTTCAAGAAGCTTAGTAAATCTTTTTTTTCTTCTTTTAATAACATCGAAACTTGATCCAAAATCATTGTTCCCAAACTAAGGCTATGGACTGCGCTGTCTGTGACCATAGTTTTTCGCTGTAGATAAAAGTCTTTCAGTATAAAAACACGAATGTTGATATATCCCACTTTGAACCAAGTCTCTTGGGCAATGATCACTTATTTCCATTGACAGCAGATGTAAAGTTTATCATTATACAAAATGGACCAATTGAATTAGTGATAGGCCTATAATGCTATAATTAGGCCTATCACTCTACTAATTGATGGTCGTGGCCAATTAGTATTTCATCCAAGCATTTGGTTCGAGGACTGTGGGAAACCACGAAAAACCAAGTCAGGATGGAATAAATCTGAACGGTGATTCTATTGATATGAAAATTCTGTTGATTTAATCATCAGTGATTTACAAAAATTCATTAAACTCAGGACGTGATTTCAATAAGACCTATCCACTTCTCATTCATACATGCGAAAACACTCGCCGTCATTTTAATACATGGCTGAAAGTTGAAGAAGACGTTCCATCAATCAAAAGGCACAATGTGACGATTTGAGATGAAAGTTCCATTAAACTCCTTGTTACAAGAAGAAATCAATGATTCTCATTTCACTTTGATGAATGACAAAATGAGAATTGATAAAAAAATACGTTGTCACTCTCTCTGTGATGAATTACACCCTTGACTAATGAAAAATCTTTGGGCAGTATAACTTTCCTTATGATAGAACCAAATCGACAGAAAAAAATTGGATAGTTCACGTCAAACTTTCTTTGTCCTCGACACGTTTTTTTCAATGCCCATCTCAAGCTCATAAACTATTAGTTGAACATTATAAATTTGCACAGATTTTCAAAAACTGCAGAAGGCTTATCTGTCTGCCTATGTGTCGGAGGATGATTAATGGAATGATGAAAAATAGAGATGAAAGAATGACATTTGATAGAAAAACCTTGTTTCAATGTGAATGAAGATATCAGGAATGAAATCATGAAGAAATTAATTTGCGTACTCAATTTACCTTCTGAATTACAATGATTCGAGTGAAAAATGTGGGTTTCTCATTAAATTGTGGTCGAATTTATTCCTCTCGAGGGTTCTGTTACGCCGGAGAGAAAAAACAGACTGTGTTTCTGATCCAATTTCTATTGAGGAATTTTTTTCTTGGGGGAAATTGACTTGAATTTTCAAAATGCAGATTCATTTCATGCAGATTTTTCAAAATTTTGTTTCGACTCTGCTGACCAAACGATGAATAGACTTTAGAAGTGTATTATTCCATATCCTGTACCACATGCGCGCTATGCCCCCCTCTTCTTCCTCCTTATACTCACTACATTATACTAATGTATTCATGACCATCCAAATAGATTTGTAATTGGATTCCAATATTCCGATGTCCGAGACTATTAAACCTCCACTATCTTTACTATTTTCACTATTATTTTATTTCATTATTTTATTTTCGCTATAACTATATCTTTAATTGAATGATGTCCAATTATTTTTTGACTACTTTGAAATTCTCATGTTTTTCTTTGTCTGAGTGAAACTCTTTTGTAAGAGAATGGAGATTTAATAAGGAATTCAAATATAGTAGTAGGCCTATTAGTAGTAGTGGTAGTAGTAGTAGTGGTGAAAGTTGTTTATTTATCATTCATTTACATAAAACATTGGGTTCACTTTTCCCACAAAACCTATAGCACAAGACTTATCTGTGGATTAGACAGAGAATAATAATAACGAAGAAAGAAAACACTATATTTGCAATAAGGAATAACATTGCGCCTAATTAAATCAGAGATGTAGAATATTGGGAAAAAGTAGGATATTGGTGGATACGAATTACACATAATGACAAAAATTCCATTTGAAAATAATTACAGAGTACCACTCAAGGAGGCTAAAAGCCAGCACTTAATTTCTTTTTTGACAGAACTTATGTTTTGAAGTTTCAATAGATTTTGAGGAACAGAATTAAAAATGGATGAAATGGCGTACATCAACCGCCTTTTACCATGCTTATTATTATAGTGGGAAATTACATAGCTGATTAAGTAATTTGATCTGGTGTTTGAGGTGTTAGTATAGAGAATTTTGAAATCATCTGAGAAATAGAACCTATAGTTATAAATTTAGACAAGAATATACTGTGTACAGGCAGTAGCATATAATATTGATACAAAGATTCAATTTTATCATTCAATCTCGATTTTAAATCAAGTGGTGCGATAGAAATGATCATTTTAATTTGAAGTGAAGCTATTTTATTAAAATAGTTGGATGGAGCATTGCCCCATGCAAGTGAGCCGTACGAAATCAGAGACTCAGCCATAGCAGTATATATTAAACGATTCACATGAGATGGTGAAACAAATTTTAGATTGAATAATTGAAGAGCACAAGCCCTTAATTTTTTACACAAACTGTCTATATGATGCTCCCAAGTGAAATATTTATCAATTGTAATACCCAAATATGCGTGACTGTCCACAACATTTATTTTATCAATACAAGAATTACACCTCAGCTCACTTAGTCTTATTGAATTGTGAAGACGGCTTTAATTATGATTGATGATATCAACAGATTTGAGTCTGAATTTATTGAATGAGGAATAAATATGGATAATTTTAGTTTTTCTTGAATTTATCACTAAGTTATGGTGGTGAGTCCATTTTGAAATATTATTGAAATCTGCTTGCGTATTGCACTCTGCAATCTTTAAATTTTCATGAACTGACAGTAAGACAGTGTCATCGGCATGAAAAACCCTCACAATTCACAAGACAATTTACCATATCATTAACTTGAATTAGATGAAGAATTGGTCCCAAAATTGAACCTTGTGGCACGCCACTTTCACAAGTTTTAATATCACTGAATTCATTGTTAACTTCTACTAAAAAAGTTCTATTCGTTGAATAACTTTTGAACCAATCCAACATAGGGCCTCCAACACCAACATTATCAAGTGCTTTTAATAATTTACTGTGGGAAAGAGTATCAAAAGCTTTTGAAAAATCAATAAACATAGAAATAATGTGCATATTATCATTCAGTTCACAGTTGACGTAATCCGAAAATTCAACAAGGAGGTCAGAAGTGCTTTTTCCTCTTTGGAAGCCAAATTGGAATTTGCTAATGATATTATATTTTTTTAGATAATTCGTTAAGGTTATTTCAACACACCACTCCATTATTTTATCAATTATTGGCAACAATGCTTTTGGTCTATAGTTCGAGTATAATAAATGATCACCTTTTTTATAAACAGGACGATTTACCGCAATTTTCAATTTATCTGGCACAACACCATGTTCGAAGGATGAATTTATAAATTTATCAGATTCGTAGTAGTAGTAGTAGTAGTAATTTTTTTTTTGCAAGGTTTTTTTATTATCAAAAATACATAATTTAAAATACTATGGACCCGCAAAGTCAAAAATTTTAACTTGTCTGCGGGTCTATTAACATTTTTAGTACAACAACATATATACACTTAATTCAGTTGTCTGGATGATATATGAATACATAGACATAGATATAACACACATACATATACCCAATCAAAAATTGAATCAAATTCAACTCAATAATAAATTCCTTTATGAATTAAACAAAACAGAGAAAAATCCAACTAAACAAATCCACTAAATAGCAAAAAATAATGTTAAACTTCCTCAAAAATGATGGTACATGATATATACTTCTTCAGTTCGGTTTTTACTTGAAACATTTTTTGGAAACTCAGAAATTCAGAAGGAATTTTATTAAATGAATGAGGGATTAGAAATATTTTTGTCTGTTTGCCATACGAATTAGTGGTTAGTGGCTCCATCAATCTGTCTTTATGACGTGTTTGATGTGAATGCATGGATTAATTCTTGTGCTGCTGCGAAAAATAATTTGATGTGATAAAGAGAAGTACATGCAATTGACGAATTGTAAATATATTGAAATTTGAACTTTGACTGTGATGTTTCGACGAGATTATAGTAAAAATTATTTTTTAAATTCTTTCAATTTTGCCCAATTAGTTTTGTCCAAGTAGTTAAGTAGTTGTACATCCTCAAGATGAAATACCATACCTAAGCGCAGACTCAATAAGCGCATGATATACTATTTTCAGAGTTTTACTATTTCCAAATGGCTGTATAATACATATACTATACATTCCGGAACGTAGCTCATTACACACCAGATCCACATGTTTATCCCACTTGAATGTATTGTCTATTAATAATCCTGAATACGTAGTAGTATATTTAGTATATATTTAGTATATCCTAAATACGTAGTAGTAGTAGTAGTAGTAGTAGTAGTAGTAGTAGTAGTAGTGTTTATTCCTTTGACCCTCTTTCGAGAAAATCGGTACACAATTTACATGTTTTATCATTATTTATTTTCTATCGTGAGAAACTGTTTCTGCCAGTAGAGAAAACTAAAGAACAGAAATTAAGAAAACAGCTAGTGTATCCACGAAAGACGAGGCCATCTACCAAGATAATCAACATAAATGACACCGTTTGAATTTGTAGAGCTGTCATGTTCAGATTATTTATATTTTTTACATTGACTTCAACGACGCACTATACTGATGGCTACGATCTATTGGCGTCGGTGGATGATGATGAGATGTGGAACAGAGGTGAGGAAAATCCTTGATGACGTCATTTCTAGTCATGTACTTATGCGATTCACTCAATTTCTATTTCGTGAGAGTTGAATGCGTTGCCGCGCTGCACAAATGTGTTTTATGCTCACTGCCTATCGTAAAGGAAATATTAGTGCGTGTATTCACAGGCGTAATTGTTGATACCAGATTCGAATGATAGCTCCATCAAAGTAGACTGTTCTCCGTTATTACTTTGGTAATTCAATAAAGTGGGAATGAAATAGCTAATTAATTCAGTTTAATTCCAATTTCCGTATCAAACGCAGAAGTAAGTTAGTGGTTTCAATGTTTGCAGTAATTAATGGAATCGTGTGGATTTTCGGTCCATATGCCAGAAAAAATTGAAGATTTTTTTCTCAAATTCAATTGCTACGATGCATAATGAATGGATAATATAATTCACTGTTTGTTTTTTTCATCATTTGCTCTGACTTTTATTGTTATGAATTCGTTTCAGTTGATAGTTTGAGGTTTTGATATTTTTTTGGAACTGATGCTAATAGATCTTTGACAACAGTGGGCCTATAGTGCATCATTAAAACCTCATATGAATGACTGAGAAGATATACTGGAAGTCGTATAACGTCGCTCTCTGTTTTCCACGATAATGATGGACGAGCCTCCCAATCGAGCTAGGTTACATGGGAGTACGAATGAATGAGCTTGTGTTGACGAAACTTCGAGGTGATACAGAAACCCATGCCTACAAAGGGACTCGAACCCGCGTTCTTCTGTCTTCAGATATCACAGCAGTGTGTTTCATCAACTGTCTGAGCAAGCAGACGGTTTATAGGCCTCTATAAAGTGACGTCCCTCATTGTTAAAAGACGGACAACAATATCTACCAATTGATTAGACAATTACAATTTTTGATTGTCCACCAGTTCACTGTTTTGCTTTGGCAACCATTGTCAGTCATCCGTTACTTGGAAGGAGCCTATCCTCTCTTGATGAAATGTTGGAGGAATTTTTACGTAAAAGCTCATGGGAACCACTATGGAAAATACCAGATCTTTTGGTGATAACTTTCAAACGGTATGCGATATCAAAATCGCAATGTAGAGCAAACACAGATACGTTCATTACCTACAAGATGGTTTACGTTATTATTCATATCAATCTCATGAATGGCAAATGTATACAGCTGAAAAAAAATGCATTTGTGTATTTGACAATAAGGCGATATGTGTTGAATAATTGTCCATCAAATTGTCTTGGAGGTATAAAAAATATCTGCGTTTTTTCTGCATCATGATTTTGATATCATATACCGTTCGAAAAATATCAATATGGTAACTCATTTTCCACTGAATCGGCCATTTGAAATGCCCATGGAAATTGATTTAGTGATATATCAGTTTTTAGGTGATTGCTTTTGAATGGAATGAGATATCGAAATGCTAATAGGCGAGAAACACAGTAATTATAATAGCTTCAAGATGATTCAAGTGATAACTATTCAAGTAATGTCGTATAACTGTCGAGCATATACAGCTGTAGAATGTGTTTTTCAAGCTGTATACGTTTGACAGTTCTGCGATATGATTTGAATAGTTATAACTTATATCATATTCAAGTTATTATAATTATCTGTGTTTCTCTTTTATTAGAATTTTGATATCTCAGTCCGTTCGAAAGTTATCACCAACAAAGTGATAATTCGCTAGATCGGCCATCATGCACTCTTAAACGATTCGGCTGAATAACTAGTCGTCTTGTATTCACGGAGATTTATTGTCAATATCAGATTCTCTCATAAGTTTATCGTATCCACTACTATTACATAAGTCAGTTTCAGGTGAATTTACTCCTGAATAAGTCAGTTATATATTAATACTTCATAGTAAACTCATGCAAATAAATCGTGTCTTTGAAAATCAAGTACCAAGGAAATGGCGACTGAGCAGCGATAAACTACGTACTAAGTAGAAAACTTTCGTCGAATTGCCAATTGTACCAAAATACGATGAACTATTATTGGTTACATCGTTATTTGATTCGCATATTCAATCAACTGGGAAAACGCAACATATGCGTTGTTGGGTGAGTGATATGGGCAAATTCATACTAGATATGTTCTAATTGAATCTACATGCACATCGAGTTCAAAACAATCATGTCAAAACTTATGAAAGGGGTTTCAGACGAGTGATGCAACCGATAGCCCCTTGAAACTATTATACAGTATCAAATTAGATGATGACAAGGTACGCCAAGTTTCAAAACTTGAATATCATACAGACAAAAATGTGAATGACTGAAAATTCTGAGCTGAATATTTCTTAGTTTCCTCAAAATTTCTTGAGTTTCTTCTTCAGTTTGAAAACGACCACTTCCGTGACTTGAATGACCCAAAACGTTCCAATCTCAAAAGATCTCACTCGATAATGATATCGAATACCATGATCAATACTGAAATATCAACTATGTTATATAATCCAAGATATCGATGATATGTTTCATATGGGAGGAACTTGATGTTCATTTGATCTAAGAATTCGGTGTCTACTATCTTAACTCGCCACGTCTCATTATCATCTCATCAATCAACTTATTCTTTGTTCCCTCATCGACACATTGTACGCATGATTATTTCACACATTTGTTTTGAATTTCGAGTTATCATTCAAACTTCATTCCAGTTCTCATTATTCCTGGATTCAATCAACTTTCATTCCGTTTCTCATTCCATGGTTATTCCATTTTCATTTAGAGAATGTAATACTTATTAATTACC
>OZ023326.1:16072385-16087385 GCA_964007535.1 Brachyptera risi
CCTTAGAGACAAGCCGTGTCATCGCGCCTCGTCTCAAATTACCTTAATAATATTCGTATTGCCACAAAACTGATATGTCCTCCATCTACCAAATAACTGATTCAACTTCGAACCTCACAGCTACTGAAAACATTCAACGCTTTCATAATATCTTGGATCGTGGTTTTCGTATAGATAGATCGGCAACAGTGTCCCAGAGCTGTGCAAACATCTCCATATTTTTCGAACCAAAAATGTTATATTTTACTACTACTTAAATCACGTTTGTACCTTCTCACTACACCACGCATCTCACGTTTAGTCTCAATTTTATACTTGATCATCTTTTCATACATAAAAACATAAAATTGGATATATACGTTCTCACGTAATTTTCCCGTATAGCTGCACTTCTGTTCTCATTGAAGTTATCTATGTGGAAGACGATTCGTGCAACACGAAAAAACATTACACCACTCAATCAAGTGAACTTTGAGGATCACAATGATCAAATTCATTAAATAGCTTGAACTCTATCCACCACGCAAAACTGAGAGTCCCAACGGTTTACACTCATGTTCCTCAGATCTGGAGAGTCTCTTTAGCTTTTTACGACATGCAACATGCTCTGAGCAACAGGCAACATGCGTTCAGCGTATGAATCAGTTCACTGTTGAGCGCTTTCACGACGTCATAGCTGGACTCAAAATTGTGGTCATGTTACCACAAAGACTTCTTTGAACTCTCATCAAAATATGTCCTCATACCAAACTGTATGAGCTTCCTGATATTGTAGTTAGTGTTATGTTTAGCCTATTGTTAAGGTTATATATAAGTGCCGAAAACTGATGATATGTCCTGCATACCGGTTTGTAAATAGCAGTTGGCAAGTCGGCCTTGACGGTACAGATATTCAACAAATTCCTCGTTGCATTGTGGACCACACCGCACGTTGCAAAAAGAGAAAATGAACATGGCCTATCCCTCAACGCGCTCAGCAAGTGTTCATGCAAGTCGGAGAGCTTGTTCTCTAATTGTTCTAATTCGCATGTTGAGAGTAGCTCAAAGTGTGTTGCGCGTAGCACAAAGCAGGAGTGTGAACGAACCTTCAGCAATAAACATGAGTTGCGTTATTCAACGGTACGATAGCTATAATTCAAGGTTGTATACAGGCTTCAGAACTAACCCGGAAGGCCAGGAAAAGCGCGGTAACGAATAAAGACGTGAATATTTATGAATACGTGGGAGGATTAGATCGAGTAAATAGCTCGGAGCGGTTGTAGTTGTGAGTCAGTCGAGCAAAGTGTGAGGTACACATGCGGTCACATAAAATAATCAAATCCGTAATGGAAATGTATCACGAATAAAATCTAAGCATGTTCAACCACCAAATGTTCGATATATAATATAATATATATTAATATATTCAATATTCATATATATATATATATATATATTTATAAGAATATATATATATATATATATATATATATATATATATATATATATATATATATATATATATATACATATATATATATAAATATATATATATATACATATATATGTATATATATATATATATATATATATATATATATATATATATATATGTATATATATATATATATATATATATATATATATATATATATATATATATATATATATATATATATATATATATATAGATTGTTGTCCAGTTTCAGTGCGTATTATTTCAGTATATATCTCCGTGAGAATGCATTTTGATTCAGCTTCATAGACGACTTCGTATGAACGTAGCCGTGCGTACATGTGTTCATGCAGGAGGATGATATTTTAAGCTATGTGATAGTTTTGACTTATTCAGGGCACATGGGAACTGATTCAGCAGAAAGTCAGTCCTTTGAATGGTGTGATATCTTTCAAGTGGTACAAGATATCAAAATTATAATGTAGAGAAAACTAAAAATTTTCATATCTTCATGGTGAAAATTATTCAACCTATTCTGCATAATTTCCACATGTATAAGGCTGAATGATAAGACACTCTCAGTTGTAAGCTTGTGAAGTTTCAGAATACCAGGTTATTGATTCCATTTCACATC
Source organism: Brachyptera risi (assembly GCA_964007535.1). Classification (NCBI taxonomy): domain Eukaryota; kingdom Metazoa; phylum Arthropoda; class Insecta; order Plecoptera; family Taeniopterygidae; genus Brachyptera; species Brachyptera risi. The sequence goes on from OZ023326.1 coordinate 16,074,455, forward strand.
ATTTGGAATGTAACCAAAATATTTGTGTTTTTCCTGTATTTGAATTTTATACCTCATACCGTTCATAAGTTATTACAAAAGAATAAAATTCACTAAATCGCCTCGACCCATGTGCTAATTGCTCTTTCCATTGTGGCTTGAATGATTTCGAAAACAATTTTTCCAAGCTCTTTGTATTTTGAAGCTAGATCTTCATTTAATTCAGCATTCCTCTACAAAATCTTCAAGTCAAGTTTCTCCTCTTTCCTCTAAACTCATTAGTGAGACAATAACATTCTTTGGAGTATTCAATGCTCATCAAGTTTCTAAAAGTTGGAAAGCTTTTTATACGGTTTCATATACGTTTGTATGAATATATCAGAATCAAAAGTTACTTGAACCATTCTTTGAATAAAAACACGGATGTCAATCTCGAAGAGAAGCATGTGAGCATCAAATCAACATATGTTTATGTTTCCCCAATTTGAGATACCATTTTGAACTGGGGTTGAGAAATTATCAGGTTTTATTGAAAAAAAAACAGCCTGTTTTTTTTTCATCGGGATATAGACCTATGGGACTTCAAATTTGGGGTGTTTCCATGTTTTTGAGAAAAATATCGAAAATCCTCTTCTTCCACCTAACAGTATGTTCCAGTATTACCAGTACTACAGTACAGTACAGTACAGTAGTTACAGTGTTACCAGTATTGTAGTTTCTTCTAAGTTGGTAATTTGTATCGATATTTTAGTTTCCGATAGGTTTTCTTCAATGTAAGTGATAAAATGTGAGACATCTTTCTCTATTCTTGTCTTATGCCTCGCATATATTTCTGTGGAAATGGCATCAATTATATTATAACTCTGTACATAGTTTTCTGAATAATACGATGGTGATCCGATGGTCACCAATTCAAACATTATTTGTGTGATGCAATAGTACTTAATGATGAAATTTACAAAACATTCACTTTGATCTGGAGTTAATTAAGATATATTTTCGGATGAAAACCTAATCAGTTTTTCTTGCCGAGCACTGTCTCCACCCTGTTTTGAATCTATGGCTAGTATGTTGATATATTCGATTTGATTGAACTGCTATAAAGTATCTGAAGGATTAAATTATATCGATTATCATGTATAGTATTGGATCTCTAGTGATGAAAAAAATCGTTAGAAGTACATTAAAAACAGTAATATAGAATGAAATATTGTTATTTTTGCTTTCATTTTGTGTCAATTCTTCCCTAGATTTTGAAATATTCTCCAACACAGAAGGTACATGGTCATTGTACACTTGCCGTCAAAAGTGATCACATTCTGAATGCATGCTGGTGAGATTCAGTGGCCTGATAATTCGCACTGAAACTAGCAGTTAATATACACATACAAACACTCTACGAACAGTTTGTGAAGAACATAATGTGAGCTTTTTATTTTTAAAATCTATATTCTAAATCCAATTTCGAAAAAAAAAAAAATATGTGACCGTTTGGTACGTATAGCTTCTACTAAAAGTTAAAATCGGCTCAATTTTGGTCTGATACTTGTGAGCTCTTATGTTATATTACAAGATTGACTGATTGAGCGAGGTAAAAAAAAGACTTTCAGAGCGAACTGTACATAGTCTGTATGTTGATTATTGTTTGCGTAACTACCCCACCAACAGATAGGTGATACGGGGGTACGAATGAGCAGGTGATTATGAAATTGTGAAGTGATGATAAGTGAAAAGACGTTCACAAAAACCCATGCCTTATGTGGGACTCGAACCCACGCCCAACAGTGACTTCAGTTTCTGAAGCGGTGCCTCAGCTGACCAAGCTACCGAGGGCGACTCATAGTCCATATATTATATATATTCATATATATATATATATATATATATATATATATCATATATATATATTATTATTATATATATATATATATATATATATATATATATATATATATATATCATATATATATATATATATATATATATATATATATATATATATATATATATATATATATATATATATGTATATATATGTATATATATATATATATATATATATATATATATATATATATATGAATATATATATATATATATATATATATATATATATATATATATATATATATATATATATATGAATATATACTTATATATATATATATATATATATATATATATATATATATATATCGACCATTCTGGTATTGTCATTTTGTGGCACTCTAACCCTCAAGGTGTTACCATTCTCCATAGGGAGGAAGTTTTCTCCAGGGTAATTTCACAGGTATAAACTTATACGTTGTATACCATGAAACTCTAACAAGATACAAAGATACACAATACAGACTATAATATCAAGATACAAATCAGCGAATACATCATTAGATGCAGACAATATTCGTTGAGAATTCTAATGAGTCGTCAAATTTTACAATAACGAGGGTAGAAAGATCAGTTGCATGTATAACATCATAATCCTTGATATTTCTGCCGTCAATTTCCACTTCACCGCGTACCGTTACCCATAAATCTAAAGGTACGTTCATAGAGCCACGGTATTTTTGCTGGCCGGCAATCTTGTCAGGTGCCGTAGGACGTGAAATTATTTCTACCACTCATACTACCACGGCAAAACGATCGGTTATATCGCGGACTCAAGGCAATTATATAGCGAATCGATGCGATAACCATGGCAACGTGGACAGTGATCGAGCTTGACAGTCGATAGTCCGTAAGCAAAACAATTAGTTTGAGTATAAAAGTGGCCGTGATATCGTCTACGTCATCAAGGCAAGTCTGTCGTCCGGCAAAATGTTCAACTTGAACCAACTTTCAAGGTAACAGTGGACGGACGACAAGCCCGGCAAGTCTGTGATTGGCTCATTCATTTTGACGGCACGGCAAATTCGTGTTGCCGTGGCTGTATGAACGTAACTTACAATCAACTTTCAAGGTCACTGTGAACGACAAGCCCGGCAAATCTATGATTGGCTCATCCATTTTGACGGCACGGCAAATTCGTGTTGCCGTGGCTGTATGAACGTACCTTACAACCAACTTTCAAGGTCACAGAGAACGACAAGCCCGGCAAGTCTGTGATTGGCTCATTCATTTTGACGGCACGGCAAATTCGTGTTGCCGTGGCTGTATGAACGTACCTTAACGTGAATGTTGATTACGGATCGACCGAATTTCATGAGGTACTAATTCTCTTTATATTATGGAGCAGTTCCACCACAATATTTCCACACGAAAAGTCACTTCGATAGTTCACATCTCTGACACTGAAAATGTAGTGCTCCGGGCATGTTGTCCTTTACTTTATACTCACATAAGTATCACGAAGTCATAATATATGGACAAACAATAACTGTGATAACTCGCGTAGCGTGATACGTGATAATGTCTCTGAATTATCTCTTTGCTAGCCTCGTTGGAAAGGGACGTGACTTCGAATCCTCGGACTTCCGTTTTTAGATCCATCTCTACACATCGAACCAAATCTTCACTCACGTTCATTCCATGCAAAATTACTTAATTATAGCAACGGTAAAAGTGCCAATTAAGGTAGATTTTTGCAAAATCAGTGGTTGTGTGATAATTAACTTCTGAATGGTATCTGTTATCAACATTTCTGTATGGGATAAACACAGATATATATTCAATAATTCAAGATGGTATATAAGTATCAAGAACCATTGAACTCATATTGCACGATTGACCGATGTAGATCGTCCGCCCTCGTGATGTCACAAAATATAAAAACCAATCAAGTGGACAGTGAAGCAGGGGGAAATAGGGAAATAGCCAATCAAGGTATCTAAAATTTTCCCTGCTTCGTATAAGTCACGCCCATCTACATTGGTCAATTGTCGAGCGTATATATAGCTAAAAAAATGTGTTTTCCAGCTGTATACGTTCTGGTTGGAAATGTATATCTTCAACAATTTTGAAAATATTATTATTATATGTGTTGATCCCATATCAGAATATGAATGTTTCATACTGTTCAAAATGTGAAAATATATTTATTATATATTTCTCCAAATCGACTCTCATGCACTCTCGAACAGAATCGGGTACAGTTTTCGTTTATTCAGAATCTCTGGAGTCGTGGTTTGATCCTCTCTATAATCCAAAATATACGCATATCTCAGATATAGTTCATTTTAGCATCAAAGATGTGGTAGACGTAAACGAATACGTAGGCTTGTAAAAGGAGATATTTACTGATAGTGGAATTGGAAATACAATATAACACTTAATGTTTGTTTGGAACATGTGGACTTCTCACACAAATCCGATTCTATAATCATCTAAAATGTAAATTACTGGCAATAAAATTTGCGGTATCACTTAAAAATTTGATAACGCATAATTCAGCCTCACTATCATTATTTTCAGCTATACACACACTGTTTCAGACTGCTGTACGAACGCGAACGTAATTCCTCTTATATTCGTGAACAAAGTCAGTTTGTTGTATCATCACTAGATTCCTCACGAACAGTAGATTTATAGATTTGGACTGTGAATTCATTACATATATTCTCAAAATTGGTGGAGTGGGAAGTTGAAACACCATAACAAACCGACAAACCAACGCAAACCTCAATTCATCTAGGTACAAACAATCTCACAATCAATTTAGTTTCATGTTATTGTGTTCAAATTGACGTTTAGTTTTCACTAAGCTCTAATTATCGTATTTATATAGATTATTGACACGACACATGTCTGCGTGGCCAACTATACACTCGGTATATGGATGTGTCGTAGTAACGATAACGGATTAACTCTTGCCACTCGGCTTTATTCCTTTGACTGTACTTGACACGATGCAGTGGGTTCAATAGCACCATGGATATACTGACATATTATACAATTGAATTACTAAATTGATTACACAATCTATTGTCAACTGTGAGCCATTATCTAACCCTGTGCAGGTACATTTAGCTCTGAGTGCCTCTGGTTTCCTGGTAATCCAGCGGCTATTATTCAATTGTAGCACAATTACAATGCGATGGATGCAAGATATCAATGGATTGGAACGAGATAATTGGTAAGAAAATAAGAGAATTTGAATGCATCACTTAATTGAATTCATTCGTATTCGTCGAATTTATAAGAATGGATACCGAAGTATGAAGTTTGTGTGTATATATATATATATATATATATATATATATATTTATATATATATATATATATATATATATATATATATATATATATATATATATATATATATATATATATATATATATAATGATCATTGTTTGCTTAACGACCCCACCAACAGCTAGGTTATACGCGGGTACGAATGAGCAGATGATGATGAAATTATGAAGTGATGATAAGTGAAAGGACGTTTACAAAAACCCATGCCTTATGCGGGACTCGAACTTACGCCCAACGGTGACTTCAGTTTCTGAAGCGGTGCCTCAGCTGACCGAGCTACCGAGGGTGGCTATATATATATATATATATATATATATATATATATATATATATATATATATATATATATATATGAATATATATTATTGATGAGCGTAGCGAAGTCTCCATCCCACTCTTATTGGGCTTTGTCTGTGTGTTTTTTTTTTTTTTTTTTTTTTTTGTAAGCACTCCACAGGTCGCAAGGGTTGACTGATCAACATGAAACTTTTTCTGTACACGCAAACTCATCCAACTTAGAACTGTGTAGTTTTTGGGATGAATCGGTCGGACCGATTTTGAGAATCATCATCTCAAAGTTTCCAAAAACCCCATAACATTTGGCTGGGCAGAAAATGTTGAAAAATAAAATCTCTCCAAATGGAATGAAATTCTCGCTAAATGTGTATACATGAATTTTACACATTATTACGATTTTGTAAGCAATTCTGATTAGTCGTTTCGAAGAAAAAAAATAAAATGACTGATAATATTCATAAAATATATCATACAAATTGTGACAGAATTAAGTTGTCGAGATTCACTGCTTTCTAGATTCAAGAGTTGACCAACAATGAAGTATTTTTTTATATGCGTCAAGGTGTGTAGAACACCAGAGTCAATGAAGTGGCAAGAGTAGAACTACTTTAACGACTTTAATAGCTTATTCAGATATCAAGGTGTGTAGAATACCAGAGTCGATGAAGTAGCAAGGGTAGAACCACTTTAAGAACTTTTATACCTTATTGAGATATCTCGCTCATCTTACAACGCATATTTCGCGTTTGACTAGTATATATATATGATTTCAAAAGAATCAGTCAAAACATAATCAATTCCGATAATTTTGAAAAATTGATTATGAAAATTCTGATATGATTGAGAGATCTCTCAAATTCTAACTGGAATAAGAACTATCCATCATGATGATGATAATAATAATAATAATAATAATGATAATTATAAGTTTTTTCTGAAGTTGAAATTTCTTTCATCGATTCCCAATATGAATACATACAAGTACACAAAAGTCCACGGACAAGCCTGATACAGGCTTAATTGTCTGTGGTTTCAAAATGAAGAAAATGGAATGTTGAATATGAAATGAAAGAATAATGATGAAAGATGAACAGTTAGTTTTACAATGGAGTGTAAGATAATGAATGACGTATTTCAAGATATCTTAGTTGAATTAATGAATACAAATAAGATATATATTTTTTTTTCATTTTTTTTATATTTATTTGTCAATTCGAGATTATACAGGAAAGTATAAAATAATAATAATGATAATAATGATAATATTTGCAATGTCCTCCGATTGACACTCACATGATATTCAGACAGTCGACACTAAAAATTCTATAACTCAAGTTCTATAAAAAATATGAATTAAAATCATGAGTAGTTCAAAAAATCGTCAATAGTATAAAAACAATTGGTAGTGAGGGGAGTCTTTATCGAGCGATTCAGTGAAGGAGCTATTGTGGAGACCGAGCAGCTCATAAGCTGCTTTAGGTCACATGGTAATGAGTTGAACAACTTACTTCCCGCATATATACTGAACATTTCGAAAATGAGTTTAAATTATGATTGACGGGCCTTAGGCCCGGTTTTACCAATCTTAGTTAGGGTGCTAATCCGCCAACTATTAATTAAAGGTACGGAAATAACATATGTAACCAATGGCGATAACAAGTTAATTCACTAACTATTGTTTAATCCAGTTTCGTAAAACCGGGCCTAAACAGAATGACTATTCATTACTCGTATTGTGGCAGTGAGAGCTTGCTGATCCACCATGATCAACTTGTTGATCAAGTCAGTCTCCTCAAAGATGAAAATCTTGAATTATACCAAGCTTCTATCAGATTATTCTCAAAAATCATTTATTCATCACACGGATTCTAACGAGAACAATGTAGTCATTTCATTGTTGTAAAAAAAGAAATGCAAGGAAATGAAGGAATTACAGAAATCCTTCCGAGATGAATGATTGGAGTCTTGTGTTGATCCAATCCTTCGTTTTGTTGCCTCTTTCTTCGATGATATCCATCTTCATTCCGGTATGTCATCCTATCCCTTCCGTTTATTCATCTCAGATGACTATGATCACATTTTCATCTCTCGTCTTTTTTTCTCAGGAAAAAAAAATCACAAAGTCATATTTTCAGTGTCAATGTAATATATGCAAGTTTGTATGATGAATTTCCGTTCAAACTTCAAACATATCATAATCTAACTGCTCCACACCATTCAGATGAGTATCTTAAGCCTGGTTCACAATTGAATTGGTGATTATGAAATATGGAATATGGTATATAATATGGTATAGTGTTTAAGCGAAATGGATGGAGGCATTTCCGTGTTACCGTTCACAATGAGAAAATGTGGTATAGTGATATGGTATAAGGAATAAGAAATGAGATAAATCTATTTCTCATGACTGTTCCTTATAACAGCAAAATTCCGACCAGTCAGATAATGTTACCTATGTGTCAAATTACTACTGTTTATGGTGAACTTAAATTCCTGAAATAATAATTTACTATTAGTTCATTATGAAATATAAAAAAAAGTATAAAATACATAATATTCATTATCATTCATTATTCACAGTATTATTTTAATACTGTATTTCAGTATTCACTGATCTAAATCTATGAAATAAACTACTGGCGAACCCAGAGTCGGAATAAACGGCTATTGTGGCCCACCTACGTCACTATAACACTATAGGCTATCCATCTCCCATAATCACTATTTCAATTGTGAGCCAGGCTTCATAAAATACTGTCAATCCAAAATGTCTATTAACAACAGGTCACATGTTATTTCCATGTGAAGGTACGCTGTGAATTAAAAATCGATAGCAAATCAAGATAGAAATCAGAAATATAGAATGTTACTGTTGAATATGAGTAATATTTCCATTCTTGTCATGGTGAAATTTGAGTTTCATTGGACTATTTTGTCTGCATCTTATGATGTATTTGATAATTATGATTTTTGCACTGTTGGAGTTGTATGATCAGTAATATCTGTGAAATCACCCTGGCGGGATAGTTTGGCTCTAAGGAGACTGGGCACGCCTTAAAAGATGACTCGAGCGCTTATAGAGAGGCTGAACTAGTGTGGTATTTTGTTTTAAGCCTCCGTATGATCCACAACATCATTGCATTTGTAATATTGGACATGTCCAAGAACTCAAATGTATCAGGTATATAGTATTGAGAAAAAACGGATCGGCTCAGTTGGTTAGGTGTGGTATTAATGCTGAGGCGCTCGCTCCGTGTGATCCAGTAAGTGAGGGAAATATCAGGATTATGTTTAGATCCTCACTACATTCCATCTTCAGAGGTTTTTTGTTGTTTCCGCCCCTTCGTTGTTCAGGCTGATGCTGGGATGGTTCTTACAATAAAGGTCACGACCTCCTCCTCCTCCTTCCCACTTTCCTCACTATAACCTACGATACTTCCGTCCCATCATCTCATCAATCATTCATCCGACGCTGATAGGCTTAATTACTTATCATTACAGTTCATCGTTCAGGCCGATATAATTAAATGGAGAAATAATCAGTCTTGTTTAGTTCACGAAAATGTCAATTTTGAAAATGGGAATCTCAAATGGTGATATCAACCTATTATGAATTATGCATATCATTCTGAATTCTCACGGAAATCAATTTCGAAATCTGAATCGGATACATTTTCATCGTGATCTATGTCAAAAAATGATCAGCAGAAGTAAAAACAATTCAACAATACTTTTGTACTCATGTCATCGTCTCCATGCTTCATCGTTGAGCTCACTATCAGCAGGTTTTATCGAAAATACATTTCAAGTGGAATTTGTGAACAATGAACATATCAATGTTTTAAAAACAGTTTTTTAATCCACGATTCCCAACAAACCAATCGATAAGATATTTCTGGAGGGTATGTATTGGTATATTGATCAAAGTTCCCTCACTTTTTAACATTCGCTTCTGCTTTGGGACGCTGCAATTGCTTCAATACGATGCCCGGTACGTAACTGCGGGACCCTGCGGTCTCTTGCCACTATACAGTTGTGTTGATACAATTGAATATAAGCTCGGTGTTTGTCATCGCAATTCCCAGGTATATTTAATCAAGTTTCTACTTCGACAATTACTCCTCGTAATTGTAACACAAAGATAAGTTATGCATTGTTTGGGGATACTAGTTCTCTCCTTAGAACTATTCCAAGTTGATATACAAAGACAAGTATTTCTCTCAATATACCAAATAGACTTTGGCGATGTCCTCGATTCTGAACTTCTACCGTCTCAGTTTCGTGAAGTGCTCCAATAGATTCAGAGCTTGCAGCTGTAACAGTGCACGATAGTCGGATTAGCAACACGTTCAGTGTTGATATATCATAATTTGCAATTATTGAGCCATAAACTTGGCCCGTGTCTCTCAGAATAATCCTACTATTAGCCTGTGACAATCATTCAGCTAGCAATTCGCTCTGTATTTGCTTATTGCGTCTTGATTGATGATATTATTGTTATAAGTGAGGATAAAGGATGGATGCGCTGACAAATATTCAAATATGACTGTATTGATGTCAGAGAAGGACAAATATGGACTGGAAACCAAACGTGGGCTCAAATATTCATCACCATTCATTCATATATATATATATATATATATATATATATATATATATATATATATATTTATAATTAGATTCATATATATATATATACATAATATATATATATATATATATATATATATATATATATATATATATATATATATATATATATATATATATGTGTATATATATATATATATATATATATATATAAATATATATATAATTATAAATATATATATATATATATATATATATATATATATATATATATATATATATTATATATATCGATGGTGTCCGGGCAAAAACGTCTAACCCACATTCTTTCAAGATCGAAGTTTTGATATATTCCGATAGACCACGCTACGGAGCATATTTCAATTCATAAGAAGTAGCCTAATTCACTTCTAGAATTTCAATTTGATGTTTTTTGATCAAGTTGCCATTCAGCATATTGTTGAAGTTATATGCAGGAGGAGGCTCATCCAACAATGGAAATAGTTACAACCTGCAAATGTTTCACTTCATTCCACACACAAATTAAGGCGAAAGTGTCCAAGTTTCACAATGGCATGTGTCCGATTTCATTCACTTTTCAGAAGTAATAAGAAGAAGAAGATCAACATGATCCGGAAATTCCAATAACATTGAAGGTTTTTACTCACCGGTGTGAATGTTTAAAATAACAATCCCTGGAATTATCATCTCAAAATGGATTGTAAGTTTTTTAGTTTTTTGAATGAGGTATATCTTTTCAATTATTCTTCGGGATGATAAGATCACCCTTGTGGTGCATCATCTGAGCGATCCTACCCATCATTCTCGATTGTGAAACAATGAATTTATATCAAGTTTCGAAGTCGACAGTGAAAAAAAAATTGGAACAAGTTGAAACAAAGAATTGGTAGGGATCATCAACAAGAAACTAAATCGAAGCTGGATTAAAAATGCATCAAGAATCGGGGTGTATTGATTTTCAGCACCAGTGCATTACATATGAAGATGTTCCTCATATTTTTATAAACTTATAATGATTCCCTACTTATATATGAACACAATTCCAGATCAGTGGGCATAGCACTGGATAGAGCGCAAGTTATATTCGGTGGCACGTGAAATTAAGGACACACACGGCACAGATGGTCCAGGACGTGCATATGCATCACAATAAAAGATACACTGAATAAATAATTTCGAACCATTTCTGAGAATTATCACAGATTAGTATTTCTTCCACCAACGTAATTCTTACACACATATGGATCACCTTCAATTCCTCTGAAATCCACAAATTCATTGCGGGGTGAAATTAAATTTCCTGCCAGGGGGAGGGGGGGGGGGGCAGCTTCTCCGTTACCAGCTCGTACTTTTTTCTTTCATTGGCGTTATTTCCGTTGGGAGTGTGGGCGTGAATATCACGCAGGTCAATTAATCGCATTATTGATATTTCAGTATTTGAACGTAATTATATCTATACAATTTGTTCTTATTTATTTTGGGTTGAAAGCGAGTACTCTACTGATGACTACGATTCATTTTTGTCGTTGAATGATATGTAAGATGATGGAATGGTGAAAAGTTATTTTATTCGGTGTTTTTGGATAGTGGGAAGGAGTCATTCATGACCTGTTGTTGAGGAACCATCCTAGTATTGACCTGACGAACGACAGAGAGAAACAACGAAAAATCCCTGTCAGGATGATCGATCATGGCGGGAATCGAACTCCGGTCTCCTGAATGACGGTTCAGTGTATTAACCACTCGGTCACTCATCCCAGTGACAATTTGTTCTCAGTTTGTTCCCAGCTCACATTTGTGTTCATTTCTTTCAATAAAGAAGTGAGTATATATTATTGAGATAACAATGAGATATAAGTGGGATAACACCTGACCATGAATATAATACAATAATATATAGCTTTGCTAGAAAATGTATCAAATGTATAGAAAATGTAACAGTGTATTTTCACTTAATCATAATGGGCCATACACCAGTGGTGACCAACCTTTCTGGGCAGGGGGCCATTTAAATTTTCAAAATATCACCGCGGGCCATTCAAGTTCACTACAAAAAATGTATGTATTATATATTCAGCGGCGTGCGGTGATTATTTTGCTGGGTATGCCACTCTTGATAAGAACGATCAGTACATACAGGGTGGTATGTGCGAAGCCGGTGACCCGCGGGGGCCATAATTTTAGGTGCATTTTGTCGACTTTTGATGGTACGTATGAATGGATTCAGATGAGAAAACAAAGGACAAAAAAAAACATTACGTTCTCGATGGTAGGCCTTTGCTTGAAGTATTTTAATTTTGTTAAATGCAAAAAAACTCACAACACACCGATTTGCCTTCGAAGTAGGTAAAAAAGTACATATTTGTCCAAGTTCCTGAAATAATCGACATGCATTATTGGTTGCTTTGCGCTTTGATATAATGTTACTTTCGCTCCGAAACACGTTCTGCCGTCACAACACTTATGATGAATAAAAAAAAAAAAAAATAGTGACCAAGGGACAATGACTTACTCACAGGGAATGTGATTTTGTGCTTCGATTTCCAATCTCACCGGTAGCGTATAGTGGTAGCGAGCTAGCGTTTTGCGCGTGTTTGGTCCCGCATGTGGTACTGTTTTTGATACACTGTTTTGTTTTGATTCACACGGCATAACGTTGATTATTATTTGTATTAATTTAGTAGTGGCTAGCTAGAGAATTACCCCGTCTTTGACACTCTGAATGCACCCACGTCTTAATTGGCCTGCGGGCCATTTGATTTCCTCATGTTGAATAGTAATATAATTCATACAATTCCTCAGCGAGCCACTGAAATAACGCCCGCGGGCCACATGTGGCCCGCGGGCCATGGGT
>OZ023326.1:16092385-16107385 GCA_964007535.1 Brachyptera risi
GTCTCTGCTACGAGCTACAATAATCATGAATGATTTTCTTCTGACAGTCCGCACTCAAGAACTTGTGTTCCCACGCGGGGTTCTGTTAATTTTTCAATCCTACTTATATTATGTATCAGCTATTATTTTGCGCATAATAAAATAATATGGAAATCAAAATGATATGAAGTGGAATGAATCATCAATTAATTTGAATTATTCTCTGGGTATATATGAACGACATATGATATTCCACAATGTAAAATAATTAACAAACTGACAATGAAACGTATTATCATCAGTATCATTATTATCATCATTTCACTTGTGAATATATGAGAGTAATTCAACTAACAAGTGGAGTTATTAGTACAGAATATAACATCGCTGTGTTGCTGTTAAATTAGAGTACCGGGCAAATGAACGAGATTGCCATCAGTATCAGTAACTCGAACCGAGTCTACACTTGTCTGTTATACGTATACTAACAAGTGACGCGGTATAAATGTGGTTTCACTGTAGTTAAATTATACTGCAAATCAATGTGATGGCTATACGTGTACATTTGTTACATGAAACGAGAACGTTTATTTTATTTTATCCTTTTGAAAGATCCACTTTTCACGAACTGATAAATGGTGAAATAACTGACAATTAGCTGATTAACGTGTATCACCCTTGGTAGCGTATATTATCATGGTGCCTCGACTATAGTTGGCTGAATCGAAAACTTGTTATGAATTCAAGTTTTTGTTTTTTAATCAAGATGGAGTATGATAATTCAGGATAGTTTATAGAGTTAGACGATAGGTTCCACAAGATTGATCTTGCCATCACAAAATAAATATAAATATAGTTCGCGAGGTTGACTTTGAACAAGCAGGTCATTGTCAACTATTATCCAGAAGGCAGTTTGATAAAACTGGGAATTTATAAAGATTTACGTGAAAGCGTAAAGGTGAGTTCATAGAGACACGTCAAGACGTTTTTGACTGTTCGTTTAGTCACGTGTGACCTTGAGAGTTGGTTGAAGTTGAACTTTTTACGTCTGAAAATTTGTCGGACGTGAAGTAAGCGATTTTACTGCCAGCTTGATCTTCAAACTGCTTGTACGATATCGATCTATCATAAGTGGTTTTAGCGTTTTTGCCGCCAACTTCCTTCAGAAACGCGCCGGTTCCAGCAAAATGATGGAATTTTTAAATTCAACTACAAATTCAACTACTTTCGACACTTGAAAAACAGGTCGGAAATAACAACAAAAATGCAGAAGTACCAACGGCTGCGGGACAAATAGTTTGCTGGATGACGTGATTGTATGAACGCTATCAACAGTTTGACGTATTGACGGATCCGTTGAAAATTAAAATCGACGGACGTCAGAAATGACGTGTCTATGAACGTACCTCAAGAAATATCTAGATGGCAGTGAATCCCGAAAAATTGGGGGGCTATAAGCTTGGTGACTTTTCTGATCACCATTGATCATCAGAATGAATTCTATAGTCAACTCTGGTTGCCTCTTAAACTATAAGCGCTTGGATCATGATTATTTTCGGTTATCCGAATAATAAATCTATGGTTCAAGCTATGATCAATGAATTCACTTGTTATTACCCTCAGTTACCAATTTGATATTTCTGTACCCTAATTATCAATTACCAGAACCCTTACCGCCACTGCCACTTGAAATAACGTCGGAGACCTAGCTAGCTCCAAGAGACCAGTACTCCGATTGGTGGATGTTTACTAGGAGAGCGAAATACCGTGAACACACAAGATAATAATAGGGTCATGATGGGGCGAATTCAGGTACTTTTTTACTCTCTTAAATTTAAGCTAGCGTAAATTTAATACGATAGCTACAGTCATTCGCCCAACTTTACACATCGTAAATGGTCATATACGACATCAAAAACGTACTCGAATGAGCTCTGTCTTATATTTACGAAAAGACAGCAATTTGAGGGAGTAAAGTCTACCTGAATTCGCCCCTCTTGGACTGCAAAAACTCTTTCCTATTTCGTAGTCCACCAGCAGTGCATGAGCAGTGTTGGGATTTGGCGCTACAAATACTGGACATGTGATAGAACTTGGCTCTTCTAGTGAACATAATCCAATAGTCTCTTGAGGCTAGCTTTAAGCTCAGAACGTTATTTCATTTGATAGTCGAGGTAAGGGTTCTGAATACGCTTTCGACAGGGACGTCGTTAGGATTTGTATATTGGGGGGGGGGGGGGGGGACAGGGTACATGAATGAAATGACCGCCCAGCTGGACACCCGCCACGCGCAAAAAAGGAGTCTGAGGGGCGGAAGCCCCCCAGCAGAGCCCCGCAGGAAATTTGTTAAAATATGGACATTTTCCAAGAGATTTTTGAGATTCACAAGTGGTTTTGGAGTCTTATAATTGCATCATCATGGACATTTTCGAAGCTATACTTTTGCGATTTCTCCCAGCAAAGCACCGCAGAAAGTTTTTGGAAATAGACTCATGTCATTTTTCAAGTGATTTTTGATATTCACGAGCGGTTTTGGAGTCCAATGGTTGAATCACCATGGACATTACCAAAGTTATTTTCAATAGTATGATCATTGTGGACATTTTCGAAGCTATTTTCGCGATTTCTCCCAGCAAAATTCCCAGCAGTGATTTTTTGAAATGTGGTCATTTTTCAAGCGATTTTTGTGATTCACGAGCAGTTTCGAAATCTAACAATTGAATCATCATCGAAAAGAAAAGAGGAAGAGAAAAGTAGTAGAGTACTGTAAACTGATTCAATTCATATCAATAAGTCATCAGCTCATCCTATTTTATTGTGTGTTTATTCGTAGGTCAACATTGTATATTTTTGAAGGAGGATAAGTTATTGAGAATTAAATGTACATTGAAGGGCGCGCTCCCCCCTCCCCCCTGAGACCACTTAACCACGGCCCTGGCTTTCGATCGCCTCAGATTCCAAAACAAGCAGATCAAACACATTTTAATCTAGACTTGGGTCAATCCATTCACGAATCTGCGTATCCTGAAAGTAATCCTGGATAGTTTCACTTTGGAATGTATTGGAAAACTAATTAGAACCAATGTCCACTGAGTATCCATCAAACGATCATTGATGATCTTGCTGAATGATAGATGACGTGGCTCGTGTATTGATGGATATTTCATGGAGAGGAAGCTTTCGAGCAGGATATCCTTATTCATAACTGGAATCAGAGTAGAAGTAATATTGTAATAATACAACCAATATGGTACAACCAATATCGAACATTCATATACATATGTTATCCAATTAGTATGTATTGGTTTCAGGTTTTTCTTCGCTGCGCATATCTGATTTGATGGAATGTTGAGATTATATGATCGATTGCATCAAATATATCAATGTAAATATGCACAACTTCCTCGAAAATTATTTCATTCCCAATGCCGATATGCGATATCGCTGTATGTGATATCGCATATATGCGATATCGCGATATGCGATATGCGATATCGTGATATGCGATATGCGATATCGTGATATGCGATATATCACATGTGATATCGCATATATGCGATATGCCAATGCGATATGTCTTCTAATGAATAGTGTGTTGTTTATTGTGATACTCCACGCAGGGCAATCAGTCGACCTGGCAGTCAATCAAAAGGCACAGAATGCAACGTGTGTGACGAAACTTTTCATTTTTCACCATGCATTTTCAAATATACTATAATATAATAGATTTGGAGAAGGATCAGTAAAATGGAGGAATGGAGAATTTCATGCGCTCATTTTCCATTCTGTTGAATGTAACGTTTTTTCCAGAATAATTACGGAATCTTCAACTTGATTAATTGTTTCCCATTCTGAATGTTCAATCTACTAGTTTGAAAGTGATACATCAACAAATAACAGATACAGTGAGTCGATAAGATGATTGGGTTGATCAAATATTCAATCATTTCTTCGGAATTGTAAATAATTTTTAAGGCATCCCTATATATAGTCTTCACAGGGTAAAAAGTTCCTACCAGTTAGGTTGATTATTTGTGAACATATTCTGAATGTTCATTATGGATCGACAATATTTCAGAAGGTATATGTGTGAAGCAGTTCCACAACAATACGTTCATCCGGAAAACAACCACGATTGTTTATGCTTTAGTTGACACTGAAAATGATCACAGAACATGCATATCGCGGAAAAAATATGATTTTATTATTTTTCGAGATATTTTATATTGTAATATGGTATTGATCGACGAGTTCGTAAAACAGGTTACTGCATTTTGGGCTAAAAACCATTTGCACTTATCATACAAGACTAGGGAAATGCACGACATCTATTATTGTCAATCAAGTCACCGGTAACATAAGCCATTCATTTGTATCAAAACGGTGGTGTTCTGATAGAATTTAGTTCATATGCTGGTGGAAAGTTTTCTCAACCAATGTCATTTTCATGACAACCATCCACTAGTTTTTTGTACGTAAAGTTTTTTCCCGAAAAATTACGGAATCTTCAACTTTTCTCTCATTCCAAATGTTCAATTTACTAGTTTGAAATGGATACATCAATGAATATTAGAAAATTGATACTTATATATGTGGGTGAGTTTTCCTCGAATTCACGATTTCACCCAATGTTATCTGACGAAGATTTTCAAATTTCCAGGTATAATTTCCGGAGGAAGTTTCGACTAATTCCGCTAATGAACCATTATAGATCTGTTCTGGTACGACGACAATCTCCATAAAAAAATTCGAGTCGATGAATTAGTTAGGCCTACTATGTATTACCTGTATGCAGCGCATTCAAAACAACTTTAGAACAGATCCATATTGCTCAGTATATATACCTTGATTGGAATTGAAGTCTTCGCTAAGCTCATGTAACAAGTGAATATAGCCAATCACACAATTCAGTACAATAAGCGTATAGTGTGATTTCTACACTATGT
Organism: Brachyptera risi; assembly: GCA_964007535.1. Taxonomy (NCBI): domain Eukaryota; kingdom Metazoa; phylum Arthropoda; class Insecta; order Plecoptera; family Taeniopterygidae; genus Brachyptera; species Brachyptera risi. Next base: position 16,097,311 of record OZ023326.1, read on the forward strand.
TAGCTGTATGTTACTATAGAGAATATAATAAATGAATAAGTATATAACAGATGAAATACCGTCTTTAGTACATACTTAGCCCCAAACAAATAAAAAATAAATGTGCCTCGGAAAAAATCATTCCTAATTATGGTCTTATGGAGTACATATAACACATTTACAGACTTATTGTGTTTTTTATAAATATTTTCATACTGATAATGTATATACGACCTTATTAGTGTACGTGCTGTTTTATAGACTCATGCTGCCTGGTATAATAAAATATATATGGTGTTTTCTACGATTTTATCGCCATCGTATTATTTATCTACGTGACTTGGATATAGTTTTATTGCGGCAATGACATGAACTAATATTCACCTCTCGCATTTATTTTTTTACAACTCTCGCACAGTGGGCAATATAACGAGACCGACGAGCAAGTATTAAATATTTCATGGGACTCTTACGACAAACGTCACTTAGTACTGTGTCGCCGTCATCATCAACCGGACTTTGATGCTTGCCAAAATGTAATTTCAGCCAATAAGAATGCCGTATCTATCTTCCCGCACCGACATATTTTCAGCGTCACTATCACATATAAACTATCGTATTTGACTTTTAGTTCGAGTATATTGAAACTGCTTCACACCATTCAGAGAAGTAAATTATAAAATATTCTCGATCCATGATGAACATTCACATTAGGTTACAAGTTATTACCGACACATGCAGCGTAGTGGTTAACGCACTTGCTTCATGTGACCCGGGAGGCAGTGGGCATATCAGACACGGTTCGATCCCCGCTACCGTCAATCTTTACAGGGTTTTTTCGTGGTTTCTCTCTCTAGTCTAGGCTAATGCCGGGATGGTTCCTGCAATATAGGCCACGACTGCTTCCTTCCAACTATCCTTCTCATTACCCATAAAAACTTCATCTCATCATCCCATCATCTCATTAATAATTCATCCGACGCCAATAGATCTTAGTAATCATTACAGTGCGTCGTTAAAACCCAATATATAAAAGAGTACATGTTATTTGTATGTTTTGATTCGTGGTAATGGATGGAAATATTCGGTCTCACAATGTCATACAAATCATCTTCACAAACTTCACTTCATCTGTATTGAGTATTGATATTGAGTCTTGATCATTGTTCACACTTAATGACGTGTTTGTGCATTCCGTATCCTGCACGGCCATGATTGTTTACATTGCGTAAAATACCTTGACGGAAACGTTTTTCCCTCGGCGTGCCGGGATCACTAAGAATGGCGTAAATACATGTCTCAATTTGCGGGAACCTTAGTGACTTGATAGTAAAATAATTTTGATTCATAATAAACATTCACATTTATGAAACCATTCATGAAATGTGTTGTAAATTATTATTATCCATGATATGACAATCAGAGGGTATATTCTGTTGTGCTTATATTTTTTTTTAGAATAGTTTCGTTTAATTCTATATATAGTTATACGCTCATAAAATAACCACATAGCCTGAAACAGGCTTATCTGTGGGCGATGTATACAAATTACGAAAAATATGTAGGTCTGCAGTAACATGTGAGAAATACAAATTATATATAAAGTTGAATATTAGAAAATGTATCATGAATGGTGAAAATAAGTTTGATAATATCATAATAATCAAATGCTGAGTTCGTACGAAAAATATCATGTTCAGATTGTAGGTGAATGTTTACGCAGAATTTGGATATCTTGGAAATAACAATTTTTTTCTTTATTATTCACACACGAACAAAATTATACTCATTTTTACAGATACTACATAACAATATGTTCGATTGTATTCGATTTGATGAAAATAATAATAATCAATAAATAATTATCTACTTTTCAGAATCATATGTTCAAGATTTGGTATTATAGCGAATCATTCAGAAATGCAATTTCACCAAATGGAACTCACGGAATAAATATCAGATATCATTACGGAACCGAGCATTCACCTTCCAGAACTCAGCATATGAAACTCCTACTCCTTCAATCTCCCATCAACTGTGCAACTTTTCTCCCTTTGTTTGCCTGGATTGTAAACGCGAGCTCAGACGTGGCAAAATATACTCATGACAACCAACTTTATTCACCGTACGAACCCCACTTCTTATATCTGACCACGCACAAATAGAATTTCCCGATATTTGTTCCATTCAAAACTGTACGTGTGTACTTCCTTTCTTTTGTGATTCTTCTCTTTTAGCCGCGTGTAGCGCTGTCGTATGTAGTAACTGTAACAAGATCACACCTAAGCCTGTGAGATTTCTATTTTCTGCTGTCACACGTTGGTTGTGATGGGAAAAGTGGATTCGGATACGTTCTCGCGGTACAACTATTTATGTTCGGAATACATCATATACAAGGATGGATTGTCAGTTCTATAAATGTATATTGATAGCTAAAGGAGGCACGAATGCGTGTGTCAATCATTCGCCTTCATATTATTTTTACAATCTGAATACGCCATATGTGAAACGTATATTTTATTACTTCGAATACGTTTTCAAGACGATTCTCGATCGTAAACTACGTTCTAGAATAATCTAGATGTTATACGTTCCAAATCTAATTTTATATCGTATTTGCTTTCGTATATCACTTTTTATTGTGTTTGTTCCATAGTAGGCCTAACCGTGAAAGAAAGCAAGGTACCATGATTACTTATCGATTGATCACTGTATAGAGCTCCGACTTGGGAGTTCAATCTCTTCTCTGACCCTATCTCCGTTGTACATGATTTGAAAAACAACTGGCCATATAACCTGTATAGCTGACTTAACAGCCGTCGATAATAAAACCGGACGTTGTTGAAGTACAAGTCAGAATTAAGATGATCGAAGCTCTTTCGGATCGTATGTTTATGACAAGAATTGAGAAGAATCAGTAATGATACTATAGATTTTATAACTGTGAGTATTTCAGGTTATCAGTTTTCTTTTGTAGTTTTATGTGGATATTCTTGTATTTACGAAAGAAAAAGGTAGAATACCAACAAAATAATTTTGGAAACTCGAAGGTTCATATTTTTAACGATGTAGTTTCGTTTCAGGTAGCTCAGAGAGGACTCAGCATATGCATTTCAAGATGAGTGAGATATTTATGTGCTGTGACGGCCTAATTTAACCCTTTTTCTTTCTATTCATCCTTCATAAAATACTTCCCAAGTGGTGCAAAAAGAGGTGCCGATTCATGATAATCTACCTCACTGTCAGGGTGCTGATATTAGATACTCCCGAATGAAATATATAATGCCATATGTATGTGAACAATTTTATACCGTTCTTCAAATTTTGTTCTCAGTTATTTGATGCAAGTATGTGTCCAGAACAATACAATGGAGCGCAGTTATATGAATACGTGGCATACGTGCTCGGGACATCTCAATAGGTACGGTCAATAAATTAGACCATTGGACAATTGAAAACAAAAATGAAATTCTACAACTTTTTGTAGCAAAGTTATACATTCGTGTGAAATATACATATAGTTGGGTGTGATTCCATTGCCATCACAATATGCTGAATTTGTCGGTGAGAATATGAAAAAAATGTAAGATGAAGCCTAATTATACTTGGATTTATGTTCAAACACTATAATATTTACATGTTTAGTCCCTCACAGGGAAACAATTGCTCTGCATATTCAATTAATGCGATAAGATGTACAAATGAGGCTCACTGATAATATCCATTTTTAATGATTTCATCGATTCATCAATTCCTAAAATTATATGATGATTGGTCTGACGCCAATAAATATATATATATATATATATATATATATATATATATATATTTTATTGGTCACATACACTGATACAGAAAGAAAAACACAATTACAACAAAAAAAATCGAAAAAGCCCTAAAAAAGGCTTAACTGTGGTTTAAAATAGTGAACTATAAGTACAATTCGAATTCGGACGTATTTATCAAACATTAAAAGTGATAGGGTAGTTGAAGTCCGTCGTTAAGCCCAATTTTTTTTTAAAATGATGGTCGAGGTAGATACTTCTACTTGATTCACGATACGAAATACGAAAATGAAGTAAGAATCAAAGGAACTGGTATAGATGAGAAAAAGATAAATGGGTCTTATTTTTGTCCACATCATGAATGTATCATTCCACGCATTCTGGGCAGGTATACAAATCCATGTCGATCCTGATAGTAGGTGTGTCATAATGGCAAGGACGTATGTCGGCCATTTTGTCCTCAGCGCATGTATCATACAGGCAGGACTCACGGTGCTCATGGCATGCTAGAGCCTGGATAAAACATAGTTTCAGCTTATTCGCACATATGTATGATATCACAACAAAAAAGTTATAGTTTCATTACTTCACTTTGCTACATCAAGTATTTTGATTGGTGAGAATTGTTAAGAAATTAACATGTGTAATTGACCACTAGTGATAGGCGTGGCTAATCGCCAGGGCCACCTTGATCTATACTTCATGTGGGAATTCAGAGATACTCTGATGGGTAAATGTGAAATTTCCCACATAACAAAGCCCATTTGATTGGATGTTTTGTTTTGTGACGTTCATGGGCGGGTCAATCACTAGTCGTCAATTCTATGAAATTGAAGATCCTCAGTGATACAGTGTACAGAAAATGTTATACGACCCATCTTTTACTGAAAACCTGAGAACCTTTTCAAAATCTTTGAAATACAATTTTCGAGAGATAAGAACCAGCTAGAGAACCATTAGCGCTGAAAGCATGAAACTTAGCTGCTGGAGAAAGCCACATACAAGAAATGAAATAAAATCTGTCCCAATCGTCAGAAATGAGAATGAGAAATGTACTCGAAATGAGTACAAAAATCGTCTTTCGTCAGAAATGTAGCAAATGGGCCTTATTTTGTGCCTGGCCTTATTTGAACCCCTGAGCTCATTCAAAGTTACACCTCTGACGGCAACATTGCCAATAACGAACACAATCCCTATCCAATTAAAGGATGATCTCTCGTTCTACCTGCAGGTAAAATATTGGTATCCAGAATCATGAGATTCAATTCAGGAAGGAATTTCTTTCAAGAATTCAAAAAGGGCTTTTCCATATAGGTTTGAAGACCTTGTTGAAAATGTTATTCCACGAGAATTTATCAGACATAATTTGGGATGGAACATTCAATTTACCCTTCCTTGTGATGCGTTAGGTAATGCCGGAAACATCTGTGCGAACCTTGACGGGCAAGCCCATACTTGACTTCGCCAAGTTTGAACACTTCATTATATTTTCATTGAAAGTCTAGAATGCTCGTAATTTTAATTCCAGGAAAATTTCTCAATTCTTCTTTAACGTTCATCGAAAATCATCAAAGCTCAATTATCTCTGAGTGGAGGAATCTCCCATTATTCGTGAATATGATAGGACCATTCTTTCAATCTCCACTATCACGACTCGTGTTCATCAAATCAGTACACAAAACATGTCAAACACATTTTCTCAATAGTTTTTTTTTCAATTTACTTCAGACACTCATAGCTCCCAAACGCATAATATCGTGAAACGTGAATCTTCCTCTACGAGATATAATGCTTTTTTATCGATTCTACTTGCTCGTTTCTCGCTCGAAAATAGCCGGTATATCATATTTGTGAGTCGTTGTCGCGTCATGAAACCATTTAATATGATACTATTCATATACTTGTCTAGAAAAGCATTCTCTTCTTGCCTATAAATGGAACATGCACACAATTGACTTCATGAGAATTGAATAGATCTGCAGAGAACTTTACATATTTTATAAAAGCAGGTGAAAAAATGTGAGATTCATTTACCAACTTTCATTTCAAATTCAAGCTTTCACAAATCTGTTTTCCACAAAATTGAACATGAAGTAATTTGAAGCTCATTCGAACAATTTATTCAAAAATCGAAACCGAGGAATGAATTTTGATCTAAATGGTCACACAATCAATATAATATGAATATACAGGGAAATATATATATATGTATATATATATATATATATATATTTATATCTATCTATATATATATATAAATATATATATATATATATATATATATATATATGGTATGATTGAAGTTGATTCCTTGATCCATAATTATGATAAAGATAAAATTTCCGGTTGATCAAGTAAGGGCTTTATTTATTTTAAAATTAAATAAAATAATAAAGAAGCCTAACGTTTCGATGTGTTCGCACACACCCTGGTCACAGGCACAAAATGAACTGCAAAACAGAATTTTCTATTCCAATGCCAATAACAATACTTGATGATAGAAAAGGTAAACAAAAACAATTAATAATACAAATCCTGATCCAACAAGCCGTTAACAAATATCGCTCCAATATGCCGATAAAAAACCAGAGCCTTCTGTGTATGAAATATCAAACACTTTAAAAAATATATAACTGTACTGTTTTTTGGCATGAAAGTCGAAAATTCTGGTCTAGATATTCCTAAGAAGAAGTAAAAGTGTAAAAGAAAGAAGAAAACAATAAATGCGTGAATAAAATACGAATAAAAATTGAGTGTGATTTAGTTGCTGCAAAACATCAGCATTTTGACGAAACTTTCTTCCTCGCAGTTTTACTTCTCGTCAAGGGAGCTGACATCGGTTCGACTTGTGTCTCTCTCTTCCTTCTATCTCTTTTTGGAACTGGGAAACGAGCACGATGTTTTGCTTCTTCAGATGGAACTTTGCTTTTGACTACGTATCTTGTCAGAACTGGTTTCCATGCCGGAGGGAGTCTCGAACTATCATCTCGGCTGTTTAAATTTAGAGGTCGTTTCTCCAATTCAATGGATTCTCCAATTTTTCTTTGTAAGCATCTTTCTTGGATATTCAGCACTCTCGTCCCTTCAAAATCTATAGCGTGGCCATATTCTCCTTTGTGTTGGGCAAGTGACGATGTGATGATTGCCCACTTAACATCTCGCTCATGCTCTGACATTCTTATTGAGATTTTTCTGCCAGTCTCTCCAACGTAAGTCTGCGAACATTCTCCACAAGGAATCTCATAAATACCCGCGTTTTCAAATGGTATCCTATCTTTTACACTCCTCAAAACGTTCTCAATTTTATTTACCGTTGTAAAAACCGTTTTCACATCATACTGTTTTAATATCCGGCTTATTCTGTCCGTTGTATTCCTTACATATGGCAAAATAGCGATAGGAACCGACTCTGCTACCGTTTCCGTGGCGTTGGCGTCTTCCGTCGATGTAACTGTCTTCGAAATTGTCTTCACCTCTCGGTTAAACGCTTTCTTGATGTACGAATCGAAGACGCCAACGCCACGGAAACGGTAGCAGAGTCGGTTCCTATCGCTATTTTGCCATATGTAAGGAATACAACGGACAGAATAAGCCGGATATTAAAACAGTATGATGTGAAAACGGTTTTTACAACGGTAAATAAAATTGAGAACGTTTTGAGGAGTGTAAAAGATAGGATACCATTTGAAAACGCGGGTATTTATGAGATTCCTTGTGGAGAATGTTCGCAGACTTACGTTGGAGAGACTGGCAGAAAAATCTCAATAAGAATGTCAGAGCATGAGCGAGATGTTAAGTGGGCAATCATCACATCGTCACTTGCCCAACACAAAGGAGAATATGGCCACGCTATAGATTTTGAAGGGACGAGAGTGCTGAATATCCAAGAAAGATGCTTACAAAGAAAAATTGGAGAATCCATTGAATTGGAGAAACGACCTCTAAATTTAAACAGCCGAGATGATAGTTCGAGACTCCCTCCGGCATGGAAACCAGTTCTGACAAGATACGTAGTCAAAAGCAAAGTTCCATCTGAAGAAGCAAAACATCGTGCTCGTTTCCCAGTTCCAAAAAGAGATAGAAGGAAGAGAGAGACACAAGTCGAACCGATGTCAGCTCCCTTGACGAGAAGTAAAACTGCGAGGAAGAAAGTTTCGTCAAAATGCTGATGTTTTGCAGCAACTAAATCACACTCAATTTTTATTCGTATTTTATTCACGCATTTATTGTTTTCTTCTTTCTTTTACACTTTTACTTCTTCTTAGGAATATCTAGACCAGAATTTTCGACTTTCATGCCAAAAAACAGTACAGTTATATATTTTTTAAAGTGTTTGATATTTCATACACAGAAGGCTCTGGTTTTTTATCGGCATATTGGAGCGATATTTGTTAACGGCTTGTTGGATCAGGATTTGTATTATTAATTGTTTTTGTTTACCTTTTCTATCATCAAGTATTGTTATTGGCATTGGAATAGAAAATTCTGTTTTGCAGTTCATTTTGTGCCTGTGACCAGGGTGTGTGCGAACACATCGAAACGTTAGGCTTCTTTATTATTTTATTTAATTTTAAAATAAATAAAGCCCTTACTTGATCAACCGGAAATTTTATCTTTATCATATATATATATATATATATATATATATATATTTTTATATATATATATATATATATATATATATATATATATATATATATATATATATATATATATATATATGTATATATATATATATATATATATGTATATATATATATATATATATATATATATATATATATATATATATATATATATATATATATATATATATATATATTCTATATTATTTGATCATCAATTGTTTCAATGACGACTTTTACCATTTCATTTGAGGCGTCGCCACTGCACTTTGTGCAAATATGAGTGTATGATGAAAATCAACTGACCAATACGATAATATACGGAATTGGCATTCTACGCAGGGACAATGAAGAGCCCGTATATTACACAGTTGTGGACAACTTGAATTGGTATTTCGAACAAAGTTGTAATAACCCAGAATACGACGGTTCCAACTATGTTGAACTTTGAGTATCACTGTGCAACCCAAGTGTATATAATCGTCGCTTTGAAGAAGATAACCATACATTTAGTCACATACCAAGATCAGTTAATTTGAATACTTCCATCTGTTATTGTCAATTAGAACAAAAGGAGATTGATGGTATTTCTAATAACCAACCGCTTTATTGTGATTCCATTTACTCTGCGGTTCCTGGAATTACGAATGACAGAATATAGAGATGTTAATAATTGTTGCTTTGAAGTTGAAACTTGAAACTATTATTATAACATGGAGAACGGGAATTCTCATCGTTATACCATGAGTTGAACCAAGCAAATTAGCTGTTAGATCATCATACTGAATGAGGGGTGGGGGGAGGGGGGAAGGGGGGGGGCGATATGAACGTGTTGAGTGGGTGTCGTTAAGGGCGACGGGGCAAGGCAACAGTTTGGGGCGATTTGGAAACCGCGAAAGTGCGTACGTCAGCATACATTTGTGCGTTTATCTAGAGTGGGAAAGTTTGTAATATATGTTTTAGTTGTGGTCAAGATGCTCCCGGGCAAGTTGGATCAACACTAGGCCTGGCAGATGTTCGAGTGAAGTAACCTAGCAAGAAATTGGTTGTTTAGGTTCCGAATAATCATCACTTTGTTTAGATAGAAGCTATGTTGAAGTGATGATTGAGGGAAACTCACCCACAACATACATTTTTTGATCTCAACCTAACCTAATATAGAAAATCGCATTGACTTTGTAGATGGATATATTGTAGTAAAACTGTTTCACACGATTTTTAGAAGTAACTCCAAAAATACTGTGGATCCGTAATGAACATTCACAAGGTTACGTGGTAATTGTATGTGACATTACGCGATGAGGTTGAAATCGATGGCAAACACATTGAGTACTACTGTTGAATAAAATTGATCTGTACAGATTTTTCATCATGAAATTTGATTCATTGGCATTTTTTTGATAAACATTGTCTGCATCATTTTATGATGTATTTCTCAGTTTCATATCTTGTACATTGACGTTGAATGATAATTTTCATCGGTGAAATTACCCTGGCAAAAAGGGTTGCCATATGAAGTCTGGAGATGCATAAATCGATCACTGAAACATGATTGTTGTTTTCAATGTGCATTTAATGTTGTGGATATTGTTGTAGTGATGTAAGTCTACAGGGCATTAATTTTTTTAGATCTTTCACATACTATACTATAGATTATACCATATAATATACTATAGACTATACTAT
>OZ023326.1:16109885-16249885 GCA_964007535.1 Brachyptera risi
TCCAGATCGAAACATGGACGAAATTATTGTTCTCCTATTGGTGCTAGCTTGATGGAAGGTAGGATCGTTCAAATGGGACATCACAACAAGGGTGATCTTACCATCCGAGAGAATAGTTTCAATTTCGATAAGATAATTCAATCAACAAACATCACATCTGAAAGTAATAATTCCAACTATAAGCAATATTTTAAATCATATAAACTCAGGCTGTATACTGAATTAAATATTCATTTAATGAACTTAATATAAATGAATTAATCCAAGAAGTACAGAAATGCACACACAGTGCGTGGTTTTCCAACATCGAGATCACAGAGGATGGTTCAAATCTTCGAGAACGACATTTCGAACGTTTATTTGCAAACTGTTAGAATATGTGCATGTACAGCAAGAAAAGCAAAAACCAAACGTAGAAAATGCATGAATAGAAGATGGAACGACTGAAAAGCCAACCAACGATGTTTTCAAATACATCCCAATAATACTAAAATGTTCATGGCTTACCTTTTTCCGAGGTAGTTTTGCTGACGAGAGTTGACGTGAGATTTACTAGTGGTTTGCAGTTGTTTGCGTTCTCATCGAAAGGCAAATATTTCTGATTTTCCTTCTGAGTGATATGTCAAAGTGATGTTGATTCAGTGGTTAAAGAGACAAGACCAATATTCAATCCAAAATTACGGAGGAAATGATGATGTGACCAATACTTATATATATATATATATATATATATATATATATATATATATATATATATATATATATAAATATATATATATACATATATATATATATATATATACATATATTTATATATATATATATATATATATATATATTTATATATATATATATATATATATATATATATATATACATAGATACATATATTTATATATGTGTGTATATATCGAGATGTGTGTAGATCACATGGTGGTTTCACTCGGTTCAATTCGGTATTTTTTTCGTGGGCACTGCCCTTGAATCAACCGACCGCTGCAATTCCTGGAGAGCAATTTTTGACTTTGCGTCATGCTTTCTACACGATGTAGTAATACCAACCTATTTTATCATAATATAAAGAAAGTGACCCAACTCGGGTTTTGAAAGTGAAATATTTCCGGGGTCAGAATCTGAGTCGATCGTCCTGATTGCCTGTATAGCGCAACTATCGCTTTTATATCGAACTATTTAGAACAATGCTCAATAATGCTATACACGGCTCAGTAGATTACGAAAATTAAAGATTTTGTTAGTTCAACAATGCCACCGGTACAGTAGCCACTCTTATTTACCTTTGGTTCACAAGGGGATCCGCTAAATCGCGACAGTCAATCGAGACGATTCGCTCTGAAATGACCGCAAGAAACCACAAATGCCTTCCATGTTATCAGAATAGGAGTTGGAGCAGCTTCTTTATATTATGATAAAATAGGTTGGTATCACTACATCGTGCCTTCTATATACCTCGAATATAGGCATTCGAGATATATGGCATTTTGGCATCAGAGATGCGGTGGAAATAGACAAATGATGTGGACTTATAGATGTATGTAGTGATACCAACCTATTTTATCATGATATAAAGATCGTTACCCAACTCGGGTCTTGAAAATGAAATATTACCGGGGTCAGTTCCCAAGTCCAAGGTACCGAACGTCTGTAGCGCAACTATCGCTTTATATCAAACTAAATAAGATAACAATACTCAACAATGCTTTACACTGCCCAGTAGAATTATAGTGTTGGTAGTAGCATTTGTTTTTTACGAAAATTATAGATTTTGTGAGTTCAACAATGTCACCAGTACCGTGGCTACTCTTATCTGGATTTACTTCACAAGGGAATCCGCTAAATCGTGACCTTTGGCTCTGAACTGACCGCAAGAAACCATACATGTCTTCCATGTTATCAATCAGTATGGGAGTTGGGTCACCATTTTATATTATATGATAAGATAGGTTGGTATCGCTATATCACTACATCATGATGAAATATTAATTGGATTAAATATTAATTTATTAATAATGATAGTTGATCGGAACCCTTTAAATTGAGCCATGCGAACTTCTCACACAAATTTGATAACATTTTTGAATCAACTGGATTCTTCTTCATTTGAAGAATATATTTGAAGAATAGGAATTTTTATTTATTTATTCTGGATCATCTTTATTCAATCATGTTGGATACTTGTAATGTGACTGGCATTATCATGAATCACTTCGCAAACCAATGATGACTGATGTGAGCTCACTATCCACGTTTTATGTTATAAAAGACGGTTCAAAGGTTTGGAAAATGAATAATTGGTACATATTTTTAGCATTGATGGGATATAAGGAGTTGAGCCACCGTGGCAGATCGACAAACCGACGCAACCCTCGATATATCTTGATTTATCTTCATCTGAATATATATATATATATATATATATATATATATATATATATATATATATATATATATATATATATATATGTATATATATATGTATATATATATATGTATATATATATATATATATATATATATATATATATATATATATATATAAATTCATGAATATATATATATATATATTTATATATATATATATATATATATATATATATATATATATATATTCATATATATATATATTTATATATATATATATATATATATTTATATATATATATATATATATATATATATATGTATATATATATACATATATATATATATATATATATATATATATATATATATATATATATATATATGTATGTGTGTGTGTATATGTACATTTCTTTCGACGAAACAAAAAACATATGACCACTCTGAGACTTGTACCCAGGACCTCTTGATTTGATCCCAATGTTCCACCCACTGAGTTGACAGGCCACCCAGATTCAGTTGAATGATTGCCACAATTTCATGACAAAACTCATGAATGACTTGTCATTCAAATGTCATATAATTCTGGGTGGCCAAAATTAGCTCTGTAGTTAGAGAATTGGGATCAAATCAAAAGATCCTGGGTTCAAGTCCCAGAGTGTTCACATTTTGATGATTTGACAAAAATGTTCATGCAAATCGATAATGGATCGCATCCATGAAGAAATATGGTTCAATATATGAATGCAATGATATGATATTATGTATATTTTCATCACTGAAAAACACCACTTCACCGGGATATTGAACATCGGACCTTTGCTCGATAAGCAAATGCTTTTTCCATCTTAGCTGAATGGTCAGGTATCATTCTATGATATGTTTGATGAGTGTTTGTGTACAGAATGAGGTTCAGGAGTGAATCATCAACTATACCATTCCACACACCATGAAATTATCGTGTAACACCATTTTCGTTAGCTCAGAGGAAGAGAGCAGTTGCGTGCAGAAAATCCGGGGTTCGATTTTCAGTTGTGATGGCGTTGTTCATTGAAATCATTTTGAATTATATCAACATCAAGTGTTATAGGTTTTAACAGAAAGTCATGTACTCATATTTGAATTATTACATCATATATTATATATCATGAACATCATTGATCAATGTGTGAATACGTATGTATTGAATGTTCACTGTTCAGTATTTGTGATATAACTATTTCAATACGTATTCACTTCAAAAATGTCAAGGATCAATCCAGTCCGTATTTCAAGACTCCGTTAATCTACCGATTAGTCGATATAATCAAACAATCAAGTAATCAAGGGCGATAATAAGTCAACAGTTGATTACAGCTCTCAACGGACTGTGTTGAATAACTGGGTCTTAGAAACGGGTGGCCTCATAGAAGAGTGTGATGTATATTAACGCTACTAGGCACATTTTTACTCAAGTATCTTCTATGAAAACTGAAAGCTTTCATGAATACATACTTCATGTTACGAAGCACTGTAATTACTGTAATTAGAGGATGAAAGGAGAATGATGTGTCAGTAATTTCATTAAAACCGTTAACAAAACGGAGCCAGCAACATATTATTTAGCCTTACTCAAAAAAAAAAAAAAAAACTTAATTAATTTGCTAAAGCATTTTAATCGTTGTGCCAAGGTAGACCAAACACGACCTCGGATGTTGAATAATACATCATGTACATATTTACTGGGGAGCATTTACAAAGTGGATGAAAGTTTATGTTAAATGATGGAATGTATTATAAGTGCATTTCTACATTTTGTAAAGTATAACATATTCTGCATAATTTCCTTCCTGTTTAATGAATGCAAATATTAAACACGTTGCCATGTACACCATATACTGACGGAGATAGCTTTCAATTAGGTCATAAAGGTAATGGAAATGCAGTTTCCGTTGATTATTACTTGCTGCAGCGACGTCTGTTGCTTTACATGTAACCACAAATGGAATAAACATCACCATGCATTGTATTTGCCATACTGTTGAATATATTTGTTTTTTTTCGGCACAACATGAACACAACTACATCTCTCAAAAATATCAAACCTCCGAAGTTTCGGTGAGTTTCTCGATATTTCCCAGAATCTCACAATGATTGGATCAACAAACTGAAGTCTCAATTTCATTTACTCGGGAAAAACGAATGATTTTTCTTCTTTTGCACACTCTACATGTCAAATAGAAGTACAAATTTGATTATAACTTGATATACACTGGTATGATGGCATTGTATAATTTGAAAATGTATGGTTTTCAGGCAGAATCGGTTCTACGACTTCTGAGAAGACTCATTTAGAAATTTAGAAACATTTCTCAAAAATGTATTTATTCATTTATTCATAACATCTTCTGCCAGTAGATTCACAATATTCTTTTTACAAGTGTAAATAGTTTCATATTGAAATATTTGGCACGTCAGGTACATACAGTACATAGAAATAATACATAGAGATACAAAAACAAATACAAACATATAATATACATATTAAAATATGACGACAGAGAAAATTTTGGGAGAAAATTTCCTCATAATGGATTCAAATTCTCACTGAGATTCATTATGATGATTACACACATTAATATGAAGTAACATAAGAATCGGATGAGCTGTTTTGTAAATACAAGGGAAAACAAATTCTGATGTAATTTTTTCACATAGATGAAAGTTATTGAGAAACCAATTAAGAAATCAAGCAACAAGTGTCACCAATCGTTCAAAAACATTTAGAATGAGTAATGAATAAATCTGGAAGGTGGCGAAATAATTTTTAGAAACTTAGAATGCGAACCCATACAGTTCTCCATTACATTCAATATGAAAATGTTCGAATCGCTCATCCAACAATGCGAATGTAGCATTTTTCTAGTAATTCACTTGATATAGAATTTATCGATATCACAGGCATTTTTAAATCATTTATTCGGTAAACGGCGTCTTTATTTCGTGGAGACAAGTATAACAAAAGAGCCGGAAGTACATGAATCAAAATTTTCATCCATGTCCAGTTCCATAATGAAAACCATCAATACACCACTTGTCTGGACATGCTCACATGTGAATTTATGTCATTGTTTATGTGACTGTTCATTTCAAACGCTCGATATTCTTCATCAAAACCACGTTTAGCATAACGAATGTATTCCACCGAATGTGATGATTGACTATCTAATCACATCACAGTTAACATTCTCAATATATCACTTCGAAAAAATATGAAAACATTCAGAAATATATTATATACATTATATTTCATCACAATTTTGCATGCCATAAGAAATATTCAATGCAGGATTCCGAAATTTAAAAAAGAGATGATACTAGTGAAAATGATATGGGGGTGACAATGTGTAACTTATTATAACACAAACTAAAAACTAGACCTAGAAAAGTTGTATTCAGTTGTACCTTATATACAGAAGAGAGAAAACGGATTCGTCCAAAATAAGCATCAGAAATGTTGGAAACAATCAACGTTATAGTGGTGCTGAAGAGTTCATAGAAGGTTGAATAATTAATGCTATATAGCCACTTACTGTAAAATCAAAAATTAACTTGAGTCTAAATCTTATTCCCTACTGTAACCTACAACTAACAATCGATTTATAATATTCCAAGGACTATCCGAACGTATCTGTATACTAAATATTTTTCACGTATACTTCCGTTATGTATGATTAGGCCTATCATTCATTCATACTGGAAAGAAGCAAAATTTGCGTTGTAAGATCAGCGATATAGGCTTATTCATATGGAAAGTGATGGAAATACATGAACACTTCTTGATGTTATGAATAGTATACTACTATCTTCCTGTTTCATGTTCACTTATATTGTGAAATTTGATTTGGCATGCTTTTATGAATAACTTTGGATGCCTTTGATGGATTTTAGGAATAATATTTCATGTTTTGATGTATGTATACATTTGTGATAGTGTGTACATTCTGAAAGATTTCATTTCATGGTGAAAATTTGCATCCATTTGAAGTTTTCCCGCCAATTTTTGCAGCCTGGGTTATTCTCTTGGGGACTTTCGATATTTCTATATGTTTTGCCATGGAAAGTGGTTCAACCGATTGTGACTTAAGACTAGCCATTTTCCAATCACATTATAAGTTGTATGACATCGTTAGATACGACCAATCCAGAGAAAATGAACATTTAATGTTCCATATATTCCATCGCATGTTTCTGAATGATCAATAAGAAATCTGCTACCTCTACCAAAACTGACGATGATTGAAAAATAACCTACACAGAGCATGGTAATACCTTGATCATTCCATTCATTGTGAACAGAGAAAACAAATCCTCAGTCATTAAATTTCACGCCACATTCACTGAAAATAACAAAGCCCGAATATTCATTTTCACGGCACGGCCACTGAGAATGACAATATACTATTCATCCAATTTCACGGCACCTCAAGTGAAAACACAATACTTGAGTCATGTATTTTCACGGCACCTCCACTGAGAATGACAATATACTACTCATCCAATTTCACGGCACCTCAAGTGAAAACACAATACTTGAGTCATGTATTTTCACGGTACCTCCACTGAGAATGGCAATATACTATTCATTCAATTTCACGGCACCTCAAGTGAAAACACAATACTTGAGCCATGTATTTTCACGGTACCTCCACTGAGAATGACAATATACTATTCATCCAATTTCACGGCACCTCCTCTGAGAATGACAATATACTATTCATCCAATTTCACGGCACCTCAAGTGAAAACACAATACTTGTATCATGTATTTTCACGGTACCTCCACTGAGAATGACAATATACTATTCATCCAATTTCACGGCACATCAAGTGAAAACACAATACTTTAATCATGTATTTTCACGGCACCTCCACTGGGAATGACAATATACTATTCATTCAATTTCATGGCACCTCAAGTGAAAACGCAATACTCAAATCATGTATTTTCATGGCACTTTCACTGAAAATCACAATACCCAATCCATCCAATTTCATGGCACCTCCACCTAACTATACATATTATCATTCAATTACATTTCAAGAAAATATACCATTTTTGAAAGTTAGTTCACTCTACGAGTGGCAGCGTGAGTGCTTCTTCAACTCAGACGTATAATCTACAACGATTTTTTTATATTCTCCACAATATTACTTATTTTTCTTACTCTCTCATGACGATAGCAATATCATGTATATGATTAATCTGCATGAATGAACATTATTATCATCATAACTATAATGATAAATATAATTATTATCATCATTATTATTTTTCTATCATCACGAAGAAACATTATTTTGATGCTGATCCTATTTGCCAACAACAGAAGAGTTGGAAGTTGATCGGAAGGCATGAAAGTCAATTTGGTGAAATTTAATTTTCAATACCAACTTCTCAACGGTATGAAATAACGAAAATTCAATTCGTGGATAGCATAGATATTTCCAATAACTCCAAAATTGTGTAGTAAGAGCTATTCAACTCAGATCACATACATGCCAGAATATAAAGACGAGAAACATCGCCCTCGGTAGCTCAATCAACTGAGGCACCGCTTCAGAAACTGAAATCACCATTGGGTGCGGGTTCGAGTCCTGCTTCGGGTATGGGTTTTTATCAACGTCCTACCACTTATCATTTCATAGTTGCATATATAATTCACTTTCAATTATAATATTGACCATTCACATACTGACACTTAATTGTGAACAGTCATCTGAATGAAAAAGAAATATATATATATATATATATTCACCTACTCATTCGTACCTCCGTATAACCAAGCTATTTGTGGGTGTCGTCGATGAAATGATGATAATCATCAGAAAACATCATTCAGCTGGATACGTTTGACAATTCAGCGGTATGAGTTGAATGATTTTCACTTAAACCATCTTGAAAATATACTTATATCCGTATGGCCCCCATACTTCAACGTTGATATTCCTAACAATTCGAAAATCATCATCAAAGAACTGATATCTCACAAAATCGACTCCAACGCACTTTCAAACTCAGATATAATTCTCAAAACTCACATCATCATATTCCTGACAAAATTGTCACACAAGATGAAAGTTCCTATACCAATAACACGCCATCCAGGATGTGCTTCCTAATCATTTAATATCACAGCTCAGCATGGTTCAAGTTCTCGACAAACACATCCTTGACACGGAAAGAGCTCTCGACTCGAAACAAGTACGTATAGCTGATAAAACTGAAAGAGCCCATTCTCCATCTCGTTTCCTTTGTCTTGACTCGTGTATACAGGATACAAACGGTTCGTGCACTAGTCGGGGTGTGCATTACGGTCGGAACTTGACTCTAGTAGTACGTTTCCTCGCTACAGTCAACGATCGGAATCTCCGTCTAGTCTCGGAGAGTGTTACTTTGGAGACTGTGATCGTTCAGAGAACTGCAACCTGATCCTGTCGGATCTTTTGAGGAGATTTCATTTGTACTTAATGTGGGACGATTTTGTAGTGAGTGTTAATTAGAAAGTGGTTCAAGTGATACGGGATCAAACTCTGCTGACTTCTACCAATATGAAAATATAGCATTTCCATAGATTTCGTATATGAACACACACACACACACACATATGTATATATATATATATATATATATATATATATATATATATATATATATATATAAATAAATATATAAATATATATATATATATATGTATATAAATAAATATATATATATATATATATATATATATATATATATATATATATATATATATATATATATTTATGGCGAGAGACAGAGAGAGAGGTTATATATGGGCCTATATGCACTTTTTGAAAAAAGTTGAAGTTTCTTGACGACCCCACCAACAGTAAGGTTATTTGGGAGTGCGAATAAGCGGTTTATAATGAAACGATGAAGTCATGATAGATGCTAGGAAATTCACAAAAACCTATGCCTTATGCGAGACTCGAATTCACGCGCACGACTTGACTTCAGTTCCTAACGCATTACGATAGTTGACTGAGCTACTGGGGCTATATTTTATATATACATATGAATATATATATATATATATATATATATATATATATATATATATATATATCTTATTTATATATATGCTCACATATGCATCGAACATTTATCAATTCAAAGTTGTTATTTTGTGTTTTTTCCATCTCTCGTGGTTATGAGTAGGTTGGTGATGAATATCTCGCTCATCTCACAACACATACGTTTCTCTTTCTCCCAATTATTGTAGATCACTACCTTCATCCTCACTGATATTCGATATGGGGAGTATCCAGTTTGAACTCTTTCTTTTGAAGTTCGATTCCATATAGACCCGAATCCTTAAATCTCTTTTTCCTGAATGACTCCATTCCGCAGATCTCTCTTTCCTAAATGACTCGATTCCGCAGATCCCTTTTTCCTAAATGACTCGATTCCGCAAATCTCTCATTCAAAATGACGCCTTACGCTGCTTGTCTTGATTGATCTCTTTCCGAACTGACCTCTTTCCTCAAATAGCCTTCGATATGGTATTGCATATATAATACCATTTGTTAATGCATTCGATCATTTGACTCACCAGACGAATGCAAAATGATCTCACTAACCAGGCAAACGCATTATGTGTTTCCGCGTTGATGGATGAGCTAAAACAATATATCAACATATCTTTGGATTGGTTACATATATATATATATATATATATATATATATATATATATATATATATATATATATATATATATATATATATATATATATATATATATACATATATATATATATATATATATATATATATATATATATATATTTATATATATATATATATATATATATATATATATATATATATATATATATATATCCAACTTGAGATCCAAACAATAACATCACTGCCCTTCCATTTCCTGATTGATTTCTGAGATGATAAAGAAGGCTTTGTTTTGAACGTTTTCAATTAAATCGTGATACCTGTTGCTTGGATTTAATTAGTAGCTTAATAGCTTTGAGTGATTTGAAAAAAATTGATTGAATATTTTTTTACATCGAAACGGCTTATGCGATTCGACTGAACGTTCGGAATAACGTGTATAATTGCTATATTAAAATTTCTTGTGAATTTGAATTCTCTCGAAAAAATAATTTTTCATTGATTTTTTTCTCTGGTTTATTCTTACGGTATTTTTGAAAACTTCAAAATGAGTTTTCTCAGAGAATGTTCAACCGATTGCGCCTCAAAACTATACAGTATCGAATCAGATGAGAACACTCGTGTATACCAAGTTTCAACTGATTTTTAATCATTCTCGTTTGACCTATGGAGCGCGAAAAAGAGAGAAAAAAAGCACTTTTTTTTCGAGTATGGTTAAATTGAGTCTTCGCTTCGCTCATGCAATTATTTTCGACATTACACTATCAATGTTGATCTACGTTCTCATTGATTGAGTGATGATAGTTTTATCAAATTTGTATCACATTTTTACCTCCATCTGTATTATATTTGGCAATCAATCATAAATCTCATTCAAGTCCACTCTGTACATGAATCCATGTCCGGCACTGAATAACGCAGCTTTAGAGCTCTGTGATGGATTACCCGCAATATCACAAGGACGAGTCGTGTTCAAATAAACGAAATCATTCCTCGTCGCACAGTTCACTATGTACACTTCCGGGCATGCAAAGTAGTCTCTGAAGTCACCATAAAATCCATGAACTGAAATTTACTTATTTGATACGCATATTCGATGGCGAAACATGTAAAACCAGCACAAGCAGCACAGTGGTTAACACGCTCGCTTCATGTGATCTGGCACGTGAAGGGGCTTATCGGACCTGGTTTGATCCCCGCCACCATCCATCTTTGCAGGGTTTTTTTCGTGTTTTTTCTCAGTAGTCTATGCTAATGCCGGGATGGTTCCTACAATATGAGTCACGACCACTATCCTTCCCTATTACCAAAGGAACCTTCATCTCATCATCCCAGCACCATCTCATTAATCATTCATCTGACGCCAATACATCTTAGTTATCATTATAGTGCGTCGTTAAATCCAATTAAAAACAAAAACATGTAGATGGGTACGACCCATTGGGGCTACGTGAAACTGAGAACACTACCTTTAGCAAAGCCATGTATTCATGCAGAATAAAAATAGTTGTGTGTATCCCATTGCCATCTCATCACGGTAAATTTATCATCACAAACATGAACAAAAATGCTGAGAACATAGTTGATGGAAGATTTTTGGATTTGTGATAATAACGTGTGTGCAAGAATTGTTATTCTTTGATCATTGTTAGAGACTGTTGAGGATTGAATAGTTAATACGTTATCCTTCCTTGTAGTGCATCAGGTACAGCCCAAGCAGAACTAACAGACCGTACATATATATATATATATATATATATATATATATATATATATATATATATATATATATATATATATATATATATATGTATATATATGTATATATACATGTATCTGTATATACATATATATATATATATATATATATATATATATATATATATATATATATATATATATATATATATATATATATATACATATACGGCATGCCATGAGCAGCAAATATAAATACTAGCAGTAAAATATACACACATAACTGTCACTCAAATTTGCATAAGAATGAATCATTCTATGTGATCGATGGTGTACATGATGATATATACAACAAGGAATATTTGATTGATACTCTATACAAAGATTTTATCCATATAATACATATATCAATCATATTTCATGTTTATGTATTGTAATATGTATTCGTCTCAGAGGCCTCATGAAAAAGAAATGCCAAATTCCGCGTACTTTTTTTTCATTTTTTTCCCTATCCAAACCGACGTTATATTCATAAAGATAGAGCAAAAAGTTGTTGGAGTCAAGGATCTGAATCTAAAAGATATGAGACGTGGACTGAACTCTGTAAACTAATATACTTTGATGCAGACATATCTACTATGCATAAAACAAGTTCTTGAATCCAGATTGATGAGATCTGTTGTTGAACCAACTTCCTTTCTGATGTGCATCTTCACAATTCGAAGTCGTTATCCGTCAGATCGTGAGTAGGTTTGATTTGCTTCAGTTTTCATTGTATTGGCTTTTGATATTTGTTTGGTTGGGTTAGTTGGTTCAGGTTAGTTTGGTTTATCTCAGGTTACCTAATTTAGTATTGGTGATTGGTAAATTTGGAAGTTGGGTAGTTGGGTTGGATTGGGTTGATATAGTTCAGTTTCGGCTAAGTGCAACAACAAAAACAACAATGTTAGTATGTGGTGACAATGACCGTTAAAAGCTTCCGTCCGGATGATCAACTATGAAGGAAATCGAACCTCGGTCTCCTGAATGACGGTCCATAATGCTATAGCTGACCAGTAGCAGTGCCGTCTCGAACACACAATACCCGTGTTCGGTGAACGAACGTAATTGAGCGAATCCCTGGTCCAATGCAATATAACGCACGAGAATGTATCACATAGTATACAAGAAAGAAAATACTGAATCGGGTACAAAAATACCGTGTGTAACGTATTGATAAGTACGGTTGCGGTCACATAAAGTGGTCGGTCAAAATATATCGAAATGAATTCGGAAAGACATATGAATCTTCATTGAAGACTATGTCATGGTACACATGATTGCCATTCGACACATAATAATAATCGAATACAAAATTAATGAAGTTGTAAAAACACACAATAATAAAAAATCACATATGAATGATTGATGAAAAAATGATTGTAGAAAATAATGAGAGAGTGATAAACAGTAGCCTGATATAAAAAAGTATTAGTATGAACAGAGATATGAAAATGATTATATGGGCCCTACTATGAAAATAATAATACATAATTCAATGCTGATATCGAATGCAAACAAACTAGTGGAAAATGTGCCACTATGTGCCACATAGTTTGGATATGGTTCGTATATGTGGCACAATGTGCCTAAACTGTGAAATAATTATATGTTAAACATGCGGAGATTTTATTCAAATTGGAATTTAAATTGTGAATGAAATTATTTGATTCAACCACGAGTGTACTTCCATGATCACTGTATTGACCACGAGAGGATGAATGTCAGAATGGGATGCCGTCTTTCTCAGCTTAGTCAACTGACGCACCGCTTAGGAAATTGAAGTCTCCTCTCGGCTCAATAAAGCATGAGTTTTTCTGAACGTCCTTCCACTCATCATCATTTCATCACTTCATCACTTCATCACTTCATCACTTCATCACTTCATCGTTGCATTATCACCCGTGCATGCGTACCCCTAATTATCTGGCTTTGGTGACGTCGTTAGTCATACATGAAGCTCATATGAGAATTAATGTTTGGTATGATAATTTGGTTGCGTACCGTGTACATTGGCGGATGTTGTATTCATTTGATATACGGTATAGTGAGGTTATGACTTCTATGAGCTCATCAGTTCAACTCGAAATTTTAGATCCGGCTCATATATGTGTGTGTATATATATATATATATATATATATATATATATATATATACATATTTATTTTTGTATATATATACATATATATATATATGCATATATATATATATATATATATATATATATATAAATATATATGTATATATATATATATATATATATATATATATATATATATATACATATATGCATATATATATATATATATATATATATATATATATATATATATATATATATATATATATATATTATATATATATATATATATATATATATATATAAAATATATATGGAAATATGGATATACATTTGATCATACGTATATCTTGGTTACAGACAGCGAATGTGACAGAAAAAAATATGCTCACAGACAGCGTAGTCCTGGTGTTGAAATTCATTGGTTTTGAATAATCGAAATGGGCTGGTAAGATCGCCCTTGTGGTGCCCCTTCCAAACGATCCTATCTTTCATCCATAGCCTCAATTGGGCAACAATGATTTTGTATCACGTTTTGATGTTTTAAAAAAAAAAGTACATATATCTCATATATGTTTGAAAAGGTAAAACTACTCGAACCAACACATTTCAGGAGGCGTATACGTCGAGGAGAAGATATAAAATTGATGATACTTTCTGCACTGTTGCACACCAATCGTGCGATCACTCACATATCAGCTTCTCACCGTTCAAAACTGATGACGCTTATGAGATTACGCTTCTAAAGTTCAACGGGAAACCTGATTGAAGCCTGCACTATGCTTACAGTCACAGCAGGAAGCTGTCGTTGTTGAGAGCATGCTAATTTAACTCGGTATCGATCGTCGTTATTTGCTCAGTGACTCCGGTAATAGATGATGTTGATTTCGGGATAAGAACTATAGTTCATTTAGATTATTGAACTGATGAAATAAATCAAACAGACTGGAAAACGCCTCACGTACGTTGTGGGATGAGTGATATAGGTACATTCATGTGAAATTTGAATGAAATGGAAAGCTATACAATCACCTTGATTATGAAACTATACCTTCTTATTTTAGCTATTGTAGATCTCAATCGTTTTACTCAGCACATGGATTTGGGTTGTGTTGGAAAAAAATGTGACGTTCGATATTCAGCTCGTGAGATCCGAGGTGCACCTACAAAAGATACGAGTGAAAGAGAGAGAGAGAGAGAGAGAGAGAGAGAGAGAGAAAGAGAAAGAGAGAGAGAGAGAGAGAGAGAGAGAGAGAGAGAAAGAGATGGAAGCCAAGTGAAAGCTACGAGTTGTATGACATTTTCTTCAAAGTTCTCTTTTATTAATGCACTTCTGTTTTGTAGCAATTTTCTGCAATAGCAGTAATAACTTCGAAACTTTATTTGTCAGACGGTTTTCTATGAAAGCCATCAGTACTTCAAAGAAAACTATTGTACTCAGTTTCTTGGGGTGACTTGTGGTTATGTGACTTATCGTACAGAGTCAGTTACATGTGCAACTGGAAAAACTAAAAATTACTGTCTCTCAGAATATAGCAATATACGTATTTTGACAGAAATTCCATCTCATAATAAAAAATATATTTGATGAATCAACTTGACACTTGGAATCCTAGATATTGTCCTATGTATGGACAATAGAGTCATCGAATCAAAACCACCTTCCAATTTGAATCGAATCATTATGTACACCTCCTTGGCTCACCACTTCAGTTCCAATTGGGCCGTGATAATCGAACTATATCTAGGTCACAAGTTATGAGGCCCAGCATTACCAACTCCAGTTAGCATTCAACTGAGAGTTGGTGCTGAAAATAAATAACATGGATACCATGGTGATAACAACTATAAGCCGCCAGTTGAGCTGATCCCTAAACTAAGAGGCCGTTTCACTTACTTGTAACAAAACATCTTCAGTTAATTATTGATTGAGGTACGGAAATAACATACGTAACCAAGGATGATGGAGAGTTAATTAACTCTTTCATGTTTGATTCACTAATTAGCATCTGATACAAACGGGTTTCAGTAAACTATTTTCCCACTCACTGTTGTTTTATTTTCACCAGAGCAGCTTATCCAAGGTAAGATGAGTGAGTCATTTATATGGAATATCCTTGAAAGATATTTGCCTATAAACCATTCGATTATCAAATCATTGAGACTTTCTCATTCATTCAGTCACTCATACAATTCATTTCTTATAACTCATAGCCTCTCAATATGTAGGATTAATTTGACAAACTTCAATCTCAATATCAGTCATTTTCCCAAAATAATGATATTCATTTTCTCAAAAAGTATCGGAAAAAATGTATCCAAATCCGATAGAAATATGAATGAGAACATTCAACATTCTGTATACATTTCATGTCAAGCATGTATTATTGCTTTCTCTTGAACCTGGAAGTCAGATATATGCCTCTTATCTTTTAACCGCTGAAACAAAGAGACTTGACCTCAATAGATGCTCGTGTACATCATGATTGGAAATTCGACACAGAGCTATCCTGAAGGGGATTTTCCAAACTTTTCGAACTCTTCCCGCAATAACCATCGATCCTATTTTTCTCAAAAACCATCTTCACCCATTTTTTTCAACATCTATGACAGTAAGAGTTCGAATCGATTAATCACGTCATCTCATCTGAATACCGCGTAGTTGATTACAAAAAGTATGAAAAATCATCAGTTATAAAAACAAAGTCCGATTCGTCTCGGTATGTGGAACGAAATTAGCCGCTTCGCTCATCTAATATATTAGAATTCCAATTGAATTATATGCATGGTAGTCATAATGATGTCCTCGGCGAATGGGATTAGTTCGATTCATGGGATTTAAGGTAATAATTCAACAGATCCAAGCTTAAAACAAGATTAATTTAATTTGTTCGATAAATATCACGTTGAAGATACGTTTCACAAATGGGGTAAGTTCAGTTTCGCATAGTTCTGGACAAGCATCTATCGAGATTAATACAGCTTTGTTTCAAGCGGTTAAGAGATAAGAGGCATATATATATATATATATATATATATATATATATATATATATATATATATATATATATATATATATATATATATATATATATATAAATATATATATGTAACTTTCAAGTTCAGGAAAAAGCAATTCGCTGCTCCACTCGGACGAAGACCCCGAACATTCTATGAGATCGATAATATATAGAAAAACCTTTATTAACGGGAGATACGAGAGAAGATTAGAAATATCACAAATAATTGTTAGTTCGAAAAAAAAGTAATTGAAGCTCTATCCATTTCAGCAGGATGGAACTATTTGATCCGGACACGGAAATGAATGAATGAGCTGAAGTTATTACAGTGAATCTTTGTGAGATTACAAGCCAATGATGAATACGAGTTCAGCACATTTTTCTATTGGATGAGAGATTTTTCTCACGATATCCCGCTCAATTCTTGTCAGTTTTTTTCCAGAAATTTCGAAACTATTCTCTAGCTGGAACATGTATTCACCCATTGTTGATGAAAATCACACAATATTATCCTGGAATTATATTTTATGCTTGATGAAAGTTTTGAGACGATTGGTCTCAACTAGATCAAGATCTTGAATCAATGTCTCATAATTCAAACTCACTAATTGAATTTAACTATTCACTATTCTTCTCAATAACAATATCATCTAAAAATCGCTACCATAGCAATCAAGTCAGTAAATTTGGAACCTGAGACAGATCATGACTGGAATAAACCAGTTGGTGGACATCATTGACCATCTTTTGCAACAGTGAATTACGTCACATCACAAAAGTCTTCAATATCATCAAAATCATCACTTTGAGCACAATTTGATTTAGGCACGGTATTACCAAGTCCAGTTAGCCTTCATCTGACAGTACAAACTTGTTATTACCGTGGTTACCTATGCTATTTGTTTTCACCAACTCTCAGATAAATATTAACTGGCCGTGGTAATACTGGGCCTTACTCGAGTTGATTATTGCCTGATATTACCAATTCCAGTTAGCCTTCATCAAAGGTTGATACTCCAAACTGGTGGGTGGAGTATTCTCATCTCACGATGGTGTTTCGATCACCGGATACTACAACATAAATATCATGAATGAGGAATGAAATATACAAGAGTAAGGCTCACATTTCTGACAGTCACAGCCTCCAGGTACGACGTTCACTACGTGAAAATATTTGTGACAAAGTATGTGTATAGGCCCACATATTATAGTATATGTATAAATATATATATATATATATATATATATATATATATATATATATATATATATATATATATATATACATATATATATATATATATATATATATATATATATATATATATATATATATATATACATATATATATATATATATATATATATATATATATATATATATATATATATATATGTATATATATATATATATATATATATATATATATATATATATATATATATATATATATATATATATATATTCATATATCTATACATACATACTGAGTTTTAACGACGCACTGTAATGATGACCAAGATCTATTGGCGTCGGATGAATGATTAATGAGATGATGGGATGATGAGATGGAGGTTTCATGGGTAATGGGAAGGACAGTGGGAAGGAAGCGGTCGCGGCCCCCCCACGACCACCCCCGCATTAAAACCATCCCGGCATTAGGCTAGACTAAAGAGGGAAACCACGAAAAACTCCTGTAAAGATGGACGGTGAGGGAACCGGGTCCGATATGCCCACTGCCTCCCGTGTAACATGAAACAAGTGTGTTAACCACTACGCTGCATGTGCCGGTAACAACCACTAACCAATTATCACTTATATCCTCTTCGGATGATAGTCATTCAGATGTTAATTATTTATTTATCACGTGGATAAAATCCGAGACGTATTATAATGGGTCAAGTATTTGGAAGTAAATAGTAACTGCTTCGAGTTCAATTGTGTACGGGGCGGCGACTTTGCAGTATGTTTCCATTTCTATCAACGTGAGGTCATTGCAAGCTTTGCATGGGTCACGCATTCAGTACTGCACGGGTTTGTATAATATACATACTCCACTTTCAAAACGTGATGCTTTCATCTGTTCGACTAAAGAAGCTGTGAACTTTCCGATTCGAAAGTTGGAACCACCGCATCATAATAATATTATTATGTGGTATTTCCATATTTTATCATACACATATTTTATGTGACTAACTTGAATACAAATATTTTCCACTCTCGTAATCATCAATAGATTGTGAAGAAATAAATCTTATTCATATTTCTGTTCGGTTTATTCATTCCGTAGTAACCTTTGATATTATTACGTTATGTTATTTTCCAATAAAAATTCCATTTAATTCTCTTAAGAGTGCATGGGAGTTGATTATTTGTTAATAACTCTCAAACGGTGAGATATTAACAATTCATCATGGGGACAAAACGGATATTATTAGTGCATTCGAGATCGTATGAATGAAATCGGTCCAACTAATATCGCATAATTTTCACAGATATACAGTTCTATAAATTCCTTTTCAGATGTACCAATATGAATAGTTTCTACTCATGACTGAGATTATAGCTATCGCACATATGACTCTCATCCAAGCTTACACCATATTGAAGATTTGAGAAAAAATGTCTTTTCCCATATTGAAATGTCAACACATCATAAGATATCTCATAAAATTATATCTCAAAAGATACATAAGTTCTCACAAAAATACTGATATTTTGCTGAATCGACCTTCATGCACTCTTAAGTATAGTTATCTTCAACATCTTTTTCGTACTCACTCTCATTCTTCAATCTCTCATCTTTGCTTGCCACTCACAATATTTCCTCTTGTACATCCTTCCAAACACTCCAATTCCTCCTATTACTTTCATACCATGTTTCACTCGCGGTTTACCAACTCTACTCTCTTGTCAATATAATAATACATATAGGTAGAAGCAAACGAATTATTAATGTAGTAGTGAAGAATCATCTCACGGAAAAATTCGATTTATATTCTACAACTATATTCGTGAAATGCGCACGGAGTGAGCTGAAACAAGTCTTGTGATCACCAATTCCATCTATTTTCTCAACCACATTGAAATTCAAAGCTCACCCCCGAGCACTATTAACTGTAGCACCTAAACTAGGCTATGGAGAATACCAATTGCATCTCCGTACTTGCTCTTGCAAGTGCTCTTTCCTATACTGGGAATTCTATTATAATGTTAGAACCAGAACGGTATATAATGTTTATGGCTTTTTATTGATAATCTTTGTTCAACTGTCGAGTTGCTTGGGAACAAGAACGTATGTAGAATAACCAGGAAAACGCTATATACGCGTTGTTAGACGAGCGGAAAGTAATAGTATGTCGACTTCATTGCCAAACTTTTGCCTAAATTCGCCAAATGGGTAACATTTTAGTTATAAATGAGTAAAAACTGCTTCGAATGGTACCAATTTGTCACATTTCATGTTTTTTCTCCAAAATGGCTGACCCGATCAAACTGAGAATTTCCAGAAATGTGTATCAAGATGTTATTCAACTTCACACAAAATTTCAATTTTTTTGAAAATAAAATGTTTTCAATTTTTTTTCCGCCGTGTCATTCTAATGGGTATTTTTGAAATTTCTAAAATTCATAAAAATAAAAGTTAACACCCGATAGTGTCACAAAACTATACAGATCTGAGCTAGATGAAGAACCATAATTTAAAAAAATTTGAAGTTGATAGCTGTAGCCGTTTGACCTGTGGAGAACCGACAAAAAAAACCTTAAAAAAAAACATAAAAACGAACACCAATTTTTTCAGTATGTCAAATTGAATCGTCGCTGAAGCTCGTCTGATAAATTGAGATAGTTTGACGTGAAAGAAATGCACACCTCAAGATAAATAACATCCAATCGCTGGTCTGGTTAACTTATGATAAAATTGAGATATCAAATCAGATTATATCTGAATGATTATTACGTTATGTTATTTTCCAATAAAAATTCCATTTAATTCTCTTAAGAGTGCATGGGAGTTGATTATTTGTTAATAACTCTCAAACGGTGAGATATTAACAATTATAACAATCTATATGATTGAATGATGAGCCACTGATTTCTTCAGTCGTTGGGATGTTAAAAAAAGTTTTACGAACTCTCAGTTAAGTTTTGATTACTTAGTTATAACATAGGGTATACAAGAATGACGTATACTTGATCAATGGTGTTAACACTTCCATCTTCTAACTATGAGAATAACATAATTATACTTAGGCCCGGTATTCCTCCGGTATTAGGCCCAGGTCCAGTTAGCCTTTATCTGACAGTTCAAACTTGTTATCACCATGGTTACCCATGCTATTTGTTTTCACCAACTGTCGGATAAATACTAACTGGCCGTGGTAATACCCGGGCCTTAATCAATGGTGTTGACACTTACATTCTCTAACTATGACTTGATCTATTAACCATCAGTTCGTGAACCGGCCATGAGAAAGATGAAAGCATGAACAATAACAGAGGATTGAGAATCAACTATTGAAATCAACAAATTATGGAAGAATGAAAGATAATTGACATTTCAAATATGTTAATGGTAGTAATGATTCTTTTTTTTTCTCAGTACAATTCGCTAAATGACCTCGCTGTCGATGCGCCTTAAAACCCTAATATTCATTCATTCAGTACAATTTCATTTACCAAACACTAATGTTCCGATCGATCGTCCCGACCATCCTTCACGACTCGCATTATTCCGTCGTGTATGCCAGTCTATCGAGGTGATTTCTTAAGAGTGTGATCGAATCGAGGATTTTTTTTTAATTCATCACATTCATCATTAAAGATACTCAGTATATTTGAATGAATTGTACTTGAAAGATTGTGATTTGTGTAGGATTCCAGGATTTAGGGGTGAGATAATCATATATATTTTGCATGAATATATACACAGATATTATGAAATCTATTATAATCTTCTAGTAATATGCCGCATCTATTGAAATGTCTTGCGCACGTCAATGATTTCGTTACCACACTCAGGTCCAGCCTTATTAACTGATAGTTAGGAGATTGGCCACGGGTAAGACAATTGACTAGTTATCCTCCCTGTGTACACATATTATTTCCGTACTTCAACCAATAATCAGCCGATTGAAACTCAACTACAAGTTCAAAATAACAGCTCATCTGTAATAATTGTGTGATGCAATGCAATATGGTGAATCACTTGCTTTTCATGAGCCGCGGCAGAGTCCCTGTATATACCCTTATAGGACCCAAACCACCGATCGCTTTTCTTGCTTTTCCTCCTGAAGACGTGAGCAATATTTGCATATATCATTGCTTTCGAGAATACTATTCTTAAAGTGAAGAATAAAAGTACCGGTGGTCTGTTTTCTTACCAATACAAACAGGAGCATATTTATGTAGTACTCAGTATTTAAGTACGGGAATGTTTTTGATTATTGCTCTATCTATTTATCCAACATGGAATCGTTTCTTTTCTCACCGTCTGAGAACGTCAGTTACACATAAACAGAGAGTACTGTGTGGCAAATGGACATGTCCGAACGAAATGACTGCATTGAAGAGAAAAAAGCAGTTATTTCTTATCTGCCAATTCAATTGAGCCGCCAGTTCACTCTATCCCTGCACTTCACATTTACTCACCGAGCCGTTTGATAGGTTTTATTGCGTCAGGTGAGGGGTCGTGATGGGTGGAAAATGGGTAGATGGGGGAAGAGGAGAGGTAAAGTGGTATCTTACCCAGGAAAGAATGGGACGTTCACGTCAAACTTTCCGACACTGTCACATTCACTGTCATCTTATATACGTTACGACTTCTAGCTGTGTGTCTTATCGCAGCGTCTGAACAGTTGAAGCGAAAAGCAAACGTCGTTTATTCCTGAGCGACAAAGATTGGGCACTGGCGAGAATACGGTGGGCAGATGGCTGGCAGTGGACGTCAACATCATTTCAAGACATAATGAGACGTCGTTTCGGTATCGGGTCGGTTTGTGTTGTGTATATAAATAATTATTGTTTGCTTAACGACCCCACCAACAGCTAGGTTATACGGAGGTACGAATGAGCATTTGATTATGAAATTATGAAGTGTTAATAAGTGAGAGGACGTTTCCAAAAAAAAAAAACATGTCTCATTGCGGGACTCAAACTCACGCCTAACGGTGACTTCAGTTTCTGAACTGGTGTCTCGGCTGACAAAGCTACCGAGGTTATACATATATGTATATATGGTTATATATATACATATATATATATATATATATATATATATATATATATATATATATATATATATATATATATATATATATATATATATATATATATATATATATATATATATATATATATATATATGGAGAGAGAGAGAGAGAGAGAGAGAGAGAGAGAGAGAGATTCGCATACATGGAAAGATGAAGGAAGATACACTCCGCCATTATATCAAAACGGTTGCCCTGAGCAACAGAAAGCGATGAAATGATTACCACTCAGTGATGATTGAACTGATTAATAGTACTGATAATATAATTCGAGAACCAGATTATGAAACAAGACTGGTGAATAATGAGCATTTTTGTTCATGAACAGAAATTACGGAGTCGAATTGATGATAAGAACATGTACAATAATTAAAATTTAATATTAGAAATGTAATTATGTTCATTATCGTGAACATCATCTAAGAAAATCATAATAACTCAGAAAATCACTACATCAATGAGACTTGAGCCATGTACGAAAAATTGGCCACAAAGACATGTCACTCAATACCCACTTTCTACCTCTCTTCCAATCCCTTTACTTCTACCAGTGCAATCCACTAAAAAGCACTGCTAAAAATAATCAGCATTCTTAATTGTTCTGCTGCCCAGCAATCTCAATGGGTCATACCTTCAGTGGCGAGAACAGATACTAATTACAGACGTAGGCGAGAAGAATGGAGGTGTGCACGGGAATGTATTCTTGTCTAGCTAAAAGAGTGAACTGTCTTGACAGTATATCTTCTTTCAGCATTGCGTAGGTACTTGCAGACGTAGGTGAGGAAAATGGAGCTGTGTATGAGGATTCATTTTTGTTTAGTAATAAAAGTTATTTTCTTGGTAGTACATATTTTTCTTCATAGCATAGAGACAATTGCAGGTGTTCAATTTTCTTGCTCAGTCATGAGAGAATAAAATAGAATAGAATATGCTTTATTGGTCTAAATTGATCCTATAAAGATATTAGACGTGTCAATATAGTATGTGGTAATGATAATACAAAATGTAGTAATGACAAGTATAATGATGAACAATTTTAGAAAGGAATATAAAAAACACATTTGAATATTATGAAAACGGTGAACAGCAATAAATACATCAATCATCTAGAAAGTCTCTATATATATATATATGTATCTTTATTCAAGACTCTGTCTTACATTATGGGATTGCAAAAACACAGAATAAAAATCAATTAATTAAAATATAAGAAAATTATCGATAACAAGATTTTAGAGAATAACAAAATAATTATAATTTGACTAGGTTTGAATGAGAAAATGTGAAGAATGAAAATAATTGAATCATGATAACGAAATCATACAAAAATTAAAAAGGGAAGAAAATGAAAAATAGTATGCAATGAGAACAAAATCGGAAATCAAAGCTGAAGACTATAAAGATGATGTCGTAAAATTTTTAGGGATCCTCGAAGGGCTAGTAAAACTATGCTATAAATGAATTTGTTGTTGAGTGTTGAGTTGAGTACACTATAGTAAAATTTATCAATTAGGTGTTTCTTAAGTCTAACTTTGAATGAATTCGTTCTATTAGTTTCAAGTGCAAGAGGTAGTGAATTATAAAAGTTCGTATAGAGTCTTGGTGTCGTAACCATTGTCTTGGTAGTATTTCTTTCTTCTATGCTTGAACT
Organism: Brachyptera risi; assembly: GCA_964007535.1. Classification (NCBI taxonomy): domain Eukaryota; kingdom Metazoa; phylum Arthropoda; class Insecta; order Plecoptera; family Taeniopterygidae; genus Brachyptera; species Brachyptera risi. The sequence goes on from OZ023326.1 coordinate 16,134,715, forward strand.
GTTATATTTGTATTCGACCAACGCCAGCCTTCTGTAGTGGATACAAGTGAAGATTGTAAGGGCTGAGAAAGAACATCGCAGCTGCCACAAAAAAATGTATTATCGAAATTTGAAATGGAACCATTGAGAGCAAATGCTATATTTGATACACGTTCGTAGACTGACAGTGACATGATGTTGGAGTGACGGGGAGTCAATTCTTGAGTTCACGTTTACACTACAGAGAACTGATGTGAGATGAATAAATGAACGCTGAGATGGATGACGAATTTCAAGAGAGATTACTCCGGGTTACCTCATCAATCGTCTCTACCTTTTGATGTTCTAATAAGAGTTGAAATATATTTCAGAAAATATATGATAATATGTTTGCTGTATTCTCGTGTTTTACATACTTTCGAAAATGTGTTAATAGAATGAGAATCAAATTATCGTTAACTCCGAAGAGTTAAGTGGAACTTCATTCGAGCAAATTCTATAAAATAATCACGGAAAATAAATTGGTGTACCAGAGTGTTAAATTACATTTGAGGTTTATTTAGTTTCTGCATTTTTAAACTGGGATTAGGGTCCTATGGACATCATTCATGTATACATGATCAGGAAGTTTGTCGAAGTTTAAAATGTTAGGAAAATTTAATTGCCTCAGGTTGAGAGTTCAAAATTATAAGTTTGAAAATATCTAGCTTAGGTTTGTGTATGGATAATAAATGGGTGTAGTCTGAGCACTTAGTGAGTGAGACGCTTCAACAATAACATACGTTTAATACTATTGGAGTAATGAATATATAGTATGACGAAAGCAAATATGGCTCAGAATTATCAGCAGAGAGAAACAAAGATATAACATTTCAACAGTGGGTGGATGGTGATACTTCAAGAATTTCACGCGATGTTGAAATAAGACTTGAGCTAGGTTCCCATAACGATTTTTTCACGTGACGTCCGTTGAAACATCGGCCGACGTCAACTTTCCACCAATCACGCGCAAGAAAAAACAACGGAGGGAGGCAACGATTTTTCGCCGTCCAAGTAGAGCCAACTCCAACATTTTCACGTCCGTCACGGGACGGCACGGCACGATTTGGATATTTTTAGAACTCGCGAAGGCGGTGATCTGTTCGACCCAATATTCGACCTTTTGAATTTGATTGTTATCCTCAAAAAAATGAAGTCTTTGCCAGTAGAATGCATACTTGAAGTGACGTGAGAAAAACGGCATGGGAACACGATCTATTTTACATCAACGATGCCGTCCGATGTTTCAACGGACGTCACGTGAAAAAATCGTTATGGGAACCCAGCTTTATCCACACTCTTTCACACTTGAAACCCCCAACTCCTCTCTAACCCTAGCTCACCATTTAGCAACTTCTCACACCTCTTCATTAGAGCCCAAAGCGTCTTCGGTTATAGATTGCGTTTGGCTATCGGCCAGTCCGTAATCAACGCCTGCAGTGGTCCGAATGAGAATAATGCAGGGGGGAACGAGATGAATGAGGATTGGTAGGGTGGTTAATTGAAATTATGATATTCTATGTTGTTCAAACGTCATCATCAAAAATTGATATTCCACTAGAGCAAACTCTCATGCACTTCTGATGAAGGCATTCGCCACCTGTATTTGATACAAATGACAATTGATGAATGAAGAAAAATATTGTGGATTATTAAATTATTGAATTATCATAATTTTTCATCCTGTTTTGTATTCGCTACAGAGTCGTGACCAGAAATCCTGGCAAATTTGTGGGGTTATAACAAGTTGAAAGATGAAGAATGAATAATGATGAATACAGAACGAATCGATGATGAATTGTTTTTCAAATTGAACGATACGGATGTTATCAATGATGTGATGAATACAAAAACACGGAAGAAAAGAAATAACGAGAATGAAGAAAAGAAGAAAACTGAGATGAATAAAGAGAATTGATTTTTTTTTGGCGAAGTGAATTGTCAGTTGGAGTTGAATAATTGTCAAACTTCTCCTGAAATTATCACCTCAAGATTGATTGTCCATTGAATGAGTTATCTTATCAAAATTCATTCTTTGAGCCGGTAATATCGCCTTGGTGGTGCCATGTCCGAACGATCCTACCTTCCATCCGTAGCCCAATGATTCTGTACCAAGTCCCGATGTTGATAACAAATTTTAAAAAATTGAATGAGTATATATTACTCATTAAAAGAGGAATATGTTGGGACAATAATGGAAACAAGTTACACAATGCAACTTTCAACAACTTATAAAATGTACTATTCCACTTCTTCATGAATTCAACAATACATTTCGAACTAGTTATAGTTACAGTGTTTAATCGACCTCATTGTCTCCATCATGAGGGTATCATGAACCTTACACTTGAATAAGTCTGTGATCGTCCATCTGTACCCAGCATCTCATGACACAGCTGACTTCTACATGTAATTCTACATCGACAACCAAAAGGTCTGAAAGTGGAGGTTCAATGAAAATGCTTACCATGCTTAAATAAAGCCGTGTAATACATGTAAAATGTAACCTGAGATCGGCAAACTTTTTATAGTTTGAATGTTCACGCGGTGGAAGTGAGAGTATTGTAGGAGAGTCCGAAAGTACTTTTGGAATAGAATCCTCACGGTTTATCTCGTTTACTAGTTTTCTCTGTCAAGTTGGTAACAGAGCTTGTTTCTCGGGATGAGCGGTTCGGCGGCCAATTGCCTTGATGCGGTCGGGCATGCTTGGCCGTGCTCAGATGTGCCTTCGTTACATATTGGATTACACTAAGAAAACGCAGCATCCTCTTTGTAGGATGAGCGAAATAGCATATAAAATCTACTCGGCGCCTTGATTTTAAATGTCAAACCGTCATTATATTACAGTATTCGTAATCGCATGTAACCTGCTGATTGTATTTCACAAACTCAAACGTCAATATTTGATATATTTACTATATTATAATTCATTTTTTTCGTGAAACTACCGGAACAATTATTTCAATATAGTGCATCAGAACAAGATCAATATCCTGTGAAATTTCCATTCCAAAAAAAGTGAAATAAAAAATTGGCAATTCTACCCTATCTTAATCCCAAACTCAATCATGAAGGGGATTTTACAAATTTTTCGAAATACTTCAAACTAAAAAAAAAGTCCAACTGAGCTTGCTGAACATCAATGAGAAAATGGGTAAATAATGTCCTGGAAAAGTTTGCAGTTGACTGGTTTCGCCTGACCTGCATTCCGCGTAGGAAATGAAACGATCATCTATGGTATGTTGAAAGGAAGTCCATCGAGTAAGTCCATCTTGTCGGCACACTGGCTTGGACATAGGATCTGTACGATGATGGGTATTTTATCCCTGGATACAAGTCATTTTGTGGGTACACATTTTCATTGAATGTACTGTGCAATAATGGTTGATCATTGAATAAAGATAACTCGCCTATTTGAAGTGACATAATTATATGATGTTGGTATACTGAAATATATACTTTTATACTGAAATACTTTTATCTACGGCGAAAAATTATGGTCACAGACAGCGCAGTCCTGGTGTTGAAGACCATTAGTTTTAAATAATCAAAATGGGGTGGTAAGATCGCCCTTGTGGTGCCCCGTCCAAACGATCCTATCTTTCATCCATAGCCTTAATTGGGGAACAATGATTTTGTATCAAGTTTCGATGTTATTAAAAAAAAAAAGTATTTCCTGATAATGGCATCACTACGATATCCAGAAGTGGTGACACATTCTGATTTTGATATCGTTTTCATGTTTATGTCGTAATATGGAAGTACGGTTTTATTAACATTTCTTGGTTTTAGCAGCCATTTCAGGTGCAAAGACTAGCGCCATCACTAGCTGACCACCTCCAACATGGCTGACCAAGTACATATTTGTCATCGTCCTCGCACTCACACCGAGTACAGAAATAGTACCATGCAAAAATGTCAAAATATGAATTCGTTTCAATCATTTTTGCATCTAAATACATCACATTCCGGCATTTTCGTTCAAAAAACTGCAAAAATAAGAAACTTCTTTATAATCAATACTCACCCATTATTGTTATTTAGTCGAAAAGATTCGATGAGATAGATTTTAATTCTGTAATCATAAGGATACGCACAAAGTACGTAGATACCGTCTTACGAACGTGATACAGCACCTGGAAGCGTTCACTGAATACAGGATGTGGCTGAAAGCTTCTAGTATGAATCTAGTATATGCACTAGCCTTCTTTCCTATAAGCTTCTGTCAAGTGACGTATTCATTGTTGAAATTGACAGACAACAATGTCCATCAGTTGAAATTGACCAATCAGAATGTTTGGTAGTCCACCAGTTCGCTGTATTGCTGTGGTAACGATTGTTTGTCATTTGTTACACGTGATTGAAGCCTATACTCTACCTCCTATCTCCTACTACCTTTCGAACAACTGTCAACTCTATCTCGACTATGGAGTGTATAAACTACGAAATTGTAATTTCACGGCCCTCCAAATAATAAGTTACCCGCGTATTTAAAAAAAGAGGTTATGACCAGCATTCAGTTTCCCTAAAACAGTGGCCGTTAAAACACATGAAGCACCGTTTCAGTTGGAACAATCATCAAATTAATATATTTATGTAGTTTTTAGTCGTACCTAAATGTCACAAGTTGGATATTATTGGAATGAATCATCTCTGTATTTACTTATAATATCATTATTTATATATTTATAATTTATTATTATATTTATTATTTATATTATTAATATATATATTAAATATAATTGAATATTATTCAATTCGCACTACCTCCTTATAGCGACCTCCATTTTGATCTAGTCGGCTAGAACGTGAAGCTAGCATTCACTCTCGTTTGCTATGTTACTATGTTACTATGTTACTATGTTCACTTGTTTACCGACTCGATAGGTTATCTACATGCAACTTTCGTCATCAACTATGCGACGTATTCAGTCGAACTAGCAAGTTGACTAGGGCCCAGTATTACCAAGTCCAGTTAGTATTTATCTGAGAGTTGGTGAAAACAAATAGCATGGGTAACCATGGTGATAACAAGTTTGAACTGTCAGATAAAGGCTAACTAGACTTGATAATACCGGGCCTTGGTGATATTGAGATCTTTCAATTCGATTCATTCATTCATTTCTTGAGCAGTAACATTTTACACTCTGTATTAAAAGTACATGCTATGAAATTATTTAATATATTATTACATATATAGTAGTAGTGAAGGTTTTTTTTTATCTTACATTTACATAAAACATTAGGTTCACTTTTTCCACAAAGCCTAGCACAAGGCTTATCTGTGGATTAGACAGAGAATAATAATAACGAAGAAAGAAAACACTATTTTTGCATGTAAAAAGTAACATCGCGCTTAATCAAATTAGAAAGGTAGAATATTGGGAAAAAAGTAGGATATTGGTGGATACGAATTACACATTAAGTGAGAAAAATTCCATTTTCGAAATGGAAATAAAATTACATATTCAAAATCACAAACTAAAATTGCATTCAATTACGATGGCAACGAATTATCCAGCCACAGCCATAGTATCCTCAATTATCTCTAACAATTGTCACAGAATAAAATTTCTTGCACCGAAGTGATTCTATAAACACATACAATTATTTGAAATTCATCTTAGTTTGAAAAAATTCCCTGCCGGGCACAATGACAGCCTCCCTTATCATCGGCTTGTGCTTGCGTGACTCATCAGTTTTATGCCCGTTAGATGTATAGTTGTGAATACTAGGAAAACGCGGGATGCGCGTTGTTAGACGAGCTTAGGGGTATAGAAATCTAGAATGAAAAATAATTTGTCAACCCAATCTACATCTACAGACCTTGGATCACTCCAAACGTTCAAAAACTTTACGAGAATCAGTTATGTCACGGCCTTCCTCTTCATTCATTTCAATCGTTTTGAATTAATTGGTGACACTTGTTGCTATAGATTTAATTGGTTCCCGTAATAGCCTAAATTGATGGGAAAATGCTTTATAAATACGTTTTCTTCGTTATTTCTCATCCGATTGATGCGAAAAATCTCTCAAAATGTGCTTAATAGTTTCCTTCATATTCGCCGAAAATTTGAGAGGTCTTGAAAAATTTTGATTTTTCAAGTATTTTCCTCCGGGTTATTCTGATGGGGATTTTTGAAATTTCTAAAATTCATAAAAAAAACGTTACCACCCGATAATGCCACAAAACTATACAGATCTAAGTTAGATGAGGAACCATGACGAAGAAAAGTTTGAAGTTGATAGCTGTAGCCGTTTGAACTGTGGAGAACCGACAAAAAAACATAAAAAAAAAAAAAAAAAAAAACATAAAAACGAACACCAATTTTTTTCAGTATGTCAAATTGAATCCTCGCTAAAGCTCGTCTAATTATTCCGGTAAATTACGCTCATCAGCTCTGTTAGTATATTGAAATAAATTATTATTAATTGTTCTCAGTTCACGTCTCCGTTTGTTTTCACTGATTGATAGAGTGAAAATAATGGGATGACAATGAAATCACACATACGCATTTATAATTTGCATTATTATTTACATTTTTGAGAAAATTCATCTGACATTTTTGTGATGAGCCGTATCTATTAAATGGGTACGCTGTCCTCATACATGATTGAGAGTATTATGAACTAGAAATCTGAACTTATCTGAAAAGAAAAGGGTATTTCACGTGGCCCGAATCGCACGACTTCATCCAGGCATTTGGTCACCGACCCGAGTGTCTCTCGTGGCCTCTGGTGATATTGCCCGTACTCTCTCTCTCTCTCTCTCTCTCTCTCTCGCTCTCTCTCTCGCTCTCTCTCTCTCTCTCTCTCTCTCTCTCTCTATCTCTCACCCTCCATCTAGCTATTACTCTCTATCTCTCTTTCGGGAGTTGAGAGGAAATGTCTCGAGAGTACGCGTTCTGCGGTTAACAAGTCTTAGCATCCCCGAACCAAATTGTTCGGTCACAATCTGCAGATCTGCAATGCGATTCCATTTCTCAATCGGTAACTTGATCATCTTGAACATCTACAATTTGAATTGTTAATGTTGAGGACTGAATCCTTGAAGGAAAACACAATCCTGAAAACTCAATATGAAGAAATTTGACGAAATTCATCTCCTTAATTCAAGGGAAAACAGGAAATCATCATCTCAATTTCAGAAATTGAAATGTATTCATTTTTCGTCCAGGGCCCGGATACATAAAGAGTCCTATCTTTGGGACGACTCAAGTAAGAACCATTTTACTGAGTTAGGACCAATATTGGTCCTCACTCAGTGAAATATTTCGAACTTGAGACCAATTTTGGTCCCAGCTCGGTAAAATGGTCCTAATATACGACGTCCTGAAGATAGGACTCTTTGTGAATCCGGGCACAGGACCTGGCATTTGTCTGAGTCATGATTCAAGGTGTAGACATCACTATCGATTCTAATCATGTTTCCATACAGAATAGGTATTACACACTCATGATTCATGCATGGTCTCTGGCTACAAAAAAATTGTTGATTTGTGAAATTGAGATGATGATTTCTAGTTTCCTTTCAAATTAGGAGGATATATTCTGTTGTTATTGATTTAAATACAATTTCAGGGCTGTTGTGGTGTCCTCCAGGAATTAGTTTCATTCAACATTTCATGTTAAGAGGCCGCAGGCGCTCGTATTTCACGCCGCAAAACTCTCACGGCCGTAATTTTTGAGATATCAGTTTGATTGTTTTTGCATTCTGTTAGTAATTGAAAAACGAAGGTTAGCACAAATACAGAATCTTGAACCATAAATTTGTGATTTTTCAAATTCTTCGAATGGAAAATGAACAAATTTCTAATTTGCGAAAACATAGATACATATTTTTTAATACCGAAAAAAAATATAGAATGTGAAATATATCAGAAGTGTGAGCTAGGGAATTAACGGCGCTTATGTGAATCTGAGTTCGGCGGGCTAGTCTACGGGTGGCGCCTAGCACACGATGCATGTTACACTCGAGTCTGAAGCGAGCGAACAACGAGCCCGTGTAGAGCTTGTGCTTGTTCGAATTTTGAGTATTTTCACTGTGCTTGTTTGACGTAATTTATTACACACGCAGTATCAAACGATAGAAATTTTTTATTCATCATACAAATCTGGATAGCCCATTACAGATCTATCTTCAATACACCGAAGCTCTAGTTGATTTCTACTTCTTTTATTTCATTGTCGCGAGATCATTTTCTTTCAAATATCAAAATGAAATGTATTTATAATCATTTATTCATTCCTTCTTAGAGAGTGTAGCTAGGCCTAACTTGATCCAAAGAGGGTGAATGAAACCTGACTATACCTGGTAAAGATACGGGAGAAGGATCTTTATGGTGTAAGATAACGCTCTATTCGCCATTTCTGTCGCTGATTGGTTACTGCACGTCGGAACGTATTGAGCCGCGTCTCCAACTATTCAACAAACCCTCGTCAGTAATTTGATGAGGTGAGTAAATAATTGGTTCGTCTCCAATGGGCGTGAAGTGGAGAGAATTGGAAACACCAATTATTTCAAGGAATTTTCTCATTAGGTTCAAGGAATCCAGAATTTCATTCAAGTTATATATATAGGTGTTTTACAAGAAATAACTATATGGTATTGGCAGTTCGAGACTCACAAAAGTTAGCAGTAGAGAATGAAGTGATGACGTTCAACAACGAACCGTCTATATTTTTGAATCACTGTTCATATATACTTGTATTCATTCAAGAATAAGGTCACGTACCAACTGAATAACTGTGGAAAGTCTATAACTACTCAATCTCGCGACAAATTGAAGTATTTAACGCTTGTGAACGATGCGGTTGCGCTTTTTTTTATCGTAACTCGCCATGAAAAATTATGATAACATAAAATTCCACAGCTATACAAATAATTTGTGCGATACAAATATACGAAAATACAAAATATACAATATATATTGTTTGAATACAATTTATAAGTTATACATTTTACGAAATATATACACATGAGCTATACAAATATACAAGTTTGTGTATGTTATGTTGGTATACAAACTTCCTCTCTCTCTCGTGAATACAAGTATACATATTTGAACTCTCACATCTTTCTTTACGTTCGAAGTCTCAATATAAGCTCTCTCAGAGATCGATACAGAGTAGAAGTATCCGTTTCAAAAAGTATTGCCAGCCGACAGTTGATGGTGCATATCTTATTGTATCAAACAGACCATTTGTGACGTCACTGATGGGAAAGATGGAAGAGAGTACACATAAAAAGATGTCGCACAATAGCGACCATCTTATAGTTGAACCGTCGAGCAGGGTATTGAGAGAGAAATAAACGGTGGTAATACGTTTCTATAGAGATTGAAAGAGATGAACAAAGAAGAAAGATGGTCATTAACACGGGTATGTATGAACAAAAGAGTGGAGTGAGAAGAAGAATGTGACTGGAGAACAAGTTAGTTCATGATCTATTGAGGGAGGAAACGATACTCGTTCCTGAATCGGTGGCATTTTAATTTCGTTGGAAGAAAAACTGATCGACTTGTGAAGACATATGTGACTTGAAGCAAGAAGAAAACTTCATAGTGTGGAATATCCACAATTTATTTCTAGTGGAATATATTTTTTTCTTGTCAAATTCAACAGGTCTGGAGTAACATTGATTTCACTTTTAATTGGATGAACGGGACAAAATTTCAATTCCAAAGTACTCAAAGAAACGATTTTTTTTCAACAAAACCTAAGATCAAACAAAAGAACACGTTTGGTTGAAACTTGGCTCACACATGTAATGTAACATCATCTGATTCGATACTGCATGCGAGACGCAATCGGTTGTATAAGTTCTGAGAAAAACCATTCCAAAATGTTTGAAAACCTCAATTAAGCCAGTTCTAAGAGAGAGCTTTGATTTTGTTTACACACCATTGTAGACTACGAAAGGACTCAAATCTGTGCCCATCTGCCTTTAAAATGGTAGAGTACGTATTGTATCATTTTGTATCACCCAAATTGACTGCATCAACTCGATATCTTTCATGATTGATGAAATATTCGTAATAATATTGTGATTCAACACCATACAGCTGGAAACATTTTGTTCAAGTGACCTACTTGTCAGCAACTTAAAAGTGTACACCAGATCAAGAATAGAATAAAACACTTTTTTGATGATAAAAATTCACATTGAATACTGGATTGATCATTACATAATTATATCATCAATATTCTCTGATAATTCCATTCCATGAGTGTCATTTTCAACGTACAGCTAGACTGATGTGATTTTCCAGCAGTCATTGCGTATATATATATATATATATATATATATATATATATATATATATATATATATATATATATATATATATATATATATATATATATATACATATATATATATATGTGCGTGTGTGTGTGTGTTGTTAACGGATTTCTCTTGATCGTTCTAGTGGATATCACAATTATATATCATAAAATATCGTTTCTTGCGAGTTCACAGTGCACTCTGTATACATGTAAACATGTATTGCCTCAAATGAGAAGTATACGCTAATAAGTCATCACGTTCCATGGTGTAAAATGTTACTTGTATCTTGTTAAAAACCAGAAACAAGTGCGAATTGATCATGCCAGTTCATCTACTCGACTGTCGACCATATTGATACACGGTATAATGGCGCTGATGAATAAACTAGGAAAACGCGGGATGCGCGTTGCAAGATGAGCTTAGAAGTATGGAAATGTAGAATGAAATATAATTTGGGTCAGCTCAATCAACATTTACGGACCTTGGATTACTTCAAACGTTCAAATACCTTACTTGCAACTTGTTGATATTTATAGTGCTGCAACCTGTCGCATATACACTTTGCAAATCCAATTGATCCAAATATTCAATAAAATATACACTTTTATTGCGTTTTCTTTGTTATCTCTGATCTGATTGTTACAAAAATCTCTGAAAAGGTGTATAATAGTATTGTTCATATTCGGTGAAAATTTGAGAGCTTTTGAAAAATTCTTGTTTTTCAAGTATTTTTCCTCCGGGTTATTCTCATGAGGATTTTTCAAAATTCACGATTTTTTTACGGGAGAATCTTCCAACCGATTTTCCTGAATAACTATCTCAGCCTATACTGGTATGACAGAAATGTGTGTAAAAGTTTCAAGTCAATTGGTATTTCTTCCTGACCTGTATGCCGCGTACAAAATTACAAGAAAAAAACTACATAAAAACCAAGCCCATTTTTTTCGGTATGTGAAATCGAATCTTCGCTATATACGCTCATCCAATAATTATCAACGTTGAGCACGCCACATCGATGTGATTGAATGGACGTAAATGACGCACGAAAACTAACGATATGATGTGAGAGCCCGAAAGTGGTTCACCATTCACCAAATAGTATCAATGACAAACAAGCAATGCTATATATTGTATCAAGAGCATATAGGAGTCGATTTAGTGAAGTCAGTGTTTGATGATAACTTCTGAACGGCATGAGATATTACTGCAATGTTGAATTCAGAGATTTCGTTGCGGGGATGCTTTTGTGTTTTGTTTTCCTGGGGGGCAAGGGATACACACAAAAAAATTGAGCATGAGAATCCATATAAGGCCTATATATTTATATATATATATATATATATATATATATATATATATATATATATATATACAAATATATATTTGTATATATATATATATATATATATATATATATATATATATATATATATATATATATATATATATATATATAAACATATACAAACATATACAAGAATACGCCTCCATATCGGCGGTGCAACAATAATAGAAGCAAATTTCTAAAAACATTACCAGCATTGATCAAATTGACTTCACCCCAGCCACTTCTGACATTTGAGGTGTCACTTACCAGAATTCACGGGCACAAAACAAATAGAGAGAAAATCATTTATTCATGACGGCTGTTCATATTCACGATGACTGACCATGGAGGTCCAGCTTACTATAAATCTGGAATTTTAATTGTCGAAAGTGAAAAAGAGTTAAAAAATTATGGTGGTGAAATCAAAAACAGTATACTGTCTTGATATAATTAGGTAATGATAGAACTGTCAGGATAATGTAATTAATATAATCAGATTTCAAACAAATAAAACCTGAAATTGTTTCTTTCCTGAGAACCGTTAGTAAAAAGTGAATTCCTAATACTTTTTAATTTTCACAAATATTTTCAAAAACGAAATACAGGTTTCTCAAAAAATAAACTATATACCTATAGTGCTTAATGTTTTTATTCCAGGGGGAAAACGACAAACTTCGGGGGGCTTTGCCTTCCCGCAGGTACGTCTGGATTCAACACTGGATATTAGGATTCAGATAAGGAAAAAAACAGATATTTTGATTTTTGATACCTTCAAGAAGAGTTTAGTGGAAAACTTCAACCCATGTCGCATAATCATTGTCAAGCGTATCCAGCTGAAAACATCAATACACTGATGATTCGCCAAATCGAATCCCAAGTGGACTCTTGAGGGAAAACTACCCACAGTTCGTGACATTCTAAGTGTCTACGTATTATATGAACGGTGGCAGTGACTTTTGGTTCTAATATATCATTATGAAACTGCTTACATATCATGAAAAAAAACATCTCATGGAAAAATTTCGATCCATAATGATCACTCAGATGAGCTCAACTATTATTTGTATGTAACGGTAAGCGGTAAGTTGAAACATAGCGAACAAATCGAATGTCACTTTTTTATATGGTTGATCTTTCCACCTCTGTTAATATGATATTTGATCCCATTAGATCTGTCGACAATCATCTTCTATGATGTGGTGGTTGATTTAGTATCTTGCACTGTTGATGTTCCATGATAATATACATCCGCCTAATCACCCTGGTGGGAAATCTCCGCCATATGTATTTGAGTTTTAGTTCGTCCTAAGCCCATAATACCATGCTTAATGGTTAGGTATAATGCTACAGTACAGCTTCATGCTACAGTACAGCTTCATTCTTCACTAAGTACATGCTTCAGTACATCATCCTCTGGACAAATAGGCAAACGGTGAGGGGCGCGGGGGGGGGGGGTGGCTGAAGGAAGAGAAGGAAGGGGGTGATACAAAATGTTGGTCAAACTTTACCACAACTCTGAAACTGACGGCTGTTTAAAAGTCGAATAAACAATTGTCGCATATGAGCATTGAAAATGTTGTGTAGAGGGAGGATAGAATTGCTCACGTTACTGTAGAAATTTTAATATTCGTGTTGACCATATAAAAAAGTAGTCAAGAGGGATAAAATAAGACGTCCTTATAGTCTCTTCAGGACAAAATTTGTCCGCTAGGATTGGTTACCAATAATGAGTTATTTAAATACTCCGATAATACAATGAACAACATTGACAAATACACCTCAATAATATACAGACAATCTTCGTCGAAAATGCTACAGACTCGAATACGATAACTATAAAGATGGTAAAATCATATGTAACATATCTGTATGTAACAGTATAACACTCGATATTTTCGCCAGTGATTTCTATCTCACTGTGTAACCGTTACACACAAATAACATATAACGTGAATCGTGAATGCTGATGATGGATCGACAGTATCTTATAGGTCATAAGTCATCTACCTGAATGGTGTGAAGCAGTTTCACTAAAATATGGTGATCTGGAAAGTAATTGCGATTGTTCATATATCAGTTGAAATTTTAACTAAAAGACGTCTATCTGCGGTGAAAAAATATGGTCACAGACAGCGCAGTTTTGGTGTTGAAGTTCATCGGTTTTGGATAGTTAAAATGGGGTGGTTAGATCGTCTTTGTGTTGCCCCGTCCAAACGATCCTAACTTCCATCCATAGCATTATTTGGGGAACAAGGAATTTATATCAAGTTTCGATGTTATTAAAAAAATATATATATATTAGTTTGACACTGGAAATATTAGGCTGTAGCCGTGCGTTTTGGGATGAAATGATGTGGACGTTGTGTTTGTTATCGTATAAAGCGCCATGATGAGGTTCGATCACCCTCGTGTTGCCCCGTCCGAACGATCCCACATTGTCATAATTGAAAGCGAAAAAGTAACTTTGCGTCAATTTCTTGTGGATGTGCATAGTGAGATAAATATTTGAAGCTTCGAAAACTTTTATTGAGAGTACAGAAAAACATCAACCAGTGAAGAAACTGAGCATTGTTCGTAAATTACTACTTCAATTCTCTTGTTTCTGTGATGTCATAACATATGAAATCCAATCATGTGAACTGTTTTTTACGGAGTGATTCCATTACCCTCAATTTGAGGGTATTTCAATTTGCATATCATCAAGTAACCGATTGATAAGCCACTCCTATGATCAGTCGTTCATTGTACATATTCAGTTAATTTCAGCATTTTAATAAGTATGAATATATGAATAGAACGTATGATCATAGTACTTCAGGAACCAGGGTAGTATTTCAAAAATGTATCCAATTGATCAGGTCAGACTGTGATCATTGCATTACTTCTTATATTTCATTATTTTGTTGTGATAAATTGATTGACTGAAGGTCGAAGGGACCATCCCCAAAGAGAACAAGCCTCTTCCAAGTTATTCTTGTCATACATGATCTTTAAAGTAAAATTGTGGAAAACTTCCATACACAGAAAATAAAGCTCATCTACCAACAGTACAAAAAATAATATCACAGTTATATAATATTATATATTTCGAGGGTGAATGATTCTTTACGACAAGATTCATCGCTAGAAACACAACCAAACATTTCGAAAGCCTCGAATATTCGAAGTTGCTGTCAGTTGTGCATAATTACTGAATGTTTTCGTTAAGGTCAACTCTCTTCTAAAGTGGATACTAGTTTGTAAACAATAAGTAATTGTTTTTGAACAAATATCATCACATCCAACAGAAGAAATATCTTCAACATTAAAGGAGAAACATCTTTTAGCGGCATTTTTCTACTAATTGACTGAACTTGATCAAGATACTCTAAAAGACTAATATGCCGTCAATCCATCATTGTTGACTCTCGATGAAAACGAAGAGGTGAGTATTAAGAAAGATTCAAATGGAAAAACAATTCGTAATTAGTGAACATTTTCACGAGAGAAATAGATTGAATTCCCCAATGTTATTTTTTATTCAAATAAATATACAACATTCTTCAATTTCAGCTATCTCACGAAATCTGAACTGAAATAGGATAGTGTGAGTTGGGGGAGGCAAGCAATACTACTGATTTCAACTGTGTGATAGGTATCGCATATATGAGAAAACGAAACCTTGAAACATTTCAATGTCTTTCAGATGAAAGCAAAAAACTTTCCGAAACTTACTGTGAAGATTTCCTTCAAATTTCTCTCCTGTTTTCTTTTCAATTTGGAAAGAAGTTTCAGTTTTAATCGCCTAATACTCTTCAATGACCAATTATTGGGGCATCACGAATGAATTAGAGTTTTCAGGAAAGAGGGTATATAGTTCAAATAGCATTTAGACACCTTCCACTTCAATATCTAACAGCACTTTTTCGAAATTTCATCTTCTTACATCATACATTTTCTGTGAATTTTTGTATTCAAACATTCCGAATGTTCATCGTGGATTACAGATATTATACAGATGTATATGAAACTCACGTTCATTTCTAACGCGAACTCTCTCCATAGCTGAAAAAACATCGTAACGAATTATTGAATCTTTCATTTTTCCATGGTGAATGAAGTTCAGATTATATTGCGAATCGGAACTAGTGTTGTGACTTTCGACGTTCACTTTATCGACTGATGTGCTGTTCTTCCGATGTATGCGATATATATGCCACAAAAGAGACTTCGATGTATAGACAGAAGAAATGCTAAAATGAACACGTATATATTGTCACGATAATGAAGTATCGTTACGACCCCGCGTATGTAAACAGCAGCCTATAGTATCATTCCTACTTCACCATCGGATAAAGAGACTATAGGCACATCAACTCGAGTGGAAAGAACTATAGACAACTCGCATCCGCTCGTGTATCCATAAAGTGCATGGCTTGCAAAGCCAGGTGAATGCACTTGTGGATCAGCAGTTCTACATGCGCGTCTCGCTCCGCGGAAACGCCATTGTCGATCTCTCTGGAATCAACCATCGAAAGGGACGGACGTGTTCCGGGAGTGGAGCTCATCAAGACGCGGCCGGGAAGAAGGAGGGAAGATGCCCGAGTCCCGGGTTTGCATCTCGCCTCGGTACCACTCCACGAGACTCGCCACGTCGTTTTGTTGTACGTATATTATAATAACCTATATTGAAAGGGGAGTAACCAGCCCAGGCACTCGTGTTCCACCTTCTCTTAGATTCAGATTAATTAGTGCATAACCTCTTTCGGCATTTATAGTCAAAATTAGCTTTCAATAAACCAATGCTTAAAGGTCTAACAACCTAGTTCATTTGTAACCTTAAAATCCCTTACGACTACCCTCTCACTATACATCCCCATGGCATATAGGTAAAAACGTAGTCGTAACAATATGTTTTCCTGTTTCATGAAATGCAAAGGTTACAAATTATTCATTTTCAACTCCAGATGCGATTCTAGGGCAGTGAGAGATTGGTATAATTTGTACCGCCACTAACAGCACATTTTTTTTAAAATTAATATTAAACTGGTTACACAGATCTAGAACGCTCTTTCCTATCCGTTGGTGTGACAGCCACAATCCAATAGTGTATATGATACCGGAATACACCAACATCATTGCTCAAAATATAATAGTCAGTAGTGATTTTATAACCTGGACAGAAAAACTATTCACTCCCACCACTTCCTACGTCATGTCTTTGTCGCTGTCTTCGTTCTCTTCGAACAATATAGTCATGCAGACTGTGTTGTAATTGAACCATATTGATTTCTATACATAGAATATGTAAGTGTATTTAATCAAATCTATATAATTGGAAACATTATCACGCAGGTAACAACCACCTGTGAAATTACTTCCTCCTCAAACGCGGTCAGGAAAGCTTTGTCACTTGCATGTATTCTAGCTATTGTACCGGCGAATAGGAAATAGCGTTCCAAAGCTGTGCAACCATCTATAAATCAAAAATAAAATAAAATTCTCTCACCATGGTACTAATTACACTACTATTTTGAATAAGTCTATTTTATCCCATATTTAACGTACAGATGAAAATGTTCACTTGATGAGGTTTACATGTGAGAAAATATACAAGCATACCTTTTCTCGTGAAATCATCGCGCAGTGATAGAAACGCGATTTCGTTGTGAAATTTATCTTGAAAAAAAGTCCACTCCTTATTCAAGTGAACGTCAAGAATCACAATAATCTTATTCACAATATAATTTGAGCGTCAATCACCACGGAAAAATTAAAAATCCGATAGTTGGATAGTTGGATAACTCCGAGCTTGTGCGAATGAAGTCTAATGGTGTACCTTCATTCTTATCCACGAAAGGAGAAGTACATCTACCAACAGAATAATTTTAGAAACTTCGGTATTCACGTAATATCGCCGCAACTTCAAGGTTTCATCGCTTTTTCGATTGTTTCTCATCGTAAACCTTGTCCTGAATAATTCCAGATACCACGGATATACCACGGACGTACACGTCCGTGAATTTCACCCCGAAAGTATCAGAATAGGTTATAATTATTTCACTATTCGGTACAGTGCTTCTTTAGAACTCTTATCGTAAATTTTTCGTTGTGCCCCTCCGGCTTTTCCCGCGTTGTCCCAGAAGTGGTAAACTTCTTGCCAGCCCCTTACAAACTCCCGATCTTGAAAAACTCAACAACAATCGTTGATACTTCGTTAGTATCAGCTAGAACCGTCGATATTTCCGTTGTTACTCCTTCCATTTTGTCAGGATAACGGATTCCATTTTTGAAACGTGAACCCGAGGGGTGAACAACTAGCAAATTTGCTGGATTTCATATTTAAAGGGATTTCACGGAGATTTCACGAGATTTCAAGATGATTTCAACGGATTTCAAGAAGATTCAAGGAAGATTTCATGACAAGTGATTTCAGAAGTTGTTAACCCCTAGAGCGGACCCTCACAATATGAGACCGATTGGAGTGTGGAGAAGATGTACTCACTTGAAGAAGTACGTGTCGTTGCTGTAGCCGAAGAACGGCACGGTGTACGTCAGCATCCAGATGTTGCCTCCCCCGCAGTCGTAGTACGGCTTGCTCCACTTGCCGTCCTCGTAAGCGACGCTGAGGATCTCGTCGGGGACCCGATCGGTGTGGGCCGTCTCGTTGAATGTATACGTATTGAACCCTGCGAGAGAAGACAGAGAAGAAACTATCAAGGATCATCCACAATGCAACACGATGTTGACATTAACATCTCACGTTCGGCGTATTGAGCCATAAATATATGAGAGCCTTTTTCATTATCTGTTAGTGATTGTTTTATATTATATGTCTTTATTTCCGTTGGGAGTGTAGTAAAAAATATCGGTAAGATCAATCATCTTCATCTACCCTATCAGTAGTCCACTATTTCGATGTGAATATGGCATCCTTAGGTGACGGTGTTGAGCAGTTGAAAGTGGTTTTCGACTGATTACCACAGTCGCTGTAGATGTCAGGTGAAATTCCGGCGAAACGTCGCGAAGACAGATTCTTTTTGGAGAGTATAATGCATTCTACCCGTGGAAAATTCACCGTGAAGACATATTCGCCACATATATAATATATATATATCATTCATTTTTATGAATATAATTATGTTCCCAAGTCACATGTTTTTTTTCACTAATGAAGTAAGCATATCGGAATCATATTGGAAATACACTAAACCATGCATATTTTCCATGAATATGTTATAATTCCGATATAAAATGTGTTTCAAATTTCTTAAAATGAACCATATCTATTATGACGTTCTGCATTAGTCTATGGGTCCGAGAGAATGGATCTCGATTGTCCATATCTGAATATTGAAAAAATTTCAAACATTCTATTCACAAAAAAAAAGAGTTCATGTTGACTTACGCCCGCCTCCATCTTACATTTTTTATGAAATGGAAAAAAAACTTTGTGTTATAGATTTTGATCATAGTTCTGCAGAAATGTTATATGACATGTTGAAAACAAGAAGAATGCGGTCGAGGGTGAAACTGTAAATCCAAACGTAGAGCTGGAGCTTAGCAAATACTGACGTCACATATTTCCCCGTTCGAAAGGCGTGAAAGTTGGTGCTATTATTTTGAACCAATGAGCTTCTGTCATCCCAACAAACCAGGAAAATGATGTCAAAAACATGGAGCTCCGCTAGTGAATTAATCTTATGATGAAAAAAGTCGTGGAAATCCTTCTACTCAGTATTTATAGCATTAACCCAACATCCCATCATTTTCAACTTCAATTCACAAATAACACAGGAACACGGAATTGAAGAAATTTATATATATATATATATATATATATATATATATATATATATAAATTTATATATATATATGTATATATATATATATATATATATATATATATATATATTTATATATATACATATATATATATATATATATATATATATATATATATATATATATATATATATATATATATATATATATATATATATATTTACATGAATGAAGTAACGTTTATGAGTCGCGCGAAGGGCCAAACGAGGGCCACTGCAGCGGGCTCTATACCTCCCATTGTCCTTATACTCTTTCTCACTTCTCCTCTCCGACTCAGACGTGCATGAGATTCAACTCAAAGTCTCATTCTGCTTGTACAAAGATGGAATAACAGAAATCGTGCTCACTTCATCATCAAATCACAAATCTAATTCTGCTAATTTATGAACTAAACACCGCAATGCCATTATAATCCATGATGCTATTTCCTACCAAATGAGAATAAATGGAATGCAAACATAATCCAAAACCATATCTAACGAAGAATGATAATAATAAAATTATGCACGTACATGTATATTTCATTTCACCAGAAAATTCTCTATTTTTCTGCTCCCACAATTTTCTCTCTGTCTTCTCTCTGTCTTCTCTCTCTCTCTCTCTCTCTCTCTCTCTCTCTGCCTCTCTTTCTCACTTTGCATATCTCTTCCTCTCTTTCTCTTTCTCTTTCTCTTTCTCTTTCTCTTTCTCTTCTCTTTCTCTTCTCTTTCTCTTTCTCTTTCTCTTTCTCTCTCTCTCTCTCTCTCCACTCACTCACTCATTTACTCTCTCTCCATCTCTCTCTTTATCTCTCTCTCGCTCGCTAGTGAAATTAATGACTGTAACAAATTCAAATGAATATGAAATGGCATATACTTAATGTGTATTAATTTAAATGGCCCAAACAAATTTAGTAGACCATGACAAAAGCATACACTGTGTTCACATTCAGACCTCAAGCCAACCCATATGAGCCCATCTAACCCCCATGGACAATTTCGACCAGGTTGTCCACAGTCGTGTGGGGAAGGGGGAGGGAGGATTGGTCGCCTTGTCGTCCATCTCTGTCAAGTAATGTACATCACAAATATTTTGAGTGAATGCATATAGTAAAATGCTTCACGGCTCAAGCTTGAATTATAGCTATCATAACTCTTAGTTATTCCTGGAGCAGACTCTCTCCAGAGCTAAGAAGAATGAGGATGAAATGTTTTGGGTGATGAATGAAGTTGAAATTGAATTTTGAATCTGAATACTGGGATCCTCAACGCTTGTTTAGTATAGTATCTTGTTGTGCGGTAGAGGATGTGGAACAGAGGGGGGAATGTTGGAAGACGATTGTAGAAGGAAAGTGTTGGTCAGAAGATAGGAAGAAGGAGAAGAAAGAGATGGAGAGGGCCATACTTGGCAAGTCAACTCTGAGAAACTCAGATGCCTCAGTATTACGGTGGGACAACCCACCTTCCGACCCAATCTAGTTTGGAAACGGAGGTAAAATGTTTATTATTTTACTGTTCTGACCGATTCGTGCGAGATATCTTCCACAAAGAAGTCTCTTAAGTGGACAAAAAAGGTGCTGAGCAAACAAATCACGTGCACAAGTTTATTTGCTTATCTGTATGTACGCATGAAAAAATCAGAAAGTAAATAGATTCAACTCCAAGTAGAATGCGTAGTGTAATATACAGGAAAATACTGTAATTTGTATCGTGTTAACAACCCTTTTTCAATTTTCATTATATAGCTTGTGGCACAGCTCTAGAACGCCGTTATTTATTTTTCGGCACGATAGCTATGATCCAAGGTTCAAGCTATGCAAATATATGTTTCAACTTTCATTCTATTTTATTTGTCATTATCATCATATTTTGGGAGCACAACGAATATTTTTCCGACCAAACTGTATAAGTTGTGCATCAACCCTTAACTCATAAGAATGATATTCAAAGTTTGTCAGATGAGTCACAGTGAAAATGATTATTAATTTCGGGGTTGCGAAGGTAGTATTATTTTCATTTATTTATTTTCATTTCAATGCTACTGATGAACCCACCAACAGCTAGGTTATACGGAGGTATGAGTGAGTGATAATTAATGAAACGATAAAGTTATGGTAGGTGAAATGACGTTAAAAAAAACATGCCAGTTGGACTAGAACACACGCCCAAAAGTGACTTCAGTTTCTATCGCAGTGAGGATTGACCGAGCCATCAGGGGTGGCTCGATGTATGTTGAATGATGAATGAGACAGAAAAGTGAAAGAGGACATTTTATTATGTGATTATGGATACTAGAGAGAAGTCGTCACGCTCTATCGTCAATTAACAATATCAATTTATCATCGTGAACGACAGAAATAATCCTCGAAAACACTCTGTAATGATGATAGACCATGTCGGAAAACGATGAATGACGGTTCAGTGTGCTATAGCCATCCAGCCACTCGACCAACCGTATCAGTATATATATATATATATATATATATATATATATATATATATATATATATATATATATATATATATATATATATATATATATATACGGTCAAGTAAACTATTTACCCGTTGATATTATGATGCTATATTTCATCCTGTAGAGTTTTGTTTACCCTATAAATACGGTTTCAGAAGAACACTACTTATTTGCATAATATACCGGCAAAATTTGATACGCTCAACTTGTATGGTCTACTGATATGCTCGTCAGTGAATGATAGTGTTCTATGTTATGCTAATACGCTGCAGATTCATCTGAAAGACCGGGTCAACAACTGCCACGATAAAATGTATGTTGGTAGCCACTATTCATGGGGTCATCGGTTCATGTCACCATATGTGGACGTTGATGTTGTGGTTTTTGGGCATTGCCTGTGCCAATATATAACCTTAATAACCCTATCGGCGCGAGAGAATATGGATATCTACTTACCGTATAACCCAAATATTCATGCATTCATTCTAAATAACCCAATCTAGCTGATTTAATCAACTCAACACATTCGAACTGGCCCAAACGAAGTCAATCTAACCTAACCGGAACTAACTAACCTGAGCCAACAAACATCTCAAACTTATTCAATCTGAACTGAGACCAGTCCGGAACCTACTTCCTGTTCGACGAAAAGCCACTACACTTTCGATTTCTAATAATCGATTTTCTCACAAACTCTAGTGGACCAATATGTAACATTCACGGAGCAAACTCCTCCAATCAATGTCTCACAGGGTGCCGTTTTTTTTCAGGATTCGGAATTTCTATTTATCCCACACACAATCATTTTTTAACGAATTGGGTATTATATTTCATGTATATATTCATATTAACGCTCGAAAGAAGTCCGTTGGTTTCTCGTGATGAGTGGGAATATGGAATATGGAATATGCTTTCGAATATCGCTGGTTTCATCAACCTGCCATGGATAACATATAGATCTTCTTTAGGATCATCGATATTGAGAATGTATTTTCTCGAAATAATGAATGAATTGAACGAAACTATATCTGTTTAACTACGAAATTATGAAAATATCATCACTTTGACAACAAAAATCGATTTAGCAAGTGTCTGGAGGTGAAAAACGATACCAGTTAACAACTAGTGAGCGCAACAATCTGCTTTGTCTCTTAAATTTCGGGCGTGTGAAAAGAGTGCGAAGGGAGCCGCGCGTAAGAGCGACAAGTGCCTGAAAGAAGGTAGAGGGAGGTGAAAATATGAAATGGATTGAAGCAGTTGTTTTTCAAATGATTAAAACATGTAATATTGTACTTGTGTTTGTATGCCATTGTTTTCAATCTATTAAAATAACTACACAGTCAAGTTTAATAACAACTGACCGCGAGTATAATTGAAATCGCGCCGAAGCCAACTGATATAGCACTATATACACGAGGGTGGAAGATGAGGTACTCGTCGCTCATGATTGCCAACAAACAAAAAACAATTCGCCACCGCGACGTTGAATGTTACAGAACAAGCTGAACAACTAATCAGCGAGAGCTGTTTTGTGAATATATAGGGTTTTGTGAAATTACAAATATGGATATATATATATATATATATATATATATATATATATATATATATATATATATATATATATATATATATATATATGTGTGTGTGTGTAGTTTGGCTGAATCTCTACACCAAATCAACTCGTTTCTATATTATAAAATTGACAAATGAAATCTCGATTCTATGGAAAGTCTTTTCATTTCCAGCTCGTTTGGGGAAATTTATATATTCAAAAACAATCAATACAACTATACACCGTGTAAAATCGTTTCATGTCCAACTCGTTTCACATGAATAAATATCTTTTGATACAATTAATAAAACTGTACACCATGTAAACTCGTTTCATATCCAACTCGTTCCAAATGAAACTCTTTTCACCTAAATAAATATCTTTTGATACAATTAATAAAACTGTACACCATCTAAACTCGTTTCATATCCAGCTCGTTTCTATGAAACTCGTCTGTTTATAATAAAATAGATTAACAGAATCTCGGTTCTATGGAATGTCGCTTCATTTCCAGCTCGTTTGGGAAAATTTATATATAGTATTCCCAAACGAGCTGGAAATGAAACGACTTTTCATAGAACCGAGATTCTATTTATTTATTTCATTTTATACAAGCGAGTTTCATAGAAACGAGTTGGTTATGAAACGAGTTTCCTTGGTGTACGGATTCAGCATTTCCCATATATGTATGTATATATTTGCATGTGCGTGAGCTTGTGAGTGACGATGCAATTTATGTTGTCTTCTGCAGCATGTGAGTAATCAATAAGTTGCAGCCCATTCTGTCAAGATATCAGAATTTGTGTAACTGTGAGACAAGTCCTTTCGATAGTGGACAATGGTTATGAACGCTCAACACCTCCCAACCTCTGTGCTTGCATCGTTTGAACAGCTCGGCGAATCATCGCGGCATAAGCCTTGTTATCACAATGTACAAGCACACGTCAATTGGCGTTATGCAAGCCACATGCAATGGAATACAAAGGAGTCGATTAATGAGATAATATGGATGCAAATTAATATCAAATTGAAAACTCACTAATGCACACTGTAATTACGTGAAGGGTTAGCAATATATGCGCATAGTGAACACTTCATGATTGTGAAAAGGTTTCGGCCTGCGCATAACAACAACATTCAATCATATAGTATATATACATTATATATAACATTCAATATAGTATATCGTAATCGTAGGCGTGCGCAGAACATTTCAATGAGGACGGTCCATTAGGAGATTAAGGGGGGAAAATCCAACCCAATTTGAATTTAACAATTTATTAAAAACAAATTCAAAAATGAAAATTGTTAAGTGTCTTAGATGAGAATGAAGAGAGTTTGGAATGAAAATGAAATGAATGAATGAGAAATTGTTATGCAAAGCTGAACGGTGATGCGACATATAGGCATATACATGGCTAGGTGATAAACGATTGCTATCACAATATGATCACTTCATTCATGGTTGATTGGGACGATTAGTGATGGAGATGTTTATATTGCGTTTCAGTGGTGCGCTGTAATGATGAATTTAAAATCTTTTGACGTTGGTGAATTAAGAATGAGATGATGGAATGAAGTTTTCACTGATAATGGGATGAATGGTGAGGAAGTCGTCGTCCATATTATGGAAATCATCACTACATTTTGCTAGGGTTGGAGTGTGTGTTGGCTTGAGATGAACAGTGGTCCGATTTGACCTTATCACATGGGTCAAATGAAGCAGCTGCGTTAGCGCACTGAGCTACCAGTGCCAACTGATGTAAAATGAAATTCAAGATAACATAGTATTTGGTATTTTCTTGAGTTGAATTGTCTATTGGAATATATTTGAATATGTCCATTCGTGTTTAACATCCAGAAAACTTGGAGGTGATTTATTTTGCCATTCTCGGTGGTGAATCCTCCCAAACTGTCGCATAAGTAAATCGCCTTTGATGAAAGTATTCACCAGAATATATTGGTGGAACAATACCATCAGCCTGTCACAATATGCGTTAACGATGTAGAACTTCTCTCCAAGAGCAATCAAATCATTTTCTCATTATTTAAATCATCAATTTGATAATTCATTCATTACTGAATTATCACTATCCCACCTTTCACCCATAGTCCTGATTGGTGAACATTTTTTTAAATCTCGAGTTACGATATCATTGAAAATATAATCATCTCAAAGAATCACACAAATTTGTTGATCAAGCTACATCAAAATGCATCCCATTTCAAGGGACATGAGCTGATAGTATAAACACCTCAAAACTAATCGACAATATTCATACGCATTCCATACAAAGTCTATGAAATGATATAGTCATTTAAATTTGCGATGGATTTTATGAAAATTGGCACTTTCAGATTTAAACATTCCATATAGCCACATATAAGCATATAGCATATAACCATATAGCATTGCATATAACGTACGTCGACATGTATTCTAATAAAGAGCAAGTCAAGATATTTCCCAGATAATAATATCCAGTTCAATCAAACCTGCGTCTCATTAGTGAACACTTCAATCAATTTATGTCTGTAAAATTGGTCCAACGAAGCTTTTCCCTTAATGATGACTCATTTCTATCAATGACTTCCGAGTTGATGAGATTGAAAGCTTCAATTAAAATACCTATCAATATTACTTGAAGAGTGCATGGAAATCGATTTGTCGAAATATCGGTTTCTTCATTCAAACAGTATGAGATATCAAAATTATGATACGGGAGTAACATAATTATTTCGAATGCCTCCAAGAAAACTTAAGTGAGAACAATTTTACTGATATCACTTGGCTGTCTTGCGTATACAGCTATAAAAGACCTATATTCTAAGCTTCATTGTTCGACAATAATGAGGTGATATATATTTTTTTTCACAAGAAAAGAATAACAATTACACAAACATTCTCAAAAATATCCACGAAACCTTTAAGAGGCGTCCCCCTCTTGATACCTTTAAGAGGGTTTTTAAAATAATACACCCAATTAAACAATCACAAACGACTAGTTGTGAAAGAACGACCATGATTTGCATACTTACAACTTAAAAATCTGGAAGGTGATAATAGAACAAATACCTGATAATGAATTCCGAATATGACTATGAATAGAGAGTGAATTCGATGTGTTATTTTGGAAATCAAACTGATGGAAGATGAATACAAAAATCTTCAATATAGCCCAGTTATATAATCACAGCGCCACTGTAAGATTCATTATGACGCTTTTGAAAGATTCAATTGCGTTTTTTTTTTCACCGTGAAACTTGTCCTGAACATTCGTGAAACCTGGAAATTATCATCGTTCTACAAATATGACGGTGATAATAATGTTTATTATAATGGTAGACAATCTCCAAGTTCTCTGTAGTGGACACTGATGTATTATACCAGTTCAGTACTCGTTATTTGGTCAGCATTATCAGCTTACATCTGTGTATTATAATAATTAGATTATTCTGTTTTTCAGGATGTTTGAGGAAGCTGGGGAACATGATGACGTCATCAGACTCCTCAAGGAAGAAAGTTTCCGTCAGGTCGATTTCACATTAAATAAATGATCATGAAACTATAAGGTCTAACATATGAAATAATACATTAATATATCTGAAAATGCAGACAATATTTGTCGAAAATGCTAACCAGTTGAATTATATGATGACAGAAGCTGTAATACCACTTGTATATAACAGTAACTCCCGATATTTTCGCCATAAATATTTACCTCACAGCGTACCGTTATAAACAAATAAAATGTGATGTAAATGTTTGATACGAATCTACAGTATTTCATAAGATACACAACAATTTCACAACAATATATTCTGATGGAAAGTTCAACAGATCGTGCAAATATCAAGTTGACAGTGGAAATGTTGTGGTGTCCCTCTTGAATCATGGACCAATATGAATGATCACGCAGGACACCCAGCCGACCCCATGAACTCGACGGGCAATGAGCTCTAGCTTTGCCTGCACACAATTCGATATCCCGGAGGCTTTAAATTCTGATGCTGCAAAGCCTCGTGGTTTAGAAGCTCGTATGTACAATGTTATTCGTGAATAAACATACTAATCATACTGCAATTAATCAAAATCTCACGGACTTTGGAACTGAAATTATTTCGTGCTTTTAGAATGCTCGGGAATAGACTTAGTGAAATGTCAGCTTTAAAGTAATAACGTTTCAACAGTACGATATATCAACATTATAACACGAGAGTATTACAGATATTTCTATCACTTCGAGACGATATGGCTTTCAAGATATTTTAATTGATAACTATTTAATACGCCGCCTGATATTTATCTAGCGTACTCAGCTACAAAAGTATTTTTTTTCAGCTGTATGTGCTTTACAATAATCAAGGTATATCAGTTGAATAATAATTGAGATCGCCCTTGTGGTGCCCCGTCCAAACGATCCTATCTTTCATCCATAGCCTTAATTGGGGAACAATGATTTTGTATCAAGTTTCGATGTTATTAAATAAAAAAAAAAATTATAGAAACCATCTCAAAAGTATTTGAAATATATTCTCTTATTGAAAATTATGATATCACATACTGTTCTGAAGTCACCAGAAAAAATATCTACTATGCACTCTCAATTGATGTGATTTAATCACCCGCAAATAACTCAATTTTTGGTGGTGGTGTTGTTGGGCGAATAGTGCACATATTTGATAACTTGTGTATGTACTGTACATTGTTTCATTATATTTTTCATCTTCATCGTGATGTAGCTAAACGATCTCATCAACAGCTACGTTATAAGAATGAGGCTATACGAGGGATGAGCGGGTGATAATGAAACGATGAAGCGATGATGGATGGAAGGATGTTCACAAAAAAAAAAAATACCTCATTATGCGAGAGTCGAACCCACGCCGATTTGACTTCGGTTTCTAGCGTTTTGCAATTGTTGATTTAGAAACGATGGGGGGGGGGGGGGTATTATGTTATCATATCACAGTTATTGGTATAATAAATGTCATATACAATAACTAGTACAGTTTGTGTTGAAATCGAATCCATAATTCTGAATTGTGATAAAATGTATGGATGAATAGATTAAATTATTCTATTTTATGAGTGAAATATTGAATGAGAATAAAATTCAATATTGTACATAAAAAAACGTGCCATCCTATTGATCATGGTCAAAGGTTTATCTCATATTTGAAAACCGGAAAAAGTAGCAGAAAGTAGATTCGGGCGCAGTGGATTTGTTCTCAGATTGTTATTGACCCTGTGGCACGGTTTTCTCCGTTTCAATAATCTATATGGATAAGTCAGGGATCTTAGATCAAGTTTCTGGTTGATACACGCACCACGTAGATTATCGGGACTGAAAAAGCCGTGCCACCGTGTTACTACGGTACCAGCTCATTATATACACTCGCTCTTTGGCGTCCCCTATCTCCACAGGGTGAAGAGTTGTCACTAACGGAATTTCTCATATATTTATGATCACTCAAACAGTGCAAGATGAAAAAAACGAATACACATGTAGATCTATTTGGATATATCCAGACGGAGACATTATCTGTCAGAAATATTAGTGATTAAACTTTTCCAATAAGAAATGTAGAAAGATCAGTCAACACTCAATATTTTTGTCATCGATATTGACCTCACCGCGTGACGTCACATACAAATAACACGTAACATATTGTGAATGTTCGTCGTGAATCTACTATATTTTATAGGATACTTCTTCGAATAGTGCTCGGCAGTTTCAATACCATATTTTTATTATTGAAGTCATTGCGATCGTTAATTTAGCATGCTTGTAATGGAAATGTTACGATATCGTTATGTGGGATATCCCTTATGATGAGAGAGCGATGTGAGAATTGTTATGTAGCACGACAGAGGAACGGCTGTTTGGTGGCGGACGAATACTTTTGGTGCCCACTTTTCTATTATTTTGTGTTTTCAATTGTATTGAGTTTATTGGATGAGCGAAGCGAAGACTCAATTTCACGACACTCGAAAACAAGTGATTTTTTTGTTTTGTTTGTTCGCGATCCACAGGTCGAACGAAAATTCAAAATCAGTTGAAATAAGTTTCTTAACCCAGCTCGATACTCTATAGTTTTGAAAAGCAATCGGTTGAACCACTTCTGAGAAACATCATTTCAAAATTTCCAAAAATCCCATAAGAATAGGTCAGAGGAAAAAATTCGTGAGGAATATTTTCTTCGAGAGAATTCAAAATCTCAGGAAATTTCAATTTAATAATTTTACACCCTATTCCGAACTTTCAGTCCGATCAGATCTGCCATTTTTATGTGAAAAAATATTTAATCGAATTCTTTCAAATCACTTAAAGACATTGAGAAACCAATTAAATCCAAGCAACAGGTGTCACCAATCGATTGGAAACGATTAAAACAGAGCTTTCTTGATTATCATGGAAATTGATTAGGAAATAGGATGGCAGTGACGTAATTGTTCAGATCTTAAGGTGTATATATATATATCTATATATATATATCTATATATATATATATATATATATATATATATATATATATATATATATATATATATATATATATATATATGTATATATATATATATATATATATATATATATATATATATATATATTTATATATATATATATATATATATATATATATATATAAATATATATATATATATATATATATATATATATATATATATATATATATATATATATATATATATATATATATATATATATATATATATGAATAACCAATCCAGAGATTTTAGTTGATATGAGTTTGAAATAAGTTGATATAAGTTTGAAATAAGTTGATATATAACGTGTTTGACTAGTATGTTCAATGAGACGGAAGAAAAATCAATTGCACTATCTAACACACGCCATGTGCCTAGCCATAGTAAAACACAGTAATACGTCGTGACACAATGTGCATACTACATACTAATATTAGCATCAAGAGTAAACTAATACACGAATGCTGCTATCTTCCACTTTCGATCTAATAAAAACCAAGTTTTTTGTTTTCAGCGTGGATTTCCGGTTAAAAAACACCGGAAATGCTGTTTACCCATTCCCGGCTCATTTGAAGCCATGAAACGAGCTTCATCTTCAGCCAATAAGATAGCATTACACACAGTGCTAGCAGATGTTTCCGTTCAAAACCTTCTCATCGCACATTTACATTTCAATGTTGAATTTCGTTTAGTAACCGTGAACAAATTATGAATCCACATTCAGTTGGATGATTTGAATTAAAATTAACAATGTATAATCACATTACATGCGTTATGAGATGAGCTTGGAAGTATATGAGAACCTAGAGTGTAAAATATTCTGTCAGCTCAGTCTTAATCCACAGACTTTGGATTACTTTGAACGTCAAAAGACCCTACATGTGACCGTCGATTTTCATAGGGCGAACTGATGATTATTCATAAAATACCTGTTAATTATATGACTTTCACCACCTGTTGAGCCTAATATTCAATCAGATGTATACTCTCAAAACGTTTTCTCATATTCAGTGAAAATTCCAGAGCTTTTGAAGAATGTCTGGTGTTCAAGTATTCTCACCCCGGGTTATTCTTATAAGGATTCTCCCAAATTTCAGGCTTTTCAAAAATATCTTTGAACCAATCTCAATGAAGAACAAGCCCAACTTATTCTTGTATGGCATCAATGTATAGAAACAGTTTTAAACAGAATATCGTTTCTGACCCATATGCCGGGTTCAAGAAAAAAACAATCTACGTAATTTTTCACTATTTTTTCAGGAAGTTCTGGCTACTCTAGTTTCATTATTCGCAGGATTCTGAGGTCAACTTCCGGTTCTGAACCGCATTAAATCATGTATTATGTATCATGAGAAAGATTATATCATATATATCGTATATCAACCACGACCGTATTTCACCATGCAGTCATTTGCGATTCAACAATTGTTATTTCTAATTCTGTTCATGTGATATATTCTATCCATGCCAATTGTTCATTTGCATTCGAATTAGAACATCAACATCATAATCCAATATTTGATCAATAATTCATGTGAACTTTCTCAACATGTATTGCTAGATGTATAAATATGATATGAATATTCATAGATATATTATCCAAACAAAATTAGAAGTTTGTGAATTAGATGATTTTTGTAACCCATCAAAATCTTTCGCAAAACTTGTATTCGTTGCAGTCTCAGAGAAAAGCTTCTTGGAGAGAAAATGTCACCAGTTTTTTGAGGCCCATAATCGAATCATCAAGGAATTTCTTCTCACTTTATTGTCTACTCAATTAGGACAAAAGTGTGATGAAACAAAGCACAATCACTTTGAAGAACTAGCATGAAACTTGGTCGGTAGCTCAATCAATAACAGATAATCAATAATAATGATATGTTATTTCAACACAATCGGGAATGAATAATTCATAAAATTATGCATATTGTTGATGAATATCTCCAGATATTGAAGTTGATCAAGATGAAAAACAAAAGGTTTGTTGGTGACGAATCAATTTTTTCACTACGTTCCAGTGATATTTTTTTTCAATTTCGTTGAAAGAGAATACCATACAATGATGAGAACAATTTGAAATTAGAACAATATACTAATATTTTGAATACATTGATGGAACACATTAAATCGATGGATAGACATGTGTCCTCATCTGATCCATCGACTTTGATGGATAGATAAGTGGATTAGTGGATCCATGTCGGGGAGTTTAGTTTATTGTTTCGCGGATTATTATTTCAAGTATTGTTGAGTTTTCGATTATGAGATGGGAAGAACAGATATCCATTTTTATCGAGAGAATTATGCGACGTCTCATAAGTGAAAATGAATGAGAACCCAATCTCTAACCATGGTTCTGTGATTAGTTTTTGAACTCTTGGATATTGGGAAAATGTCAAAGAGATCAAGAGTGTCACCTTTGGAAGATCTTTTTCATGACCCTTCCACTGTTTCTAACCAATTTCTCAATTCGAAAGCGAAATTGTTAGTCTTCGGACCAAAATTAGTTTTTGAATTGGTTTTAGATTGAATTAGTTTGAAAAACATGTTCGGTCAAGTTAGTCAGTTTAGTTCAGATTGTAAATGTTGAGTTGATTCATTGTGTTAGATTTAGTTTATTTGAGTCAGTTTAGGCTGCGTGCAATAACAACAACAACAACAGCAATGTCCGAAAATGTCGTCACAGACCGATGGTCCAATGAAAAGCGGCTGCCCTCTCTCTTTCCACTCCGGCGAGACTAATGTTGACACTTGGATGTTTTGGTTTCTTTGCTATTGAGCTGACAAAGGTAGTATGGCCGTCTCTGACTGCGTATTTATCTTCCCCATTATAACTGCCCGGGTGTTTGTCTACTCCCATCCAATCTCACCGCCTCCTCTTCAGTACAGTAGGCCGAATCGTGGTTTGCCGTCAGTCACGCTGGCTCTATTGATTAATCCACTGTGTTTGTTCTGTCTTCGTGGACCTCCTTGGAACGATCTGTCACTTCCGACTTTCGAAAAATGCTGCATTTAAACATCCACACAAACACGAATAGCATCATCCACAAATTCATTTTCATAATCATTTCGGGCAACATTTTATGCCATTGTGCGCTCCGTTTGAACGATTCGGAGCTTTTATCCTTTGCCTTCATAGGGAAATCAGGTGTCAAACTTGTGATGTTCATGAAAAAAATAAACAGCATCCAGATAAAGCAGCAAATGTCCGAAAACAGTCTCCCTGATTAAAATGTGTCATTAAAATGCACACAAGTTTTTGAAAAATCGATGTAACTCGAGTTTTTTACGTCACTGAGCTTTCTGTGAACTATTATCGATATTCGAGAGTCGATTCCAGAGTTTTCAATTCATATTCGTATTTGATACCGGAAATAGATTATTTTCGGATTGTATTGAATTGTTCCATGACTAATCGTCACGATAAGTTCTTATGAGTCATGAAACACTGAAAATATCCCAGCAATACAAATAACATGCTGCAATTTGTCATTGTCAAGTTGGTAGACAGATTATTCCTCTCGTGAATACGTATATATTGGAAAAGTGGTGGAGTATTATTCTACATTTGAATCTGTCTTGTGATTGGTGAAAACCAACCGACATTCAATACCATGGAATGTTTCACAAATATCAAAGTCATATTCAGTTGTTCGGCCGTCATTCGCAAGGACGTATATTGTTGAATCATCTTGGCAGTTGTGTAAAATTGTGTGTGTGCTGTAGCATTGATGTCATTCTCTCTCTCTCTGTTTGTTTGTTTGTTTTTGTTTGGTAATTGGTGCACGTTACACAGATAGGACGGTTCGTTTGATCGAAAAGAAACTTTCTGTGCCTAGGGGAATTCATTCAACTCTGAATTAACTCTATGGTTTTGAGGCAGAATCTTTCGAAGTTGTGATTCTAAAAATATCCATCACTAAAATTCTGATGAATTCCGCGGAAAATTCGGAGGAAAAAACTGTTATTGAATTTTATTAGAGCACAATGAATGAGAGCCACTACCTCAATTTTCTCACTATTCGAACAATTCGTTTCAAGAAAAAAATGGAGATTTTATTGCTACTTGATTAAAATATGATCAATAAACGATGTAGTGATACCAACCTATTTTATAATAATATGGAGGAGGTGCTCCAGCTCGGGTCTTGAAGGTGAAATATTTCCGGGGTCAGAATCTGAATCCAGCGTACCGATTGTCTGAAGCACAAATATCGCTTTTATATCGACCTATTTGGAACAACAATCCTCAACAATGCTATACACGGCCCAGTAGATTACGAGAATTATATATTTTGGTAGTTCAACAATGCCTCCGTTACCGTAGTCATCACTTTTATTCACATCTAGTTCACAAGGGGATCCGCTAAATCGCGACAGGCAATCGGGAAGATTGGCTCTGAAATGACCGCAAGAAACTACAAATACTGTCCATATTATCAGTATGTGAGTTGAAGCACCTTCTTCATATTATGATGAAATAGGTTGGTATCACTACATCGCGATCAACATGTGTGACATTTTGGATTCCACAGCCTTGTACCTTTCAACTCTGATAATGTTTGGATGAATTCCTGAATTTGTATGCACTTTTCTCGATAATCACAAAATCCCAAAGAAGGTATTATTAAGAAATATTGTAAACTCAGTTTTGATAGATTCGGTAAGTCTTTTACAGCACCATTTATATTCTTTCAAATAGTTTCAATCTTTTTAATAATATTAATAATACCTTCTTTTTCTATTACCTTCTTCCATTTTCATATTCTTTTCATACTTTTGTTATCTACCCTCAATTAAATTAGTTTTATAATATTTCAGGATTTTTCTGTAATCAATTTCGTATCACTTTTGTAAATAACCATTGTACTATGTATTGACTATATTACGCTGTACCATCTTGGTATTCCGCTATGCGGACAGCCGTCAATTAAATTGTCAGTCTCTCATGCTCTATGGATGCACGGGGTCAATCTCTATTCTACAAACAACTTTTATTAGAGCTGAAGAACATTGGCTCTTTCAATTTTGCAAGGTGAATGAAGTTGGAATTATATTGTGAATCGTATTATTGTGTTCCTCGACGAGTAACCAGGCGAGATGAAGTGTACTGTTTTTACCGATAAGTAAGAGATATGCTATATAAACCAGGCCGGTGTACACAGGGGGAATGCTATGTGGAAAAAATATGTGTACACATCTATTTGTTTTTCCGTTTTCAC
The DNA here is from genome assembly GCA_964007535.1 of Brachyptera risi. NCBI lineage: Eukaryota > Metazoa > Arthropoda > Insecta > Plecoptera > Taeniopterygidae > Brachyptera > Brachyptera risi. The sequence goes on from OZ023326.1 coordinate 16,169,917, forward strand.
GCATGAAGAGGTTATGAAGTATACAATTTCTACTGAACATCAGAAGCATAATGAAAATATGAAACTAGTGAACTAAGTAAGAGATTCAGAGAAGGGCTAAAGCACTGAGGACACGGAAGAGGTGAGTATATTTAATTCCAACATGGCGAGAAATGTCTTGGTATTGTAGCTCATATCTAGCGTCTTTATCGTGATAGTTATTTTAATTGAATCAATATTAATACTATACATGTTTCAAATAATCAATAATTACGAATAGAATGATGATGAAGAAGTCCGTTTTGATAGAATAATCATCATGATATAATGTATAATTCCGTATAATATTATGCTTTCAATTACTTCAAAGGTATACTTCGGTCGAGACGTGAATAATCCATGATATCAGAATATAATTCATGGTATAGAATGAAGACAGACATTTAATTGTGGGCGCAAAGTGTATGTTCCATGTAATCATTCATTTTCACCGTGTATCTCCAGTTATAACCGGGTGGATATTCGATATTATATTACATAATTGATGATGAGAGAAACAAAGGATTAGCATCCAGGCATTAAATTCTAAGTTCACCTGTCTCAAGTCCAACAGCTTAGCGCTCAAAATGTTTCTTTCAGAATACATATATATATATATATATATATATATATATATATATATATATATATATATATATATATATATATATATATATATATATATATATATATATACTCGAATGCAATCTTCATATTTCTAGGAAGAGTGAGGGTTTTATTCTTCGTACGGGCCTCAACGCAGAAACATTACCAAAGCTTCTATGAAAAACAGTATTACCGTAATTTCAGTTCACCGACATGAAATTATTTGATGCAGAGATAATGAGACTGTACGTGTATTGAAAGAGGATAGTGAATAACTGGGCAAACGCGAAATATGCGTTGTAAGATGAGCGAGATATCTGAATAAGGTATAATAACAGTCCTACATTTGCTACTTTATCGACTCTGGTATTCTACACACTTTGTCCTTCATTCAATTGCTACTTTATCTTCTTTGGTATTCTACACACCTTGACGAATACGAAGAATATTTAATGCTCAGGCAAATATCGAATCTAAGAAGCAGTGAATCTTTTTACTTGGCTCATTTCCATATATTTGATGTATAACTAGTCAAACGCGAAATATGCGTTGTAGGATGAGCGAGATATCTGAATAAGGTATAAAAGTCCTTGAAGTAGTTGTACCCTTGCTACTTTATCGACTCTGGTATTCTACACACCTTGATATCTGAATAAGCCATAAAAGTCGTTTAAGTAGTTCTAGTCTTGCCACTTCATTGACTCTGGTATTCTACACACCTTGACAGATATAAAAAAACTTCATTGTTGGTCAACTCTTGAATCTAGAAAGCAGTGAATCTCGACAACTTAATTCTGTCACAATTTTTATGATATATTCTATGAATATTATCAGTCATTTTATTTTTTTTCTTCACAACGACTGACCAGAATTGCTTAAAAAATCGTAATAATGTGTAAAATCCATGTATACACAATTAGAGAGAATTTCATTCCATTTGGAGAGATTTTATTTTTCAACATTTTCCGCCCAGCCAAATCTTATGAGGTTTTTAGAAACTTTGAGATGATGATTCTCAAAATCGGTCCGACCGATTCATCCCAAAAACTATACAGTTCTAAGTTGGATGAATTTGGGTGTACGAAAAAAGTTTCATGTTGATCAGTCAACCCCTGCGACCTGTGGAGTGCTTAAAAAAAAAAAAAAAAAAAAAAAAAACACAGACAAAGCCCTATAAGAGTGGGATGGAGACTTCGCTACGCTCATCAAAAAACAGTTATTTGAATTTTTTTCTTCAAAACGGCTTGTTCGAATTGCTCACAAGATGGTGGTTATGTGTATCATCTATGTTTGAACACTCAAAGAAAATGTTATTTTTTTCGGAGAGGTTTCATTTTTTCAAATTTCCTCACCCAGCCTGATCTTATAGGGTTTTCAAAAACTTTGACATGGTATTTCTCAAAATCTAGTCGACCGATTCATTCCAAAAGCTATACAGTTCTAAGTTGTAGAAGTTGGCCCGTACAAAAAAAGTTTCATGTTGATCAGTCAAACCTTGCGACCTGTGCAGTGCCCACAAAAAAAAAACACACAGACAAAGCCCTATAAGAGTGAGATGGAGACTTCGCTACGCTCATCTAATTACTCTTCTAAACATGACACACCTCGTCTTGACAGAACTCGTCTCGTCTTGAGAGGAGCTTCTCAGAACCGGCACCCTCATCAGAATGTGTTTGACATCAACTTATCTCTGAAAAGTCCTTTTGTTACTGTACACTCAATTCAATTCAATTTGATATGCATCTCATTCGCACATAATACATGGAAAACCCGTATAGAAATACAAGATACAAAATAGAAATGAACATTTATATGTGTGAAGCCCGCGTGAGAATAATACCTTGTGTGCGGGCTAACTGATAGACGAATAATAAAATGATGAACTCAGACATACATATAAGAATAATAATAACAATAATGATAATGATAATATGAGTGACGTACATTTCTTCCAGTCAAATAAATCCATATCTACGTCATGATATACCAGTACAATGAGAACTGAATGAATAATGATGATAATAAAGTGATGTATAAACATCCAATTAATTAAGAGTCTACATGTGTGCTGTCATACCTTACATAAATTCACACAAAAATCTCGACCTGAGTGAATAATCCAATCAGTGATATATTATTTAAATTTGAATATATTGTTTGATTTGCGAATTTCAATAGGAACTTGATTGTACATTGTCAATCCTATGTACCGGTAATCAACGTGTTGTTGTTCAATTAGTTTATTTTACTGTGGAATGTCTAAATAATAAGTGATATCGAGAAAGCAACTTCTTGTTTTAAGCATTGGAGATGATGACTAAATTGTGTTATTTAAATAAATTGAAATTTGTAAACACACGAATGATTGCATTTCTTATGAATAATTTTGCAACGCCTAGCACTTGGGTGCACTGAAATATTGATTCTGAAGAGTACTGCATTGGCTTATTCAACATGATCTTGAGTTTTTTTTCAATCAATGGCTGAATATTTGATTTATTGGCTGCTCCCCATCCTAAAATACCATATTGTAAATAACCCGGCACTTCCATCAAAGTCAACTCATCTCTAATACGGCCTTCTGTTCCCATACGCTCAACTTGGCACTGCCATCAGAACTTTTATGAAGTCAATTCATCCCCGATACGGTCTCCTATTTCCATACGCTCAACCCAGCCTTGATGGAGTCGACTTATCTCTGATGAGGCCTTCTGTCCATATATTCACTCAAACCTGGCACTTCCTCGAAAACGTTTATGAAGTCAAACATCTCTGAAATGCCATTCTGTTCTGATACACTCAAACTGGCACTGCCATAAAAACTTCGACGCAGTCAACTTATTTCTGAACTATTCTGAACTCACCCGGAAATGCAACCAGAACGTGGATTAAGTCAACCAAACTCAGAAAAGGCCTTGAGTTCTGATACGCTCAACCCGGCACTTCCACCAATACTTTGATGAAGTCAATTCATCTCTGAAACGGTCTTCTGTTATAACCTATTATACGCTCAACACGGCACTTCCACCAATACTTTTATGAAGTCAATTCATCTCTGAAACGGCCTTCTGTTATCAACCTATTATACGCTCAACACGGCACTTCCACCAATACTTTGATGAAGTCAATTCATCTCTGAAACGGTCTTCCGTTATAACCTATTATACACTCAACACGGCACTTCCACTAATACTTTGATGAAGTCAATTCATCTCTGAAACGGTCTTCCGTTATAACCTATTATACGCTCAACACGGCACTTCCACCATTATTTTCATGAAGTCAAAGAAACTGAAACGGTATCCTGTTATTAACCTATTATACGCTCAACTCGGCACTTCCACCATTATTTTGATGGAGTCAATTCATCTCTGAAACGGTCTCCTGTTATTAACTTATCATACACTCAACACGGCACTTCCACCAATACTTTGATGAAGTCAAAGAAACTGAAACGGTCTTCTGTTCCTATACGCTCATGTTGTCACGTCTGAAAACTTGTTCCATAATATATTGAATACTTCATGAGAGTTCAGAAATGAAGATGGAAATAAAATTGATTATTGATGTGGGTCCATAAATATTAGGCGCAAAATTACCCAGCTGTCGACGCGCCTCTAAACCCCAATATTCATTCATTAATTCCATAAATATTATCGGTAAGCAACGGTGACGAGAAGCTGATTCACTAATTATTTCCCTATATGAAAAAATGAAATCCATAAAATTGGGCCCAGTGGAATTGGCAATCCATTTCATTTCGGTATTTTTGTCATCTCGGAGAATCGTGATATCCATTTACTAACTATCAGCACACAAGAGCACCTTCACGCATTCAGAAACATTTCAATATTTTTTAACGCAAACCGATTTGAATTTCTGTCCGCTCACTCATCATCACTTGTACTTGCTGGACATGAACGTTATCGATCATTGAATGTTATCGAGAATAGAATGTACTAATAAATTATCCATTCTTTTTTCTGTTCATTAATTCACATTTACTGTTATTACATCCAAGAGAGTACCATGGGGCTTTGAAATGGTGTGTGAATTCACCCATTACTTTTCATCAACATTGTACAATCATCATCAGTGGAACGGGTGAAACAGTTACTGGAATACTGAACCGTCTTTCAAGAGACTGGGGTACGATTTTCGCCACTGCCAACCATTCTGACAGAGGTTTTCCATGAAATCTCTGTCTTTCAAGTGAATACTGGAATAGCTCCTTAAGCAGTACCCGCTTACGGCATAACATTTTCAGTGTCAACGTTATATATGAACGATCGTTGTGAATTTCCATCTGAAACAATATTGTGATGAAAATTCTCCACACCATTCAGAAAAGTACTTACTCATCTCAAGATGAATGTTATTTGTATGTAACGGTATTCTGTGGAGTGAAAATCAATGGCAAAAATATCGTTTGTTACACGGTATTCACATTGGTTACATGGGATCAGTTACATATAATCGATCTTTCCACGTCTGTCATGAAATTTGAGTTATCAGGATTTTCGACAAATAATGTCTGTATCTTGTAACCTTGTGTATCTTCAATGATCCATGAAATATCCGTTTTTCTATTATTTCAAAATGCTGATAAATTAAGAAGTTGGTTAACTGATATCGAATGACGTATCCGTTGATTTTGTGTCATGCACCATTGAAGTTCACGATATTATATATCTGTGGAAGAACCCTGACGATAACTTCTTACCAAATGGGAACTGAGAACGTTCTAACTTCTCACTGGACACTAGCTTTTCATCAGACGAAGGATCTTCAATGAAATACATTTTCATCTCACCTCTCTATCACCTCATTCATCTTCCACTGCTTTCATCATTCATCATTCATCCTTCACCGACGCATGACAACAGATCTAAGTCATACAAATCGTTCATCCCAATAATAAGATCCATGAAATATCCGTTTTTCTATTATATCATAATACTGATGAATTGAAAAGTTGGTGGACTGATATTGGGCCTATATATAAAGCTATTTGTGAGATATGATGAGAATATAAAATACTTTCCTTCTTCAAAGTGAATGTTTGATTAGTTAACAATCCTTGGAATGAATACCTCAAGATTCATTCTTCGTCAAATGACTCATGTGATTATTAATTATTTTCCGGTAATATATACTCTTGTGGTACTCTGTCTGAAAGTTCCCACTTTTCACTCATAGCTCTCATTGAAAAACAATTATTTCAAATCAAGTTGCGATGTCTCAAAAAAAATATGTATGGAATTTCTCTGGAAACCGTGCTCATGAAATTCATTCCCCAATCAGAGATGAATAATACATTTATGTGATCCTTTTATTGACCAAAGACACCACTCTTTGTCAGTCCGTTTATATTATTCAATTCTTGATGTTTCTTGTTGTTTCACATCCTCAATAATAAAAAGTTCCAAGCGAAGTCTTACGTTTTCCGGAAGAAAATCATTTTCAAGATGTTACTAAACGTTGCAGCCTCATCGAGAATTCAACCCAGAATATTTCAGGAACCGTTACGATCCTACAAAAACATAACGCATGATGTTCGACAGTAAAAAATGACTTGATATGCTTAAAATGATACTTGATAGTTGTAAAAATACTGGAACATATATAATTTATGATACCGTACGGAGTCGTGCATCAAAAACATGAAACCGAACAAGACTTCATATTTTTTTGTGATAGAAGGAACGCGTTGTTCCAATTTGATGTCCCAGGTGCATGTGCTGGAATGTTTCCAGCTTCTGACTAGTTTGTAAATCATTGAAATTGCGGTCCAACTTCTATAACTGGCAATAAAAAAGTCATATATATATATATATATATATATATATATATATATATATATATATATATATATATATATATATATATATATATATATATGTGAAAAAAAGAATGAAACGGTCATGGTAGAAGCAATTCCCCAATATCGTTTTATTGACTAACAAGTTCGTTCGCGGTGCATCGGAAACCACTTATTCTCTTGGATTTCGAAATGATTGAGTAATGATAAGTACAGTGAACAGATAGTAAACCAAGCAGGATTTCATCACTTACTGTGATATCGATCTATATTTTTATATCTTCTATTTCGTTTCTCAACAGATGGATTTACAGAAAATGTAACCGTTCTAGTTCACCCATTACAATTCCGTCGAGCGATTTCATCTTTTTGGATGAAAGCTATCACACTGATGAATAGACAAGAGTGTTCTATAAAGCTGTTTAATCAGTTTCAAAAACCAATAATGTGATACTAAAGTGGTAGGCCTAATAATTACATCTTTTTCTTGTACTTCCGGTTTTTAGTTTCTTCGTACTTTTTCTTGTAATTTTACTCAGTAATCATTCCATGCATGCAAATAGAGAGACAAAATATGTATTTTCGTGATTTTATCGCTCAGAATTTCTTCCGTTCACATCGAAGTTGTATACGTAGAATACACCTCGCACAAATAGTAGAATACAGTACAAAACTCGTTGGAATGCACGTCAAGGATCACAATATATCGAATCAATATAATCGTAATATATCGTATCCAATATAACTTGACCTTGAATCACCACGCAAAACTGAAAGATCCAACAGTTCACCTTCATAATGTATAGCTATTCGGAGAGTCTGCATTGGGAATAAGCATGAGTTGCGTGCGTATCCATATAGCTATTATCCAAGCTTCATTGTGCATCATAATGTCAAACCCTGTCAAACCCTGTCAAACCCTGTCAAACCCTGAATTAAGTCACAACCACAACACGAGATATAAAAATAATTACAAAGGTAAAGCTCACTCAATATCATTGTTCGAGCATGACGTAACTTATAAAGGTATTATACCTTATATAATCAGCTACCGGGTTGTATTAAGGAAATAACAGATCATAATTTATTGAAGAGGACATTAAAAAATGTCATTCGACAAGCATGCATATTTTATAGTTTAGAAGAATTCAAGAAAGGTTGTGAACACATCTGTGATTGGTCATAAATTACTGACTGTATTAATTAATTTTTGAAGTATATAAGTATATATATACTATATGAATATGCTAAATGAAAATGTATATACCCTGGAATTTAGCGGAAATCAGGCGATTTCAAGTTGACAATGTTTGTGCTGCTGTAATAGCATTAACCACAATTCTATTTTTAGACACATTCGGACAAGAAAATGTCCGAAAACAGTCTTCTTGATTACAATATGTCATTAAAATTCACATTGAAGAATCTTAAAATTCAATGTGGCTCTGATATTTGACGTCACCAAGTGGGTAATTGTGGTTAATGCTATTGAGAGTATTTACTTTTCATCATAATATTGACTATTCATATACTGACACTTTATTGTAAACAGTGATCTGAATGGAAAAACAAATGAATGAAATGAATAATAAATAAATGAGGACTGAAAAAAAGAGCAAGTTCTAACAATTCAACCTTTCACGTTTCTCAGTTTCAGAGAGAGACTGCATGACTGAGAGAGAATGAGCATGAGTTGCTTATTTATATAGCTATGATGCAATGTTTATTGTGCATAGTAATGGAGTCTGTAGAGGGCATTGACCCTCATGTTTCTCTTGAAAAGTCAGGATAAACACTTCGATTAAAAATGATTGAATAATCGAAAATAAAAAGCATAGAGATAAAACTTTGAAAATCCAAATACTTTTCTCTCAATAATCTCTCAATTCAACTAACAACGAAACAAAAAACTATCAAGCTATCAATATTCACTTTCAAATCGAATTAAAACTCGGTACTCGAAGTACGTACACACACATATCGCTCGAACAAAACCAACTTCACTTCTCTCTATCCTCATTTATCCACAATGACGTCACATAACTACCCTCCTCGGTGTGGCATGTATTGGGAAAAGGGGGAAGCAGGTATAACTTGTTAATATATCATAAGTTACTATCAAATGTACACGAAGTTGAGTGTATACATAGATGATGCATACACTACTGAATGTATACATAGATGATGCATACAATACTGAATGTATACATAGATGATACATACACTACTGAATGTATACAGTAAGGTGTAACTATTTGATTGTGGATAATTGCATTCAGATCCCCGTAGTCAGAAGTCCCATATTAATAATAATGAGAAGAGAATAAACAATTTACTGTAGCAATCAAGAGAATTACGAGTACATGTGTTTGTTCACTATATATTTCATTCTTCTTATCCAACTAGACATTACACAGATTTAATATTCAATCGGAATAGCTTTGTTACAAGCAGTATAGATTCAGCTCAATTGCTAACGCGCTCGCTTCATGTGATCCTGGAGGTGAGAGGCATACTGGACCTCAGTTCTATCTCCACTACCATTTCTATTCAGGGTTTTTCGTGGTTCCCTGCTGTAGCTCTATAGTCCAGGCTGATGACGGAATGGTTCATGCAATAAACACCACGACCTCTTTCTTCCCACTATATACACACCATCACCATTACCAAAACATTCAGCTCATCATCCTATGATCCCATTATGCATAAATATCCCATATATCCCAAATATATCCCAAATATATCTTAGTTGTCTTTACATTGTGTCGATAATGAATGAATATATACTTTTGAAATAAACTGACGAATCAAGATGTATATTGTTTATTCATTCATCTGGTATTTATTCACATTGACATGGATCTGCGTTTCATCACAAAAACAACCACTCTTTACCTTATGAGTCAATTCCGTCGACTTAGAAAGTGAATTGGTGCGGTTCTTTGTACCTCATCGCAAATTCGTTTGAGATATATGAACACGAATGAAGTGCGGTGAAACGTAAGATAAAAAACATGAGATACGATATTATCATACTCGATTGGAACTTCGTCTTTTTCTCTTATAGAAAATCGAATGATGAAAGAGTCGAGTGAAACCGGGTATACTGAAGTGTCCGGATATCTGCTTCATCAGCTCATTCACAACCCTCCCTCCCCTTCACTCATTCTCTCTCATAATTCTTAATCCTCCACTCGTCCGTTCTTACAGAAAACCGTGGGCACACAAAGAAACAGTTGAGAGCGGCTGACTACGAGGCTGAGTGGGTGGTACGATAAATTAGCGAACTCCTAGTTAGCAGAAGACGCGTACCCCCCTTCTCCCAACCTCCCTCAACCAACCGTCCATAACCACTCGCGGTTTCAGCCTCTTTCTGAAGTTGAACCACGGTAATTACGACGGAGACACGGTGTAATTCATCAGGTCTATATTGTGATAATTGACTACAAGGCCTAATGAGACATTGATCAAATCATCAATCTTCTGAAAAAAAGATTTACGGAACATATCAGACCGGAATTATTCGAACAATGAATGTTGTATATACTTATCATGGAGATTATTGTTTGCTTATCGACCCCACTAACAGTTGATTCATATGGGGGTGTGAATGAGCAAGAGATTGAGGAACTATGGATTGAAGATAAGTGAAAGAACGATTGAAGAAAATTTGCCTTATGCGGGACTCGAATCCACGCCCGACGGTAACATCAGTTTTTGAAACGGTGCGACGGCTGACCGAGCTACCGAGGGTCGCTCTATACTCATCTCTCTCTCTCTCTCTCTCTCTCTCTCTCTAATATATATATATATATATATATATATATTCATATATTTATATATATATATATATGTATATATATATAAAAAAAAAAAAAAAATATATATATATATATATATATATATATATATATATATATATATATATATATATATATATATATATATATATATATATATATATATATGGACGTATATATATGTTTATATATATATATATATATATATATATATATATATATATATATATATATATATATATATATAAATATATATTCAAATTCGAATCATTCAAATTATTATCTGAAGCTGATTGAAAATCAGGACCTCTCCTGCGAGTCGAAACCGAATTTCCAAAATATCCAAATTGCACATCTGACACGCTACCAAATTCGCCAGAGATACAGATTTTTGTATCACATATATGTATATATATTTGGATGGATAGACGGATCCATCAACTGCTATTTAATCCGATCGCGTCTGTAAAATAAGTTTTTTGCGACATCACTTCAGATTGATTTTAATCCGTTTCATCAAGTGATTGGAAAACTGCGCGATTCTATTCTTTCTCTCGTAGTCATCATCTTGCGAAGAAATTAATTACACGGAGAATGATTGATATGAAGAGATGAAAACTGTGCGCTGCAGTGATAAGTTAGTTCGAATACTTGAGAATCTTCTCACAGTTCGTCTTTGCAAAACGATCCCATAGATTGATGTGGAATGATCAATTCTAATTCCGAATTGCATTGAGGTATCATTTTTTCATATCCGAATCATAAAAACAGTGAAAATAAAATTTACCAATGTCGGTTCAAAAATAACCACAAATCTATTCTCAGTTACATTTTGGACAGTGAATATTCGAGAACGCATTATAAATGCGTCATGAAAATGTGCATAGTACACTTTGAAAATCAATGTGAGTCCAGTTCGTACGACACCAAGTAGGTAATCGTAGTTAATTAACACATCTACATCCACGGTCTTCTTGAAAATCGAACTCAAAGACATTAGTAATCATTCGATTCTTGGCAGTGAAGGCAAACACCAACATGAAAACATTAACACTAACATAAACGCGCAACAATAACACAAGCACGAGCCGAGAAATTTTGGCCTTATATGGGATGTCCTTGAACTATTTACTACCACCATCAACGATAGCGCAAAAATGAAAGCGAAAATGTAAGCTTACATCCTCTAAGCTTCCATGTTGATGTTACTATACAACATGAGAATCAGCCCATGAAACCTTTGACCTTGCAAACAATTGGCGGTTAAACCGAACTATCTGGACTATTCAGTCTGTGCCTTTGAGGGTGCATCGACAATGGCTATGACCTTGAATTCTTATCGGCTGTTATTCTCGTGTTCTACATCGATGTTGGCGTGTTTTGTGGATAAACAGTTCAGATTCCATTATTGCGTCATTCGTTAAGTCTTAGTGATACATGTTTATGTCAGTGTCGTGTTACATTGTAAATGAGCTTGTAAGATAAGCGATCACTTACGGCAGTGACAACGAATAAAAAGGAATGGGTCTACAGATTTGTGAACTGGACATTTGCGAAATACCATCCGCTCGGGATTAGCGTCCATCTTCGGGTATTCGGATCAACAAGTGACAGTAGACGAATCGCAAAGCCATGTATGAATATCAATTTGTCAACGTCAGTTTACCGCGTCATGTTCTTGTCAGCTTAAAACGTCACCGGACCAATTAATTACACCCTCACAATTCGTGTTTTCAACTTCATACTCAGTGATTACAGTGAGTATTTTATTTTGATGCGTTTTATATATAAATTCAAGTCTCTGTTTCGGCATCATCAATGGAAATATGATGTGGATGGAAGTGTAGAATGATTGCTAATTTTTTTGTGAGTCGAATATTAGTCGAAGTAATCTGGAATGACAGTTTTCCAATATCAACTAGTTTCTAGAAGTGATGATACTAGTGCGTTTGCGCGCGTGGCAGATGAGAATAAAGATGAATAATTCAAAATAAAATCTACTCTAATAATTGACAATCTACCTGATCCAAATAATCAAATTAATAATGATTAATGATCCAATCAATGATTGACGTTCCATATATGTTACATTATGTCATCAATGTATATGTCCTTTGAAATAAAATAAAATAACAATAATAATAATAATTGACGACCCAATCAACCTAATCCAAACTCATCATTAATGTATGTATACTTTTTCTTTACATAGAATCCACGAAATACAATATTCTTTTGGGACGGAAATTGTTGTCATAGCCTCTGTATAAAGTTTGAATCTGTCGGATCTGATCAGATTTGTTTTGCTCAACTACGCACTGTATTGATTACCAAGTTCCATAGACGTAGGTGAATGATGAATGAGATGATGGGATGATGAGATGAGTAATTCTATTTTAGGTTCATGTTTTTGGATAGTGCGATGGAGTCTATCAAGGATCATTGTTCAGGAACCTTCTAGTATCTGAACGACATGAAAACCACGGAAAAACACTGTCAGGATGGTGGACCATGGCTAGAATCGAACCTTCAACTCCTGGATGACAGTGGATGAATAATGAATCTTGCTATGACCAGCTTGAATTGTTCAGTATGTCGTCTCCTCTCAATGTCCCAGTTCGATAGTTCGATCTCGACAGTCGGTCACTAATGTACATGAATACAGAATGAAAGAAATGCATTTAAGAACGTCATAGCAGTCACGGCGTCCTCGGTATGTATGGGTCAAGATCCCCCCCCCCCCTCCCCCCTAGGGTGAGTTCACAGATATAAATTATCGTGAAATTTCGAGAGTGAGGGATACAGAATCTACAAAATTACATCATAAGATGCGAACAACATTATTCGATGATGCATATGACTCAAATCTCGAAATAAACGAAAGTGAAAAGATCACTTGTATGTGCAGAAACACACGATAATTCTGCCATCGATTATCACCTCACCGCGTATCGTTACATGAAAATAACAAGTAACGTATTGTGAATGTTCATTTGAAACACAACTATTTCAAAGAATCCTTCTCTGAATGGTTTGAAACAGTTTAAATGCAATATGTTCGGACAGAGAGCCACCACGATTGTTCATATATAACGTGGACATGAGCAATATCACGGTGTGGGTGGGTCCCCCTTAATACCAATGGGAGAAGTAGATAAACTACGAGACAAAAATAAGCTGGCCATATTTCATTTAGGACTCAATCGGATCTCTGCCTTCCTTCTATCGCGTCACAAAGTGCAAACGTCCGAGTCACAAAGAACTTCCAAATAGATTTTTATTGTTAGCGTTCAACTCTCATTGTTCTATTTTCATTGTGTTTAATTCTATATGGTCTTGATATCGATCAGTTTCCACCGGTTTAATGTTTTCGTTCCTATCTCGCTGTGTCCCTGGAGACGGTCTTTTGAGGTCCATTTGGCTTAGCCGATGTCTCTCATACGTTTCTCTGCCTTCTTTGAAAGAGCAACTTCTCCGATCAGGAACTATTCGTGTAGTGAGAGTCTACAATACGTATCACGACATGTGTGCGCACAGGGCATCATAAGGAAGGGCATACGGACTATTCTATCCTGAGTTATCCATAATGATCATCAGATGAAACATTTCGTTTATCAACGTAATTTTGAAAAACCGATATAATCACGTGTAATTATTTCAAATTTCAACAATTTCTCAGCGGAGTGAAATGATATAGCTTTTCTCATTATCGACTTGTGATTGTGTACGTTATTGCCTCTCAAATGTGGATATTATGAAGATTGCAGAGTAATTATTTTCATCAGCCCTGATATTATTACAGTATTCGAACAGGAATGTATGTAGGCCTATGATTATGTTCTCAAATCAAATTGTGTTCTTTCAGATTTGCTGAAAAACATGTACACACTTTTTTTGTCATGGGCCGGACCTATTGAGATGTCCTGCACACGCTTATGGTGGCAAACAGCTCACAAACAGCTTCACGAGCTTTGAAAAATATACGTTCTCAACGATCATTTTATTACGAACGTAATATATAAAGAACGTTTTATTAGAACAATATTCTCGCTGGCCGTGTATGAATGAATCGGGTGTATACATCCATTGCATACATATATTATGGCATCATATATTATGATGAATTGTTGGAAGTGCTCCTTATATTGAGGTTCAGGAAATGAAATGAACGCACACTCGATTCATTCATATACTTGGCCAGCGAGAATATTGTTCCACTGAAACAATCATTGTTTTTCGCAAACACATATGTATGTAATACATATATATATATATATATATATATATATATATATATATATATATATATATATATATATATATATATATATATATATATATATATATATATATATATATATATATATATATATATATATTTATATATATATATATATATATATATATATATATATATATATATATATATATATATATATATATTTATATATATATATATATATATATATATATATATATATATATATATAAATATATATATGTATGAACGAATGTTTTCAGGGACGCTGCTGGATGGTACAGTGTGGTTCTTTTTAGGACCACCACATCTCATTCCAAGAGGGCATATTACCGCAAAGACATCTGTACCATACGTATATATATATATATATATATATATATATATATATATATATATATTTATATATATATATATATATATATATATATATATATATATATATATATATATATATATATATATATATATATATTTATATATATATCCAAATATATATAATATATTATTCTTCTTTTCTCAATGTTAACCCACGTATATATTTGGTTCACTTATTACTGTTTGTATTGTTTTCCTGTTATCCTGATGTGATAAGATGAAGAATGAAAAGATTCATGAATTAAAATTAAAATTGAAATATATATATATATATATATATATATATATATATATATATATATATATATATATATATATATATATATTCAAACATATATTCATATGGGCTTATATGAAATTGAGACTCATTTTATGAACTTAGTCCATATAATTTGAGTGAGAATATAGGTTTCTATCTTTCTTGCACTCAGTGATGAATGTTCTCATACTCCGTTTTGTTCTCATCTCATCATCATCCTAATCGACTATATATTCCTAATTGTGGTCAATATAATCAATATAATTTCCAACATCATCATTACTATCATTATTTTCATTATTATCTTCTCTTCATCATTGCTCATATAAAATTATGTCATATACAATAAGCATACTGTCTCTACTGTCATCTGTCTTTCTACTATTTCTCACCTGTGCGATGTAACCTTGAAAGTATTGTAATAATGGTGATTATGAGAAAGGAAAATAAAATAAATGAATACATGAATAAATATGGAAGGTAAAAATATGTCGAGATACAGAGATGGAAATATATTCTCATTCGACAAGAAGAGTTCCATGTATGCTTTCAGTAATGAAGAATTTAAATCATGGAACGTTACAAAATAATTCATTTATTCATTTATTTTATTTCTACACTCACGAATGTCATGACGGTGGCGGAGACTCAACAACATTTGCAAATTGCAATGAACATAAGTACTATTCTAATATGACAATAAAATATTCTATCCCTATCAAAAAATGTGAACAATTATATTATGGAATGTTAGAATGATAAATGATGAAGGGTAGATAAATTGAAATAAAGGGCCCGTATTTTTTCAATTGTAACATTTATCATCATATTACAAATTGTTGTCAGATATTTCAACCATTCTGCGACCATATTACACTCAGAAGCGCATTACTCGTATCCGTATCTAATATATGTTCGATTAAAAATATACTAGGAAAACGCGGGATGCGCGTTGTTAGACGAGCTTAGGGGTATAGAAATCTAGAATGAAAAATAATTTGTCAACCCAATCTACATCTACAGACCTTGGATCACTCCAAACGTTCAAAAACCTTACGAGAATCAGTTATGTCACGGCCTTCCTCTTCATTCATTTCAATCGTTTTGAATTAATTGGTGACACTTGTTGCTATAGATTTAATTGGTTCCCGTAATAGCCTAAATTGATGGGAAAATGCTTTATAAATGCGTTTTCTTCGTTATTTCTCATCCGATTGATGCGAAAAGTCTCTCAAAATGTGCTTAATAGTTTCCTTTATATTCGGCGAAAATTTGAAAGGTCTTGAAAATTTTTGATTTTTCAAGTATTTTCCTCCGGGTTATTCTAATGGGGATTTTTGAAATTTCTAAAATTCATAAAAAAAAAAGTTACCACCCGATTATGCCACAAAACTATACAGATCTAAGTTAGATAAGGAACCATGACGAAAAAAAGTTTGAAGTTGATATCTGTAGCCGTTTGACCTGTGGAGAACCGACAAAAAAACATAAAAACAAAAAAAAACAAAAAAAAAACATGAAAACGAACACCAATTTTTTTCAGTATGTCAAATTGAATCCTCGCTAAAGCTCGTCTAATAATAATAAAGTATTGACAAGTCTATAACTGAGACAAGTAGCCAAGTGGTTAATGCACTGAACCGTCATTCGGGGGACCGAGGTTCGACTCCCGCCATAGTCGATCATCCTGACAGAGGTTTTTTCGTGGTTTCCCTCTGTCGTTCAGGTCAATACTGGGATGGTTCCTTATCAACAGGCCACGACCGACTCCTCCCCACTATCCAAAAACACCTGATAAAATAACCTCTCATCTCATCATTCCATCATCTCATATATCATTCACATACGCCAATAGATCGTAGTCATCAAGCCACCCTCGGTAGCTTGGTCAGCTGAGGCACTGCTTAAGAAACTTGAGTCACCGCTGGGCGTGGGTTCGAATCCCGCTTAAGGCATGGGTCCCATCACTAATCATCACTTCATAGTTTCATAATCACCTGCTCATTCGTACCCCCATATAACCTAGCCGTTGGTGGGGTCGGTAAGCAAACAAACAATAATCGTAGACATCAATAAAGAGCGTCTTTAAACCCAATATAAATGGAAAAGTAAAAAACTGAGAAGTCTATTATTGGTTGGAGTACGAAAATAACGTAATTATATACTCATAGATGGTAACAAATCAATTCGTTAATATATCTTCTCTCAATCAATAGCCTCCTATTATTGAACGTCTCCAGAGAATTGATTCGATTTTTCACAGTGTAAAACTAATTTTGAAATAAATGCATGAATGACGCTCACTATTAAGCGATGCTTTTGATCTCATGGCGTTTGCAATATATTCAACAAATCGTTATGTATATTTAGATTTTTGGTACCGATATTTCACCGTTCTTAAGTACAGCCCTCTCCATCTTTGCACAACCATTTACAATAAACTACCTGCCCATATAACTAGCCTCACCAAACTCTCATCATTCAAATACAAACTTAAATATTTCCTACTCCAGAACCCCTTCTATGACCTCAACGAATTCCTAACTTCAAAATCTCATTAGACCATCATTGTACTATTATATATATATATATATATATATATATATATATATATATATATATATATATATATATATATATATATATAAATATATATATATATATATATATATATATATATATATGTATATATATATATATATATATATATATATATATATATATATATATGTATATATATATATATATATATATATATATATATATATATATATATATATATATCATTCTGTCTTTTTCAATCTATTCTTCTATCTACTCATTTTTATATCTATTTGTTAGTTTTTATACTTCTCATATTTGTGCCATGTACAAATCTTTGGATTCAATAAAATAAAAAAATAAAAAATATTACCAAATCACTAATGTTCCTAAATCTACTCCTATTATTGTAGGCCTACGCATGTCAAAATCATCAACATCATTATATTAATAGGAATAATCCATCTTATCGTACTATTAATTCATCCTTATTAGACGAGCTTTAGCGAGGATTCAATTTGACATACTGAAAAAAATTGGTGTTCGTTTTTATGTTTTTTTTTTTTTTTTTTAATGTTTTTTTGTCGGTTCTCCACAGGTCAAACGGCTACAGCTATCAACTTCAAACTTTTTTTCGTCATGGTTCCTCATCTAACTTAGATCTGTATAGTTTTGTGGCATAATCGGGTGGTAACTTTTTTTTTTATGAATTTTAGACATTTCAAAAATCCCCATTAGAATAACCCGGAGGAAAATACTTGAAAAATCAAAATTTTCCAAGACCTCTCAAATTTTCGCCGAATATGAAGGAAACTATTAAGCACATTTTGAGAGATTTTTCGTATCAATCGGATGAGAAATAACGAAGAAAACGCATTTATAAAGCATTTTCCCATCAATTTAGGCTATTACGGGAACCAATTAAATCTATAGCAACAAGTGTCAGCAATTAATTCAAAACGATTGAAATGAATGAAGAGGAAGGCCGTGACATAACTGATTCTCGTAAGGTTTTTGAACGTTTGGAGTGATCCAAGGTCTGTAGATGTAGATTGGGTTGACAAATTATTTTTCATTCTAGATTTCTATACCCCTAAGCTCGTCTAACAACGCGCATCCCGCGTTTTCCTAGTTACTTGCAACACTTCCTGTTCCCTTGATACGACTTGAAAAGTCACGCACTTCCGCCTGACACATCCAGCTCGACACGAATGATCGGTAGTGCTGAGGTGTAGAAGAGACGGGCGATCGAGACCGTCTCTATTTTTCGCTGTATCCTTGCTTGTACCGCAACCCATGTCTAAATGAGGCTGCCTATCAACTATAGGCCTACAAACGCATGAGAACCTATTTAGACCATAACTTTTTTGTGATAACATTTAGACAAATTACTAGTCAAAAGCGAAATATGCGGTGTAAGATGAGCGAGATATCTGAATAAGGTATAAAAATCCTTGAAGTAGTTTTACCCTTGCTACTTTATCGACTCTGGTATTCTACACACCTTGATATCTGAATAAGCTATAAAAGACGATAAAGTAGTTTTACTCTTGCCACTTAATTGACTCTGGTATTCTACACACCTTGACGCATATAAAAAATACTTCATTGTTGGTCAACTCGAATCTAGAAAGCAGTGAATCTCAACAACTTAATTCTGTCACAATTTAATGATGAGCGTAGCGAAGTCTCCATCCCACTCTTATAGGGCTTTGTCTGTGTGTTTTTTTTTTTTTGTTTTTTTTTTTTTTTTTTTTTTTTTTTGTTTGTAAGCACTCCACAGGTCGCAAGGGTTGACTGATCAACATGAAACTTTTTTTGTACACGCAAACTCATCCAACTTAGAACTGTATAGTTTTTGGAATTAATCGGTCGGACCGATTTTGAGAATCATCATCTCAAAGTTTCTAAAAACCCCATAAGATTTGGCTGGGCAGAAAATGTTGAAAAATGAAATCTCTCCAAATGGGATGAAATTCTCTCTGAATGTGTATACATGGATTTTACACATTATTACGATTTCTTAAGCAATTCTGATTAGTCGTTTTGAAGAAAAAAAATAAAATGACTGATAATATTCATAAAATATATCATAAAAATTGTGACAGAATTAAGTTGTCGAGATTCACCGCTTTCTAGATTCAAGAGTTGACCAACAATGAAGTATTTTTTATATGCGTCAAGGTGTGTAGAACACCAGAGTCAATGAAGTGGCAAGAGTAGAACTACTTTAACGACTTTAATAGCTTATTCAGATATCCAGGTGTGTAGAATACCAGAGTCGATGAAGTAGCAAGGGTAGAACTACTTTAAGGACTTTTATACTTCATTGAGATATCTCGCTCATCTTACAACGCATATTTCGCGTTTGACTAGTATGATATATTTGATGAATATTATCAGTCATTCTATTTTTTTTCTTCAAAACGACTGATCAGAATTTCATACAGAATCGTAATAATGTGTAAAATCCATGTATACACATTTAGAGAAAATTTCATCTCATTTGGAGAGATTTAATTTTTCAACATTTTCCGCCCGGCCAAATCTCATGGGGTTTTTAGAAACTTTGAGATGATTTTTTTCAAAATCGGTCTGACCGATTCATTCCAAAAACTATACAGTTCTAAGTTGGATGAGTTTGCGTGTACAAAAAAAGTTTCATGTTGATCAGTTAACCCTTGCGACCTGTGGAGTGCTTACAAAAAAAAAAAACACACAGACAAAGCCCTATAAGAGTGGGATGGAGACTTCGCTACGCTCATCAATAATACAATTTACATACATCAATTCAATCTATGACTATTAATAACGTAACGGGATAAGCAACATGGCCGTTTCCTTTCGCACCATGCGTAAATCAAAGGGATGCCGCCTCACAAATGTTCTGATGATTTGCTGGTATTATTGTATGTTGATCTATACAAGTAATAGATGTAATGCAATCTGTGAATCCAGCTCTTTCCAACTGTATCAAATAATATTGGGATAAATTTCATTTGAATTAGCCAATCTAAATTTAAAATACGTCTGTACAAGCATTTAGTCCCCTAGTCAAGAGCCCTACTGCTATATTCACCATTTGATAACTGGATAATTACTCATCATGTACGAGAAAGATTAAAATCAATGCAATTGTACAACTATGTACTATATATTGGAATACGAGCCTAATACTTACGATTTTATTTGAAATTGCGAATCTCACAATTGTACACGAAAGCGCACTGATTCCATCATGGTGAAAACGGCCTATAATGTTGAAAGGATAGGACTTATGCCGTGTTGCTTATCCCGTTACATTATTGATAGTCATAGATTCAATATAGCTTTTTAAACTAGGAAAACGCGGGATGCGCGTTGTTAGACGAGCTTAGGGGTATAGAAATCTAGAATGAAAAATAATTTGTCAACCCAATCTACATCTACAGACCTTGGATCACTCCAAACGTTCAAAAACCTTACGAGAATCAGTTATGTCACGGCCTTCCTCTTCATTCATTTCAATCGTTTTGAATTAATTGCTGACACTTGTTGCTATAGATTTAATTGGTTCCCGTAATAGCCTAAATTGATGGGAAAATGCATTATAAATGCGTTTTCTTCGTTATTTCTTATCCGATTGATGCAAAAAATCTCTCAAAATGTGCTTAATAGTTTCCTTTATATTCGGCGAAAATTTGAGAGGTCTTGAAAAATTTTGATTTTTCAAGTATTTTCCTCCGGGTTATTCTAATGGGGATTTTTGAAATTTCTGAAATTCATAAAAAAAAAAGTTACCACCCGATAATGCCACAAAACTATACAGATCTAAGTTAGATGAGGAACCATGACGAAAAAAAGTTTGAAGTTGATATCTGTAGCCGTTTGACCTGTGGAGAACCGACAAAAAAACATAAAAAAAAAAACAAAAAAAAAAACATAAAAACGAACACCAATTTTTTTCAGTATGTCAAATTGAATCCTCGCTAAAGCTCGTCTAATTACCGTTAAATTGAAAACGTAGATTTTTAAAGTAATCCATGTGATAAATTCATCCACAACTTCACTCAAGTCTACGAAAGACCGAAATTTCCAAACATTTCATGGCTTTTCAATTGTCTTCTACAAAGATACTTTATTTCGTGTGAGATTATCAAGGATCTCTTCCCAGCACTAATGTCTCCTCGTTAAATTAGACTTTCTTTTACGAGCTATTGGCTTTTATCGAGCTCTACGTTCGCCGACTGCAGGAGACGACCTAGCTGTGAACATAGTGCTTCGTCAGCTGCAGTGCTCGAGATATTAAAGCAAAGCGCTCGAGCACTGGAGATACTTCCGATATAGCTACTTGAAATCCGATGACTTGTTGAGAGAGGACACGGCCAAGTTGATGTGAAATCGAGGACAGAAAATAAGTCATGTGTATACGTGTACCGTCGGAATAAGAAAGTCGTCTATACTTGTATTCACGAAAGAAGAAGGTTCATGTACCAACAAAATGATTGCAGAAACTTCGGTTATTCTATTACTAGGAAAACGCGGGATTTGCGTTGTGAGATGAGCTAAGAAGTATGGAAATCTGGAATGAAAAAAATATTCTGTCACCTCAATCCACATTGATGGACCTTGGAATACTTCATACGTTCAAAGACCTAACCTGCAACTTGTTGATATTTTTAGTGCTGCAACCTGTCGCATATACATTATGCAAAACCAATTGATCCAAATATAATAAAATGTTCACTTTTATTGCATTTTATTTGTTATTTCTCATCCGATTGTTTCAAACATCTCTGAAAAGTTGTATAATAGTATTGTTCATATTCGGTGAAAATTTGAGAGCTTTTGAAGAATTTTTGTTTTTCAAGTATTTTTCCTCCGAGTTATTCTTGTGAGGATTTTTCAAAATTTACAATTTTTTTCCGGAAAAACTTTCCGAACGATTTTTCTGAAAACAAATCCCAGTCTATTTTGGCATAACATAAATATGTAGAAAAAGTTTCAAGTTGATAGGTATTTTTTTCTGACCTGTAGGCCGCGTAAAAAATTACAAAAAAAAAACGAAGCTCATTTTTTTCGGCATGTGAAATGGAATCTTCACTACGCTCATCTAATCACGCTCCAACTTCGAAGGATTCGGCGGTTTTTGAAGAAGCAGTTGCGTTTATTATCTAAACCTCGTCATGAGAGTTGATACCATATTTAAAAACTGCCACAGCACCACAAATATCACAGTTATACAAAATGGATACAATGGGACAGTGGAATACAGACACAACGTTCAGGAATAAAGTCTAGGACTTATGTATTGAAATTAACCGTTAACTCTTTCAGTTCTGCGTGATGTTTGTAGTTCGAATTATATTTCGAATCTAATTATTTTTATGTTCGACTGTTACTGGGAATTTTTCTGATCTACGAAGATCCCAGTGTAGGCCTATAGAGTAGAAATGAGTTTTAATATAAAAATGCATTTTCATTTGAATGCATGCCGAGTATTGAAACAGATCGTTCAAGTCGTCGTAGATTGATAAATTGAGAAACTGAGTGACCAAAAACACATCAGGATTTATATAAAATTGGAAAGTGAGTGCAATTTCTGCGCGGTACGAATTTCTTTGGTATTATTACGAACTTATCCAATCTATGTTAGTATATCTATGTATATGTATGGTAGTAGGCCTATATATAGTATAAATATGGTACTTTTAATTCAGTATATAGCTAGTTACGCAGCTCTGTGATTACCCTGAGCGCTGTTGCCTCTCGCCTCTCGCCTAGCTATAATATGTTCGTGGATTATTAGCTCTCTTATCGATGATACTACAGCTATAACCCAAGAGTACATTATAATAGAGCGGAAACTTTATATTTGAAGAAATGGTTTTCAGGCAAATACCACAGAAAACGTAGTGGTGACAATTTCAACGAATGTGAAGTGCTTTCTACGATCGAGTTTTCGCTCATTGTTCTGAATGTGTAATGGATATAACTTCTTCCCATGCGGGACGTTAAAAGTGGCCGCTTACATTGCAAGTCAAGTTCAATGTTCGGCTCACGCTTTGAGACGTGGCTTGAAACATTCGTACAGACATGCTCTCTCTCTCTCTCTCTCTTTCTATATATATATATATATATATATATATATATATATATATATATATATATATATATATATATATATATATATATATATATGTATGTTTTCATACTATGCATTAATAGAAGAACAAAAAGTGTCCTTCTGGTTTATATAGTAGATCTGCGCTCGAGGTTCTGCTTTATGGTACTTGATATCAATTTCACTCTGAATTTTCTGTCGTATATCATCCTACTGGTTATACAGCTTGTACTGTGAAGCTTATACTGTATGAGTTCGTGGTTCAAACATCATACGAAACTACTTTTCACATATCAATTAAATTTGATCGAGTGTATAAAATTGAAGTGATGTTTAATCAGAAAGCTAATTGATATTTGTCTTCTAAATTCCAATCCGAATATATTTCAAACCCTAGAATTGATATATATATATATATATATATATATATATCGCATTTCGATTCACCTGACATCACAATACTGCACGTTATGCCGAAGTACAATCCACGTCCTTCTATCAGTCGGCCGTGTTATTATTATGCGTGCGAGCAAAAAGTCTCAATTGTGCACTGAATTAGAATACCACCATCGTGCAACACGTTAGGAATAGATAAGCGAGACTGCTGGAGGTGATAGCCGAAACGTTGGGCTGCTCTTACTGACTCGCGCTGAGAGCGACGCGTTACAAGCGTCAGACGTGGTGACCAATAAGGTATCGTGTTTCGCACTTTGGTAACCTGAGCCGCGAGCTCGCGTTGGGCGCGTTCAGAATCTAACTTGGTTGAATTTTTGACGTTTTGCGTGCCAATTGAATCTATTTAGACTGCTGGTACTCATCAATCATCGTCCGATTTGACCGATTTGAAATATCCGAGACGGAGGTGAAAGATGACCTCAAAATCGAATTTGATACACGTGAAAATGAACTATTGTCTCCGAGTTTTGAATATATTCAGAATATAAAATGTCAGTGGTTGATATTTATTTGTCGTGGTATTCATACCAGGGAATGAGGACAATTGCATAGCCTTGTTGAACCTCCACCATTCAATTGACGACTAGTGATTGACCCGCCCACAAACGTCACAAAACAAAACATCCAATCAAATGGGTTCTTTGTTATGTGGGTAAATTGACGTTGCCTATCAGAATATCTCTAAATGCCCACATGAAGTATATAGATCAAGATGGCCTGCCGATAAGCCACGCCTACCTCTAGTGGTCAATTAACGTATAATGTATTACAATTGGGCTCATATTAACATATTATTATCGCTCCATCAATTTGTGATATATTTGTGAACATTAATTGTTCGAGTATTTTCTTATTATTTTCTTACTCAGTGAGGAAAAACAATGGCTTTTTCACGTCTGCAATTATCGATTTTCATCTATAATCTGACAGTTCACGTTCATTCATTACATATATGAATTTATATTTTTTGTTTCCCTTTCAGATCCCTTTTTCTTCGCACCCTCGACGAGCGCGAGTGAATGAATAAAACTGCTCGTGTGACGCACCGAACGCGGCCAACGAGTGACGCGCGACGCGAGTCTGTAAACGCGCCTTGAGAAGACGAGCCGTTAGAAGCCGAGATGTTAGAATGGTGTGCTGATGGGACTACAATATCATGCAAATTGCCCAACAGATTTAGGAGGAAAAAAAACAGAAACTCGTAGGAAAATAAAGGATGCTGTAGGAAAATAATCCATAGATATATATATATTACTGGAGCGAACAGTCGTATAAGAGAAGCGCTCTACGACCACGATTATATTTTAGAGCCAATTCACAATAGAAAAATGTTTATGAAAAACTTGGAGATGGTCTATATATACCCGTGCTATGAGAATGTCATGTATTGTGACTTTTACGTGCCTGGGGATGTTTTTGACTGATTGAAATTGTAGTATCCTGTAAGTTTTTTTATAATACTCAATTACTATACAGAATTCGAAAAGATTTGCGAACTGGAGAAAAAATTCAGAAAGGTTTTCATTCGTCAGATATTCAGTATTCAGAACTGAAAACATCATCAAGTAGATGTTTTTTTCATATATGACGACGTGATTCCATTGAGTTCTATATCAGAAATTTCATGAGTACTCCCATATTTTCAATATTTTCGAATGTAGAGAAGTTTAAGATGATCAGAAGATATGTTATAAGTTTTTTCCTTCTCGATGTGAATGTTCGAATTTGTGAATATTCCTGGATGTATTACCTCGACATTTGACTATTGTTCAATGAGTATTATTATTTGTGATATTCTTTGGGGTGTGATGATTGCCCTTGTGATGCCCTGTTCGAACGATCCCACCTTTCATCCACAGCCTCAATAGGAAAACAATGATTTTGTTTCAATTGTCGATGCTGATGGGATATATAAAATGAAATTTGGATAGAATAATTACCAAAACTCTGATGATAATTTTCCACACACTGAAGGCTCAACCTTGATTCATGAGATGACTTGGCCACACGCTTTTCTTGAGTCCTGACAAGTCACGTGAATCAGGAGGAATTTTTCCGGAAAATTTCTGGCTGGGTCGCCTGACTCACAGGAACGGGAGAAACCGTGCAAACGTGTTACAATAAATAAGGCTCCAGAATGAGATAACACACACACACACACACACATATATATATATATATATATATATATATATATATATATATATACATATAAATATATATATATATATATATATATATATATATATATATATTTATATATATATATATTTATATATATATATATATATATATATATATATATATATATATATATATATATATTTATATATACATATATATATAGCTTAAAGTTATCTCTTCAAAGATGGTGAGTCAAATCAAGGCTTTTCAGTCAATGTTGATATTACATCACGTGACATTGATGATATAATAAACATGATATCATATATATCTCAATGGTGCCATACACTTTATCATGGCCTATATATAGAATGAAAGAATCAGCTCGGCAAATTGAGCATTGAGATTGAATTGAATTGAATAATATGTATGTATTCACTTTCATTACATAATCCAAAGTTTCACGAGTTCTAATGAAAGCATGTCTGAGTAAAAGTGAAACTGGTAATCGTCTAGTAAAGAGAGAAACTATGAGTAGAGAAACCTTCTCAGGTTAGCATCAGAAAGTTGTGTTGAATGTCGTGTTACCTAACTATGTTCAGAGATCAGATGTACTACTTCATCAGATCTCGTGTTCTTCTTTGAAGTGTCAAGACCTCGGAACACTTCCGAGTGTTCGAAAGAAAACGCGACATTTCTGATGAGCTTACACGTAATAGTAAGGGCACATCCTTGTCGTTTCGAAACTTCGAGGTGGTCTTATCATCAATGAATGGAAAGTGTCAACGAAAAAATCAATGCAATTGACAGTATCTGATACTAAATGAGGAGTGACACGGTTGCCCGGTATTTTTCGTCCCGGTGAATCAAAATCCATTAAGAAACGAATATAAATAAGAGAAGTAAACCACACTGTATGTATATTGTATTAAATAGTAAGAGCGTGACAGTTGCGGGGTCTACGTAAGATTTACGAAAGTACTTCTTTCTACTTCAAACTGGTCAAGGTGGGGATGATTTTTTTTCAGATTGTGGATGGGGACCTGACGGTAAAATATTCTTGAAGTGTGGTAGTGATTAGAGAAGTATTGAGAGAGTATTCGAGAGTTTTTGTTGGTTGATTTTTGATAATTACTATCCATTTCCATTATTATTGTTTTCATTTCTTGTTTGAATATTGAGTT
Organism: Brachyptera risi; assembly: GCA_964007535.1. Classification (NCBI taxonomy): domain Eukaryota; kingdom Metazoa; phylum Arthropoda; class Insecta; order Plecoptera; family Taeniopterygidae; genus Brachyptera; species Brachyptera risi. The sequence continues at coordinate 16,197,465 of OZ023326.1, forward strand.
CGGGGTCTCACCACCGCACTTTTTTGCAAGTGTGAGTGGGAATGGGACTCAAGGAAATACATGAATGAAAAGGAATGAAATCTGCATTGTGCTTGATTGAATATTGAACTTCCGTCCAGAATAACGATTAATTAAATTGATAGCATATCATTATGAAGACCATAGAATGAATCAATGTACAATTATGTGTGCTCGTGAATTCAGTTCTCTGTATAAACGACAGTGAATTTTAATGCCCAAAACTTCATTATTATACCTTTTTTGTAGATCCCTTTCAAAACGATGCAAATTTATTATCTTCACGAAGATTTTTTCAGTATAAAACCCCACAAATATCCCCCGAAACATGAATAAGTAGAATGACGTATTAGGCGGGTAATATATTATGATAAGAAGCTAATATTCATAAACTGAGAGAACGCAAAATATACGTTTCAAGATGAGCCAAATTTAATATGAAACGTGATGAAAATCTATATAAACGTCTCGATTTCGAAAAGTTCCAGCCTTTCTGATTTACGTATTTGTTTTTGCTTTTGTTTTGTTGTTTTGGTATCAATTATTGCTCTCTTGCGGAGTTCGATTGACAGTTCCAATTGTTGCGATAAAATACATATCATTTTTGTCTTTGATGAAGGTCATTCTATTCATGATGAACTTCGAAGTTATGTGTATGAATAGTATTTAAATTCCATAAAAATTTTAATTCTTCGGAAGAAATTTTTGGTCCCACATTCTTCATCCATACATTTTTTTCTTGAGAATTTTTGAATTCAAGTAATTGTTTTTCTCCAGAGAGGTTCAGCCAATTACGCGTCAAAACTATACAGTGTTGAACAATACACAAACAGTGCATATAAGCCTACTATAGACTGTATGGTGTATACTATAGTCATATTGAACTCTTGAATTACTTATACAAACACATTCGGTAGTTGACGGAAATTATCGTATCAAGTTCAACCAAATTCGTCTAATGATTCTCAAATTAATGATCAACTTTTCTGAATTTCTCTAGGTGAAAAAAAAATCTTTGACATATTCCATTAGAACTCCACTCACTTAGATTCATCCCCGACTTGAATACTTAAGAACGAGGTGGATGAAAATTGATTATATTATTCTCCACTTGACATATATGTTGCGTTCATATTTGAAATTTTTGAATTCCACTTCAGTGGACGGGGCTTCACCAGCATCCATAGTTAAAGGGCAAAAAGTTATATGATTCCACAGATCTAAATTATTATGAATCTTGAACCGTGTAAGATAAAAAAAATCAACAAATACATCATAGGATGTAGATAATATTTGGCGAAAGTGCTAATGAGTCAAATTTTGTGATAAAATAAGTGGAAAGATCTCTTGAATGTAGATGTCCAACTCGATATTTTCTCATTTACTTCCACCTCACCACAAGCCTTTTCATACAAATGACATTAAACCCAATATGAATATATATTATGAATCGAGAGTATTTCATAAGATACTTCTAAGAATTGTGTGAAGCAGATTCACTGCAATATGTTCATCCGGATATGCACCACGATCGTTGAAATGCCACGTTCACACTATATAATCATCACGCTGAAAGAAGGTCCCCCTTGATCATTCTGAATTCCTATTGGTTAGAAAATCTGTCAAATATTATCCGTTGAAATTTCAATCACTTAGTATTTTCCCGTATGCAAATACATAAAAACGAAGTGGTTGAAAATTGATTATATTATTCTACACTTGGCATACATTTTACGTTCATATTTCACATCTTTAAATTCCATTCCACCAGTTGAATCATAATAATATTCAAGATGTTTCTATAGCAGCCAAGATTTCCATCATACGTTCGAGAATTGAAATGCGATTACATAACTTATATAACGAGATTGTATTTAAGCAGTTTAATTCAGATTCATTTTGCCGCGTACTGAATTAGCATATTCCATTAGTGTGCACCCGGATCACTGGCATACATTCTCGTTCAAACTTTGAATATCGAACCAAATAGCTTTCAACTTGTATCCAAATTAAACCATTTATAGGGAAAAGCTGTATGAGCTCGATCAAGCGCAACTTTTAATGTCTTCATTCGAGATAGCTGAAGTGAAACGAGAATTATATTATATCTTGGGAACGCATTTAATTCTGACTTACAGACAAACTATGGGAGTCTTCAACATTTTACATTGTAATATGTCAATATTTTTGTCTGCAATTTTTATCTACGACACATAATGGAAAATAAACCAAAAACATAGTCATATAGTCATAATTCTTCAATTTTTAAGAAAACTGTATTTTACTGTTTACCTAGTATTATGGTCTCAGTAAACTCCTGATAGGCTGCTGATATTCAGACTTGGACCCAGAATTTTTCTCAATTACTCTTTGAATTTGCTATTCTTATCTACTATTTTGAGCTATTTCTCTAACGCACACATTTTTAAGAAGTTGGAATTTGTATTGATGGCGTTCAATTTTTTCATAAACGTAACGTTCAAATAGTTTCTGTTCACAGTGATTGATCTATCAGCTCATTTGGATCCATTCTGTAGACAGTCTCACTCGTTTAAAACCTGCTGTGTCATGATTGTATAATTTTACAAGATGACGCGGTGGCGACGCTGTCATAAACCGCTCGATTCATTTATGATCTTTCTGTTTTAAAACAAAATCTTTGGCATGAGTTTTAAACAATCCAATCAATGAGTTTACTACGGAAGGGTTTGATGTTAGAGCTTTCCTCACTTTTTGCCACTTGCTCCAGCGGTTCAAGGGACTCAGCTAGAATAAATCAAGTCGAACTCAGTACTTTCAGACACAAGGGTCTTATGAAACATAACAAGATATATTTGCCAAGGACAGTCTATTCTTGTTCGCTCTGGAACACATTGAAATGGAATGAAGCAGATATCTATTTCAGTACTTTAGTCGGATTCATAGTAACACAACATAGTAACACAACCCGAATCAACGTACTAATATAAATGACCTGACCAACATAACCTTCGACTGAAAGTTTAATCATATTAGTTGGATGAGCGTAGCGAAGATTCCATTTCACAAAGCGAAAATAAATGGACTTGGTTTTCATGTTTGTTTTTTTGTCATTTTGTTTTTTAATAATTAATTAAAATCAATTAATTAATTAAAATTGTGATTAATAATCGATTAAATCCTACCAAAAAAAGCACTCGATCAAATGGCAACAACATCTTCAACTATTATTCCACCTCTGTAATTCAGAAGTTGGATCTCGTTCCTTCTTTTCAACATCGAAATAGTCGTATACAATAATTTTTTATCAATTGAGGTAGAAAACAATTCAGTAATACGTTCGAAAAATGAATTTTGTGATTGTATAATATATGTATATAGACTACTGAGAAAAAAGGAAATGTGATAACATTCTGGGCAATTAAAAACGCTGTCCTCAAGGGACCTCATCATGTACGCTATCTTGTGGGTATCAAATTGCATGAATCCATAGGTACACGTTCGATGAGCCACAACTATCACTAGCCGTTCTTTGGCGCATATTTCAGTTCTTAATACAAGTCTGAAAATCTTTGATGGGCACAAGCATTGCGTTCACGTTGAATAGCTCTTCAATCCGAAACTACAATTGTAATTTATATAGAATCTACGCACACTCACCCGCTGATTTTTTCTGAGACTTCGCGTGGAATACTCAAGCACACATCGTCGTCTAGTTTTTGTGCGTATGATATCAGTATATATTTTTATTATATATATATATTTATATATATATATATATATATATATATATATATATATATATATATATATATGTTATAATGATTTGCAAATCATTATAACATATTTCCACTCCATGAAAGCCTACGAGAAATATATATATATATATATATATATATATATATATATATATATATATATATATATATATATATATGACTTTATATTTTTTTTTCTTTTTATTCGTGATACATTTTGATGTAGCTTGATCGACCATTTTATATCACCGCAAACGTATGTATCAAATATTAAACTCCATTTGTTATAAATCCAGACTTGACCAACATGGGTATCGAGATGAAAGTAACACACGAATGCTGCTATCTTCCACTTTCGATCTAACAAGAACTGAGCTTTCTGTTACCAGCTTGGATGTCCGGTAAAAACCATTGGAAACGCTTTCCACTTATATAATGTGTTCCCGGCTCATTTGAAACCATGAAACGAGCTTCATCTTCGGCCAATAAAATAGCATCACACTCAGTGTTAGCAGATGTTTCCGTTCGAAACTTTTATACCGCACATTTTCATTCCAATGTTAAATCTTTCTCAGGAATTAAAGACTGAAAATTCAAATCTACATTCTATTGGAAGAGTTGAATCACAAATAACTATAGGTAATCGCAGTGTATGCATTGCCAGATGAAGTTTGAAATATAAAAAATGAATAATCGAATGTGAAGAATATTGTTACCTCAATTGATATGTACAGATTTTGGATTTCTTTACACAATTGACGACTTCCCATTCTTTGAAAAGAATGGGAAGAAGGCCACAACTCGAGTGCAGTGCCCCTCAACAAGTAAATGAAGATACCGAAACAAGAGGACCAAAAAGATATTCCTACGATCTGCGGCCAAGATGAATCGAAAAGTCTTGTATCGAGTCAGCCACTTTTTATTTTTATTTTTATTATTTTTTATTTTTATTTTTATTTGTATTTATATTTTAATTTTTAATCTCACTATTTTCATGCTCGCTTCTATATTTTTTCACTGATATTCGAACAATTTTCGTATTTGTGTTTGATGAGCCAGGGTTCCATCCATATATTGACTCTGTTAAAAACGTAGTGGTATCCAAGTGCATATGTTAAGAAATAATCGATTACAATTTTTGTCATATTATTCAGTTTAATAATTCTCTTGAAAAAGGCCATAACATAATGGTTGAAACGTAGAGATATTAAGAATATTTCACAATTTCATACACGACTTTAATCTTCCTATTAAATATATATCATCATTATATATATATATATATATATATATATATATATATATATATATATATATATATATATATATATAAATGGTCTCCACTATAGACTCATTTGATGAATCGACAATCTGTTGAATGAGTTGGATTCAGATTGGATACTTCTATTGAGTTGGTAGAACCCAGAAGAGGATGTCATATTACCGTTGTTTTAGTTGTTGATCTGAACGATGTTTGTGTCAATATTTTGATAATCACATAACTTGACATAATTATCTCCGTAATTGATTCAGACAAAGCTGATAAGAAAGGAGCGTCAAGCGTTGAAAGCATGAAGCATTGGAAAGTGCTTTATTCAGCGTGTATACATTTTATGTAGATTTCATACGTATTTATAAATGTGAGAAAATCACGAGCCCTTGGAAACAATATCATATAAATTCAATCCAATCCAATCTTGTATGATGTAAGGAAACAATTGAACAAAATGTCAAGTATTCTCTTTCTTCTGCAAGATCATATTCGTCGGAGAAGAACTTATTCTATTATGGTACTCTGATGCTTCTTTCTGAATCTATGAACCTCAGGAGTACATTACAGTTCAATCGTAAGTTATATTCTTCGCATTGTTTTTCACCACTTCGAGTCTTTTATTCCAAAACTTTTACATCTCTGCTCACAACACTTCCATGTCATTCCATTGTATAGAATGTATCATCTTGAAAAAGGAACACTGGCGCAATCTGGTCGCTTGTATATAGTCATGCAGTCTACCTCTGTTGCGAATTACAACTTGCCGTCTCTTTTAGTCCGTGCATTCCTGATACTCCGGAGGCGGTATCTCTTCTTCATCTCTTGCTTTCACGCTCTCACAGTTCCATTTCCATCCAGTACACCAACTACATGGTCTTTTCCGCGTCATGTGAATTATTTTCACAAAGACGGTAGACAACCGGAACGTGATCATTTTTTGTGAGTAGCCCTGCGTATGGAACGTATGCTTCATACCGCAAATCCAAAGAGAAGAATACGAACAACTGAAGAGAATAACGGAGGTGTTGTTGCTTGATTAGCCCATCCGCAATGGAAATACCATAGAGTGCCATTTTAAAAGCATCCGAGTAGAATCCATTCTTGGATATTATGATGTTGAAAGTACGATGGATTATTATTGCTCAGTTGTGCTAGATATAAAATGGAATTTCAACCCAACAACGTCTAGGTTATTCGAGGATACGAATGAGCAGGTAATGATGAAACTATTTGAAGTAATGATAAGAGAAAGTTCTCAAAAACCCATTCATTGTGCGGGACTCAAACCCACGCCCAAAGATGGCTGAAGTTTCCAGAGATATGAAAGAATTCCCATGAAGTAAACTGAGAGCAATTCCTGAAATTAAATATCATGATATATTCAAATAACTCATAGTTGTAACGTAATTGTATAAGATATGAAATTATCATTATGAAGCAAACTTGAAATTACGATATATGCAAGAAAAAAATCATATTCTGTGAAATAAAACCGTGGATCAGAATATAATACGGGATGAATAATCGCGATTGTGATTCAAGTCACAAAAAATATCAATATAATTTCCAAAATTACGACTTCAGAGTGACTAAAAATATGTGTGATGTGAAAATACTATTGTATCCACCCAAGAAGAAAGTTATCCACACCGACATAAAAATAAAAAATTTCACTATTTCATTCTGAAAGCCGATATATTTCTAAAGTGTTGTGATTTTTCAGGACGTAGCTCACGAGAATGAACGCAACTGCGTCTTTTAAGGTCGTTTTATTCTTGACGTTGCAGCGAAATTATTCAATCACCTAAGACGTTCACAATTATTCAGTTGACCTTTCTCTCATGAATACAAGAACAGTTGAATTATCTCACATTTAATAAAGTGACCAATGTGAAAAAAAAATGCTTCTAGATATTCAATTAAAAAGACCATATTTTCCAGCAGTGAACCTGTGAAAATTTAATTATAGCCCAAGGTAGTTGATTTTATTTCACAATGTTTTGAAGAATTCAGAGAAGAGCTGTTTCTCTTGTGTATTATCATGTTAATATCTCATATTAGTTAATATCTCATAATATCTCATATTATATTATCTCATATATCATCTAATATTATCTCATATTAAATGTGTGAAACAGATGATATTGCACTGAATCGACTTCCGTGCTCTCTCAATGCTCTTCAAAATTCAAAATTTAAATTTGAAAATGACATAATGTGATCATGGTTACACATACATACGAACAGCAATAGCATGGTACACATGCGTATATAATTTATAGTTATTATAGTTTATTATGGTTAATTCATAGTAATAAGCCAATGGAATTTTTCATTTTCAAAACCAAGACAACTCAAATATGTTCTATATGTTTCAATTATCCTAATTATAGATGAATCAAACTTTTATGATAAATTTCTATAGAAAATCCTGAAATACCATTTAACAATGAAATAATTAATATCCAATATATCAAGAAGGTATTCCACTGAAGTCTGAAATTGATGAGTAATCTATGAATATAGGTCAAAAATCACACAACTCTGAAATTCCAGCGATAAAATGTACACATATGTGGTATTTCCTCGCTGGACTTGAGAATAAACATTCATCTGGAATTTCAATAAAAAAACCATTGGCAACACGGAAGTGGAATCACTCCAATAGCATTTTATCAGCAGAGATAGAATTGTGGTTGGAAGCACTCGGAAGTCTCACGTCTACCATGCTAGTTATGATGCACGGATCAATGTGGGTGAAAACACCCACTCGCTGACGTTTCGCTTGTTTGGAACTCTGAGTGTGAGTGACAAGCCGTGGTAAATGTTCAATTGTAATGACATATTGATTGGAATGTCAACGTGTGTCTGTTATTGTATATCTTAATGTGTCGGATATTTATTTTCATTTATCTATTCATCCGCTGAGGTCTGAGGGAAACCGACTCACAGCTTAACATTGTCGGTGTCAACTTAACACACAGACAATCACAGTGGCCTAATTTTGATAAACTAGTAAAACGCGGGATGCACGTTGTGAGATGAGCTTAGAAGTATGGAAATCTAGAATGAAAAATATTCTCTCAGCTCAATCCATATTTACGGACCTTGGATTACTTCAAACGTTCAAAAACCTAACCTTCAACTTGTTGATATTTATGATGCTACAACCTGTCGCATATAGACTTCGGAAAACCAATTGCTCACAATATTCAATAAAATGTACACTTTTATTGCGTTTTCTTTGTTATTTCTCATCCGATTGTTGTGAAAGTCACTGAAAATATCAGTAATCATTTTGTACTTCATTATGTAATTATTATTTCAATTATGAAAATTATTATCAAAATCATTGTTATTATAATTGGGCAATTATTTTTCATGTAATTACTGACACAAAAATAAACATGGACACAAAGTCCATTTTTTTCGGTATGTGGAATGGAATCTTCGCTACGCTCATCTAATGAATAATAAATTCAACTAGAGAAATTTCACACAATAAATGATAAACGTTACGATTCTAATGATTTTCGTCATCACTTTTCATGTACTGTTCGCTCTGTTTCCATCCCATACGCCTTTCCTGGCCTGAATTCATACATGTAACTGAATATATGACAATTTGTAATGAGATTCAATGTCTAAAAAAGTTGACGCCGTGATTCAATTTCAGACCGGAAAAGTAATGTATACATATTTGATGTTAAATTTCAGATTTGTGAAGTATTACATTTCGCGTTTCATATGCCATCAATTTTGAATAACCGTCGATGCACATTTCATCTGTGGTAGCTTCAGCGCTACATAATTGAAAATTTAATATTCACATCTTGACATAATTTATGCCGTTATATATGTTGAATATCATTTTCAATCATAACGAATACTGAGTAATGTGGTATCAAGTTATCGATGAAATACTGAGGATTATTAAAGAAATGAATAAATGAGATGGAATGGAATACTCATGAAAATATATCCAATAATAAAGAAAGAAATGTAAATAATGATTGATATTACGATGAAATATACAATGAATAATATGGTGAATACAAAAAATTCACAGAGAAGGTGTTCAAAGGAATACTCCTCCACAGACTACCTCCATCATATATCTTTCAACAATCCTCACCACGCTCTTTTCACACGCCCAGAAACTGAGTGACAAAGAAGAATCGCGCATCGCTCAAGTTCGTCCGATCCAACCAAATTACACCTCTCATATCTCAACCAGTTTCGATTCATTATTTTAAAATCTCCACTTTACAAACCCTAATCAGTGGGTTAAGCGATAGTTAGCTAATTGTCTTGTCACTCCTTGATTACATGTGGTGTTTCATACCATAACTTATAGCCAGCTCATAATTAAGTCAGAATTGAAAAAAACGTCTTCCAGTAACCCTTATTTTATAAAACAGTTTTAAAGAGAACTTTTGAAACATGCAGTTGCGTTTCTCATCGTAAACCCAGTTCTTGGATGATAATAACATCCTGAAAATACTAATAATAATAGATGAATAACGTTGATAATCGTTTTTTGTGATAGACGTTTTTTTCCGCAGATATCTTCGGATGAGAATCTAATATTCACTCTTCGAAATGTATGTCAATTCCAAGATCATAATTTATCTGAAACTATTTGTTTCATTTGTAAGCTCTTACCGCACTGAGACCGAGAAGAATAACGCTGTATCTGATATATTCGTGTGCTTTTTTATTATCATTTTATATACCCCGTACAGTGCAAAGAATACCATTCCGCTCGAATTCTGAGTCAGCAAGACGATTTTTTTCATCGTTTTTCTCTGTTTACTCGACTGTACATAATTCCTGTCTCGCACTCTGAGCAGGAATGTGGATGGAATGGTTCAAATATGAAAAGAGACCTTCGTGAAAATTGAAGCAATAAAGATTTTCTCGGACATCTGGTGTTGTGACGGTGTTCGCCAAGGTAGTCGTCAAAACAGAGAAGAATGGATCGAGATCAAGACGCTAAAGAAGCTTAATGGATGAATTTTCCAGAATGAAGAGTGATGGTATTTAAGATTGTTCGATCATGTGAGTTTTTTATTCCCAAGTTATCTGATGAAAAAGTTGAAATGGAGAAAATATAACTGGATGAGCGAAGCGAAGACTCAATGTCACCATACTAGAAAAAAAGTGTTTTTTTCTCGTACTCCACAGATTGAACGAGAGATTTTATCTATTTTAAACCAGCCATAAACAATTTAAATCATTCAATTCGATGTTGTATAGTTTTGAGACTTAATTGGTTGCACCACTTCTGAGAAAACCCATTTCAAAGTTTTTATAAGAACTTCGTAAAAATAACCCAAAGGTCGGAATCCGGGAGAAATATTTCCTTTGAATGAATCCGAATTCACACTGAACGTCATTGTAGTAATTATACTCGTCATTCCGAAGTTTCACATGATTCGTAGCAGCCATTTTGATGAAATAAAATTATATATTTGTTTCACTCAAAGCTATTAATAAAACCTATCAGAGATTAGAGCAACGGGTACAATTCCAATTGAATTGTAAAACAATCGAAACGAGTTCTGAAGTTTTCATCATTTCATCCCTTTACTCTTGTCAATTCTGTATTTCAACCTGAGGAATATTCACTTATAAAATGTAGTGTATAGCTTATTATCAAATAGAAAAATGTATTTATCCTGAATGTATTTTTTTCATAACCCATATTATGGTTTCATTATTGACGTACCAATTGTATCATGATTGATATGTAATGAATAACTAATGATAATATTATTACTGACATCATTTCAATTACTAGAACGCAAATTATACCTTGATGATTGTATCAATGTTATCGTTAAGTTATAATAATATTCAGGTCAATGAATTTACAATAACAAATTATGTATTTCATAACATTATCAAGTGCGCGTTTATATATTCTCAGTTATAAAATATATCACAGTATATTGAAAATGACCTGATGAATGTCCATATTACATATTGATAATGTGTTGAATCAGAATGTAATAACAAGTAATTCAATTGAATTGATGGTTTGTGTGTATGCGGAAAGTAAAACCATTTGTTCAGCTTGATTTGTGGATCAGCATTGGAAGATCACGATGAGGGAATTTAATCTGCCGGCGTTTATTCAGTACAATGACATACATGTGATAGCATGTGACACAACATACGTGTTCACATGGGTGGATCCTAGGAGAATTAGTATAGCTACTAATTCCATTAGCAACAAAAAAGTAATCTTCATGGAAGTGAAGACGAAAACGAGCTGTTTATATAGTGTGAGAGTAAGAGAGCAAGAGATGGAGCAAAAAATAGAGATGGATAGAGAGAGAGAGAGAGAGAGAGAGAGAGAGAGAGAGAGAGAGAGAGAGAGAGAGAGATAAGAGAGGGTAAAAAGAGACAGAAATAGGATAGAAGGTGAAAAGAGGGGTGAGTGAGAGAGAGATAGAGAGAGAGAAGGAGATATTGAGAAAAATATAGATAGAGATAAATGAAAGTGGAAGAAAGAGAGAAATAAGTATGGATAGAGAGAGAGAGAGAGATAGAGAGAAAACACGGTGATAAGGGACAGATAGAGAACAGAGAGTAGAACAGGGGAGAGAGAGAGAGAGTGAGAGATAGAGAAAAAAACACAATAATGTCCACATATACTCAACACTAATGGCATTATTGTAATTATGACCATCTCTGATGATATAGCACGTAATGTGGCTGTCATTTCCAGGAGGATGGTCATACAAATGGAACTACGGTAATGTTCGTTATGTATGTATCTCTTCCAGGTCTGCTCTGTGCCTCAGTAGCTCAGCCATAGAGCATTCAACCAGCAATTGAAAGGTCCGGGGTAGGATTACTGACGATATAATATATATATATATATATATATATATATATATATATATATATATATATATATATATATATATATATATATATTGGGTTCAACTTCGCACTGCGATGCTAACTAAGATATGAGGGCGTCGGAAGAAATATTGGGGAAAGGTGGGAGCAGTAGTGACCTATATATTGTGATGATTGATGGATTGTTCTTTCAATGACCCCATCAGCAGCTAGGTTAGACGGGGGTACGAATGAGAAGGTGATTAGGATACTATGAGGTGATGATGAGTAAAAAGACGTTTACAAAAACCCATGCCTTATGCGGGACTCAAACCCACGCCCAACGTTGACTCGAGTTTCTGAAGCGGTGCCTCATCTGATTGAGCTACCGAGTATGGCTGCATGTATTGTAGAAACCTTCTGGCATCAGCCTAGATTTCGAAAGGAAAATCATGAAAAACCTCTGTAAAGATGAACGGTGGCGGAGATTGAACCGAGCCCCTATATTGGCCCCTCTCTCCGCTGGCCACATAGAGCAAGCCTTTAGAACTGGGATGGTCACTTTTGCTACTGTTTTAAGCTTTGTATGTGTTTTTTATCTTTGTTGATTTGTATCTGTTTGTTTATACGCACGGTTGGATGGTTGGACGGATCAACAAGATTTTTTTGTATGCAAGCAGACTTTTACAACTTCAAACTGTATCATTTTGTATTCAAATAAGTTTGACCACTTCTGAGATAAAACCTCACAAAATTTTGGAAAACCCCCTTATTTTGAGCCGAGTGGAAAAATTAGTAAAACATTCTTTCAAAAAAAAGTCCACTGTATGTGAACGTAGGACGGATACACAGTATGGCACATTTTCACGCAGGTCAAATGTGCGTCTGGAAGAAAATAATTGAATAATTCTTTCTTTTTCATCAAATGCTAGAAAATATTGATACTCATAATTATGAGACTGTAATTCATCGCTTACCAGCCTCAATAATTTATCCGCCAACGTGTGTAGGGCACAAAGTATATCTCATATGAATATCTCGCTCATCCTACGAAACATGTGCTGAGTTTTCCTATTTGTAAGAAAACGATAATCTCACAAATGATTTGATCTCTCATCAAGTTTTCATTGAATATTGTTCAATTGACTGGGCAAGTTCACGGAGCAATTTCAATAAGTTACCGGTGTAGATTGAGAGAACTGAAGGGAACTATATGTAATTGGATCAAATGTAACATGAATTTAATATATTACAGGGATGTACATTCACCAGCTCTTGAAGTGGTCGATCATCTACATTGAAATGTATTCTGGAGAAAGCTATGAGCACAAAACTAGCGGACAACTTGCGTTCCCTTCAGTCTCATCGAATGTATTTTCCGAAATCTCACCTGTTTCACACATCTATCTATACAAAACTATTCACAATGCAAAAAGTTACGCTGCTATCCCTTCGGTAACTCAGTCTTAAAATCACTCAAAATGATTCGAGATTTCATAATCAATGTGATCAAACTGGAAAAATGCATATCTTCCAGTCAGAAGAACAAAATATTCAAATAAATATTAGGAAATTTCTTTGAATTAATAATAACTATTTGAGTATAAAGCTCTTTAGGGTCTTCTCGTCCTCTAATGGCATTTTCAAGGGGTAATACTTGAAGGGTAATACAACTGTAGAAATTTTTTAAGAATAAAAAAATATCATAATTATAATTATTATCATTATTCAAGCCTTTTGACTCGTAGGTTGAATTCTACGCTCATTTATATTGAGACAATCCACACAATGCTCATCTGAACTTGCCCAGATGACTACCATCACCAAACGTTCACCTTTTAACTACAGCTCAACATTTTTACGACTTCAAAATCCTTTTATTATCCCCAATGATTATAATTCCTCTTCGAGCCACACTGGTCAACCATTTCTGGGATCGTATCATATATATCCACCATTTCTGTCAACTATCTCCTCCTTGATATTTTTTCTTTGGATTTTGGATATTTTCTATATTCATATTGTGAATAAAACAAAAACAAACAAAAACATCTCAAACAATTGATACATTATTACATTTATGAATGAATGAGAGAATTGAAATTTGAGTTGGAATAGGATCTGAATGCACATTCTGCCGATATTTTCATAGCCTTTGACAAATTCAATGTTGAAATCTGCTTGGCCGATTTGGTCAGTAGGAATATTGGGATCAAACCAATAGGTCTCGCAAACTCAAGACTCAGAGTGGTCACATTCTCATAATCTGATAAAAACGATCATATATATATATATATATATATATATATATATATATATATATATATATATATATATATATATATATATATATATATATATTTATATATATATATGTATATATATATGTATGTGTGTAGACTATAAATATATTATATATTCGATAATATATATATATATATATATATATATATATATATATATATATATATATATATATATAAATATATATATATATATAAATATAATTGAGTTTTGACGACGCACTATACTGATGGCTACGATCTATTGGCGTCGGTCGATGATGAATGAGATGATGAGATGATGAGATGAGAGATTATTTTATGAGTCGTTTTTTGAATGGTGGGAAGGAGACGGTTGTTAAGAAACCATCCCAGTATCAACCTGAACGACAGAGGGAAACCAAGAAAAACCCCTGTCAGGATGGTTGACCATGGCGGGAATCGAACCCCGGTCTCTCGAATGACGGTTCAGTGTGGTAACACTCGGCCACGTGTCTCGGTATATATATATATATATATATATATATATATATATATATATATATATATATATATAGATATATAGACTTAATATATATATATATATATATATATATATATAGACTTAATATATATATATATATATATATATATATATATATATATATATATATATATATATATATATATATGAATATATATATATATATATATATATATATATATATATATATATATACATATATATATATATATATATATATATATATATATATATATATATATATATATATATATATATATATATATATATATATATATATATAGGAACACATAATTTGTCTTCAGCAGAAATGTCATATCTCTTACCGTTTCCAAGTTCTCACAAGAAAAATTAATATTCCACTGAATTGCTTACCACGCACTCTCGAACGCGATCATTTCGGTTCAGTTAAAGGTTCCTCTAGTCGTGTTGACAAATGTACAGCAAACACGGGATTTAATTTAGAGTGTGCTATAAAATGTTATTAACTTCCTCGCTCACGTGCCACCATTGTAGTATCTGCATGAATAAGTTCAGTTCCTTATCGCAGCTCTGTGAGGCCTTTTGTTGTAAGTCACTTAAAAACAAGAGTTTATTGAAATATCTCAGAATGACGTCACAGCCCTGAGGCTCGTCTTGAAATAAAAATAACACCGTTTTCATAAGTGGAAATCATCATCTCAATTTCATAGATTTCAATTTAATCATCTGTCATTTAGAACCTGCTTACTTTTCTCAGTCGTGACGTGGACATCACCCGCGTGCTTTTCGTGTTTTGATACAGAAATCAGTTGGTGTTTATTTCATGGCTCGGAGTCTTCGAGGGACAAATAATCGAATGATGATTTTCAAAATTGAGAAAGTTGTTCTCTTCAGAACTGAGGATGCAATCACCTCGTTATTTATTCGAATCTATAGACCCAAAGTTGTGAAGTCCTCAGAAGTTTTAGAATATTGACAAACACCGAATTCAGTGAAATTAACCCTTTCAGAAGGATGAATCAACAAAGATTTTTTGAATGGAAAAATATTCGTATTTTCAGCTGTGACTATTCATAGATATAATTCGGAGTTTATATCCTATTATATTTTATATAGTAGCTCAAAGCCAACTACTCCATACTTGTTATATTGAAGGAGTTATTCTAGGAGTCTAAATAAAAACGTTTCTCCAATTTGGTACTCGAAGTGTCAGAGAGATAATGAACGAGTTATTGTTTTTTTCAGGATTCATGACCAAAGCACCACGCCATTATTCCATCAGGAGTGATTATCATATTGGGACACGTACAAATCGTTTCAAAACCCGAAACACTAGTCACGATTCGCACTGTGAACTGTGAACTGTGACCTTGAAGCTATTGCCATGGTCAAACCTCCCATTTTGTTACCAATACCACGATAAAAAAGAAATTACGACCATATGAGAAGTTAAAATATGAATTCACTCAATATGAATAGTAGACACAATGAGGATGGATTACCATTAAAAATTTAATTTTTCCAATAACATTGAAATCTTGTGATACGATAATTATTTCCCGATTCAGGAACAGGGATCAATCATAATAATAATCATAATTCATTTCTTCTAATTTTTTTTAACGCTGTCTAGGAATGGCACCTTCTGATTGTGTTAATACTGCGAGGCGGTCATGTCAACAAATATCAATATTTATGTAAATATCTCAAAATTGATAACCATTATCAATCAAAGTATCTATTCAATATCTGATCCTAATACCAACTCTTCATATGAAGAGATGAAGAGAAATCTTCATTTGTTGATAGGTGTGAAAAAAAGTAGAAATAAATTGAATTGACGACTAGTGATTGACCCGCCCATAAACGTCACAAAACAGAACATCCAATCAAATAGGCTTTGTTATGTGGGAAATTTCACATTGACCTATCAGAGTACCTCTAAATTCCCACATGAAGTATAGATCCAGGTGGCTTTGGTGATTAGCCACGCCTATCACTAGTGGTCAATTGAGTGAGCACAATCGGATGAAAATTAAACGCATAATTGGTGGAGGTGCCGGGTATGGAAATCCATTGAAAATTTCTAAGATAAGCTAGCTATTGTGCCGAAATACTATCAACATCATTTATATGCTGAATAATATATCAAAGAGGTATAATCGTCCCGATTGCCTGTCGCGATTTAGCGGATCCCCTTGTGAACTAGATGTAAATAAGAGTACACGGTACCGGTGGCATTGTTGAACTACCAAAATCTATCATTCTCGTAATCTACTGAGCCGTGTATAGCATTGTTGAGTATTGTTGTTTTGAATAGTTCGATATAAAAGCGATAGTTGGCGCCAGAAGCATTCGGGACGCTATACTCAGATTCTCACCCCGGAAATATTTCACTTTCAAGACCCAATAGTGGGGTCACCTCCTTTTTATTATGATGAATTAGGTTGGTATCACTACACCGTGGAATCAATATTGATCATCATAGATACAGAATAATTGTCATCAATATGCATCCAGGGGACGTATCCACAAGGTAACATTCCCAGGGTCATTTTCACATATGAACGATCGCAGTGACTTTTCGTCTGAACCCAATTGACCAATGTAGATGGGCGTGGTTATACGAAGCAAGGGAAATTTTAGATACCTTGATTGGCTATTTCCCTATTTTCCCCGCTCCACTGTCCACTTGATTGGTTTTTATATTTTGTGACATCACGAGGGCGGACGATCTACATCTGTCGATTATAATGAAACTGATTAATACCGAGCAGAGAAGTATATCATGAAATACTGTCGATAAATGATGAATATTCAAATTGGATTAAACATTATTATTTGCATGTAAAAATGAGCAGTGAGGTAGAAGTAAATGGCTATGATATCGACGATTATTCTTACATACGAGTGAACATCGCGCACTTGTTATTAAAAAATTGAAATCTTCATTATTCCTCACAGATATTTTCTGCCATTTGTGATGTATTTTTTTTTAATTTCATATCTTACACAGTTGAAGTTCTATGAACATTAATAACTGTGAAATGTCCCTAGCGGGAAACTTTTGTCCAATGGTGACTGAGAACGTGCCTTAAGCAAGCTAGGTAACGTTCTCATTTCTATTCTGCTCCGTCCAATACGGTTTTGTTCGGATACGACCGCCAACTGGATCGGAAACACTTCATTACGAGACTAAGAAGTTGGAGGAAGTAGAAGTAGCACGAGTATGTGGACCGGAATCGACCGAGATTACATTTCCTTCAACGAATATACCTCAAGCAAACATTTTATATCAAGCTAGGAACGCATAAGATATTGTGTTGAAAAGCGAAGTGAGGAAATTAAAAAGGTTAGAATTTTGCACAAAAATTTTGCATGAACAGTTTTGATGATTAATGTGTTCTACTGGCCCTAATCATGTGAAGTATTAATTGTGAGAATAATATTGTTTTAATTTATATACGAGAAACAACTTGAATTAGAAACAATATGTGGAATCGTACGGCGGTGAATTATGATTTTAATTATATATTGTCATTCATATATGATATCATAACTTCACATTTTGATTCTTCCATCTTATCGAAGTACAGTCCGTATGTTTTCTGTCAAATCTCCATTGATATGAATGAGACTTTGCCTTTGAATCAAATATTGCCATTAGACGCAGAATAATATACATGATATTGTACATGAGGGACTCATGTATATATATATATATATATATATATATATATATATATATATATATATATATATATATATATATATATATGTATATATATATATATATATATATATATATATATATATATATATATATATATATATATATATACATTATGAGGAAGTATTCATCTGTAGAACCTAACATATTTAGTTTTTTTTTTACTTCACTTATATTCTTTTGTTATGTTCCAAAACTTGTGTGATCCTCTCATCACACACTTGAGTGTAATTGCGTCATTGATATTATGTTTTATTTGTATGTCGATCGATGGAATGAACATCTATCCATCCATCTATCTATCTATATATATATATATATATATATATATATATATATATATATATATATATATATATGTATATATATATATATATATATATATATATATATATATATATATATATATATATATATATATATATGTATGTCCGTGCGTCATCCAAAGCCGACCTACGCAAAGTGTATAAAAAACAGAACTGGATTTTTCTCCCAGAATGAGAAAGCAGTCAGTTCTGAGTTTTTCCCAGATCTGTGTGTGGAATTGTTTTTTTTTTCACATAACTGGGTAATTTCAAGTTGGGGTAGTTTTCAGGCCTGTGAGATGAACCTAATTCTGTGAGTAGAACCGAGGTTTCTCCCCCAGAACAAGTCTGTGAGAATTCCCACAGAACTGGGCAATTCCCAACTCCAGCCATTATATAAGTACATCTCCTGATTTCGCTGAGTACTTTATGGATGATTTGCGATCAAAAATGAGCCATTTGTTAGAGTTATGGTACGTAATTGTGTTCATAGACTCTTTTCCGTCAGATATCGGTATCTAATTCTCTCTATTATAAACTCCTAGATAAGCGACAGCGAAGGTATAAGAAATGCATTAATCTAAATCGGGGTCTTTTCCGTTCGTCTGGTATGCTCTTTACATGTGGGACGGTTCGATTGATCACACGGAACTACAAGTAAAAATCCTTCCACCAGGCCTGTTTATAATTGAAAATACACGTCATCTTTTCAAACATGGAATAGTCTCATTGGGACTTCATGAAATATTATGATTTGAAACTTTCAAATTTCACGAGAAGCTGACAAGTTCTGAAATCATTCGAAAGTATGATATTCGTTATAAAGATATTCTTCCTGTATTCAATTGATAATTTTGATAATTTTGTTGTTCAATACCGAGACAGTCTTTCAACTCTAACACAAATCGGAACAAAATTATCCACGAGAGAAATGTTCAGTTTGACCGTCCACCCTATCACTAGCTCGCAGCTGGTTTGCGCCCCATACTCTCTTACAGGTGCGTAGTGAGAGATGGATTGGATGAAAATAACTTTCTTCCACTGAAGTATACCTAACCTCTCCCACTCTATGAAATCTCATTATGGAATATCATGCCTAGATTTGCCATCAATCAATGATATTTTGTCAGAATACACGATAACTTTTGTTCACATATGTTTCTCAGAAGCAGAATGTTGAAGAAAGTTAATATGGCTTGAAATTTTCTCCACCCCCGACTTCATATCTGCGAGAATATACATATATAATCAGCTGACCTACAATCATGCTTTCCCATCCACTCGAATAAAAGTTCCCACGCGCATTCTACATCTTTGAACCCAAGTATCTTTAAGCTTCAAATAACGTTTCTGTTTACTTGAACGATTGTCATAATTTAAGTCATAATTCTCCTATCTGTAACTCAGCACCATTCTCGTCGAGTACACTTTCCACGTGCCTTGTTTTGATGAGCGACCGTAATACTGAGGAGAATTGTCACAATCCTCTCAGTTCTGATTCTCTCGCATCTCGACCTAAAGTCTGTGCTGGCAGCCGTTATTATCGCCTCCTCTAAAAGGATATCGAGAAAGCGTTCAAAATATTTTCCTCTCGTCTCTCTTCTCTCTCGGATTCGGATCCTAGCGAACTTATCATAGTATATGTGCTAAACCTGACTTTTATTGAACGGGAAGCATAAAATAATGCTGACACAGATGAGGAGTGAGCTACGGCGACTTTGATGTTGGTGGAAATTGGTCAAATTCTCACGCGCTGACGTGCATGCTAGTGACTACCAGTATCCCCAAATTCATATAAAAAAGATGAAACTTTTTTTTTTATAGCAATCATTATTGAGGCTAAGGATGAGTTCATATGACAATTTTAAAGCGGCACCTTTTTGTTGTTTCGAGACTTCGAGGCGGTCTTGTGAATAACCACCTATGGACCATTTTAGATGGAAAACAATGAACTTTGCCACCAAGACTGCGCTGCCTGTAACCATACGTCTTTGTCGCTGGTAAAAGTTTTTCAGTTTCAGAAATTTTGGAACAAATTATAAGTTTGAGCCGTTTTTGTTATACATTCGGACATTACCAGTATCGGTATTGGGAGTAAACCAAACACACAAATGTTGATATCCCACACTTTGAAATCAGTCTCGCAGGCAATGTTCACTCTTTTCCACTAACAGCAGATGTCAAGTTTATCATTATACATTGAGACAAATAAAATGAAGTGTGATGGTATGATTGACTGGTATGATGATTGATATAATTAGGCTCATATCTACCCGCTTATTGGATATCGTGGTGATTAAATATTTCATTTACAAGCAATTGCTTCGAAACCCTGGAAAACCATTTCGCGAGAAGGCGTTGTGAGAGTGAAAATATTGTAAGTATTCGTTTTCTTTCGATCTCAGAAATAACCAATTAAAATATTCTATAACTCATTATATATATTCCATGATGCATTCATAAAATGTATGAAGAGAGAAATGAAACAAAAAGAGTGTATAAGAGCACTAAAAAACTTGTCGATGAAAATATTAATTATGGTGACACACTTTGTGAAATGCTTGAAAAATGGAATGAGATATCAACTTTATCAAGAAACTCATTCGATAAAAGGATCGATTTTTGATGATGAAAAATAATGTTCATTCGAATAGATGACGATCGTTTGGTGAGTCTTAGATTTTGTGTTTGTAATTCAGTGGAAAATGAGACCACCTTATAGTTTCCTTCGTGGTCCTACATCATTATCACCTCAAAATGAAAACACGGATACAAAATATTAAGTTTTGTTACGTTCTGTCATACTCTGTTTAATTCAACACATTAAATTGTTCCATAATTTTGATTTACATCTATCTTGTTTGTTTTATAGAGTTTTAGAGTTATAGTTTATGGAGTTATAGATTTTTAGTTCATAGAGTTATAGAGTTTTATAAAGATTATAGAGTTATTTTATTTATGTTATCGCCACAGTCAAGCCCTTATAAGGCTTTGTGGATTAAGCGATGTGAATTTTGTTAATTGTAATGTTTCTAACTTTTGTTTTCCCAATGAAAAAAAAGGTTAGAGATCAATTAGTGGGGCCGTTTTGAAGCGGCATTTATCGGTTCCAAGATTTCGAGGTGGTCTTGTCACAAATATTAATAACTACCTCCGCTGGTCTGTTTTGAATATAAAACGATGCACTTTGACCATATGACTGCGCTGTCTGTGACCATACTTGTTCGACTCTTATATTATCCAACACAATTTCGATGGGAAATATTAACGAAATAGATTGTTTCCAGCTCAAGTTATCGAATATAATTGGTGCAAATTAACATTGATGAGCTTGTCATAGTAATAGTAGATTTTACTTTCATTCAACATGAAAATCTTGGTGAACAATAATTGTTTCTAAATGAACGCTGAGGATGAGTTGGTATGATACTATTCAGAAGCGACACCTCTTGGTCATTTCAATACTTTGGAGTGGTCTTGTCACCAAATTCAATAATTATTCTTCAGCGACTATAGCTTAGAATCCAGTCATTTTAGTAAATTGAGAATGAAAAAAATATTGTGATATGACATACACATTAAGACCAACAATGACAGAATTGACACAAACAAGTGATATCAAAATAATTATTGCCAACCATCTATCCGTTCATACATTCATTCAATACACTCAATTTGGGATAAACCATCACTCCTCACGTTTATGATGTAACTGAGCAGATCGTGGTAGGCCTATTCTCACATCTCATAATTAAAAATTGAACTTGACAATACTATCTTTCTCACTGCACTATCTGCACGAAAACATTTTGTATCCTCTCTCGAGCTCACATTCCTGACATATTCTGTACTGTTTCGAAGATATAGGCCTATATCGACATCAATATGATCAAAAATAAGTCAAATCAGCCAATAAGTCAAACTACTACACCTTTTGAAAAAAATACCAATTTAGAACTTGGTTTGTATTGTGATATCATAGGGCCTACATGTCAAAAGTTCATTTTTGGTACAAAAATATTCTTTGGTGAAATTATAATCCAAACGGTAGAGGTATTTCACAAGTTGACCCGATCTTTAAAGCTTTCCAATCAAAAAACATAATCATAGCGTGAAAGAATTTCTAGAATATTGAATAATTTGATTAAATCACCTACTAGTTTCTGTGGAGGTGTGAAAAAATCGTTAATCTGCTACCTGGTAACGTGTCGCTAATATTAACTATTCATCATACCACTACCGTTAATCGCATATGGTCATTTCTTATCTGCACTGTATGATTCATAAGTGAGCCAATTCAAAATGTACATTTTATTTCGGATTTGACCTACTAACATATACCCGCTATTTTTTCCCATACCATGCGTGCAGTGTGTATGCAAATAATATTCCAGTTCTAAATCGGTATGATATCGGTACGATATGATGTTAACAATAGATTGGTATGATATCGGTACGATATGATGTTAACAATAGCTTGGTATGATATCGGTATATTCTATTTTGGAATGCGTTCAAATGTGGCGAGATGAACCGAAACCGTTAACCCTCCATTATGTAATTAGTATTAGACCCTACTCATATTTATTGAATTATGACTTGTCTTGTACAGTTATGAAATCAATTTGGACAAATATAATACGCTATATGTCATTTTATAGTTTGAACATTCCTGAAACTTCTTTCAATATTGCATATTTTAAAACTGTCTCCAGGTATTTGACGCAGTTCAGATATTCATTTGGTCTTTATTTCGTGAACCTCATCCTGATTCCTCGAAAATCAGAAAATCGTCATAATACTAGTATGATAGTGATGTAATTATGTGGATTTTATTGGTATTACCATCTTCTTACGAGGAAACGAGCTAGATTTAAAATGTCTTCGAACACATTCATGATACGAACGAATTAGTGACTACGGATAGCTGAATTTTTATTCTGAATCGGGTTTCGATTCCCGCCATCGTGGCCTTGATGAAAGATTTCGCGGTTCTGTATGGATCCTTGAAATAAGAAACGGAATACGGCAGGAAACGAACGCTTCGTTCACACGTCCCCACATGAATATGAATTCTCACTTCTCAGATTGAGTCTCCAAACGACATATCAACAGTCGTACCTGTGCTCACATAAATATTAGAAACAATAACGAAAAGCGTCGAGAACATCCAGAGTGTTCCTGTTAGATCAGTTTCAGTCATGTTTTCAGACAAATATATGTTATTCATCATCCACTGATTCGTACCCCCAAAACAATCTGCATGGGTGAGGTCATTGAACAATAATTGAATCATCACCGGTATAAAAAATTGGGGTGTGGAGAACTGAAAATTGTTTGTCTTCACAACATTCAAATCGAATTGTGACGTACTAGTTAGAAAGCATTACCATCCGGGACGTCATTTGAATGAATAATGAAGCATTTTTCTCCCTCAATTTCAGATAAAATTGATATTATCATCTCAATTCCCAGTAATCCTTATCATTGTTTTCGTCCTACGGAGACTCTTGATCATGACGTAGACATTACTCAATTCTGTATTGGAACGTGAACAGGAAATGGTAGTACTTATACGTCTGGACTTCGAGGAAGAGGCGAGACCTGAACGACAAATACATTGATAATGATTTCTGGAATTGACATGATGATTTCTAGACTTCTCTGGATTTGAAGGGAGAAACTAGCGTCACTATTCATTGAAATCCAGATCCAGGGCGGTGGAGGACTTGAAATATATATATACTGGCATCCATACATGTAAGAACTGTTTCAACAGCTTGGTCTGGTGATTAAATGGTCACTTAACAGTGTGCTCAGCATAAAATCCAGAGCGAGTAGAAATGTGTGGTGTCCAGCGGGCGACGCCATTGCAAATGACGCAAAAACACGTCTGAAAATGACGCAAAACAAGTCTGAAAATGACACAGCAAATGTGTACATGTCATCTACGGACAAGAAAATGTTTAATACTGTCAGTGATTTAATAGACAATTTCAAATAATAGCCGCCATAATTTGCACTTCTATTCCAAACTCACGTTTTCCTCCACTTATGTGTGGGCTACATGTCACTATTATCTACATTCAGCACACAAACATAATATGTCAAGTATGTTTATCTTCTCGTAGGTTGGTAGAATGTAATTAATTTCAGATTAAAAAATACATATGACCGTATAAATTCAATTTATATAAGCGGCTCATAAAAGCTTACGCGTGAAATAAAATGACCTTTTATACGGTCGTATGTACTGAAATATCACGCACAAAATATATACACATAAGTACACAAATCTAACTAGATTTCATATCGCACATATGTACGAATTATTTTCGAAATCTCTGCTCTTACAGAAGTGATGCCCAGAGACACAGAATGACATTAAAATCAAATTCTATTAGAACGAGTCCATGATTAATTATTAGTTTATATGATGTACGGTGAATGAGAAAAAAGGGGGAAAGAAGGTATCAACGAGGAAATGAGAATATACTGGAAAATAAATGAAGTGATGTGAAATTGAGTGATGTGGATAGAAAAAAATGAATATATATATATATATATATGGAGAGAGAGAGAGAGAAAGATATATATATATATATATATATATATATATATATATATAAATATATATATATATATATATATATATATATATATATATATATATATATATATATATATACATATATATTCATATATGTATATATATATATATATATATATATATATATATATATATATATATATATATATATATATTATATATGTATATATATATATATATATATATATATATATATATATATATATATATATATATATTATGTGCATGTGTGCAGGAGTGATGAGAGGTGATAACCTGATTCAGTGTATACATTTGTCTCCGGAAATGATAGGTTTGTCAGTGTCCATTCGAAGGATTGAATACATTTATGGAATTGTTTATCCAAATTTAATACTTGCCTGACACATGAACTGCGTCGTTGAACCCAATATAAATGAATGAAATGAATAAAATAAATGGAAAAAAGACAAAGAATCCCATAATATATAATCAAACTAATATCAAACGTTTCGTGTCATGAAAATAGATTGAATTCTTGTGCACTCTTCAGAAGCGCTCATGAAGCAACCCGAGTCTTTCCACAGGAATTTCTTTCTCTCGTTTGTTTTCGATCCGTATTGAACACATCTGGAGAATGACAGAGAAAGTTGGCAGGAACAAGACAAGAGATGATCCGGGAATGCCGGGAACGAGGTCACCATCAATTGGATCACAAATCCACACGGCTGTGGATTTACAAACCCTATACGGGTTGTAACTCTGATATATTTTCACGTATTGATAATAACGATATATGAACGCATTTTTTCTACTCATGAATGTTTGGGAGACATTAAGATTAACCATTAGTAAATGACAGTATTTGAAAATGTTTCGAATCGACTGTCTCATATCAAAATCTCCTATAATGAGCGTCGAACAGAGCGCATAATCGAATCAATATAATATATTACAATATATGAATAGATGAATCTATATGATAATTCATATTCATATTTTCAATCCATATATATATATATATATATATATATATATATATATATATATATATATATATATATATATATATATATTTGTATATACGGTACTTACTCGGATTATTGAGAGATAATCTGCAGTATAGATGTTCTAATTGTATCTATAAAATAAAAAAAAAATCGATCATTCATGCTGCAAATTATCTTTCAATAATTTGAGTGAGTACCGTAGATGCGGAAATGAAAGAAGCAGCAGGATCCGGAATGGAGGACTTGAACCCTATATTGTGGTCTTATTGTATTCCGAATAAAAACATCTACGCCGCAGATAGCGACGATCTCATGAAGTTGAGCGACAAAATATCTGCAATTGAAGACAAAAAGGAGTGGCCAGAAATATGAGAAGAGCTTGAATACTTGAATTTCAGTCATTGAGTATTTCACAATAAGGATCATGCAATCCAGATTACCTGATTGCAAGTACGTTGAACACGTGCTTCATAATGAATCAAGTTCAATTCCGTTCCATCAATAGAATATTCTGAGATAAATAATGAATACAGAATCATGACCAACCTGAAAAGCCTCACGATCTCTTCAACGATGTGCACTGTTATGTTTGTATGAATGAATATTATCGTTGCTATAAAAATCATATAATTCTCTCAGAATATATATAATATTACGCTGACCCTCAAATTCTGTACTACATGTTATAGAAATAACCCAACAGTCACACCACATTGTGACTCAGTGGAGCTATACTTTCTTCTATCCCATCTTTTATCCATAACCTTGATTTGGAAACAATGATTTTTTATCATGATGATATTGTATTATGAATGATTTTTTTCGATGTTATTAAAAAAAAAAGTTGCATCAGCGTATCCATCAATAGGATAGCTGTTACACAGGGTATCGCGTCCACACATCGCTTTGCGCTGACCCTGGTTCCCAACCTAGGTTGCGGGCGTGTTTGCAAGGGGTAGCAAAATGTTATGTATTATTGAATTCTCGCAAGAAATGTATTTATACATCAACTATTTTAATATTGGAGCTGCGTTGAGAGATATAAGGAATAAGCTTGAGAGAAGGCATGAGAGATTGCATTTGATTGCCTGCAATCGATTTTGTATTATAGATCTCATACCGATGGATAGGCAACTATATTACAGATCTGTGCATCTCGATCAAAATTGAAAAATCAGAATTGACTTGTAATCACTGTTAGAATTACACCAATTCATAATTTATAGACACATTTAATGTATACGTGGTATTATATACGCTACAACCTTTTGTCGTCGTTGTTGTTGTTGTTGTTGTTGTTGTTGTTGTTGTTGTTGTTGTTGTTGTTGTTGCGCAACTCAACTATTTTGATTGAACTAACCTATCAAAAATGACCAAGACTACTTACCTGGCCAAACAAATATCCTGAACTGATTCAATCTAAACCTGAGCCTATCTGAAATCCACTTTCGGTCAGACGAATAGCCAGTTTCCCAGTAATTATCCCATTAGCTATCAAGTTCTTTCCCAACTTTTTATTTTACGACTGCGCTAACAATTCGGGCAAAGTCACAAGCAAACGCACCGGTGACGGGATTTCGGTTTTATTTATTCATGTCCTCTGGGGCTTCGTGAACTACACCTTCACGTCAAACATCCCCATATTGTCGTCCCTTTTACCCTTGCGCAAGCTTATTACACAAGCAAAACATCCCCACCGTCGTCCCTTCCACACTATGCAAGCATATTGCACAAGCAAAACATCTTCAGCATCTGTACCACATAAAGAAAACAAGTGAACAGACATAAAGACGAGGTCAATTCTCTTCGTAGTCTGAACTATATTTGAGCAGTCATGAAGTTATTCAGAAGGGAAATACATATTAGGGTACGTATTTCATTAAATCACTACCGTTGGTAGTAATTTCATTATTGCCCACTTTTTTTGTGCGTATGATTAATTTTATATTCTGGTTCCAAGTAATCCTCATTCATTATCTCAATTATGGACACTAAATATCACCATTTTTGGTATACCATTTCAGAAAATTCGGCAATGAATGGAGATAAATAATCTTTTTCAGAGATGAAGTTTCATGATCAACACTTAAATTTGTCTCTGAAATGTTTGAGTGTTTTGAAGAACTTTGACAGCTTCAATCACTCAATGACGATAGAAATATCTCACCATATTCATATTGATATACATGTCTTCATCGATGGAAATATGAAAGAATATTTCACAGCATTTCATTTCAAAAAAAGTTGTACAAAGAAATAATAGACTGTCATATTGAGTTTTGTTTTCCACAGTTCTATTCCCGTTAACTAAACAACCTCTAACTAGACCGACTCAAAGACTTGATACTTTTCTTGGAATTGTAACAGCTAAAGTGTGAACCCCTTCTCCCTTTTAAAGATTGAATTCTTCAAGTTGATCGTTTATTGATACTTTCTTATGGATCTAAAAAAAACCTATCGTTCCACTTTTCAAAGACTGCATGAAATGGAGTTCACGTAATAATTTGAGAGAATGACTGAATAATATTAAATTACACGATCGAATCAAAACTTGGTGAATTATTTTGTATAGTTGTAGGAATGGAAAGTAGCCATGGCTTGAAAAACGATTCAGTTTTAAAACTGTTTCCTTAATATCAGAAGTAGGTTGGGGACAAAACCTTGATCCCGTCCTTCTGTTCTTCTGTAAGTTGATTGTGTCGGTTTTCATTTAACCTCTTCGGATTGTGTTTTTGCAAGTCTATACACTTTGAGAGTCAAAAAATAAATAACTACAAATTATTTTTACTCTGCATATTTAACAGAAAACTAAACTCACAACAATGAATAAATTAAATTTGAATTGTCTAAAGCTCCAGTGCCTTCCATGGATAGAGATTAATTTCATTAATCTTGTGTAGTAAGATGAATAGAAATTTTAATGATTTTAATAATATGTATTTAATATTGAATATTTAATAATAGAGGTTTCCCACTGGCTTATAAAGCTGGATTCACAATGCGAACTAATGATTAGTGACTTATACTAAATACTAAAATTAAGAAACTGAGCATTCACATGAGCTTAAAATGACAATTAATTTTTATGAGTCGGAGTTAAGATGATGGATTCAAATTTAAATCTACATGTTAGAAGGCTGTAAACGAGCGGTTCATCGAGCGGGATAGCTTCCTTTTGCATATTGACTTCCTGTCGTTTCGAATTAACGACTTTTGATTGGTCGGACTAATGATTGAAACTAAAGATCAATACTAAAGTTGAAAGTTAGTTAACTTTCAACGTCAGTCACTAATATTAAACACAATGTGAACGTCAACACTGATTCCGTATCTGGCAACTTTAGTTAATTATTAATCACTAATCATTAGTTCGCATTGTAAATCCAGCTTAATGTGTGATCAAAGACGACGTCAGACGTGCACATTAAAAAAAATACGGTAATACTTCATAAATCTATAACGTTGTTGATTTTGAAAAAATAATCAACTTTCAAAGAACCAGTCTTCAAATCTGACTATACATATTGTTGATGGTTGAATATTGTCCAGTCAACGAATGAGAAAGATATTCGCGCGTTTTATCTCGGGATTGAAAGTGTGCCGAACAATGGTGTGGGGGCGGCGGTGGTAATGGTTGTGGCATGTGGGGGCACACCACTAAAAATCGCGCGCAAAGTAATAAACAAAGATTGTTTATCGCGATGATGAAGATGGATGACGATGATGACGGTGATGACGATGATGAAGACAAACATTAATCTTAAACTTTTCTCCGGAAGTTGAAACATGACTAGTTTTTAATACTTAAGAGCGCATGGGAGCAGATTTGAAGAGACATTTGAAGATTCCAGATGATGACTTTCAAACAGGATGAGACATCAAATTCAAATTTGTTGATACTAACAGAGTATTTTCAATATCTTCAAGATGGTATAGTGAGAACTATGTTACTAATATCGTATAATTTTCACAGGTATACAGCTGAAAAAGCATATTATCCTATTATACCTGTGAAATTGTAGAATCCAATATTGATGATGAATTATTCCTTGTCATTTTGACAGTATTGAGGGGAATCGTGGTCTGGTTGTATCAGAATTTCCACCTCTCATACCGCTCAAAATTAATCACAAAACACTGATATTTCATGAAACCGACTTCTATGCGCTCTTAAAAAGCAGTACGTCATTAATTAACACTATGGCATAAAGAATCGAGGTCAAATACCATGTTTTTACTTCTAGATATAAAAACAGAACCTATTATCAAACGTCTTATGAGGAAGTTTCTCTGGAACGGTTATGCTCCAATAATTTCTGATAATATGATCTTATTGTTCTACTTATATTTCTTAGAAGGCATCATCTTAGAAACTGACGTCACCTTGGGCGTCGGTTGGAGATAAGGCGTGGTTTTTTCTGAACTTTCTTCTACTTAACACCACCCCGTGGTCCTGTTATCATTCACTCACTCCCACTCCCGTATAACTCGCTGTTGGTGGAGTCATACACATATCAATCAATCACAAAGTTAGTTGTTGAACTAGGTGGAAAAAAGAGTACAACTTTTTGTTTTAATTGAATATTTAATGAAATCTCAATCTGCTTCTGCGCTATATAGGAGCAGAAAACTTATAATTTATGTGCGGTAAATCGACTATACCTCCCCCCCCCCTCCCTTTCAACCCCATCGCGGCACATCAAGAATCTCCAATACCAGAAGCTCCTTAGATACTCGATACCAGAGTTACTTCATCGATTCGAGTATATTATGATCTGGGACGACGAGAGTTTGAGTTGAGAGATGTATTACGCTCTCTCATTATACCACAATAATTAAACTATAATTAAAATATAATTCGAGGTGGCTATTTGTCGGACCAGATGTGGATTTTTTTATTGGTTTAGTATATACTAGGCAAACGCGTTATGTGTTGCCGCGTTGATGGATGAGCTAGAATATATCAACTTATATCTTTGGATTGTTTTATATATATATATATATATATATATATATATATATATATATATATATATATATATATATATATATATATATATACCTTGAAATACAAAGAATTACATCACTGCCATCCTATCTCCCAATCAATTTATATGATGATGAATAAGGCCCTATTTTTCAATCGTTTCCTATTGGTGACACCTGTTGCTTAGATTTGATTGGTTTCTTAATAGCTCTGAGTGATTTCAAAAAAATTGGATTATTCATTTTTTAACATCAAAGCGGCTGATTTGATCGGACTCAAAGTTCGAAATAAGATGTACAATTATTATATTGAATTCCCTGAGAATTTGAATTCTTTCGAAGAAAATATTTTCGACGAATTTTTTCATCCGGGTTATTCTTGTGGGATTTTTGAAAATTTTGAAATGAGTTTTCTCAAAATTGGTCCAACCGATTGCGCCTCAAACCTATACAGTATCAAATTAAATGAGGACACTTGTGTATGCCAAATTTCAACTGATTTAGAATCTTCGTTTGACCTGTGGAGTGCGAAAAAAAGGACTTTTTTCCGGGTATGTTGAAATTGAGTCTTCGCTCCGCTCATCCAATTAAATTAGTTTAAGACGCTTGTAAGGTTGAGTTTGGTTCATTTGGTTAGTGAAATGAGGTTATTCAAGTCAATCCAGGCTGCGCGCAACCACAACAACAACGACAACAACAACAACAACAACGTTCGCATGTGGTGACATAGACCGATGGTCCGATGAATAGCTGCTGTTCTTTGACAATGATCTATAGCAACGACAAATTCCTGATCAAACTGGCAGGGTCGCTGCTATGGCAACGATTCGACTCGACTATTTCGGCAATGCTTTTGAGGGTTACTGAAAATGGCTTTCATGGATTTCAAGAGGATTTCTGGTTCGTTTGTAACTGTGTTGTCAGTGAACCATGAGTTCAGTCAATACTCTCGACAGTAACTATCTGACATCCGTGAGGTGGAGACTTCACAACCCTCTATCTATCTCCATTTCCCGATTATATCTGAATGAATAAGTTGATTTTTTCCCCAAATTTTAAAGAAAACTAGAAATCATAAACTTAATTTCAGTAATCATAATTTTCTGATTCGTTTCCCAGAGACTTCGATACATGACGTAGGTCTTACCACATTTTGTATTGTAACAAATAGAATTAGGTAATTCTCACGTTACGATTCAGAAAAGAACGCGTGTTCCGGAGGAAAACGTATTAATTTCTGAAATTGAGATGATGATTTAAATGCTTTTATAAAATCAGTGAGGAAAAATCATTATTCATTCAAATCGACCCCCAAGGTTGTGATATCTTTCAGACTTCACATCAATTCTTTGGAATGGTTGAATACACGAGTGCATGGGAGTCGACTTATAGAAATATCAGTCTTTCAGGTGATATATTACTTCCAATACGGGGTAAACTCAGGTATTTTCAATAACTTCAAGTTCAACTTTTAAGCTATATGAATATTCAACTTATATTTCATAATTGTCAAACGTATACGGAATAAGGATCTCAGTTCTCAGCTGTATACTGTTGACATCTGTTATGCGATATGAGTCGAATAGTTTTTATTGAATCGAATTTAAATAGTTCAATATTTGAAATTATTGATACCTATTTGATGGATGTTTGATGCATGTTAACCCTAACCTTATATTGTATACACATTTGATCAATTTCATCATATTTTATATTCATATAGTTACATTGTTCATATATTTTTTATATTGACAAACTATTAATAAATTGATAAAATCAAATCAACTCGAATATATTACTCCAATGATCCTTTATTGATTCCCTCGAAACTAGAATACAAGTAACAAGGCACAAGACAATGTTTCGTACTATATTTGTATAATATTGGTATTCATAACGATGACAATTTCTGCGGATCAATAAAAACATACATACATACATATTGCAAACATACAGACATACAGGTACGGTCATCATATTCGTCAAATAGCTTATTTCATGTTCAACTCTATTAATTAGGGAATATCGTTTTCTGTCCATGTTAGCTCGGTCATATCTTCTATGGTTACTCGTTCTGCGTTATGACTTACGAGCCTAAGGGACTTTTGGCTATGGTGAGGCTTGCCAAGCTCTCAGTATAGTTGCGGTCACATAAAGAGGTCGAGCCAGCCACATCAAAATGCATCCTGAAGAAAATTTACTGATATTATACGCACCAAAATTAGAGCACAAAAATGTGCACATGCATAGCTTTGAAAAATTTGGCACTTGAGTATGCGTGAATTGCATTCAAATATTAATTATAATTTCGGAAAGGAATATTATATGTGACCGCGAGTGTACAAACGTGTTGATTGCACCGGAGAGGATATCGAGAATGTTCGGTTAGTAAACTGATCGCAACTTCCAATCGAGTCACAGTTGGTAACAGTTTCTCAACTCATATAAAGCTGACTATAGTTCAAGTATTGCACATGACCTGTAGTAGATAGTATACTTTTATCCACAAAAGAAGAGGGTCGTTGACCGACATAATAGATACGATTATCACTGTTGGTTTTGTACTGCTGTGATTTTTGATGATGATTTCGATTTTTTTAATTTTTAATTTTTGATGTGATCAGGCGTACACGATATTTTAGGAATGGATTTACGATGAAGAATAAAACTGATTCTCTCAGAAGTGTAAAATAACCGAAAGATACAGCAAGATACAGCAAGATACAGAAAGAAAGAAAGATACAGCAAGATGACCTGATTTGTATCCATCCATATCAGGTTTCAACGACGTATTATACTGATTACTTGGATCTATTGGCGTTGCTGAATGATGATTTAGATGATAGGAAGATGAGATAGAAGTTATTTCATCAGGTATTTTCGGATGGTAAGAGGGAGACAATCGTGACCTGTTGTTATGGTCCATCCCAGTATTCACCGAAACGATAGATGGAATTCACGTAAAGAACTGCCAGTATGGTCTACCACGGCAAGAATCTAACCCCGGTCTAACAAATGACGGCTCAGTGAGCTAGCCACTCGACCGTTTGTCTCAGTAATTATCTGATTATATTCATGTTCGTACAATTATTTTGTTGATAGATGATCATTTTCTTCCATGTATACTTTTGTTAGATGTGGTAATAATTGTGACAATAATTCAACAGTTCGAGCTTTACGTTCAGAAAAGCAGAAACTGTCCTCAAATCGCTAAATGTTTCAATCTTCAGCGAGTTTCCACAGTGACCATTTCTCTTCACAATCTATTTTCAATCACAATTTCTGGAATTATCAACTCATTATTCAGTTGAACGACTTTCTACGTTTGTAGACGCAAATATTGAAGATATATAGTAAATTCAGTGACTTTATTCTCAATGTTACACTCATTCGTGATTTATACTCTCTCTCTATATATATATATATATATATATATATATATATATATATATATATATATATATATATATATATATATATATATATATATATATAGATATATATATATATATATATATATATATATATATATATATATATATATATATATATATTATATACATATATAATAATATATGGTGTATAAAACACAAATGAGTGTATAACATATTCGGGGGATAATTTATGAAATCTCCACTTCTTCATATCAAATTGAAATGTGTTTTCCAATATGGCTCATCATATTCAACAAAACAAGAGATAAAGGCTCTTTCATTCCGTATAGAATGAGCACGTTTCCTCGCGTACTTTGTTGAAATAACATTATCAACGTTGATAACTCTCAACTTTCAGCGAAGAATACAAACCAGTACCAACCGAATGTGACGAAATAACTATCTGGAACATGAAGTTAGTTCTCCTCTTGACAGTACTTTGTGACCCAGTCTGTGCCAGAAAACATTGTCCTCCTGGGAAGTATGTAATTATATTCACTGCAGTAGTTTTCAAAGTTTGGACATTGTTGACTCTCGAACACATTCTTTTTACCGAACACGACTTTAAGATAACATCTTCGTACACAAAAACATGCCATACGTTGTCGTTATGGTGTCCATGTTGTTAGAATTGTAGTTTTCTGTCTTGCAACAAGAATTAAATCATCATTAATGTAGATTATTAGGTAGAATAAATTATAAGGTGAGTTGATGAATACTGTTATCCATACTGTAATTGGTGAAAAAAAGAAATAAAATCTCATCAATGGTATTAGAGAGATTTAAACAGACCATTCACCGCTCACATTTCACTGGCATGGAAATATCAGTGCATGCACAACGGTGAGGGAAAATCAAGCTTTGCACACTCATTTCAATTACCCGTATCTGAAAAAACATGTTTGATCATACAAATAATGATTCTTTTCTATTGAACATTGTTTGTTTCGATACTACGTTCATTAAAACTCCAATTTTATTTACTGTCACAGCTTTGTGTTTGATGTAAACATCACATATCGTTCGTTCTGAGGCGTAACCAGTCTCTATAGGGTATATATATATATATATATATATATATATATATATATATATATATATATATATATACATATATATATATATATATATATATATATATATATATATATATATAAATATATATATATATATATATATATATATATATATATATATAAATATATATTTATATATATATATATATATATATATATATATATATATATATATATATATTTATATATATATATACTCATAAAACCAGAATTGTGCAAGATACAAAATCAGTAATCACATCATCTGATCCAGACAATATTGGTCGAAAATACTGATGAGACAAATTTCATAATAACAAATTCAGAAAGATCAGTTGTATTTAACTGCATACACTCTATAGTTCTGCTATGAACTTTCAACTCACTGCGTATACCATGCTAATCTGACGTGACACATTGTAATCGTTCATTACGGATCGACAGTATTGTATAAGATAACTCTCTGAATATTGTGAAGCAGTTTCACTATGATGTGTATATCCAGAAAGTCACTGCGATCGTTCATATGTTACATTGACACTGAAAATATAACATTGTGTGTAAGTTTCCCTTGACCGACAACTTCCGCTCACCTTGAGAGGTTTCTCGTCTGGCGTTTCCGGTTTCGTGAACACGTATTCTTAGGTCTATACTTGTATCCATGGAAGAAGGTCTTGTACCACTGTTATAGTAAGTCGTATCGTTCTGGGTCTGGTTCATTCATTGTATAACTCTTGGCCCAGATTCACAAAGAGTTCTATCTTTGGGACGTTCCAAGCTGGGACCATTTTACTGAAATGGGACCAATATTGGTCATCTCAGGGAAATATTCCTAACTTGAGACAGATAGTGATTCTAAATCAGAGAAATGGTCCCAACTTGAGACATCCTAAAGATGGGACTCTTTGTGAATCCGGGCCCTGGAATATAACAGGATTCTATTATTCACCACGACAATTGTCTAATATTCCTGTTTTATGTATCATCTCTTTCATCCGAGATTTCACGGAAGTCAATTAAGCTATTGGAGAATTGTAACAATTCTGAACGGTATGATGCATCAAATTTCTATTACGGGGGGAAACACGGATGTGTGTGATACCTTCGAAAAGACGTGGATCAAATAATCAACTTTGAGTTCAACATCATCACAGATGTACAACTGAAAAAATGTGTATAGTTGTGAAAATGATGCGAAATATGTTGAATATATATATACATATATATATATATATATATATATATATATATATATATATATATATATATATATATATATATATATATATATATATACATATATATATATATATATAAATATATATATATATATATATATATATATATATATATATGTATATATATATATATATATATATATATATATATATATATATATATATTCATATATATATATATATATATATTCATATATATATAAATATATATATATATATATATATATATATATATATATGTATGTATATATATATATATATATATATATATATATATATGTATATATATATATATATATATATATATATATATATATAAATATATATATATATATATATATATATATATATATATATATATATATATATATATGTATTTATATATATATATCTGTTGTATTATGATGCTGATAACACATACGGTTTGAAAGTAACAATCAAAAGTATTACATATCACTCAATCAAATATGAATCATGCACTCTTGAATGAATGAGGCGGAATCAATTGTCATTATTGCCCACTTGAACCATCAAATTGATATATATATATATATATATATATATATATATATATATATATATATATATATATATATATATATATATTCTTATTTCTCACCCATCTTCAAATCTGACCAAAATCTGAAGCCATGTAAATATTGACGCATTGTGTGAGAACAGAGTTTGTTTCCTACACTCGGTGATATACTTCCTCATTTGATCATTCATCATCATTTTCATTATATACCATAGAATCTTGACCAATTCGTTCGTATCTGTTTCGTGTAACTAATATGTGTTGCCATTTGTGGATGATGAAAGAATAATGATATACATACACGGATAATGAACACCTTTCTCTAAACAACAACAAAATCAAACCATCTTCGTTTTTGGAAGTAATGAATTGAATACATAATTTAAACTTCCAAGATATAATATATTGGATGATATATATTATTGAAATGGAGTGATTGAGAAATACATCTGGTAAAGTCTAGAGCTGGTCCATTCACAATATTTGACTGTGAATATATATATATTATATATATATATATATTATATATAATTATATTATAATATATTATATATCATATTATTATTATTATTATTATTATATTATATTAGATTATTATTATATTTATATTATTTTTATTATCATTTTATTTTATTATTATTTTTATATTATTTTTATATATATATATATTTTTTTTTTTTCATATTATATATATTTGTGTGTGTATTGTTATAGTTCATATATTCCAGGCAATATGAGCTTCATATCATTTCGTTTCATTTACATATCATTTTATTCTCATCTTCATGCAAATCTCCATATGAAAGGTAGTCCTATACAGGAAATGAAATAAAGAAATGAACACATCTTTGATGGAAATAAGAATCACACGTAGGTTGCGTTCCAGTCGTGTGTTGGCTGAATTTTCGAGACTTTTCATCTTCTTATATGGACGTGAATATGGACATGTACGGAATACAATATATACAGTAATACATGTAATGCAGTATGTATATATTACATGTATGTATGTAATATAATATGGTTATATTGACATGAATTGTGTGATCGGCATTCGAATTCCATGCAAGAATTGATCAGACTGATGAATATCCGGTCAGCCGAACGTGTATGAATTATGTAAAGTTTGGGAACGAAGCAAGAACATATAATACATGATATAAAATATAATAAATATAATTCGACATCATTGGTTTGTAATCACAACAATATTAAACTCAATTGAATTATTACTTCCATATTGATGTTTATTGACCAGTATCGATCAAGATCAAATTATAACAAGAGTATATTTCATACTGATCATAAATTCAACATGAACTGTTTCACTCATCCTTCAAATTCAGTTGGTTAATATCTCAGCATCGTCATTGGTACATATATGGAGGAATATTATATGACTATAAACGAAATAAGGTTCAAGGCTTTCTTATTATTCACCGCATAATAATGTACCTCTCTGACTCCCACCATATTCTACGTTATATCTCTTCAGTTTCTTAGGGTTTTCTTTCAGTTCAGAAATATGCTAATATAGAATACAAACCAGAGATGAAGGCAGGAACATTTTTTTCCAAAATTGAAACAGATTACGGGTTAATATGAGATACCGATGAGATAAACTGCAGACGAGCATACAATAACGTATACTCGTCTTCACTTTTCCTTTTTGGTATGAGAAAATAGAATTGCTACATTAGCCGTTTATGTTTTTCTCATAAAAACACTCCTCTTTGCCGGATGAATAGCAAAAGTATTACCACAAGCTTCGCAACATCATTTCCTTTGGAATTTTTCTTTCTTTGATTCGTTGATTTACTTACTGAAAGCAAACTCGAAGTCCAGTTCCTTTCAAAGCGAAGCCAGTTTCCAAAAAGATCAAGTCGACATTCACACAATCCTTTTCACTTTGTTATACGGGTATCAAAAAGTTACCTTTACCTAGTAAAAAAGGTCGGAGTGAACTCAAGTCTACGAAGAAATCACAAAATCAGTTTATCACTAACTGTCATCAAACCTTTTAGGAAATATTTTCACACAATTTATATATCTAGAAAAAGTAAACGTGTTAAATATGCTTTTAAAAGCTTCAAGAATTAGTTCGAAAAAACTTTTGGCTCAAGTCTTTTGGCACACGATATTCATGAATGTATATATCTATCTGTCCCCATTCACGATACCCATCTACTCTTCCTTCCACCCACTTCAACTCTTTCATTCAACTACGTATTTCCGCTCATTGTTTCCGTTTTTCAACTATGTTCTGGCCTCGTTGTACCATGATTGGGATACAAAAGACTTGACACTGTTTATAGAGGGTAATAAAGAGTCGTAATGAAGTGTTTCAGAATCATGCATGAAGAATTTAACTGGCGTGGCTGTCATGTAGCTCCTCATGCAGGTATGCCTACGTTCGTTTATCACCCTCTAGCATGCACGGCTGTCGAGTACAGGCGCAGCCAACACGGCGCACAATGTAATAAAAGTTCAAATCATCATAATAGGTAAAGATAACAGCTTGATGTAACGACGTTACATTGTGCAATAATGTGAGGGGTTGCCTCTTGTATGTTTTAACTGTTGCTAGTATGAAGATAAGTTCAATTAATTTTATGTTTGGTTCAAGTATATGTACACTGATGACTGAGATCTATTCTTGGTGGAGGATGAATGAGATTATTGCAAGATGATATGGAAGGATGTTATATTGGGTGTTTATTGATGGTGAATGAGAAACGGGGCAGCTGTTATTCATTAGACCATTGGTCTATGTCAGCATATACCAACGTTGTTCTTTCAACGCAGCCTAAACCAACCTGAATAACCCAATACTACTAATTTAATACATATACAAATTTAATATGATGAACCAAATCTATCTAAACTAGCTAACACTAACTAATCTAAGAAAACAAACATCCTGGAACACCAATCCGACGAATATCCACTTCGAACAAACGGTCTCTTTGACGGTTCAGAGTGTTAGCCACTGATCCACCTGAAGCCAGTGTTGTGATTGATGTCGCGGGGTTGAAGTAGAGATTGACTGGAAATATCCAGATGATTTGATGAAATGTTGTGAGTACTCGAGTATAAAGTACACCCTAGGGTACATAAAATGTTTTTGAATTGAAATTAAAATTCAAGTGTGCATGAGGCTCGATCAAGACGAAGCCAGTTTTTTTATGAAGACTTTCGCACAATATAAACAACCTTTATTGGTCCCTGGCTTATAAAAAGTATATAGGATAACAATCAGTATAAAATACAATTTTGATATCAATATATATAGAAATGAAATATAGTTAAATAATTGAAAACAGTGAAAAATTGAAAATTGTAATAAGTAATAATAACATTATGCTATCAACAATTGAGATATCACAATTGTTATTTCGAGGAAACACAGATATTTGTATTACCTTCAAAATTATATAATCTGTGACTATTCAACGCATATCGCATAATTTTCATAACATATGAATAAATATATATATATAATTTTCGCATAACATATGAGAAGAAAACATCTTTCTGATTGACAATAACTATACGATGCACATCAAATAATTGGTACTTGAATTATCTCAAATTCATAACAAATATCTAAATATTCTCTGGAGTATCCCATACTTCATATTTATACCTCAAATCTTTCAAAAGTGAACATAAAAACAGGATTTTTCGCCAAAACGACTCTCGTACATTCTTAAATGAGAACCATGAGTCTTCATTAACTGACCAATTTGTTTACAGACTTGATGTGAGGTGTGTTTGTGTGTGTGTGTGTTTTTTTTTTTTTTTTTATGTGTATCGCCTTCTACTACCATCAGTTCAATGTCAGTAAGTTTTCTCAGGATGTACGTTTTTTTCAATATGGCTTCCAATTATAGCTGTGAGGTGGACCACTTTAGGTAGCCACAAGTGTACCAAATTCAGAGAACGATTCTTGAAGTGCGAAGTCAGTTGGAGAATGTTGAACCAGTCTTTTACTTTCTAGTTCTTCTATTCGTTTTTCTTTTAGTTTCTGCAAGAATCGTGGGAGAAATGTTACAATAAGAATGCAGTCGCAGGGTTGACATTCTAGCTTTATTGTGAAAATACTCCGGAATGAAATAGTTTTCATTACCGTATTCAAAATATAGTTTTGAATCTCTTTGGATGTTCAAAATTAGTGAAAGTATCGGGACTATACATTCATGGATTTTCAATTTATTCTAAGTGCAAAATTGATTCATTACAGACAAATTCAGGTAACAAAATCAAAAAAATAGGATTGAAAAATACTTGATAAACTGAAAAACATAGAATAGTTGCTTTTGAACATGATACGAGAAATAGTGGAACTAGTTTCACAATAATTTACCATCATGCATTAGATCTATTCCAAGCCTAAATGTATTTAAACAAACTTTGAAATCTTATAATATATGTGAAAAATATGATGTGAATGAATATTCATATGCATTCAGACACAAATATTGTATTAACTTATTTTATCGTGGTTTCATTCCAAATGGATTCTATTGGTTGACTGAATGAGTATGGCGCTCATAATTTCTATTTTCAAATCACTCACTTTATTTTCAATTTGATTTTTTTCAATTTTTCAATTCACAAATCTTCCTATTCTTCATATTATTCGAAACAGGATAACAGGATAGCAATACAAACAGAAATTAAGTGAACCAAATTCAATTATTATTCCCAAAATGTTTCTTCCGTTGTTATATTTTCAAGTGTTTTTTTTTTCAAATATGTTATATCAATGTGAATATTTTATATATTCCGATGTATTTTTGCATGTATCCAAATGTCCAATGACTCTGTGATGAATGTGAATCTTGACTATCCTCATATGTTATACCATGGTTCATAATTTCATAATGGAAAAATTGAAAATATAACTTCACTGGATGAAAATTGAATGAATACAAAATAAATTGAATGAATGAATAATTTTCACGCTCAAAAGTCGAATCTCAATTCTGTCTTAATGAATATATAGATGTTTTTAATGAATGTACCACCACCCTAACTGATGTCTTGTCTTGTCGAAATGGTTTATAGTTCGATCCAATTGTATTCAGCCACGGTTCGTGATGCTGATGACTGGCCATATAATTGTATTTAAGAGGCCTCATGCGCTCTACACGGACTCATTTTTCGCTAGCTCCAGACTCGAGTTTACCATGCATCGTGTGC
This sequence comes from Brachyptera risi, assembly GCA_964007535.1. Taxonomy (NCBI): domain Eukaryota; kingdom Metazoa; phylum Arthropoda; class Insecta; order Plecoptera; family Taeniopterygidae; genus Brachyptera; species Brachyptera risi. The sequence goes on from OZ023326.1 coordinate 16,240,201, forward strand.
TAGGCGCAACCCATGGACTAGCCCGCCGAACTCATATTCACGTATACGCCATTAATTCCCTTACTCACACTTTTGATATATTTCACAGTCTATATTTTTTTTTTTGGTATTCAAAAATATGTATCCAAGTTACCGTGAAATAGAAATTTTTTCATTTTCCATTTGAAGAATTTGAAAAACCACAAATTTTTTGTTCAAAATTCTGTGAAAGCGATTACCTCAGTTTTTCAATTATTAACAGAATGCAGAAACAATCATATTGATATCTCAAAAATTACGACCGTGAGAGTATTGCGGCGTGAAATACGAGCGCCTGTGGCCTCTTAATGTAAATTCCCATGAATTAGTAGAGAAATATATCAATATCAATGTGATGAATGATTAAAAGAAATATGAAAATGGATAAGTAGCGTTTATCATTTTCGACAAAATTATCTTAACTAGATTTCTTGAGTGTGTGAAAATATAATTTTCAATGTATGAACATTTTTACTCTATGGATTATTATTCATCAGGAGTCATGAATTGGAAATATGTGTGTGCATTAAATTCTCCAACTAAGTTATAGTTACAGTTATAGATCAGGTTTCAGTTTTAGTCTTCGAAATATTCTTGTTCAAAGTCGTTAGATTATTTCTATGTTACTCAGAACAAATTAAAATCATCAGAACTCGTGATTTCCAACTTTGTGATTCACGTTTTCAAACTTTTTCATGCTTTCAATCTCTACTTCAAGTTGATCGTATGAATTCCAACATTTCTCCAGCACAATACTTTCTCTCATTGGGAATTTAGGTTTGTTCAATTTATATTCACTGTGTCACATGTGAGGAAAAAATAAATAATATATTATGGAGGATACGTGAGTAACAGAATTCATCACAATTGTTTTGGATTGATTTGGGAATTGAATTTTTGAATACCGGTATGTTTATTCGAGTGATCATCGATATGTTTATAATTCGAACACTAAGTATTATGGTTTCGAATCACCTCTCGTATATATATATATATATATTGTTAACGCCGGTCTTTTGAGACCAGCTAGCTCGTTTTCCCTAGTTTGTCATTTGAACATGAAATCATTCGTTCACGTCATGGAATGTTGTTTATACATTGCAAACCGTGTTTCTAGTCGACCTTCCTTTCTCATTGCTGGTTGGCTGGTGGGTTGTCACGCGATGTGCTGCATCCAATCACAGCTCGCCATTCTCGCGTTGCCTGAACCCGTCAGGCCTCGCAGCTCAGTTCTCTGCTATACTCGATCCAGACCGGACGTCTCGAAACGGCTCTCGTCGAGTATTCAGTTCTATCCCATACTCGATCCAGACCGGACGTCTCAAAACGGCTCTCGTCGAGTATCCAGTTCAGTTATCTTCTACATTTCCTTGAGGTCGGACGTACTTTTAGTCGCTCGTCAAGTGGGTGAATTCGGTCATATTCTCGACCAGCTCTTGTTGTGTGAGCATCTCCCGTCCTTCTCTACTTTGTTAGAGTTCGGACGTACTGTACATTATTTCGCATGTACGCAGTTGTTTCTTTTCTATTTTTCGTTCTTCTTGAGTCGTTAATAGGACCTCTTTCCATACTTTCTTGTTTCTAATTCTTCACATTTGTTTTGGTCTTTATCATTTACGAAGTTGGGTGTTTTGTTTTCTCTCAAGCTTTTGTTTATTGTTTATTCGAATGGTGTGCGGGGACACCACTCAGGTTTGATCTATTTTGTTTCGCTTTCTATTTATTCTTTGATTTGGTCAATAACAACGTCAAGTCGACGTAGACCAAATACGTATCGTTTTGGGGTGAGGCATAATCCGAGTTTGGATTATGCTCGCCTGATTATTAATGCCAAGTCGGCATCCGAATACAGTCCACTGGTCTCTCATCGCCATCTCTAAGATCGGCGGTAACATTTTGGTCCCTGTGAGCCAAAGATTATTTTTGGTTCCAATTTCTCGTCATTCGTGAGGCGGAATCCATCTCCGGATTCTTATTTCGTTCTCTTGTTGGAATCCATTTGTGAATTCCATTCTTTTCACCACGCGGAGTCCATCTCCGGATTCCAATTGCTTTTACTTGTTGGAATCCATTTGTGGATTCCTTTCTTTGCACCACGCGGAGTCCACCTCCGGATTCCACAGTCATTCGTGGCAGCACCCGCGATCAGGCATCGCATGGGTGACTTCTTTGTCCTCCGCACTGAATCGGCTTCCACATAATTGGGTTTCCACGGCGCAATAATTTATTCTGTTTGTTTGCGAGTTATTATCAACAATTTGATTCAACTTGTTTGATAGACATTCAGTTCTTGAATTATTTTGCATTGTTCTTTTTCTGTGCATTTCGGCCGTATTTCTCCGTGATATTTCATATCATTAGTTTTTGGTCCTTGTTTTAGTTTCGTGTTTTTGCATTTGCAATTTATTCATTCGCTACAATGGCGTCTAAAATCGCAAAGCAACAGGCAGTGCTCACGGCAAAGCGAGAGCGGATATTCGCTTCATTACAACGCTCTTACGACGCATTTAAAACGCTTGATAGTGCCAAAGCTTTGTTGTGCAAGCCTCGCTATGACCAACTTGCCGTTTTGAAAGACAACTTTGAGGCCATTCAAAACGAAGTAATAGCTTTGAACGCTCAGCTTGACGAAGGCGTCGATGCTTTGCCGGTCGACGCTATTGAAGCCAGCTTCGAGGAAATGCTGTATGCGACTCATGATCTGTATCTCGCCGCCGTTGCCGCGACGACGCCTACTCCGCCTCCGCCGCCAAATCAAAATGGTTTTCAAGCCATCTCATTGCCGACAATTGCGTTGCCGGCATTCTCTGGTGATATTACTCGATGGACGGAATACTATTCGCTATTTAAATCTCTCGTCGACGAGAACAACGACCTGAATCAAGTTCAGAAATTCCACTATTTGAGGACCACCCTCAAAGACAACGCCTTGTCTGTCGTCTCCGGGTTTCCGATTACGGAAGCCAATTATTCTGTGGCATTGGATGCTCTTGTCAGTCGGTATCATAACCCTCGGTTGTTAGCCACCACGTATGTTCAACAGGTTTTAGAATTTACGCCTCTCAAAACCAATTCACATTCTGGGCTGCAATCATTTCTGAAAGTTCACAAAACTTCGATCGAAGCGTTGAAAGCTCTGAATATCGAAGATTTGTCAGATTTTCTGCTTTTCACGTTAGCACTGACAAATCTCGACACATCAACGCGCAAGGCTTTCGAACAGAAACATTCTTCGCACAGCACTCCTAGCTACGCGTCGTTGATCAAATTCATTGAAGAGCAGTCCAGGACGATGGAATTGTGTGGTCTCGACAAACAAGCAGCTAGCTCTTCAAAAGCTATTCCTCCTTCCACAAAGCGAATCAATTCGTTGTTAGTTGCGAATCCTCCGCCCGTCAGCTTTAAATCTCGCGAGCAGAGCAAATCAGCAAGCTCGACCACGAAACAATCTTCGTGTCCAGTCTGCAAAGGGGAGCATACTCTATACTCGTGTTCCGTATTTCGGCAACAGTCCGTTGACGACAAATACAACACGTTACGTCGTCTGCGACGCTGCTTCAACTGCATGGGCGCTCACCTCAGATCGCAATGCACCTCTAAGAGTGTTTGCGGTACTTGTCAAAGTAACAAACATCATTCGCTGTTACACACTGCACGAATCAACCCCTTGACTCGTGACACAATAGCAAACGAAGTCTCTTCTCCTCCGGAGACCACCTCGCCTCATCCTCAAACTCTCGCTTGTCAAGTCAAGACAAGCAAGCCAGTGCTACCCACAGCTCTGTTGGGCACTGTTCGCGCCTTGATCCGCGACTCTGACGGTCAACTGCAACCTATCCGTGCGGTTATCGACTGTGATTCACAAATCTCTGTTCTCACTCACTCGTTCCTTCAGAAGCTAGGATTGAAAATCAATCCTTGTCATTCCGAACTCTCTGGTATTGGTCACGTTAGTGCTCGGGTAATCGGGACTGTTCAATGCAGCATCGCTTCCCGGTTCACCCCTGCAACCTCTCTCAGCGTACAAGCCTACGTTATGCCTGCGATAGCGAGTCAACTTCCAACCACCACCGTTCCGCTTGAGGTGTTTGAACGTTATCGCTGTCTCTCTCTTGCCGACGACCGCTTTCATGTGCCCGATCAGATCGACTTTTTGATCGGCGCCGATTTATACCCTGATATTCTTGAAAAATCAGGTGATATTGTGATGAGTGGCAGTCCATCTGCCATAAACACGGTCTTCGGCTGGGTGGTTTTGGGTCCTATTCGGTGTTTGGATGCCGAGTTCCAGCCTCCGCTCTCTCTGCTTGCTTGCACTGGTTCTCCATTGGATCGTACTCTTCGATTGTTTTGGGAATCGGAAGAAGTTTCACGTCCTCTTCAAGTTGATCCGGACGATGAACTTTGTGAGGAGCATTTTCTATCTACGCACTCACGGAACCCTTCCGGACGCTATTCGGTAGCACTCCCTTTCAAGAACACATCCTCTCCTCTCGGATATAATCGTGAGGCCGCCCTCCAGAATTATTTGAGTCTGGAGCGGCGACTGAAACGCAATCCTCAGCATGATGCTGCGTATCAAGCATTCATGCAAGACTATATTCAATCGAACCACATGCAACTTGCAAGCACCTCTTCGAACTACGTGATTCCGCATCATTGTGTGCACAAGATTACCAGCTCCAGCACGAAGCTGAGAGTGGTATTTAACGCCTCTTCTCCAGATGAGAGAGGCGCCTCCTTGAATCAGCTGTTACTCAGTGGTCCCAAGCTTCAGAGCGAACTCCCGGGCGTTTTAACCCGATTTCGTTCTCATCCCATCGCAATTTGTGCTGACATTCGTCAGATGTATCGTCAGATTCTGGTCCAACCATCTGACCGCAAATATCAGCACATATTTTGGCGACCCAATGCAGACTCTCCAGTAAAAGAATATGAGCTCAACACGGTCACGTATGGGCTCGTACCGTCAGCTTTTCTTGCTCAACGAGTGCTGAAGCAGCTCGTGCACGACGAAGGGGCTCCTTTCCCCAATGCTTCGCGTGCTTTGATATCTCACATCTACGTGGATGACATCGTGTCTGGCGCAGCAGACGTCGCTCAAGCTCGCATTCTTCAATCGGAATTACAGGCTATTCTAGCTAGTGGAGGTTTCGAACTCCGAAAGTGGGCCAGTAACCTCCCAGAAGCATTGAGTGCACTTCCGGAGGATCATCTAGAGACTTCAGTCGTGTTTTCGGATGACGATCAGGGCATCAAGATCCTTGGTCTGTTCTGGGATCCCCGATCGGATGATTTCTCATTCCACACCTTACCATTCGAAGGCGTGGTAACGAAGCGCACGGTCTTGTCGTACATTGCGCGCATTTTTGATCCTTTGGGATTCCTCACCCCGCTCGTATGCTGGATGAAGATTTTTCTTCAGCAACTTTGGTTATCGCGGGTGCAGTGGGACGACGTTTTACCACCGCTTCTTGCTCAAAGGTGGTTGGACGCGGTGGCCGAGATCTGTCTTCTCTCGAACTTCCGAGTTCCACGCGCATTTCCTGCTTCACAAGGCATACATCGACTTGTAGGCTTTTGTGATGCCTCCGAGAAGGCCTACGCTGCGATACTTTACCTTCACACAACGAATCATGCAACTTCGCATATTAGTTTGTTGCGAGCAAGGAGTAAAGTTTCCCCGGTCAAACCCTTGACCATCCCTAAGCTTGAACTCTCTGCTGCTTTGCTTCTAACGCGTGTGCTGAAAGATACTCTTCCCTCACTCAGCACTCTTGTCGTGGAGTCAGTAACCCTCTACACTGATTCGACTATTGTGCTCGCGTGGCTTGCCACCCCTCCACATCGACTGAAGACATTCGTCGCCAACCGAGTAGTGGAGATACTCGACAACTCCACTCCTACCAATTGGGCACACGTGGATTCCGAAGAAAATCCCGCTGACTGCGCTTCTCGTGGAATACTGCCTTCTCAGCTCATGGAATACCCGTTGTACCTCTCGGGTCCTTCTTTTCTCAGGAGTCCCCATGCTCTGTGGCCTATCTCTGTGCCTTCCACTGATTTATTGTCTGAATTGCCAGACATTAAGCCTTCCATGGTCACTTTGGCCACAACGGTCAAAGTAGATCCTCTCCTGGTGAATTTTCGAAAGTTTTCCACACTTCTCAAAGCACAACGGGTCTTTGGGTATGTAGTTCGATTTGCCCGTCTCTTATTGGCGGAACGATCCAAGATTCTCCCTCCTACGGGTTCTCTAAAACCTGTGGAGCTGCAAGACGCTCTTGAACTGATCATAAGAGTCACTCAAAACCACTTTTATGCAACCGAGATCAGCCAACTTGCCAAACAGGGACAGGTTCTATCCCGGATCGCTTCGCTGAAACCTTTTCTCGAACCCTCGGGCTTACTCAAGGTGGGCGGAAGATTGCGTCACTCTTCTCTTCCTGAAGAGGCTCGGTACCCAATCCTACTCCCCAAAGAAGCTCACCTCGCATCTCTCATTTGCGATGCCTTCCACCGAACATCGCTACATTCCAGCCCGAGAACGGTACAGGCGCTGATACAGCAGCGTTACTGGATCGTTTCTCTGCGCGGTTTGTTGCGGCAGCGCATACACCAGTGCATTACTTGCCACAAGTTTCGCGCAAAGCCCATGCAGCCACCAATGGCAGATTTGCCGCCTTCTCGTGTATTCTTTCTGTTCCAAGCACGCATTGGTGCTTTGATCATTTCTTCATGTTTACTTTCTTGTTGTTCTCTCTTTTTTCATTTTTTGAGAAGTCAGCGACCATTGAATAAAATGGTTGCGTTTTCTCCTCAATGAATCGCTCGGATCATGTGCGATTTCTTTGCTGTTCTCCGATCCAATTGGGAAGCAATCCAATTACTCGGTGAAAATCTTTTTGCTCACGTTGCCTATGAAGTTACAAGGCTTCTTACGAACAGTTTGCTGTTCTAATTTCATGTTCCTTATTTTCCGTATCGTTTACCTCAGCTTTAAAATGTTCATTTTGGTGGGCGGTATGTTAACGCCGGTCTTTTGAGACCAGCTAGCTCGTTTTCCCTAGTTTGTCATTTGAACATGAAATCATTCGTTCACGTCATGGAATGTTGTTTATACATTGCAAACCGTGTTTCTAGTCGACCTTCCTTTCTCATTGCTGGTTGGCTGGTGGGTTGTCACGCGATGTGCTGCATCCAATCACAGCTCGCCATTCTCGCGTTGCCTGAACCCGTCAGGCCTCGCAGCTCAGTTCTCTGCTATACTCGATCCAGACCGGACGTCTCGAAACGGCTCTCGTCGAGTATTCAGTTCTATCCCATACTCGATCCAGACCGGACGTCTCAAAACGGCTCTCGTCGAGTATCCAGTTCAGTTATCTTCTACATTTCCTTGAGGTCGGACGTACTTTTAGTCGCTCGTCAAGTGGGTGAATTCGGTCATATTCTCGACCAGCTCTTGTTGTGTGAGCATCTCCCGTCCTTCTCTACTTTGTTAGAGTTCGGACGTACTGTACATTATTTCGCATGTACGCAGTTGTTTCTTTTCTATTTTTCGTTCTTCTTGAGTCGTTAATAGGACCTCTTTCCATACTTTCTTGTTTCTAATTCTTCACATTTGTTTTGGTCTTTATCATTTACGAAGTTGGGTGTTTTGTTTTCTCTCAAGCTTTTGTTTATTGTTTATTCGAATGGTGTGCGGGGACACCACTCAGGTTTGATCTATTTTGTTTCGCTTTCTATTTATTCTTTGATTTGGTCAATAACAACGTCAAGTCGACGTAGACCAAATACGTATCGTTTTGGGGTGAGGCATAATCCGAGTTTGGATTATGCTCGCCTGATTATTAATGCCAAGTCGGCATCCGAATACAGTCCACTGGTCTCTCATCGCCATCTCTAAGATCGGCGGTAACATATATATATATATATATATATATATATATATATATATATATATATATATATATATATATATATATATATATATATATTCATATATATATATATATATATATATATATATATATATAATATATATAATATATATATATATATATATATATATATATATATATATATATATATATATATATATATATATACATATATATATATATATATATATATATATATATATATATATATATATATATATATATATATATATATATATATATATATATATATATATATATATATATATATATATATATATTTATATCACATGTCAAAATATCAACAGTGTGGAATCAACAAATTAGCAATTGAATGTATCATTCTTACCGGTATATTCATTCACTATTCATTGATACTTTATTTTTCCATTCAAATTTTTCCATTCACTGTTTATTGATTATACATTCACCGTACTTGATTATACACTGATTTTCTATAAAATTCATCAATTCAATCATCATGCAATAATTAAAACAATTTTTCAGAACCAAGATTTTGATGTTGATACAAAAATATATGTTGTAACATTATCTATCCTTTCATTACAGGAAGAAACAAAGTTAAGAGTTTTGAAACATATTTGTAAGAACTGTTTCAAAACTCCTATTTCTTCACCGTACAATTCCACCTGAAATGAATTGCATCCAAACTCGAAAGTTATTCAGTATCTCAGTTGAAGAGCAATGGAGCGTAACTTCATCTTCTTCAAAAAGAATATACTTTCTTGTATCATAGATTCACTTGAATGAAAATCATTATTTTGAGTGTTTTTCAATCCAGTCGGATATGGGCTGGTAAATTCTTCGACGATTATGTGTCCATCATATATTTCGCTAGCAATAAACCATAGCATGAAAGCATTTTACAACATTCTCTTCATAACCGTATAATATTTTATATGACTTTCGAGGACAATGCGATATGCACTAACGCATTTACTGCTTGGATGCAATAGCGATCAAAACAAATTCTGTAGAGCAGACTGAATTTTTAGTATTCTAGTATCCTAACGAAATGTGCATGTAATCTAATATATTATAGTTTATGGATGTAATTTTATTCATATTTCGTAGATCTCGATATTTCATCATGAAGAGTGAGGATTTTTATACCAAGTATTTATATATTGTTTTGAGGTTTATGAATTGATATCGATAAATTGGAGAAGATAAAGTGGTCGTATATTTGTAGAATACAGAAAAATGCACTCAATTATTTTATCCCATGTTGAATAAGTACTTTGAACCATGAAGATACTTTGATCCTACTTTGATCCTGGAATAATTTGATCCTATTTTGAATAACTACTTTCAACAATGAAGATACTTGAGAAGGACATCAAACTGGAAGAACCACGGATTGAAAGTTGTGTTCTGAATGGATGTATATATATTTTTTTTTTTGTAACATCGAAACTTGATACAAAATCATTGTTCCCCAATTAAGGCTATGGATGGAAGATCCATAAATATGATAATTTTCCATAAATCAATCCATGAATAGATGAATAAATATGATTGAATGGAAATTTGAAAAATTGATGGACTCAATATGAATACTCAAATTAACTCTCGCTTGACAATTATATATAGATAACTATAGGTAGAGTGATACTTCTTTATATTTCCATCCATACAAATACCTATATTCTTGCATATATTTAACTAGGAAAACGCGGGATACGCGTTGTGAAATGAGTTTAGAA
>OZ023326.1:16252385-16267385 GCA_964007535.1 Brachyptera risi
TATGGGATGAAGGGAAGACGAGATGAGAGGTCATTTCATTAGGTGTTGTCGGATGGTGCGAAGAAATTCGTCGTAGCCTGTTGGTAATGAACCATTCCGTTATTGACTCAAACGACAGTAGGAAACCACGAAAATTCACTGTCAGGTCGGTCGACCATGACGGTTCAATGACGATTCAGCGTGCTAGCTACTCGATCACTCGTCTCATGCTGGGCTTCCATACCTGCGTTATTTGGATTGCGAATTCGCTGAGCGGTTTCTCTAAGCCACCATGATGATAGAACAACTAATCAGTGACGAAAGTCACGATATTTCTGATTGTTGAGGTCGCCTCACTTCCACCGCCTTGCGAAAGCGAAATGCAAATGGCGTTCATGGAAGGCCAGCATAAGTCTGTGTATAGAATAGAATGTCAGAAGAAAAATACTTGTGAAAATGCAATTGGCAATTCATTCATATAAGCACAGCATGGTGAATCATCATCATCATCATCATTCTCATTATTATTATTATTAATATTATTATTATTGTTTCCATCGAGACATTTTGACAGGGAATTATTGTTTCACAATTGACGACTAGTGATTGACCCACCCATAAACGTCACAAAACAAAACATCCAATCAAATGGGCTTTGTAATGTGGGAAATTGGACATTTATTTATCATAGTATCTCTAAATTCCTACATGAAGTATAGATCAGTGTGGCCCTGGCGATTAGCCACGCCTATCACTAGTGGTCAATTGACGACCTGAAATAAGGGTAACTTTACCAGTCAGCCAGTTGGATATTATCATTTGTAGTCAATTCAAGATATTCTGATTGGATATTTGAATAAGACTACAGTTCTAACAGCCCTGTTGATTGGACAGTATGATTTCTGACGTCATGGGGGTGGAGACTGCGAATCTTCATTATGAATGCTAATCGAAGGTAGGTTCGTTCGGAGGGAGGGGGGGGGGAACAGAGAGCGACCACGATAGAATCTTTTGAAAATAGAATGATCGAAACATAAAAAATATTCCCGGATCGAACCGGGAATGGATATACCTCTCACCTCCCACATCACATGAAGCGAGTGCGACAGCAACTGAGCTTCATGTGCCAGTGCGCCACCCATTTCTATCATCATTTCTCGTTGGTACGTGTTTTGTGACAGATTTTAATCCATGGATCGAAACTTATTGAAGTTTTGTGTGTAAGTCGAGCTTCATTTCCAAATCTGATTTGCTTCTCTCTTGGATCGAAAACGACGTCTTATATGATATTGGTTCAGAAGAGTTTGAACAAGACTTGTAAACAGAAAATATATGCGTTAGTGGATCAAAAAGGGACGTTTTGAACCCGATATTTATTGAGTAATAAATTTCAACATCAGACAAATTAATTAGTTCCGTTCTTGAATCTACCAATTTCATTATCTTTTATTGCATTTCTTGATGAACAAAATATACAGCATTCACCTGTAATAAATTACGGAGCGTGATTAATGCAGTAAATTGATGTAATATCATCTCAAGCACCGGTAAAATGGTACTCGAGAACTTTCTTACTAGCGTAATAAACCAACGATAAGACGGATAGACCGACTGCAGAGTTAATACCTCTAAAGGAAGCTGTGTAGATGACGGGTAATGATGGATATCACTCGTTAAGACACTTTCACTGCATCACATCATGTTGAAACGTCCTCAACTTCCACATGACGAAAGTTCTCGCCAAGTAATTTCACAGATAATGCCATAGGGAAAGATACAAAATCAACAAAAATATTTCAAGATGTAGATTGCTGCTATATTTTTTTGGCAATATTTGATATTTGCAATATTTGATGAAAATTAAAATTGGTGAAATTTTATAATGACAAAGGTGAAAAAATCACTTGTATGTAACAGTAACATTCGGTATGCCATTGACTTTTACGTCGCCGCGTACATTCAACATAACACGTAATATTAACCAAACGTGACAATTACTCATCTTGTCTTGAGTATTATCAATATTAACCAACTATTAACTTGACTCAACCAATTATTAATGTTTATTATGGATCGACAGTATTTCATGATACCTATTCAAATAGTTTGGAGCAGTTTCACTACAGTTTGTTCAGACGTAAATCTACTGCGATCTTTTATATGTTATATTATCAGTTAAAATGTGATTCTGTGTATAGTCCCCCTTAATTATCGTTGTGAATGCAGGGAGGTAATAAGAAGGGACATGTAACGAGGAGGGGGAAGGGGTAATGAAATTCTTAGTGTAACGAAGCCACTTCGAGACACACGTAAACAATTTCAGGGCAGACTGGATCCATTAAGGTAGCGTGGAAATTAGAGGAAAATACTAAATAATGTAGTCCTGGAATTAGCTGTAAAAGAGACTGTCGCACCTGAACAAGAGGCGTAAATTATTTTGTTGATCGTAATAAAGAAATTAAGATTGATTTATGAGTGTTTGAAAATTGATAATAGCTGCCTATATAACTGGAAGGATAGAGGATGCTGTATGGAGCCACGATCGATATCAATAAAACACTTAATACGAATATAAGGGTTCTAAGCTTGGTTCTGATAAGAATTTTTGAGAGTGTATGGGAATTGAATCAGTTTTTTAGTTATAACTTCAGATCGGTATGAGATATACAAACTCTAATACGAGGAAAACACAGATATTTGTTCATTCCATTTCAATTTTAATTCAACTTCAATTATAAATTGAATATAATCAATCAAATCCTAGAATTGTGATGAGTACGGAATAAAAATGCAAAATTCATTCATAAATGGATAGAATAAAATAGAATAGGATGAAGTTAAATATATATTTCAATAATATTGTTCACATAAGAATATAAGGCCCGGTATTACCAAGTCCAGTTAGCAATTATCTGAGAGTTGGTGAAAATAAACATCCCAGATAACCATGGTGATAACAACTTTTATCTGCCAGTTGTAGCTACTCCCACGTTGGTAATACCGGGCCTAAGACAAGTTATGAGAACGGATATAATTAATAGTGCATGCTTATAGCGAACACTTCACATACAATATATAATACAGATGGAAATTGAACAAATACAATGAGCCGTGGTATTGTGAGGTATAGAGAATACTCTCGACGTGTTATTAGAAAGCGGCTTCACATTGTTCAGTCTATACAGAAATTAATATGTAGTACACTCAAATTATTTGATCTTCTATAAATTCTCTCATTGTGATAATATTAATTAATTAGATTTCGAGATTTAATTAAGATGAATCCGTTCTTTTTCTTCCGGGTGTAAGTGGTAGTTTATTATACAAGAGAATGCGAGTAGTCCGGTTTCAATAATGAATCATTTGCACGTTAATACGTTCAAATTGTTTTTCAGTGAATGAATAATGCGTGTAATTCATGAATGTGAAGAGATAGAATAGAAGGATTGATGAAATTCATGAATGATGAGAACGCAATAAAATTGAAATCAATGCTGAAGGCTGTAAAGATTACGTATACAATTTTGTAGCGATCCTAGAAAGGTGAATGATACATTTTTGTTACAGAGGTATAAATAATTGCATTGAGAAATCTCGAAGGATTGTGAAAGTTTCCATGAATTATAAAATCCATACCAGATAAATGTTTTCAGTAAAATACCAAATCGAAAAAAAAGTATTGATATATTTTTTACATGAATACATATATGGATGAACAAGTAAGACTCAATGAAATATTGGATCAATCAAAGAATCAATCGATAGAAAAAAAAGGGAAAAAACAAAATACAATATAAATACAAGATCATGAGAAAAAAATACATACATATATATTTGGGCATAAGAGAGAAAATTAGATATGAAAATAAGATAACCGGTATTAAAGTTATTTTCTGTCCATCCTGAAAATTGTTACCCTGAGATTATTGTTTATTAAATGAGTCATATTATTACAATTATTCTTCGAGGTGGTAAGACCACCCTTGTGGTGCCTCGTCTGAACGGTCCTAACGACCATCCTTAGCGTTGGATTCTGTATCAAGTTTAGACGTTATTGATGAGAAGAAGAAAAAACATGAGACAACCGCATAATGAAGAGAATTATTCAAATATGTGACTTTCATGAATACATTCTCTTTGATTGGATGATAAATTAATATCGAATGACCGAGACGCGTGGCCGAGTGGTAACTCACTTAACCGTCATTCGGGAGACCGGGGTTCAATTCCCGCCATGGTCGACCATCCTGACAGGGGTTTTTCGTGGTTTACCTCTGTCGTTCAGGTAAATACTGAGAAGGTTTCTTAACAACAGGCCACGACCGAAACCTTTCCACCATCCAAAACACCTAATAAAATAACCTTTCATCTCATCAACCCATTCATCTCATTCATCATCCACCGACGTCAATAGATCGTAGCCATCACTATAGTGCGTCGTTAAAACCCAATATAAAAAATATATATATATATATATATATATATATATATATATATATATATATATATATATATATATATATATATATATATATATATATATACAAAAATAATAATAGCGAATGTTATGTTAATTAAAGCGGATGAATTAAAATTACCCGAAATGGAAACACAGAATTTAATTATTGTAGATTGTGTTACCAAAAGGGGAGTGGATTCCACTTGAGTTTTAATATGTAGTCGCTCTAATTGAACTCAAGAAATTCTTACTATAATGCTGAAATTAGGTAATTTCACTCTTTCTTTTGATGAAAAAATGTGTTTTAGATTTTTTTCTTGTGGAGTCACAATAAAATTCAAACGATTCTTAAACGTCACAGGACTGGATTCACAGATTAGAAAGTAAAAATTATCGCTTGATGGATCATCATTTCTTTCACAATTTTCTGTATGAATTTCATTTGAAGCTTCATGCATTTCAAATTTGAAGGTAAGTATTGTAGCCAAATAGTATAGCAAATTGTATCGTGGCGAATGAAAAATTAGGTTCGAGTTACTAGCACACTAGAACTTCATTCAGAAGACCGGGGTTCAATCCACGCCATGGTATAATATCCTGACAGTGTTTTTTCGTGGTTATCTCCTGTCGTTCCAGGAATACCAGAATTCTTTCTTATCAACAGGCCATGGCCCACTCCTTCCCACTACTCAGAAACACCCGATAAATTAACCCTTCATCTATCTCATCATCCCGTCAACTCTTGTCTCAATCATCGACGCCAATAAATCTCAGCCCTCAGCACAGTGCGTCGTTAAGTTCAAAACGAATTGAAACAAAATCAAACATCTATTTTTCATGGATCGCGGGAATCTATTTCCGCTATGGTCGACCATCCTTATAGACGGCCCAATAAAGCTGGCTTTCCATGAACTCGGAATTCGTCGAATTTCGCTTAGCGAATTCGCTTTAGCCGCCATATTGGAAAAACGACCAATCAGCGACGAGAGCGGCGCGTTATTCTAATGTTGAGCTGGGCCCAACTTGTTCACGTTACGCTTGTCAGCCCCGAGCTTTCTTGTCGACGTCACTGTGAAACATAAGAATCAACCAATAGAAACCTTCAATTACGTAACAATGAGAGACAAAAAGTGGCGGATAAACCGAACTTTCACCAGATTCAGTCTGACAGTTGAGTGTGCAGTGACAATATGCAATAACCTTGAATTATGATTGGCTGATATATTCGTATTCTGCGTTATTGTTATGGTGTGTTTAGTGAATAGACAGTTTGGATGTCATGTTCTCGTCATACGTTATAGGCGTTAGTGTCACATGTTATTGTTAGAATCATGTACTGGGATCAGCCTGTAGATTTTCGTAGTTTCCTCCCATCTTTCAGGCTCATACTGGGTTTCCACGAACATTTTTTTTCTTCCCGATGATCTTGTCATCATCACTTCCATCATTCACCGACCCCAATAGATCTTGAAGATCATTTGAGTGCGTCATTAAACACAATATAGAGTGTCAAACTATGAATAATGTTCGTTTGCATGTGCTTGGAGATATTGCAAATTGACTGATCGGCCAAATAAATGAACGGATATTTTTAATGAGAGTTTTGAGACATATAATTTGTTCAGATTGAAGGAGAAGAGATATTAAGGAAACAAGACACTGGAAAAAAGTGTTTTCCCCATTTTTTCATATCATTTTTAATCAGGCTTTGTTAAAAAGCCTCAAGAAGTTTCGCCACATTTGGAGACTTCCTTATTACGATAAATAATTATTTTATGTATATACCTGTTACACTATCAAACGTGAAAATGAGCTCAAGTCTTTACGTCTCAAACGTAAACGTAAACGTCTCAACGTCTCTTACGTCTGTCGTCACATCTGAAGTCTTTACGGTCGAGTTTCTGCGCGCATCCACATTTCTTGTACAACTTCCACAACTTGTATTGCCTTTATTTCATTTCAGTATTTTCATACATATACGATATTAAAAATCGCTACTCCTTTTCAGTCGTGATACTTGAGAGCTGGGTTTTTGATGTGTATTCAATTTAATATTCTTGACAATGAATGGGGATCAGATTTTCAATTAAGGACAAATTTTCCATTGAATACATTTTGAAATTGAATTATGTTGTTCAAAACTGAGAAGAAACATATTTGTGCTGTTCCGTTCAGAAAGAAATTAGTATCGGGATAAATTTCATAATATGCTGACCATTTATTTTTTATACAGTCGTGCTGAAAGATATGAAAAGATAATAACTTCAAGAACATGAAAAGTGAGGGAGAAGTAGTATTTCGAAAAACAAAATTGATTTTTAATTGTGAAAATAAAATAAAATGATCGATTTTTTTGGGGGGGGGGGATTTCGTATATTTTGTTTCGAGCAAAAATACACCATGTGCGAAAATTGCATCATCTTTGAACCCTTATCTGGCAAGATAGCAATTTCAGTCTTGTCCCCTTAATATTTCAATGGAATTCTCAGCTTTCAAGTTTCAAATCATTTTTTGTGAAAGTTTTCCGGAGCGATTTGAAAAAGTAATAATGAACATATAATCTTCCGGGTATATGCTATGTCGACCCATTTTTATACATCTGGAAATGTGTTCAGAGGGAAAACTTTTTTTATTTTTCTTGAAGTTTAGGCACGTCGTTTGACTGAGGCACAGTATAAAAGAAGCTATCGCATTATGCTAAACGCTGTGAGGTAATTTGAGCCTTGAAGGAAAGTTATTCTCTTATAACTCTTCGTGAAATAAAAAGTTCCGTCGTGATGTGACTTTTCGGACTTCTATTCAGTGATAATTCAATCAATATGAGAAGCAAGCTATAAAATTATACACACAATGGCAAGAAATCAATATTATTTCTATATTTATATATTCATACATATTATCTCTACACATTTCAGAAAATATGGTACATCAACGTTTTTTTTTTTAGTTTACTATTTGTGAAGAACTTCTCTTGTATACATAAATTTTGTCGTTAGGAGCGATTTTCTTTCAGTTCAACGTTAAATAAATTACAACTGAATTCCACGCTAAGCTATGTTTATACGCTCAGTTGAATAACAGAAGCTATTCAAATTCTAGAAAACATGATATTGAAAACAAATAGAAACGTACCGTCTTCATATTGACTCCAATGTTATATACATGTAACATTTTCCAAGCTAGTCTTGAGTTTCGCATCTCTTATCTGTTCTCTATCCTCGTTCGCAAAACTTCGAAAATTCTCTTAATGTAAATGTATTCATCAACTTGATACTTCTCTTCAGAAGTTTTTACCTCCTTTGTTCGTTATTGATTCTTTCAATTCACTCGACTGTCAAACTTGAGGACTGTTGAAATAATTTTCTTCATTCATCAGAAAGAATATACGCTCTTATTTCCAATGCTGTTCAGAATCCAATCTCATCCATTCTTTTCTGAGAGTTAACAGTCTATTGACTGAGTTTCCTCACGTATCAATTAATTGAAACTCTTTTCCCGTTTGAAACCATTCCCGAATCGAATAGTTCCAGTGACGTAAGTATAGAAAAGCGTGGACCACGGTCGCGTGAGAGGGGGGAAGAAGCATGGACATTAGAACTTATATTGAAAAAGTATGAATTATCATTTGTATTCAACTGAAAGTGTATGAGAGTTGATTCAAACTTCAACTTTCAAACGGTTTAAGCAAAGACCTTAGTATATAACTTATATTTTAGATAACTTAGATTTTAGAAGTTAGATAATAAGGTCTTTGGTTTAAGATATCAAAATTACAATACGAAGGAAGAACTTGATTATATGTATGATACCTTCAAGATAATGTCCATACTATTCGAGTCATATATCTCTGTATTTATTCACATTGGGCTTCAACGACGCACTGTAATGCTGACTAAGATCTATTGGCGTCGGTGAATGATCAATGAGATGATGGGATGATGAGATGAAGGTCTTCTAGGTATTGAGAAGTATAGTGGGAAGGAAGCAGTCGTGGCCTATATTGAAGGAACTATCCCAGCATTACTCTAAACCACAGAGAAAAACCATGAAAAACCCCTGTAAAGATGGACGGTGACGGGGATCAAACCGGGTCCGATATGCCTCTTTACCTCCCGGATCACATGAAGCAAGTGCGTTAACCACTGTGCTGCATGTGCCGGTTCATATCTCTCAATTGTCAAAATGTATATACATGCAGCTCAAAATATACATCTTTCAGCTGATAAATGTTTCACAATGCGATAAATTGAATGGTTTTCACGTATACCGTCTTAAAGTTATCAACAATATCTGTGTTACATTGCATCAGAATGTCGATATCATACCGCTCAATTGTTATCACCAAATAAAGGATATTTCACTAAATCGATTTCTATGAACTTTCAAAGACCTCTCAGAACGAAAATTATCCGAGCATTTTTTCAATAAGTCTTCTCATCGGAATTTCATTATTTTTTTCTCGTTTTCACTTTTACCTCAGCCGATTAAAAAAACGCCCACGGGGATATCAGCTTGAAACTATATCGAATCCCATAAGCGCAAAACACATACAGACAAAATGACTTTCAGAGATGAGGTATGTTGAGCGTTGATTCGAAAAGGGATGAACAAATGAGCACAGATTCCGAATTCGAATGTCTGTTGACTCGTAGTCTCCACTGAAAAGAGTATATGAACTAAATTCTTGGTAGAACGAGTTAAATGTTCCAGTGGCGTGACTATAGAAGAGCGTGAACCGTGGTCACGAAAGAGGGGGGACGAAGCATGAAAATTAACACTCGTTCGAAAAATATCCAATTACATTCATATTCAACTGAGAGTTCATGGGTGTCGATTTAGAGGAATTTCTGTTGGACGTAATAACTTTCGAACGGTATGAGATGTCAAAATTCTGATACGAGAGAAGTCCTGATATTTGTATACCAACAGGATCACACAAAAATGATAATAATAAACTCATATCGCATGAACGTATACAATTCAAAAAAAAATGTTTAGCTTGAGAATGTGAAGGTGTAATGTGAATATGAAATGTGATTGGAGGTGAATGTGGTATTCTGCAAAGCAGTGCGAAGTGGCTAAAATTTTCGTGTAGGTTAGCTGAGCATTGTGAACTTATTAGCAATCAAAGAAAGTTTGTTCTCACGACGAGAAGCTAAGCATTGTAAATCTCTTAACGATTACAACCCCTACCTTAACCTGATCTTGACGTCATTTTGAAGTCACATAAACAAATTATGACTTGAACCAATAAGTCCTAAAATCCCGCACAAGGGATTTAATATGTTGACTTTCGCAGCACACAAAATACGCACTCTAACCACTGGACCACTGAGCCACATTAATGTCAGCGTACTCATGCTGATTCCTGATGCGAACTCTCTCCAGATCAAAGAAACATGAGACTGAATTGTTGGATCTTTCAATTTTGCTTGGTGAATAAAGTTTCAGTCATTTCGCCAATCGGATTATTGAGATTCTCGACGTTGACATCGAGTAAAATACTGTTTTTGTTTATTTGTGCGAGATATGTTCTACAAAAAAAAACTTCCATGTTGACAGAAGAAATACTGTGCGAAAAAATTACTTTGTCACGCATATTTGCTTTCCTGTTTTCATGCATGAAAACGTTATACCGGTACAGAATATAATTTCAGTAATATCGTTCAATGCGTAGTGCAATATTCAAATGAGCGTAGCGAAGTCTCCATCCCACTCCTATAGGGTTTTGTCTGTGTGCTTTGTTGTATGCACTCTACAGATCGCAGGGTTTGACTGATCGACATGAAACTTTTTTCGTACACGCAAACTCATCCAACTTAGAACTGTATAGTTTTGGGAATAAATTGGTTGGACCAATTTTGAGAAATATCGTCGCAAAGTTTCTAAAAACCTCAAGATTTGGCTGGGCGGAAAATGTTGAAAAAAAAAATATCTCCAAATGAGATTAAATTATCTCTTAATGTGAATACATAGATTCTACACATTGTCACCATTTTGTATACAATTCTAACATCCGTTTGGAAGAAAAAATTTAAATACCTGGTTTTATTCATCAAATATATCATAAAAATGATGACATTTCATTGGGTTGCCGAGATTCAACTGCTTTCTAGATCCGATATTTTTCATACACCAAAGTCAATGAAGTAGCAAAAGTAGGACTACTTTAACGACTCTCAATATACCAGATATACCGCTCATCTTACAAGGCATATGTTGCGTTTGCCTAGTGAATACACCAATGTTATTCGCACCATGTTGACGGCTCATTTTTGGTTTTCAGTGCTTCAATTTCTGGTTGCACAGCTCTGAAACACTGTTGTCTATCCATCGGTACTATAGCTGTAATCCAAGGCAAAATCTATTCTCGCTCGCGGGGTGGGAGGGGAGGGGGCTGGAATGTTAGTTACAAGTCACCGCGTTGCCCTCGACCTGAGTGTTGCTATCCTCTGTCGCTCCTTCAGCGGCGAGGACGCGCCTGTACATCCACTTCGTCTGAAAACTAGTTTGAAACTAATGCTATTCTCATTGGCCGGTTGATACTGACGTTTCCCAGGAGATCGAGACTACATTTGAGGAGCTTTCAACGTTACATGGACACAATCATATAACTTGAGAGTAGTTTCCATTTATATTGAAGTTTATTCATTTGCTAGATCGATACTTATACTGTATGATGCAATGAAATTCGATATATCTCAAAGTGAAATGTGGTCAAAGTGGCACATTTGTCAATAGTATAAAATGATGACAGAGAACATTTTGAATGAATTTCACGGCTGACAGATGAAAAGGGACAGCAGTATTTACCACACTAGTGGAAGATTTAATTAAATTCATTAAAAGTGTTGCTGACATTTGGATTATCCTCAATGTTGAGAAGAGCTTTTGATGAAATGATACTAGTTCTTGTTTTATATTTTTCTGAATTTACTTTGAATGTTGTGAATGTTGATGATATGATTATTGTTCAGTTTCTTCGGTGGAGTGGAAATTTTACCACCCATTTTTAACGAAAACTGTATTCACAATTCGTCATTTCACTCTCTTGTCATTCCTGGCTTGATTTTTCTAATTACCACTATACAAACTCTCAATTGAGTTGCTCAGATTCAAAGCCATCCAAGTCCAAATATTGCGCAAAAAATCTGCGCAGTGCAATTTATTCTTGAAGACGTTCCTCATCGTGAATTCATGTTGTATCTAGAATACTTCATCAAACGTACCCTGTACATATTAAGTTATTAGAAGAGAATCTATGCTTTTTGTGTCTAAGATTCCTTGTGTGAGAATGGTTTCTCATCTCTGTGCACAATTACAAAATTACAAAACGAATTGAAGGTACCATATCACAGATTATCAATTAAAAATATTCAAATTTGGTTGATCAAATTTATTCTCGTCGACTTGATGGATGCTATATTAATTTAAAAATGTATCAACTGAAAATGTTATATGCATGCTTGGACATTCATATCTGATTTCAGTGTAATTTTTGTTCATGTGAAATATTGACTTGCTCGGTAATTGTAGAAAGTATCACCTGCGATATTTTCGAATATGAGGCCAACTTGAAAATGCACTTGAGTTGAAGTAGCTACATTTTCTGATTGTAATTTTTTGGACTGAAATGAGATACCAAAATTTTAATGCGGAAAACAATTGATTTCAATTATTTCAATAAGGTGTTAAAAGAAACTATTCGACATTATCACGTCATTCAAACATATATACAGCTGAAAATAACTATTCCATCTGTATACCTGTGAAAATATCACAATTCAAGGTGGACGATCTCATTCCACATCATTTCGAAGAAGTCTGTGTTTCTCTTGTATTGATTCGTTTTCACCGTTCAAATGTTATTATCAAAATGATCATATTTCTCTGAATCGTCTACCATGCCTTCTTAACGTTTGATGCAACCATGGAGTTTTAAGCAAATCTATGTGTCTGTACAGCCTCATTTTAAACTCACTTTTAACAAAATATCTACTTTTCATCAGATTACCATTCCAAAATGTGCATTGAATGTTTCTCCTATGAATTATCATAGTTATATAATCGTATATCAAATAATATATGCTGATATGGATCATGAATGAATACGTGAAAAAATTGGATGATTGTGATGTATTGATATTTGGAACATGCCAAACGAACAATATATCCAGCAACTGTATAGAGTTTCATAGAACAATTGTATTCTCTTACTTCACATCAAACCATATCAAACTTCGGGAAGATTTACACTTTTAATTATAAAACAAGAAAATGAAAAATATTCCACAATAAGAAATACACTTTCCTTAGAAACATAAAATGAAAAATACGTTCACTTTTACCTTTGTTCAAAAGCACACCTGCGGTTTCCACGCCTGAATAGAAGTACTTCATTTTGCTCAAGTTATTAGATTTTCTAGAATAATATATCTCTTTAAAATGCCATCATCTAACCATGGAGCAAGTAATGTGTTTACACCAAATGCCAATGACGACTTGAAGATAATCACAACGATTATATAATTACTGCAAATATAATTGACTACAATCATTAATATAATTGACTATGAACTTTAATTTACGACTAAATGATCACGTACAGAATTGTCAGAGACAGCAATCATGTTTTGCTATAATATCGAATAATGGAACTGTCGTACTGATAATAGGCAACTGCGTGCCAGAGCTTTGCAACAATGCAGCTATATACTGACTTGGAAAATGCAGCATATGCGTTGGAAGCGAGATTCTATTTGAATTGTGATGGAGACACAAATACACACCGTGATTTTCAATCTATAAAATCCACTGCTTTTCTGATTCACTTATTCATTATTTTATTCGTTTCATGATCTGATAGAATCAACTTGTTGAACTCCTTGATAGTTTTTTAGAAAGCTTCAAATCATGTGAAAATTGAAAAAAATATCTTCAATAAAGCTCATCTGATCTTTGTTGAACTTTGGTATTAAATGTATGATTTTTGTACTTGAATTCCGTAGATATTTTAATCCATCCAAACAAATTTGACTGGCCATATTTTCTCTACTGGGTTATTCTTGTGGAATTTTTCAAAATTTCGAGAGAATTTCTCTGAAAATGAGGTTCAAAAAGAGGTGCCTCAAAACTGTAAAGCATTGAGTTGGATGATGCCATATGTACATGCCAAGTTTCTCATGAAAATTTTCTCTCGTTTGAGCTACAAAGCGCGAACTTCAATGAAAAATTGTTCCTTTTTTTTCGAGTACGTTAAAATAAGGTCTTCTCTTTGCTTGTCCATAAATAAAGAAGTTTCTCTCACTGCCGTACAAACAAATAACACCAGTCTCTTTCATGTTGTACTACACGTCCAACGTTCAGTTTCAATTATATACTTTAGAATCTTCTCGTGCATGGAAACAGAAAGGAAATATACGTGCTCACTTGATTTTTTAGCACATCATTTCTTCTGTAAAATATTGAAGTCTGAATTGAAGTATATATTGCAGTCCTATTTGTGGATCATAACTTGCCCAAACGGTACACTACACAACCAAGAAAAACGTCGAGCATTACAATGATTCGATCAAGGATGAAATTTGAACTCCATTCACAATGCAAACATGATTTCTTCTGTGATTTAATGAAGTCTGAATTGAATTATATATCGCAGTTCCATTTGTGGAATATACCTCATCCAAATTGTACAAAACATTGCATTACACAAACAAGAAAACGTCGAACATTACAATGATTTGATCAAGGATAAAATGTGAACTTCAATCGCAATGCAAACATGATATTACCTATGAAAATGTATCCTCATATTTCATAGCTCTGTAGAGAGTATTCATCAGAATCAACACGAGAATTGCGTGTTAATCAATCAGTGGAATGGCTTTAATCCAAGTTAATACGAATTGAACCTGAAACGTCAGATAATACAGAATAAAACGTACTTAAAATGTCAACAACGATTCCTAAATCTCTTCCGGCATTCTGAATCGTTTCGACATATTTTCATTATACACACAAACAATTCACAAATTCATCCATCATTCTTTTCTCTATGCCTATAGTTATGGTGATCCAAATTTGTATTCTCAAATGACCCCTCTGTTGGTGAGATTATTAAACTGATAACAATCATCATCAATTAATCGACTGACTTCCCGGAACGCATTCAATTCACAATATGAAATATTCATGTATTTAAATAACAGAGTATCGCCATTATTATGAGCTATGCAATGTATTAGAACTTGTTCAGAATGTTGGAATGTAAGCGCAAGCCTAGCGTAAGCCGCTTGATTCGTTCGATGGTGGAATAGCACGATGTGGAGGCCCCGGGTCATGTATAATTACGCGGCTCAGTTACGCTCACGTGCAGTTGAATTATTACAGTTCAACTTTCTACCGAATAGCATATTTCCAGTATATGAATTGAATTTTCATTACTTTTCGCTACGATGGATAAAATACGTAGTTTTCTCACGGATAATTAATATGTTATGGAATTGGAAAATGTGGTCCGAATAAGATGTGGTTCTTGGAGCATTCTGTAATTGATTGAAATG
>OZ023326.1:16272385-16324885 GCA_964007535.1 Brachyptera risi
AAGTTTTTGGGCGGCTAGAGAATATCGGAAGCTCAAATCGCAGAGATTGTGGCTATACATGTACAGCCATTGAATGCATTATTCTGTTGCTCAACTATTCGGTTCGGATGGGTTTACGCATTATGTGAAACTTTCTACACGTGCTTACATCTAAACGCTATGCGACATAGAATGGATATGTGCTTCTTTGAGTTCGTAGGCGTGTGAGGATTTAGCTTCCTGAAAGTTACAAAAAACATCGAGAAATGCGAATAATTCACTGATAACATAGTATATATGTTCATACACACACACACATATATATATATATATATATATATATATATATATATATATATATATATATATATAAATATATATATATATATATATATATATATATATATATATATATATATGTGTATGTATATGTATATATGTATATATATATATATATATATATATATTTACATATATATATATGTATAAATATATATATATATATGTGGATATATATATATATATATATATATATAAATATATATATATATATATATATATACATACACATATATATATATATATATATATATATATATATATATATATATATTTATATATATACATATATATATGCATATATATATATATAAATATATATATATATATATATATATATATATATATATATATATATATATATATATATATATATACATATATATATATATATATATATATATATATATATATATATATATTATTTCTCAAATTTTCGCGGACATATATGATGCTATGATTATTTTCCGGATTGGACCGCTTACCGTAAAAAACAGGCAGAGTAGACGATTGTCTACGCATTGTCAAATCTTCGCAACGTTTCGAGTATATGCCACTACCCATTATCAAGCGCCATTCGTACGAATGGCGCTTGATAATGGGTAGTGGCATCTACTCGAAACGTTGCGAAGATTTGACAATGCTTAGACAATCGTCTACTCTGCCTGTTTTTTACGGTAAGCGGTCCAATCCGGAAAATAATCATAGCATATATATATATATATATATATATATATATATATATATATATATATATATATATATATATGTTATATAATATCGGTCTATATGGATATAAATATACAATTAACTATCCAATTTGATCCCACAGACTGGTACTTTGTTTTAAGTCAACCACTTCCGAATTGTTGCGCCGTTGACATCACCAAAAATATAGCTTCCAATAGAAAAAATTCTCTGTTTTAAGGGATCATTTTCGAAATCTCCAATCAGAGCATCTCGTGTTACTTATTTGTATGACCTATTGATTATTCACACCTATCAATATGGGTGTTTGTTAATTTCAGTTCCTCATTGAAATGTTGCTCCCTGATGATTTCAAAACCAAGGTATATGAATTCCGTATATACCGAATATCGCCCATCATACAAAGCATGCTTCGTTTGTTTATATCCCACATCCCTTGCATCTCTTCCGAACAACCTTATATCCTCAGTGCCGGAATCACTTGATATAAGTATTACGGAATAGTTAATGGTTGTAACTGGTGGTTTAAAGTTGCTATCACCATGGTTACCCATGCTATTTGTTTTCATCAACTCTCAAATGACGGCTGACTGGACTTGGTGATACCAGCCCTCAGCAAGACAGTCTAGATTCGGAATCAAGGTTATGTGCTACGTATAGGAGTCAAATGACTAATTGCCGGTTAAACTAATGACAAATAACGCATTCACGTGAACTAGTATATAACAAGATTTTGTCGGCATATATTCGGCTTGACAAGCGTGGTTATGGTTTGCAGACGGCAACTGAGCCGTGAGAATGTAGCAAAACCAGACTGTTCTGTTTGAACAATGGTTAACTAAGTTTGTGTGGGATGTGGGTGGAATCTGAATAGATGAGTTTGGACTTACAAAGTGAATGGTATATCCATGGTGACTTTCTAACCCTGTTAACTAACTTTGAATACTTTTATCGATATTCAGAGTTGGTATGTTCTCATAGAACTAACGTTATTGTCATTGGAATATTAAATCCAATTGACTCTAGTGACATATGAAATATCTTAATTTTTGAAGATTGGTAATGTCTTCTCTGCATTGTCTCGTTTTACGGAATATATGTTAATAAGTTCTCCTTCTATGTCGAAGAGAGAAAAAAGTTGCACAGAAAATAAGTGTGGTGAATACTATAATTACATAATTTCTTTCCATTTCCATTTTCAAGGATCGGATGGTATTTGAGAGATCACAAGTGTAGGCCTACTGTTGGAGTGAGATGCGGATATTCACGTACAGATCATATCACATTCTTCCATTCTCTCAAGTGGGATTCAATGTTTTCGTGAACAATAGTTTTGATTCAGAATTCAAAATAATATATTCCCATACCATGAGGTTTATTGAATCATTCATAATTAAATATAACATCAATAGTTCAAGCCTTTGGTGACTGGATATTATTTGATTCAAATATTGTTCAATATGTTTTTCTTGTCGTTTCCATCTGGGAAATGTTAGTTTCTGGATAGAAATATCAAGCCAGCTACGGGAAGCCTATCGAGGAAAGAGAATACACAAACATCGGTGTTGCAACGTCAAAGGTGTAGCTTAAATATAAGATATACACAGCTTTCATGACCTCATATAAGGTGTAGCTTATATGAATGAGTTCATATGAATTGCTTATCACCAACAATCTCATTTTGTGTATTCCAATTGTGTGGAAATTGAGTGAGTTATTCGTCCGTAGGGAATTGTTTAGTAGTGATAAATTTATTTCCTTGAGATAATTATCACTAATTGTAGTTGATATCATTCTTCGTGACAAATTAATGGTCAAATAATGACGTAGCATTAGCCAGACCTAATACCAGTTGTACGACTACTCTGATAAATCCGTTCGCACAGACACAGCAATACGAGAATGGTTTCTATATAAGTTTCATATAGGTATATATCATTAAAATGGGATGAATTTCAAGTTTCATCAAGGAAAATATTTTCAGATTGAGAACAAATATCATCAAGATTTGACCTACTCCTTAAAAATGGAGTATGATTTTGTATACATTTCTTTACAATTTTTGTTCGGAGATATGAGTATTCATTTGGTAGCAAGACAGCCTCAAAGTCTAGAAATTAACGAGAGGTACCACTTCAAATAACAGAAGCAATAATTCATCTTCAGTCTCAGTTGGGAAACAACTATTGTACCTCAAGATTCTGACGTTGATGAGAAAAATAGGAATACAATCATATCATCGTACCATCAAAATATGTTGTTTCCATTAGGTCTCTTGAATTCTCATTCAATCGTCAATTCCTTCGAGATTTCATTGTATTATATGGACAGTTATTCTCTATTATCAATCAAACTAGCTCAGCTCAGGCTGGTCGTACACCATATGTTGTTACGGGGCTTGCTAAATTCTTACCATCAGCGACCCACTGATTTTTTTTCAATTTTAATATCTTTCATGAGTATGAATATAAATGACAATCATAATCGTGATGATAATCAGTATAGTGATAATGATGATGGTTATTATGATAATAGTTGAAATAATAATGATAATAATAATAATAAAACGATAATATTCATTCATAATAATAAAAATGAAAAATTCCGATTTTCTTCAGAAACTTGAAATTTGAGAGGATGTACGACCTATTTGATACTCTCTTTTCGGATCTGACTCTCTGAAGATGATTATTTCAAGTTCACACGACAATGTTGAATTATTCATGCGATAAGAATCATTATTTTCCTTGGAAAGTTTCTATTAGGTGGTGGTGCCAAGCCTGCCACTGCTAGCGCGATCGCTATTTGGATCGTTTGGTGCTGGCGCGACCGTTGCTCTGCGGGCTGCGTTCAGGAGTGAAGAAATTATTATCCCATATTCCTCATATTTTCATTTGAATAACACACTTGTTGAATTTAAAAGACTGTTTGATCATTTTTGCGTATGGTTAGCGACTGTGAATTTCAATTAGGCATCACCAAAATGGTAATTGGGAAACATAAAAGAACGTCGTTTCGAAAGTGTGGAAAGGCGAGATCGTTGAAACATTCAACGTGAACGACATTATTGGATGTACATATATTTTCAAGAATCATCAGAAGAGAAATGAGAAAATTCAAAACATACAACTAGATAACAATAACAGGCATGCTTTTCACTAGAACGTGAAATTTAACATTCACTTTCTCCAACCTAAAAAGGCGTGCTGTTACAACAACAGGCTTTAACGGTCGAGAGTGAATTACACTGACTGCACAAAAACTGTAGAACCTAATTAGCATCCACGTCTCGCACATTTGAACACTGTCAGTGTGCACGCCCATTCACGTCACGAAATTGATCATGCGTTCACAATCAGCTGATTGATAAGAACGTCTACTTCATGTGAGGCCATCTCGATTCGAAAAACTGAGAGAACAATAATTCACTAACAACATCTTCTCATTTACATTTTTGGATGATTATTTTTCTTGATTGTCATAATTCTGTTCTGATATATATATATATATATATATATATATATATATATATATATATATATATATATATATATATATATAAATAAATATATATATAAATATAAATATATATATATATATATATATATATATATATATATATATATATATATATAATATATGAATATATATGATATTCATATATGTTATATATATATATATATATACATATACATATATATATATATATATATATATATATATATATATATATATATATATATATATATATATATATATATATACACTACATATCCAAATAATTTATACCATATCACAATATTTCGATTCCAAAATGTCGATCATATTATTTTACCGTTTTGTATATCATTCATAGCATTCAGAATATTGCCAAATTTGACTCATTTGTGGATCGAAAAGAATATTCTCGAGTTTCTCTGCTCAGTGTTCGACAAATATAAATGGTTTGCCCTTGATTTAGAAAATTATTGTTGAAATATGATTTCATGAGCCTGATTTCAAGAATAAGATGGAGTCTTCGAATATCGTGTGAATTGAAACTTTTTTTCATTCATTATCATTGTTTCATTCTTTCATTCATTCATTCATTCATTACTGGAATAAAATGAATTTCGAATGATTCGAATGAATTCCATCGTAAGGAATTTTATTCTGAAGTGACTGTCTTGGCTCAGCATTATTAACATTATTATTAGAGCAAGATTAACTTTCAGAAAAACTCAAGCAAATTCACTAAAAACTTGAGAGGAGAAAAATAAGTTTTGACTTGTAATTAATTACTGAAAACACTCTGATCTCTCACATTCCTTTGAAAGTGCGTCAAATGGAATAACTTCTTGATTGCTATTTCAAATGTGATTGAGAAAGAATATGACTCTTCATAAATATATATATATATATATATATATATATATATATATATATATATATATAAATATATATATATATGAATATATATATATATATATATATATATATATATATATGATTATATATGTCCATATATATATATATATATATATATATTTATATATATATATATATATATATATATATATATATATATATATATATGTATATATATATATATATATATATATATATATATATATATATATATATATATATATATATATATATATATATATATATATATATATATATATATATATATATATTTATGTGTGCTTTTGTTATTGTGTTTAAAATATGAAACCATGAAGAATTCACCTCTTTTTAATACTACCATTCATGTATATTGTAATCATATTTGTTCGCATAGAAGAAGATCTCCAAATATCTGGACAAACCTGACAGGGAACACTTAAAGTTCGTTGTTCCATGTTACGCTCCGTTTTGATTCACGCTCGAATGCGAGATTACGCGTCGTTTCCGGCCTCAAAGAAAACGTGGAAAGAACTTAACGCCAAGTTGAAAGACATAATATTTACCACTCAGTGAAATGTGAAAATAAAAAGTTATATGGTGAATTATTACATGTATACATAAACAATAAGTGGAAACATTCATATTGAATGTGAAGTGAAAAATAAAGTGCTACGCAGTATTTTGCTTTAATATATCATTAATCATTCCGTTCAAGGAAGTTTATATCCGTGAATTCTACATTAGAATTCTTCCTTGCTATTATCTTGAATCATATTTATTAGACCGATGAGTAGAAGACAGCGTTCCAGAGCGGTACAACCAGTCACATATCAAAACAAGAATTTGTGCTGTTTCCGTGGTAAAAATAACTTCAATATATAAATATATGAATATATAAATATATACAAAATATATTAAATATAATATATATATATATATATATATATATATATATATATATATATATATATATATATATATATATATATATATATATATATATATGTAAATATATAAATATAAATATCTACAATATTTGAAATATCACCGTGATTGGTCTTTTGATAGGCGCTAGGGGCACTATCACAAGTTTGTTTGTAGAATTTTGTAGGAAATTTAGTCTAAACAGTGATTTCATCAATTTGATAGGTATTTTAGCCTTGAGAGGATCTATTGCCATTTTGAGAAACCATTCGTACTCATCACATTCTTAGCATGATTATTCTTCATTTTTTGTTTTTTTTTATATTATTTTCATATCTCTATTCATACTAATACTTTTTCATATCAGGCTACTGTTTATTAGTCTCATATTATTTTCTACAATTATTTTTTCATCAATTATTCATGTGTGATTCATTATTATTATGTGTTTCTTCTACTTCATTAATTTTGTATTTGATTATTATTATGTGACAAAACGCATACTATGACATAGACAATGACATAGACATGACATGTATACCATGACATAGTATAATAAAGATGTATATGTAGATGTATATATATATATATATATATATATATATATATATATATACATATATTTCACTACGCATTTAACTTTCACTTACAATTACATACTGGTACCTCATTACATATGTATGCATGAAAAAAACGAAGGGTCAAAAATACGCATTCACTTATATTTTTCGCACGGCATTGGTTCTGGCTAAATCGAAGCCTCATATGTACAAGATATCATACACTAATAGAAAAATGAGTTCACCACTCAATCAAGTAAATGTCGAAGATTGTATAATCCGATTCTAGATATAATTTGAACTTCATTCACCATACAAAACTGGAAGATCCAACAGTTCTCTATCCTGTTACTTAGCTCTGGAGAGAGCCTGGATTAGGAATTAGGATGAAGTGCATATCCATATGGCTATAATCCAAGCTTTTATGAACATTGATATGGTCAAAGATGTTACATATGATTATCACAGAAGATGTTGAAAGTTTCCACAGAAATTTGTGAAACCATCGTAATCGTTATTCTCCTCATACCATGACGTATTACAAATCGTTGTTAAGATGAGTCAAAAACCCACCAGTTCTGATTCATCAGAAAAGAGAAACACGAAATGTCCAATAAATAGAAACTTCACACCATTGATCCCAATTATGAAACCATATTTAAACAAATAATCAAGATATATTCTCGCTTATGAATTATCATATTTTTCCAGTGTGGACATCTCACACACATCAGTTATAAATGATCAGTCATCACAAAATATGATCATTCATATTGATTAATTTTCATTATCATTTTTTTCTAATTTTGTATATATATAATATTTTCATTCAACTCTCACATAGACTACTATAATTCATGGTGGAGTTCTCATCAACTCTCCTATGGCTTCGAGGTGTTGTCTGTTATTTCATAATGTATCACTTTCTCTGGAACTTTTATCATTATTTCAATCATTTCATACATTGATCAATTATTCTGTGTCGCTTATGACAGGCATTATTTGCAGATGTCAGAGTTTTCAATGAAGTTGTTCATACATGACATAGCTTCTTGAAAATATTCACCAATAGAAAGTTTTCACTACTTATGAACAGTTCCTTGAATAGTCAGATATACTTGACAGAATTGAGATATACCTATATTATTCTGAAAATTATGATTCTCAGTGAAACGATGGAAAATTTGAGCTGAACTTTATCGCAACTTTCAACTAACAAGTACTTACTTACAGTACGAGATAATAACCGTACTTTAAAAGCTATATTCTGGAACAGTTCGGAAGACTTGCGGTCACATATAAAGTGGTTCTTTAAGAGGGCATAGGAGTCGATTTGACGAAGTATATCGATTTTGTGGTAGGAGCTTTCGAACGGCATAAGATATCGAAATTCGGGAATACAAATATGTTGATACTTTCAAGATCCGATGAATAGAAGCTTTTCAACTCATATAGTTATTACTTGATTATAATAATATATTGAAATCGAACAATTCATTTATATGTTTACTGAACACTCATATGTACCTCTATTGAAAAAATTCAGTATTGTACCTCTTCTTTATATATATATATATATATATATATATATATATATATATATATATATATATATATATATATATATATATATATATTTATATATATATATATATATGAGATGAGGGATATTATTATCACTGAAAAATACCACCTCGTCGGGGAAACGGGGTGGTATTTTTCAGTGATAATAATATCCATCATATCACCATCACGTGCTGTACGTTTCAGCAGAAAGTCATGTACTCATATATATATATATATATATATATATATATATATATATATATATATATATATATATATTTCATGTAATACTTCACGTAGTCAAATCAGCAGATGAATAGACAAATGAAAATTTTGATTTCTCTCATGATTGAAATATCATAAATGAACATGGTTTCAACTAAGTATATTGAGCATCGCCCCAATCTATTCAAGCCAAGCCCGTTATTTTCTGGGCGCTTTTTATGTAATTATCTACTAAATGGTATCAAAGACGGACCAAATAAAAAGATTTATCTGTTGTTAAAAGAGGTCCAGACAAATTTTTGTTAGAAGAATGTTTCTACTCTATGAGAAGTTTCATTACATTCTTTATTGACGTGTAATGTGTTTTTTTCTCAGGACTATGGCACTGACTGATATTATTGTGAATAATCAATGGCCACTGAATTGAATCATCATTAATATTATTATTATTATCCAGAGTTGATTATCAATCATTAATTGTTATTAGAAATTCTAAATCGCATAGACCTACAGCTGAATTTCCACATTTTCAGTTATGAACGTTTGACAATGCGATATGGGCTGAACGATGATAACTTTTCGAAAAAAAATCTCACAAAAATCTTCCATCTTTCCATCTCGAAAGTGATACAATTATCTATGTTTTTACTGTATTAAAAATTTGATATCTCATACCTTCAGAAAGTTATGGTCAAAAAATTGATATTTTGCTAAATCGGCTCTCATGCACTCTTAAGTCACATTAAAATGCATCCTCAAGAGAATTTACCGACATTATACGCACCAAAAGTAGCGGAAAATTTAATGTACGGTTGCGGTCACATAAAATGGTCGATCGTGCCAGACAAAAATGCATCCTAAGGAAAATATACTGATATAATGCGCATTAAAACTAGAAGCTAGACTACTTGCATACGCACGCCACGCTTGGTCTATGAGATAATTACGGGTAAATGTGTGTAAATTTCATTTTTTTTAAATTGAAGGAAATATTAAACCATTTCATGGGACTGCAGTATACGTATATCACGTATACATACGTCATGTAACCGCATTAGTACCTTATTTGGCTTTGTGTTGACAATTACCACTCGACAATATGCGAAATGACACGTTTGATGATTAATACTGGTGAATGCTCTCGAAAATTTTTGTATTATTCAATCGAATTGAACAAATCGAATATTAATCGAAGTGACAAATCTATTGAAGTTAAACTTGAAAATCGAATTCAAATTCAAAATAAATGCATTAATGTGATCATGAAATAACATGATAACAATGAATCTGTCTGAAATGCTGGAAATCACAAATCACTTATTCCCGAAAAAATAAAAAGCACTGAATTTTTGATAATCGACTAATATTTTATATTAAATATTATCAGTGTGATGATTCATTCACTTTTTTATGAAGAATAGTCAAAACGCTCCAGATTGTCGAATACAAGTCACATTTTGAAATCAATCATGACGACTTATGAAATCAAAAATTATTAGTACGATAGATTAGTTTAACCTTGAGTCATAGCTATATTGATAATAATAATAATAATAATAATAATAATAATGTTTATTATCTTTATAATCTTTATATATACGCAACTCATGCTTATTCCTGCTTCAGATTCTCAAAACGGATCCAAGAAAAATGAAGATGAACAAACTGTTTGATCTCTCATTTCTGCATGGAACATAAAGTTTATATTATATTGTGAACAGGATCATTGCACTCTTTGAGGTTAACAACGCCTCAAGTACTGTTTTTTCAATTTGAGCGAGATATGCTCTACAAAGACCTCAGTGTAGACAGGAAAAATGCTGCGCGAACAAATTCTGTAAAGGCGTATATCTCCACTTTGATTGCTTTGCATGGAGTGATTGTGAAGTTTATCATTTGAACTATACGTTGAACGCGTACCGCAATAAGCCTATATGAGATAGTGATGGAATTAGTACCGCAGTATAACGGAATTATCTAGTATTAATTTGCACAGCACTGAACAATGTTCATCGGTACGAAACCTGTCATTCGTGACATCTTACTGAATTGGCGGCCCACTGTAGCTTAGTCAGCTGAGGCACCGCTTCAGAAACTGAAATCACCGCTGGGCGTGGGTTCAAATCCTGCATAAGGATTTTGCTTGGATTTTTGTGAACATCCTTTCACTTATCATCAGTTCATAGTTTCATAATCACCTGCTCATTCCCATCCCCATATGACCTGGCTGTTGGTGGGGTCGTTGAGCACTCAATAATCAATCAATAAAATCTTGCTGAATTGAAGTATGATATGATTACTGCCATAGAATTATGAACCGATAGTGGACCTTCCTTGTTCACAGAGCATCTCTGTAGCCAATCATATATATATG
Organism: Brachyptera risi; assembly: GCA_964007535.1. NCBI lineage: Eukaryota > Metazoa > Arthropoda > Insecta > Plecoptera > Taeniopterygidae > Brachyptera > Brachyptera risi. Next base: position 16,283,450 of record OZ023326.1, read on the forward strand.
TATATATATATATATATATATATATATATATATATATATATATATATATATATATATATATATATACATACATATATATATATATATATATATATATATATATATATATATATATATATATATATTCATATATATATATATATATATATATATATATATATATATATATATATATATATATATATATATATATATATATATATACATATATATATATATATATATATATATATATATATATATATATATATATATATATATATATATATATATATGTAGAAAGAGAGAGAGAGAGAGAGAGAGAGAGAGAGAGAATACTCAATTTTTTGATGAAATGCGTAGGCCTATTATTATTTCATTATTCACTGTCTACAAGCAACGCGTTCTCTTCACAGACAAAAAAAAGCTGTTATTCGTAAAATGTACGACGTAATTAAAAGCGTACTGGAAATGCTGATTAACGGCGTACAGAAAAAAAAGCATGGAATGCATAAAGAACGCTCTCGTATTTGATACTCTCTTTGAAAAAAAGTAATTCTCACTGAAGTGGTAACATGCTCTGAGAAGATCGCTTAATTGAAACCTCTGGTGTTTTGGGTATGCACTGTTAGAGTGGAATTCAGTCTTCAGAAGAACAAAGATGAATTTGAAAAAATATGTTTAACAAGTATAGCGAAAAAATGTTCTGTTATTCATGTGATATTAAACTGTTATAATTAAAACACAAGCAGGGCTGTTGCGATCGTCGTTCGATCATCATTGAAAAATAACGAGATGATATTTCATATGAATTTACCTCGAGAAAAACAACCACATGAATTATGTTTTTTTAATTCAATTCGATCGAGAATATTTGTGGTGGCTAGGTCACTTCATACTGCTTCGTTCAAACGATTCCACTTTCCATTCATAATCTCAACTGAGAAACAATGATTTCAGATACCGAGTTTCGATGTTCTTTGTGAAAATTAATACACATACATATTTTTCAGCATAATCCTCTCGCTTTCAATATATCAAAATGAAATTATTGTCGTAACATTTTCCGAGTGGTGAATCAGTTATTCTGTTCCTCGTCTCATATTGAGATAACGACGCACTGTAATTTAATTTGTAATTAGAATTTTTATTTTCATTTAATTTGTAATTAAAATTTTTAATTCAATTCATCATTCAATTATTTTTTTTCCCACATTTTCTTATTCAAACCCAGTCAAATTATATTCATTTTGTTTCTCTCTGAAATGTTGTTATCGATAATTCTTCTATATTTTAATTAATTGATTTTCATTCTGTGTTTTTGCAATCTTTTAATGTGAGACAGAGTCTTGAATAAAGATACATATATATATATATATATATATATATATATATATATATATATATATATATATATATATATATATATATATATATATATATGACATATTCCGAATTATTATTAGGGATGAGTTGTAATGGATTGTAACGGTACCAATTACCCACCTCCAGATACATGGTATCCACAGGAGAAGAATATCATCTACCAACATGAAAACAAAAAAAATGCCCCTTCATATTTCCATAGAAGTAGTATTTTAAAATCATCATGTCTATTAAGGATGTGATTTACGATAAGACATGCAACTACATTTTTCAGAAATCGTCAAATTCTATAATTGTGGCTTTTATATGCAATGACCTAAGTTCCTTCCATGAATTAGTGTTGGTGTTGGCCTTTTTCAATTTGTGGACAAAGGTGATTCGTGTACATATAAGGTTACCTTATATTCATAAAATAAACGTTCATGATCTAAGATTGAGTTATTTTTCTATTCAAATACCAACGAATCGTGAATTATGTTAATTCCGAACTGCAAAATGCAAGCTAACATGAATTGTAGACGGGACGTGTAAATACGTAGATTGTCAGGTTGATAAGATTATGAGTATGACTATTAATCAGCTTGAAACACCTCTCCCTTGAAGTGCTAGTGTGTCCAGATTGTTGCTATGTGAAGACGGAAGAAAATATATTGTGCACCATAAGAAGGAAACCAGTTGAAACAAAATCGTACTCTACCGCCTCTTTTATCCGCCCGAATACACTTCCGTTGATGTCCAACGACAGTTTTACATCGCAAGTACACACAATTCTTCATAATTCCTTAAAATATCGGTACCGAGTAATATTCAGTGTGTAGAGCTTCGAAAGATTTAATAAGCATTCTGAGGAATCATCTTTATGATTGACATTATATTCATAGACTCGGAGTTTATTTTATATTCACCATTATATCATTTATTCATTGGATATTTATGTATTGTATATTCATTTTCAAATGTTCCAATCCGTTCATAGAGATTATTTTTCTCATATCAACTCCCATCCTTTCTTTTATTCATATTACTTTGATCTATTGATGTCATTATTTATTCATTTATTGATGACTATCCTGTAGCATTCTTGTCAAGAACCAATGAAGAATGTAACGTCAACAACAACATTATATTGCATATACATTTTTCAATCATTATTCTATTATCTATATAGAATACACCACGTATAGGTGAACCACAATCTTGTTGGTGAGTCGTATATTTTATAAAATTTCATTCATTCATTCATTTGAGTGAATTCAGATCAAGACGGAAATGCAGGTCACGATGACAGTAATTTCGAGATATCTGGGAACCAGGTTATTTGGAAGAGCTTGTATTGGTCTCAAGCAGCGATTGACATGTTGTAAGGCGATACCACAGACTCTAGCGATACAACAGACAAGACATTGGCTGAGTAAAGTTTTCTTCTTATGATGAATTCTAGTTAGCCGCTCGGGTCAACAAGCCAGCGTGTATGGTGGAAGGCCAAGAAAGAGCCAATCAAACAAGCCCGGGGCAGATTGCTTGTGAGAGGGTAAAAGTAGATGGGATAGGGGATGGGGAGAGCAAGTCGGGAAGCGGCAGAAGCTTCGAACTCAACCCTCCGATAAATAAACTGTTCGAAAAAGTGAAAAATAATCGAGGTAAAAAAACACATAATTATGTGAAAACGTGTTCATATCAACATGATGATCGGCCTCATATTTCTGAGAAATGAACATTATATATATATATATATATTATATATATATATATATATATATATATATATATATATATATATATATATGTATATATATATATATATATATATATATATATATATATGTGTGTGTGTATATATATATATATATATATATATATATATATATATATATATTATATATATATGTATATATATATATATATATATATATATATATATATATAGATATATATATATATATATATATATATATACATATATATATATATATATATATATATATATATATATATATATATATATATATATATATATATATATATTATTCATATATATATATATATATATATATATATATATATATATATATATATATATATATATATATATATATATATATATATATATATATATATATATATATATATCAGAAATGAGATTACCGAAGTAGAACAGAACCGCACGGACTTCTACAATCAACTTGAAAATAATTGATGGTTCAAATTCGTACAGAACCACATTAAAATGAAGAGTCGTGAATGCGAGAAAGTTAGTTTGCCAAGCAATCTGGGGGGATTGATGTGGAAATGAAAACCCGATCGGAAACGCACTTCGGAGCTACCAAGCCGGAGATATGTGACGTATGTGACACCCGATATCCCGTGTCAACTTGGTCATGCAGAAATATGCCACCATTTCTGAAATGTCGCGTGTTGACTGGTCGAAACTATCGACCGTTCGTGTGGAAGAATAGGAAAGGACAAACGGATGAACGAGCGAGATGCAGAGTGCACTCGCATTGGCGAATACGTCGTCAAAAATACTCCAGGCGCGTTGCGATCACAGGTGAAGGATATGCTTTTAAGACAACACCCAGTTAAGGGTGCTCATGTAACGACATGGTACTGCCCCAATATTTCTGAGAAGAAATAAAATCGAATCAATTTCAAAATGAGTCGGTTGATTTTGTTATTACGAAGGCAGTGTAACGTATCAAAAACGGTACATTTTTTGTTCTGGCCGTACTCCACAAGTCGAACGAAAGCATACATTTTGTTAAAACTGAAATCGTTCAACGATTTGAAAAATAAGTAACAGGCTTAATAAAAATGCCTTGCATAAGTATTGTTGAGACCATGGTAGTGTACGTGTCTTGACCCTAGCCTAATACATTCCGTGCTAGTGCTTGCTAGCTCCAAGAGGCTAGGACTTTGATTGGTTAATGTTTACTAGGAGAGCTACAAGTCACGGCAACGTGTCTGGTCTCTGTGTATTTCCATTGTTTTTAGCACAAAATTTTAGCCCTGCTTACAAAGTGAGCTTCGAAATGTGATAAATTATTCAGTCCAAGAGACCGTGAATTTGTTATTATAATATATTTTCATTGTTGGTAGCTTTTTGAGTAAACATTAACCAATCAAAGTCTTTGCCTCTTGGAGCTAGCTAGCACTAGCACATTATTTCGAGTAGTTTATTAGGTAAGGATCCTTTAGCTCTCCATTACATTCCACATAAATGAGCCCATTTCGCTCATTTTACAACGCATGTGCTGCGTTTTCCTACTGTTTTCAATTCTTAACATTCGAAACCCCCCCGTTTCATCACAGAACGAACCCTTCCGGTGTTGAAGTGATATGGGCTTATTAAAGTCAACATCAATTCCGCGGGTCTATATATACTAGGCCTACATTCTAGTATACGCCTACCAGCTTTACGAAAATGTAAACTGAAATGTAAATGCAGAGGAAACGTAATCATCGCTGTCTGTTACTCTGTCACTTTACAAGTTTTAATTTGTAACTATACGTCATCTTCCACAAACCTCCCCCCCCCCCCCTCCCGTTCACCTTCGAGCAGAAACTTTCTTGGCTTGCGTCGAATGTCACTAGCAATCAGCCACATATTTCATGAGAGTTTCCACCAAGTTCACGTGCATGATTGATTTTTATAATAGTTCAGATGGTGTGCCTTTTTTACTATACATTAACCCATTTGAATAAGTTTAAAAGGCAGTCAGTACTGAACATCGTAAGATTGCTTCGTAGTCGAAGCTAAAAATGAAAATTTGCATAACCATATAATGCAAGAATGGAATAATCTTGCATAATTTGAAAATGTAGGTCAACACTAATACAAATAAACTCAAAATATTCAAATTATATAGACATCTCTATTATATCAAATGGATTAATTAATTTGTTTTTCCCAGTGTGAAGTATAGTAAATTATTTTGAAAAGCACCAGTTCACTCACAACGCCAATCTATGAGGGCCAATTTTATTACGAAATAAACAGGCATGAGCATTTTCATTACCAATCACGATTTGATCAAAACTCTCTATGTTTCGATAAATAATCAGTTTTAGCCTGACATATAAACGATCGCAGTGACTTCCCATCTAAACGTATCGTAGTGAAACTGCTTCACACCGTTCAGAGAAATATCTTATAACATGGACTACAGTCTCGCATCTATCGCAACTATCGCAGTATCGCGAGAAAAAAGTTCGTCAATATAGCGTGTTACGCCACAATTGAATTTTCTCAAACTCATCTTTTAAGATTTCATCAAAATCTGCGAATATCATATTGAATCTATAATCATAAGCAATATCAAAATACAATCAATTGACGGGTACACATGTTGACTGATATACAGTTCACCTTTTTGTGCAGTTGAATACTAAGAGCGATAAAATGTATACAAAACTATGTGTAATGGGAAACGAATGAACAACGTGGAACCTTGACTGTTTAATGTGTATATACGTACTAACAAAAGACCAGCCAGTCTACCAGATCGCTTTTCTTACAACAATCCAAAACGTGAATATATGAGCTCACTCCGAAAACAGCCTCTATTCATCGCTTCATGGATGTATATCACAACATGCTGAGTTTATTGTTGTTCTTGTTGTTGCTATCACCTTGAATTGAATTTTGCCCAAGCCAATTTAATCAACTTGATCAACCTAACGTATTCAAACTAGGCTAACCCGAACCAACCCAAACCTAGCACACATCTTGAATCGAATTATTCTTAATTAAAATCAATCTAAGCTACTTCTGATCCGACAAAAAGTCAATCGCACTTGGAGCGTACGTATTCGATGTTACACTATTCTCGAGTTGATATAATTTCAAATACTATAAACCACAAACTTCATTTCATCTGGAGAGTACCGAGAAAGACTTTTTACAATTAGTTATATCGATTTTAATTGTCATTACACATTTCCCGACGTATATTTGCACATCGAACATTAATTCCATCGGATCGATCAGTTTCGAATAGCCGATAAGCTGCACGCAACCGGCAAAATAACCAACTTATTAAATCGAAATTGCTAAGCCGTCGGGAAAATTTAAGCTAGTCGAATGTGAATCTATTACCATGGGGCAACGTAAGAGATTTGTTCGATTAACTATAGTGAACTTCATTACATTTTGCTACACGATTGAATTGTTAGTCCGGATCGATAGCAATCTTCCACACCGGATACGGAGGATACGCATGAAGGTAAATAAAGATATTTCACCCACGGTGATGTGGGATGTAGGCTATATTAGCGAATCATATTTTGTACTTACGACGCTAGATAAACCTTACATCTGCTGTTGATGGAAAGAAATGAACATTGCCTGAGAGACTGAATTCAAAGTGGAATATATCAACATTAGTGTATTTTGTCTACTCTTTAATACCAATGCTGATAATGTCCGGATATATCACAGAAACAGTTTTTACTTATAACGTGTTCCGGACTCTCGGAAACTGAGACTTTTATCTACGGTGGAAAATTATGATCACGGACAGCGCAGTCCTGATGTTGAAGTTCATCGGTTCTGAATAATTCAAATGGGGTGGTAAGATCGCCCTTGAGGTGCCCCGTCCAAACGATCCTATCTTTCATCCAAAGCCTTAATTGGTGTACAATAATTTTGTATCAAGTTTCAAAAAAATATATATATTTGAATATATATATATATATATATATATATATATATATATATATATATATATATATATACATATATATATATATATATATAAACATATATATATATATATATATATATATATATATATATATATATACATATATATATATATATATATATATATATATATATATATATATATATATATATATATATATATATATTTACGACGATGAATCATTGATTCCGAGGAATAGTGAATGAAATGAAATAAGCTCCATAGGATCCATAATGGAAAAAAAATTATATATATATATATATATATATATATATATATATATATATATATATATATATATATATATATATATACATATATATATATATATATATATATATATATATATATATATATATATATATATATATTTGTGATGGCTCCATGCACCCGGGTAGTGTCGGGTAATGCCGGGCACGGGTAATGCATTACCCGGATATTATTCTGTGACCCGGGTACGTGCAATATGGCATAGTAGCGTTTATAATTCCCACCGACGAAGGATGTCCATACCGAGACGCGTGGCCGAGTGGTAACACACTGGACCGTCATTCGGGAGACCGTGGTTCGATTCCCGTCATGGTCAGGGGTTTCATCCTGTCATCCTGACAGGGGTTTTTCATGGTTTTCCTCTGTCGTTCAGGTTGATACTGGGATGGCTCCTCAACACCCTCCCTCCCACTCCTCTCTCCCTCTTCACGACTCCTTCCCACCATCCAAAACACCTAATGAAATAACCTTTTATCTCATCATACCATCATCTCATTCATCATTCACCGACGCCAATAGATCGTAGCCATCAGTATAGTACGTCGTTAAAAACACAATATGAAAAAAAAGAAAAGAAAGACGTCTCGACAAGCATCATTGTTATTGTTGAATTCTTCCATTATTGCACATTAACTGTACATAGTTGTGAACTGTTCTCCACTGAGAATCGCCATATACCTCATTTGAGACGATTCAAGATATTGTTAAGGGATGCACATATCTGACCGTTATGACTGTTGATTCAAGTGGACAGTCGATTTAATCCTCCTCATTGCTATACTCAATGAATAACTCTCGAATAACTGCGGACTAAGAAGTAAAAAGATAATCCCCTATATGTTTCTATCGTCAAGTGTGAACATATTCACTTCATAAATATATATAGATCTATATATATATATATATATATATATATATATATATATATATATATATATATATATATATATATATATATATATATATATATATATATATATATATATATATATATATATATATATGTATATATATATATATATATATATATATATATATATATATATATATATATATATATATATATGTATATATTTATACGTGTGTGTGTGGATTATGTAATCATCTGATGAAACGTGATGGAATATGAACCCTCTGGTACTAACCCGGCTGTGAGGAAAAGTTCAACTTGAACAAATTATTTCGGAGTAGACAATTATATTCATAGAATGAGTTATACCTCATCAAAAAAACATGAAAAACGATTATTTGTATTGCATAGTACAGCCAGATATTTTGAACAGCTATATTTACCTTACAACGAATCAAAACATACACATGACATGTAACCTAATGCCAATATTTATTAGGGATCGACAGTATTTTATAAGTTACTTGAAACTCATCTGAACCTTTCTGAACGTCATGAAGCGTTTTCACCTCAATATTTCAAACTAAAAGTCGATACGATAGATCATATGTGATGTTAAGGTTGATAATGTACGCTGCGGGTGGATCCTTCCAATGATAACCAGATACTCGCCGCTACAATCTCTCAGTTGTCCCCAGATTGCGCGGGAAACTCCGTGTGTTAATAAGTGCGGCCACCATGGGGTCAGGAAAGTGCAATCTATCAAACAAACTTCTCAAGATCTTGACAATCTTCTATATTGCCTCCTCTCAGCTGGATCTTTTGTTAGTGAAACGAGACAAGCCAGTCCGGAAACGAACCAGGACCGCCAGCAGCTTAAAAAGCAATGATAAGAAAAAGCTGACTTAATTTTAATCGACTTTTCTTTTCTTGAAGAAGTATCATCTGAACTTTGGAAATAAACTGGTGTCATGAGGAAAATTTTGAAGCATGCATATTATTTTGTGTCAGCTTTTGAAATTCAGCTCGAACAATAAGGTGGAATGCTCGAATAGTGTTTAAATTTTGAAAAAGTATCTACATTTTTGATATATATATATATATATATATATATATATATATATATATATATATATATATATATATATATATATATGTATACATATATTTATATATATATATATATATATATATATATATATATATATATATATATATATATATTTATATATATATATATATATATATAAATATATATATATATATATATATATATATATATATATATATATATATATATATATATGTATATTTGGGGTGGTGAGATCGCCCTTGTGGTGCCCCGTCCAAACGATTCTACTTTTAATTCATAACCTTGATTGGGGAACAATGATTTTTCATTAACTTTAGATGTTGTTGGGAAAAAAATCGAATGATTCAGGCTAGTTAGAGAGGCTTTCACTATACCTAAAAATCAAGTATCTATTAGTCAATTTTGATCAAAGTATACGAGAATAACATACGTGAACGAAGTTGATAACTTGAACTCAATTTGCTAATCATTGCCCAATTCACCAATCATCACTTTGTAAAACCAGCTCTTAATGAAGTATAATCATGAATGGTACAAAATATATAATACAAAATTTAATTTGAGTAAAAATATTATGATCTATACTTCAATCACGAATTATATCACATAAAGCTGTAAATCTGAATTATAACCTCAGTGATGCACATGAGATTCTGGGCATATTTCGTTTTGTAGCATAATTCTCAATAGGGATCTGATCTCAGCGTCATATTTTCAATGTCTATGTATAACAAGAACGATCGCATTGACAATCCGTTTGAACATATCGCGGTGAAACTATACTTCATATCATTCAGAGAAGTATCTTAACGAAAACTGTCGATCCATAGCAAACATTCACGATACGATGAATGTTATCTGTACGTGACTGTACAAGGTGAAGCAGTAACAGATTGCCAACATACCATGTGTTACTGTTACATACAAGTGATCATTATTATTATATTACGTGATTATGAAATTTCAGTCAGTTTAGAATTTCCGACAAATATGGCCAGCATCTTTTGATGTATTTGTTATTATTTTATCTTGCTCTGTTAAAGTTTTTGGATCATTATATTTGTGAAATCACCCTGGCGGAAACTCTTTCTACTATAGGGACGTGGGGACGCCGTAATTATCATCCATGTATTCATATCAACACAGAAAATCGTATATTTGAGGTAACTTATTACAGAATCGAGAATGTAGTCATATAAACAAATGGGAAACGATTTTGGTTAAGGGTTGATTCCAGAATTGAGTAATATAGAGTGATATAGTGATAGATGGACACATTTCCACGAAGTTTTCTGTACGGGACCAACAGGAGATTCGAAAGATTTGTTTCCGCATCCGTTTGTTGGTCACATCAAAGTTGGTTGAGTGCATTATCACCGCGTGATTGATTGAACAAAAAGAGCGGTGGGACGGAAACGGAAAATGCGTCCTTCCCAACCCTTTGTCAACCATGGCCCTTAATAATCATTTTGTTTTTTTGTTTGGCGACAGGGACCTCGTTTCTCCGTGATGTTGCTTGTGATTTTGTTTACTTTCAGGTTCGAAGTTGATTTAGATGAAATGAAGCTATTTCTATTCTAAAATATTCTCGAGTTGAATATTCCCATTAAACAATGCTCAATGCTGGTTATGTCAGAGGTATTGATTAATGACCAGTGAAATAATAGGAATGAATGCAATCGAATGAATCGTTTCAAATATATATATATATATATATATATATATATATATATATATATATATATATATAAATATATATATATATTTATATATATAAATATATGAATATATAAATATATATATATATATATATATATATATATATATATATATATATATATATAAATATATGTATAAATAATTATATATATATATATATATATATATATATATATATATATATATATATATTCATATACATATATATATATATATATTTATATATGCATATATATCTCTCTCTCTCTCTCTCTCTATATATATATATATATGAAAAAAGTATTTCCGAACCCACGATATTGGTTAGTAAATCAATTATCATCTCTCAATTGTCGACTATGAGTGAGTTATCATTGAATTAATAGAGATTATGGTATGATATAATAATTTTAAAATACAAGTTGCAACTCGGATCAGTGAACAGTGAATACCTGTCTCCTTCATAATTCTTTCACATCACTTGTTTGTGAACAAATTTCCTTCCTTCCATATCAACGTGGGATTATTATACTGTAAAGTTACAAGTGCGTCTTCAAGACCTCTCCTGTTGAAGACATCTCAAGTTGGTCTCCTAATCTTTTGTTTCTTCTGTGAAACACGTACGAGAGCTTTATTAAATCCTGGAGACACACACTCTGAATCATGTTCAAACACACATAATTAACTGAAGTGGGAAGTTATTATATTGGAGAAATTTATTCACTAGAATATAACATTTACCCACCAAAATACGAGTGAAATATTTATACTTGTATTCACATGAACAAAATGATGTACAACTGATGATTGTTTTGCTCAACGACCCCACCAACTGCTGAATAATTTGGGGGCACGCATGCACATGACATAATTATGTAACTATGAAGCGATGATGAGGGAAAAGTCGTTCACAAAAACTCTTTGTCTCTCTCGGGACTCGAACCCACTCTTCAAGCGGCGACTCCAGTTTCGGAAGCCGTATTTTAGACAACCGAGCTACGGAGGGCGGTGAAGGTTTTTATAACCAACTGAATGATATTGTAGGCCTCATAGTAATTACACAATCCAGTTTCATCTTCAAGGATTTAATTACACTTTTGGAAGATGAATTCAAAATTCTTGTCGTAAACAATGTTCAGATAAATCATAATTATCCTGAACATATCACCAATCGAGGTGATTTTTCTGTTTCTGATATTGGTAAACGACACTTCTCTTCCGTGGGTACAAGTTTAATTCATTCACCATTCGGTGGCATTTCGAGTATTTCAATATACCACCCAGTGTGTCAGTTAGAATCGGCTTTCGTGGCGCTTTCTTCTCCATGGAATAATACACCGTTTTAATTTCATTTGAATCTCATTCGAAAACTCATCAGGATGGTGTGGTACGATGTACTTTGTGGCATCAGGCATGAATAGCAAGAGACAAAGCTAGCAGCCTCCGAGTCAGATGTGGATAATCTGATTATGGTGTCCGTAGAAAATAATTATGTATGAAACTAATTTTTCGTTTGTGTTACCGCGACAGCACAAAAATTAAAGGGAAAAGAACGTGTTCAATTTAAAATATAATATGGCTTGAAAAATGTGGGTCTTGAAATTCAATTTTTCATCAGGTTATAATGGGCATACGATGGTGATATGATGATTTGATATAATGCTCTGCTGAAAAGATGTAGGATTGTCTGTCGAAGTGATCTATGTTGACTTTTTGACCTCTGTTGACCTCTCTTTATCTTGAGGTAGATAAGATATGGAGCAAAGAAATAGAAAATCTTCTCTTTTATTCATTCGATCATTTATTCATATTGGCGTCGGTTGATTTAATGTGAGATGGTGAGATGGTGAGATGATATGATGAGCCGAAAGATTATTTGGCGTCAACAGTCTCGTGATTCAACGTAGGCCTATAGATTTGCACGAGCGAGCGAATGACTTAATTGAACTCTTTCAGCACTCGCTTGTTTTTTTTTACCACGAGGTTTATAGTGTAGATTACAGGTAGGAGCTCTGTACAACTCTGTACAACTCTGTACAATCTCAAATTGCACATTTGTTTGAATAACCTTCATCTGACACGTCACTGATACTGTTCACTGATTGGCTGATGAATTGACATGTCACTGAGACTGTTCTCTGATTGGCTAACGGATTGCCATTGCTAACTTCTAACACCAATAAATCCATCGATTGAAAGTAATAAAGTCTAACAGCCGTTTGGTCAGCAGAGTCAAAAAGTAATTTTGAAATTAATTCTACATTGGGGAAATTTGAGTGAAGCTTTATTGAACATGTGTATTCTTGAATTGAAATTACATCAGAAACACAGTCATATTTTTGGGGCCGAAGTTACAGCGCTTGAATGTAAGTTGCTATTTTGACTTCATTTTGGTGAAAAATCAACTATTTTTCCTCTCAAAATGAGTGTGATTAATGAATTAGTACGGGTACCTATATTCATTTCTGCATAATTATATTCATGACATCTTCGTCTACAATAAAACAAGTTTTTTGATTGAATGTCATTACTTCTAGTATATTTTAATGATTTGTTGAATAATAAAAACGCATGAAATTTGAAGGTTGCGTGTTGAATGATAGGGAAACATCCAGTATTTGAAGTGATATAACTTGACATTTATCCCGGTAACCCTATCATCTGTTTGTATATTTTTATCGAGCACATCAAAACGAATCGACTGACAAAAAATCATAGTTTTTTCATGACCACGAGTTATTGGAGGTTAGACCTTAACAATCACGAATACAAATTATCAATGTGTAGGCCTATTTGATGTTGAAAAAATCAATAAGAAGTCATAGAAAATTCTGCTTATGATTTAAATTTGTGTGAGAAATGCGACGTACGCAGTAGTTATTAATATGCGCTCTTGCCACTCAAGTGACTGAAAAATGTGTAAGATCTTTGAGAAACTCTCTCGGATGATTAATTCTCGGGAACCTCTTTGGCATTCGCTAGTATACGTTGCATGTCCCGCTGTTTGATGTCGAACTGAAGAGAAACTCATAAAAAATAGTGAAAATAAATAAATGAAAGAATGGAATCAATGGAATAATTTGAAGAAATTATGATTGCAATGAACATTGAGAAATTTTGAGGAAAAATAATGAGAAAAACAAGAAAAATCAGAGCAATTAATGAACATGAAAAAGTATTACGATGAGAGTGTTATTACCTTCTCCTGAACATTTCACTTTTTTGCAAATACGAAGATTTTCTATCAAGGTATCGATAAAAATAAATGAATTGATGGAAAAATAATTGATATACAAAAGAAACATTTCTCATTATTATTATAAGAAATACAAGAGAAACAAGAAGAAAACAGAAGTATTCGGAAAAATAGAAGAAAAAGAGGATAAAAATAATGAGAAGTTTCCATGTTGATAAGAGAAAAAAGCGGGCAGATCACAACAATAACATAAAAATAAAAATATCCGAATGTTGGTAGTGTTTGCAAACAGCTGTTCAATGAAAAATCACTCGCCGACCGCATTTTCAGTCTCGCAACACACGTCAGAGTGACGTGAAAACCCATTAGCACACTGTTGTCGGAACAACGCAGTGAACTACGTGGTCATAGAAACGGGAAGATCAATCGGAACCGCAAACTGATGCTGGTAATTAATTAACATGGATATATATCATGAGGCGCTCCTCCTGTACCGACTGCATCAACGTCCTGTGATCCAGAAAGGTGGAGTTTGAACTTCGCCGACGACTTCCGGCGGTGCGCTGTTTGCATCTGGATACGTTCCGTTCGACAAACCTCACGGCAACCTCATCCTTCGTTATCTCACCCACTAACACACTAGAATAAACACTCATCAGACAAACACTTCGATCGGTACATTTAATGATGTGTATCATATATATATATATATATATATATATATATATATATATATATATATATATATATATATATATATATATATATATATATATATATATATATATATATATATACATATATATATATATATATATATATATATATATATATATATATATATTCATGTATTTATTCATTCATAAATATACCTATGTATATATATATATATATATATATATATATATATATATATATATATATATATATATATATATATATATATACATATATATATATATTCATTCATTTTTATTTATTCATAAATATACCTATATATATATATATATATATATATATATATATATATATATATATATATATATATATATATATATATATATATATATATATATGTATAAGCATAATAATAATAATGATGAAATAATTTGTTTTCTCAACTCGACAAGTTCAAATATACATACATGTACAGCCAAGAAAACAAAATGATATAATTAGGGTCCATATCGGCTGAAACAAAAATATAATATTTAATAAAGTTTACTTGGAAAAAGATTGATAGACATTTTTGAATCAGTATCATGATTTTTCAAGGTGACAACCAGATAAAAATCACAAAACTTTTTTCAAAGTATTGATTTTTCAAAATAATGATAGTATTAAATGACAAATTTAGATTGTATAAGGAAAGACAAAAATGAAAAACACATGAATAAACATATAATATCTTCTTTAAGAAGAAGACACACACTTAGACATTATACAATACACAAACAAAATCCATTTGAGTGTAGTTTGATCGACCACTTTATGTGAGCGCAACCTTACACAGCATTCGACACAAAAAGTTGTAGATACGCTGTTATGCTGGGCTTCCATACCTGCGTTATTCGGATTGCGAATTCGCTAAGCGGATTTTTAAGACACCATGATGATGTCTCGCCTCAATTCCACCGCCTTGCGAAAGCGAAACGCAAATCGCATTCATGGAAGGCCAGCATTAGTGCTAAACAGTTGAACTTGTGGAATGTTACAAAATGTAGCGCACGCATCTCTCAACAATGCCATATATTAAAAACGTCACATTGTTGAAAGATCATTTGTAACCTTTTGTCGGTCTTATTGGCATTTAAACGCGAACTCTGTTGTTACTATTAGTTTCGAAATGTACTACGAACTACAGCAATGATGATTATAACGATTCAACATGGCGTTGTCGATACAGACACATCACGACTGCCGCACAGGGGAACCAACAAACAGATCTATTGTTTTGACAGTCGTACATGTCCAGGGGGCGTTTCCGAACATACGTTTTGAAGAGCTGACAGGCAAACAATTCGAGAGCATGTTGAAACTTTTGAGCATTAAACACTAAATGCTATGATAACATTGTCAAGTAGGAAACATTGCGTCAGCGTATGCAATATTATATTTAAAGCTGAAGCTTTCAGTTGTTTCTAGCTCTTCAAGAGTCGACTTAACGAGATATCTAGTTTTTGATGATTGATAGATATAGATAGATGGATATTATATAAATACATAGATTGATAGATGTCTTTATTTGTCATTGTGTTCATGGTTCACAATCAAAATTACGATGTTCGTTCTTGCGACTGCTTTTCCACCTAACCTTGTCCTTGAACTCACACATTATTAACAGTAGAATATAAAATGAAATAAATTCGGAGATAAATCGTACGTAATAGTTATTCAACTTCATGGTAATATAAAATAGTATAATACAATAAAGCACATTTAAAAGAAGACAATACTATTTCTGCTCAACTCATCTTGCATAGCAAAAATATGAGACATTCGACCTAAGTAACTTGGAACATTAACCATGGATGCAATATCATGTGCTAGAGCTAGAAAGAATATTTACTATGGTAATACAGTATTAGTATGGTATTACTATGGTAATATCGTAGAATACTGTAGAAAATGAATAACCAGAGAGCTGAGAGTGAAACTTCATATATAAGTAATATATATCTTGGTATTTTAAGATAACTTTCAAGATAACTCTCGTAGAACGCCTTAAGGTATCAAAATTCAGATGAAGAAGAGATGGGCTTACAGATATTTTTAATATTATCAAGTTAAAAACTATTTCGTTTAATTTCCTCATGACAAAATCTATCAAGCCCAGATATGATTACCGAATGTTTGCATTGTATTCCTAATATCTAACCACACATATGCATTTCCCCTCTCTTGAAGAGTTGACTTGGCCAAAACTTTCCACATCACTAATTCCATATGCCAAAGTGTTTAAACAGCAAGGGCTTGGCTTACCGTTCATATACAACTACAAGTTTTGTTTTTGGTGGGTATAATCTACTGGAATTTTGTTTTCAAACTAAACTAGTTGTGAGAATCCGTTGCGATTTCGCACGAGTGGAGGTCAACCTCGCTCTCGTCGTGCAGTCTATCTACTCTGATTGTATCCCAATCTGACAGGTCCGCAACGCGAATCACGTCAAGAGAAGGTTACTTTACGATTAAACCTCTATTATATGTCATTGGGTGTTAACATTTCTACTCGTTTTTATCCAGTACGTTTGATTTTGTCGGCGATACGCTTCATATGTTCTGAAATTAATTAAATTTCATCCGAGTATAAAACTGAAATTGCCTGAACCAATTTCATTTGATATGGTAAAATGTGAGATTACCTCAATGCCTTCAAATACGGAATATAATTTATTTTTGGATTGGTTTGCTTTTTAGTCAGTTTCTCTCTGATTTTATCTGATTTCGTTATCCGACAATGTGATCTTGTTACCGTTAGATTATCCACAATCTCGCACATCTCGCAATACGCGAGGGCCCCATCACGGGGAATCTACCCACATCGTTAAGTGTCGGCGTTGCATATAAACGATCGTAGTGTATTTTCAGATGAACATATTGTAGTAGAACCGCTTCATACCATTCAGAGAAGAACCTTACAAAATGATCCAAAATAAACTTTCACAATAGGTTTGCATAAGTGTTATTTTGTATACTAAGGGTGCGCGTTGAGATAAAAATCGATGGCAAATATATCGAGTATTACTGTTACATACATGAGATCTATATCCATCTTGGATATTATGAAACCAATTCAATTCGTCAACCTTTTCGGCGAATATTCTCTGCATCTTATGATGTTTCTGCTCATTCCGTATCTTGCACTGATAAGCTTTCCATTAAAAAAAATGACTGCGAAACTTTGCGTGACGAATTCGCATAGCTGTTTTCATGGTGGGCGAAATGATTTCGCAATTCTAGCGCATTTTAGTGATTTCATTCTGAACTGAGTAGCACTCGATGTGCCGTAAACGGAAGTAGACACTAGCGATTGCGCAATAGCGATTTTTAGAAAGTTGAGTTTGGTCCAACTCATCTTGGCCGCCATGTTGCGAAATTCCAACATGGACTCCTAGTAGTTTCCGGGCCTGTGATTGGCTATTTTTTTCCGTTTCGTTTCGTTTCGCTTCGCAAACATGTTTATGGAAAGGAAGCTAGAAACTATTTGTCATATGGAGAATAGGGATGACTCAAGTTTGCAATGGCCTCCAATGCTATGGTCCGTGAATATAGTCGTATTAAATTGTTCCATAATCAACCGATACACTTTGAATTGTATAACTTATAGAAATGATTCCATTGATTTATGTTTTACATAGATTCATATTATGAATATAGATTTCATAGACTCCGGGGCATGGAATCCTGACATTGATCTAGAGGCGGAGGAAAACAACGAAAAAAGCCTTTGAAGATGAAAGGTGGTGTGGATGGAACCAAGGCCAGAAATGCTCCTCACCTCCCGGAGTACACAAAGCGAACGCGTTACCAACTGAGCTACATATGCTGGTCAAAACTCTTGAAATATACTAATTTTTGGGGACAATCACAGTCGCAATGCTGGTGATAACTGTTTTAATTTTTTTTCTGCTATTCCTGTAACGTCCAAACCAAGGCCCGAAATTCTCCTCACCTCCCGGATAAAGAAAGCGAACTCGTTACCAACTGAGCTACATATGCTGGTCAAAACTCATGAAATACTAATTTTTGTTACAATCACAGTCGCAATGCTGGTGATAACTGTTTTCATTTTTTTCTGCTATTCCTGTAACGTTCAAACCAAGGCCCGAAATGCTCCTCACCTCCCGGATCACACAAAGCGAACGCGTTACCAACTGAGCTACATATGCTGGTCAAAACTCTTAAAATACTAATTTTTGTTTCAATCACAGTCGCAATGCTGGTGATAACTGTTTTCATTCTCTTTTTTTCTGCTATTCCTGTAACGTCCCAAAGCTGAGATTCCTGCAGACTTTGTCCCGTGTGATCCCGGATCAAGTTTAATAAAACATAACGTTATCTAGTGCGGGCTTGTTTGCCTTGGGGATAGAGAGGCGCGTGATATCCCTGACGTACACGTACGTAAGGCAAACACAGTGTGTACAGGATTTATTCTCGTTCAGAATGGGATCTGTTATTCTCCAGCACACAACCAAGATAAGAAGGTAATAACTCTTTTTATTTCATTATTATTGAAATCGGGAATTTGACATATAATCATTGTTTTTCTATTGAGTCTAAGGATGACAGATTGGTATAGTTTGAATAGGGCATCACGAAAGTGAACTCATTGCCCTGAAGAATTCATATAAAAATTCGTCTCTTCTGTAAAAAACCTGTAAAAAGTCGGGCCTACTAATACGTTGATCGATGAAAAAAAAAATTGCGGAAAATCTTAAATTTTCTATTTTTTTTCGCGAATTTTCTTTGACGTATTTTCTTCCAAATTCTCTTTTTTTATATGAAGTATCCATTTTTGAATTTGAAAACTGAAATTTTTTTTAAAGTGCTTCGACTTACTAAATCTATACGTTGAACTGTTGAACTAGTACTAAACAACAAAGATTTTTTTTCATCAAGATTAAAACTTCATTCAAAATCAATGTTTGCCATTTAGGCCAATTAAGAAAAGGTAGGATCGATCGGATGGGGCACCAAAAAAACGATCTTACCACGTCAAAAAAATTGTAACTAATGATACGTAGCTCATTCAATGATCAATAAATCTCAAAGTTAAAATTTTAGCGTATTGTGAGCCTTACCAGCATTGCATTGGGGAGAGAAAATCTTCAATTGTCTTCATTATCATGATCTTCTTTTTCTTCTCAGTCTTCAGTCGTCTTTGTTCTCTTTCTTCTTTGTACTTGTATTCATTAAATAGGTGATATTTGTTCTGAATATATCTTCATTTTGAATATAAATAGAAGAATGAACAACATACAGGTATACTTTTCATGTTTGTAGAGCCATGTATTTCAATATAGTCTTCCAATTTCACACATTTATATCAACGTACTATTTTATGCTTTTTATTTTCAAGATCGAGGCCGCAAATTCTGTTTGGTGTGTAAGTTTTCATAATATGGACTTTCTCGATCTTACTTTTAGAAATATAAAATTGGTTTTGGTCCCATTTTGTTATTAATTAAGAAATCTAGGTTTACGTGAATACAGAGTTTTGATAAAAAAAAATGCGCTTTGAACTCGACGCTTGATTGAATATAAGATCGCTTGGGTTCGTCTACAACTGCTCCCCGCTCCCAAGTGGAAACAAAGTACCAATTCTCTCCATATCGCCTTGCAATGTTTTCTCATAGTTATTTATCTGCATAGACTATGACACGTATTACCCGTCATAACATTTTAAAAACGAAAATATTGTTCAATTTCTGTTAAAGTAAGATGACAAGCACTGAATTTTGTAGACAACCCTCCAATAAAATAAAAACAAATCTCAACTTAGTTTGGGAGATATTTTTATAAAACTGAAAAGTTAAAACGTTATGCTACACTAAACTGATAGTCATTATATGACGATATATTCAGTTTGACACTCAATAATAATAAGATATGACATCTCATCTCTTATGAAGACCTGGAAAACACTGGACACATTCCTCTTATCTCATTCAAGTTGAGGAAAGCGAATGAAAGTTATTTCAGATTTCACATACTCCTAGATTTCACTCACGAGTCACGCCTTAGTTAATGATGAAAAAACATATCAGTTTCCTTTCGTAACTCATAGGTGAATGCCGGGATATGGGACCTATACGATCATATGCTTGAAGACCAATCCCTTCCTACAATCATTTCCATAACCTAAGACACCTTATCTCATTATACCATCATTCATCTGACTTCAATAGATTACATTTATGATTACAATGAGTCGTTAAGTCCAATGAAAAATTTCAAATTGTCCCAATATACTTGACTCCACGAAAGAATTGAAGATCGTCTACCAACTCGATAAGTGTAAAAACTACGATAATTGTTCAGGAATTCGCTACAGCCTCATTAGACAAGCTTTAGCGAGGATTCAATTCGACATACTGAAAAAAAATTGGTGTTCGTTTTTAAGTTTCATTTATTTATTTTTTTATTTTTTTAAATGTTTTTTTCTGTTCTTCACAGGTCAAACGGCTACAGCTATCAACTTCAAACTTTTTTTCATAATGGTTCCTCATCCAACTTAGATCTGTACAGTTTTGTGGCATTATCTAGTGGTAACTTTTATGTTTATGAATTTTAGAAATTTCAAAAATACCCATTACAAATAACACGGCGGAAAAAAAATTATTTTCAAAAAAAAATGAAATTTTGTGTGAAGTTGAATTACATTCTGATACACATTTCTAAGAATTCTCAGCTTGATCGGGTCAGCCATTTTGAAGAAAAAACATAAGATGTGCTAAATTGGTACCACTCGACGCAGTTTTTACCCATTTATAACTTAAATGTCACCCAATTGGCGAAGGTAGGCAAAATTTTGGCAGAAAAATCGACATGATATTACTATCCGCTCGTCTAAAAACGCATATATGGCGTTTTCCTAGTACGTTTAATACATTCGGAAGATGTAATTATGTTTCTAATTGTTAATCTTGCCTTGTGAAACTTCGAACCTGGAAATAACATAGCTATATCCAAATATGATGATGAGAGTTTGGCTTGTTATGTTGGTATAGAAAAACTTCTTATTTCGTGGATACAAGAATATATGTATCGATAATGGTGTTTATGGCTCATGGCTTATACCTGGCAGCTTTGTGTAGTACTGGATTTATGAAAATGCTCTTCAAATTCTCTCCAAATGCACAAATGACGTAGCTATAGTGCCAAGAGACTGAGACTTTTATTTTATATTATCAATACTAGGAAAACGCGGGATGCGCGTTGTTAGACGAGCTTAGGGGTATAGAAATCTAGAATGAAAAATAATTTGTTAACCCAATCTACATCTACAGACCTTGGATCACTCCAAACGTTCAAAAACCTTACGAGAATCAGTTATGTCACGGCCTTCCTCTTCATTCATTTCAATCGTTTTGAATTAATTGGTGACACTTGTTGCTATAGATTTAATTGGTTCCCGTAATAGCCTAAATTGATGGGAAAATGCTTTATAAATGCGTTTTCTTCGTTATTTCTCATCCGATTGATGCGAAAAATCTCTCAAAATGTGCTTTATAGTTTCCTTTATATTCGGCGAAAATTTGAGAGGTCTTGAAAAATTTAGATTTTTCAAGTATTTTCCTCCGGGTTATTCTAATGGGGATTTTTGAAATTTCTAAAATTCATAAAAAAAAAAGTTACCACCCGATAATGCCACAAAACTATACAGATCTAAGTTAGATGAGGAACCATGACGAAAAAATGTTTGAAGTTGATAGCTGTAGCCGTTTGACCTGTGGAGAACCGACAAAAAAACATAAGAACAAAAAAAAAAAAAAAAAAAAAAAAACATAAAAACGAACACCAATTTTTTTCAGTATGTCAAATTGAATCCTCGCTAAAGCTCGTCTAATGACCAGTCTCTGTTCATCTCCAATCTTGTGAAGACAAAAGCCACGTCACGATGTAGTGATACCAACTTATTACATCCTAATATGAAGAAGGTACTCCAACTCCCATACTAATAACATGGAAGGCATTTGTGGTTTCTTGCGATTAGTTCGAAGCCAAAGGTCCCGATTGCCTGTCACGATTTAGCGGATTCCCTTATAAACTAGATGTAGATGAGAGTGGCTACGGTACCCGTGGCATTGTTGAACTTACAAAATATATCATTTTCGTGAAAAAACAAATGCAACTTCTAACATCATAATTCTACTGAGCCGTGTATAACATTGTAGAATATTGTTGTTTTATATAGTTTGACAGAAAAGCGGTGGTTGCGCTACTGGCAATCGGGACCCTGAACTCGGGTGCAATTCAAGAGATCGTGACTTTGTTTTTGTCTAGTGCTGTCATAGTGTTTAGCTCTCCTGGTGAATATTTTGCCAGTTGAAGTCCTAGTCCCTTAAAGCTAGCTAGACCTAGCACGCTATTTCAAGTGACAGTCGCGGTAATGACCATGATTATTATATTAAAATTAATTATTGTTTTTTAACCTTACAGTTTTCATGCTTGAACGGTTGATAACGGTTGAGTTGATATGCATTTAAAATGTTCGATCATCGAGCCCACAGTGGTTTATTTTTTCCAAATCGATCCAATTCATATCAACAACGGGATGACTTTTCATAAACTAGTATACATTTGTGAATGATGGAAATATATTGATATAACAGCTTATATACGTCACCAAATATCAAGAGCGAACGTTACATTGTGCATGGTTATAATGTTCTATCAAAAAGCTTTTCGTACAAAGCTCTTCCTTGGCAAAAAAAAAAATCACAATTCAATATCTTGATAGCTTCACCCAGGGATGTTTACTATAAACTCACTTACTGTTGGATCATTTTCACTTCACCGAAGTCGAAAATCTACTCTACACAAACACCTGTTAAAGAAAGTTTCATTTTTATAGTTTTTTTTTTAGCCAGTCTCGTTTTATCACTTCGTGTTATAAAAACGTGTTTTCAGGAATAAAAATGGCCACAGCGGAAGTTATTCAGTTGAAGTTTAGTACATTAGATGGGATTCTCTTGGGTATGAGCTACTTTTGGTACGTATATACAGTATTATTTGCTATGTAATGTAATACCCTAATACTATACTAGTACTGGTACTGTACGAAATAATATCAGTTTTTCAATTGGGTCCATGTCAGAATCGTGCATCACATTTCGGCATTTCGTGCAATCACTCAACATAGGAATTAATTTTCTGTTCAAATAATTCCAGTATTATTCAAGGCTTCAAGTTGGATGATAAATACCTCTAAGGTATCTATTATCGCATGAAACCATAAGTTTCAAATGTTCACAACTTATATTGGATTTTAAATTAGCCTTCCAGGTTATCACGCTTACATATTCAAGTTTGATACAATCCTTAAATCAAGTGGATTGTGTCGCATTGACCAATCAGCGATCGAATACCACGTCACGCAAAGCGTGTCGATTATGATTATCGCCCGCTAACGATCTCACGTCCAACTTCTGTCACCGCGCAAACTTGTCGATCGGGCAGTAGTTGTGAGCCAAACCCGCCAGAAGTTTCGACCGAGTCAGCGGCGTACTACCATACTACAGGTTCGTTCGGCACCTGTAGAGTTTTGTACCACATGTAATTTCGAATTAGACATTCGTTGGACCAGAAGTAGGTTTTAGATTGGTTTTATGGTTTAGATTAAATTAGTTGTAGGATGTTTCTGAGGTTAGGTTAGTTTGTTCAGATTGGTTACATACATTTTTCGATTCAATACGATTCAACACGATAAAATAATGTTTTTTTTTAAGACAAACAAATTTTCGCAGTGCGGGGCTGTTCGGGTACACTCTTCCTCCGCTCCCCCCCACCCTCCCTTCCTCAACTTCATAATATTTCGGACCGCCCATATAGGTACTAATTTTTCAACTAGTACGCCACTGGATCGAACTTGTTTCGAGAGAAAAAAAGCAATTTTCCAGTTGTGTAATTCATCAATGTGCACTTTTCCACGCTCTGTCGACGCTCTCGTGTACTGATATATATATGTCATTTCAAGTTCAGATAGCATTTTTATTCATGCTTTTCAATCGTTTATTTTATGAGAAGCATGAGCGATATTCGCTTATAACTTTTATACATTCATGTGAGTAATAAATCTACAAAACAGTTAGTAAAACATTCACGTATTGCTCGACCCACTTCATTTGTGGTGTATACATATACATTAGAATCATAAGGATGGTCAAGAGAAACCGCTGGTGGAATCATAATTAGAATGTTGCATGCATGAAGAATATAGCTTGAATTAAATCTATCGTACAGATGAATGGGCAACAGCGTTCCAGAGCTGTGCAACAAGTCATGTATTTGAAACAAGAGATGTGCTCCACGAAAGTTTTTGAGTTTATTATTGTGAATAAGAAATGGAGTCTCAAATTTTCCATCATACATTGAAATTAGTAAAAATATATATAATAGTCCACTGACCAACATAATTTACTCAATTTTAATTCACAATATTCAACATAATAAAAATTGAATATGAAAATATTCATATGTAGAATATTCATACTGGTATATTGAATTAATTATATTATATATAATTATATATAATATAATAATAACATATAATAATAATGAAAATATATATATTATATATTATATATATTATTATATATTACTATATATCATTGAATTATATTAAATTTCATATTCATTCATCATATTATATTATATCATATTATATTATTATTTGAATTATATTTTCATTATAAATGTCAGAAAAAAAATGAAACTATCAATGTTCGGTGGTTGAGCTATGTCAATACGACATTCTATTGAAAAAGAATACATACAATGGATTCGACAACTAAAATGTATGATAACCCAAGCAAATAATCTGATATAACCAACTTTTTCAACCCCCTGGAAACTACCCCCTCTTTCTACCGACTTTTCTACTTCTATTTCAAAGAGATATTTCCCTCGCCACCTTCCAGCCTCATCACTCATCAATATACGTACGATTTGACAACCGAATCGAATGGAGAATTGCGAACTGACCTTCGCTCCTGTCGCCACGATTTGGCGCCACAAATCACAGCGCATATTGAAATTCACTCATCCGGCAACATCATATTACTCGAATCCATCATAATCTGAGCAATATTCTTTCCTCGCATAGTGGCTATTCGTCGGCCTGGAAGGTTTCATATTAGTTTTAGTTCAGATTGAATCAGTTCAGGATGTTTTTTTCGGTTAGGTTAGTTTGTTTAGGTCAGTTTGAGGAGCTTTGGCTCAATTAATTAGTTGAATCATTAAGAATAAAGAATAAAGAATTTTTAATTTGAAAAGATGTGATGGAGCATAAGAGGCTGTTAGCTTTGAGAGGATCAATTATCATTTTACGAAATCATTTATACGGCCAATATCTCATTTAATTTTCTATTCTTACTCTAGTGTTAATTTATATTCGCGTTTGTTCTTTTGTTTTACCAACTCACCCTTATTATCATTCCATTATTTTTCCTCGAATACATTTTTTTCATATACATATATAACTCTTGATACTCAATTTTTGTACTATGAAAATGTTTTTCAAAATAATGTCTCTATTATATTTTCT
Organism: Brachyptera risi; assembly: GCA_964007535.1. Taxonomy (NCBI): domain Eukaryota; kingdom Metazoa; phylum Arthropoda; class Insecta; order Plecoptera; family Taeniopterygidae; genus Brachyptera; species Brachyptera risi. Next base: position 16,309,892 of record OZ023326.1, read on the forward strand.
TCACATTTAATTATCTTATTTTGGGAAAAATAATGCATTGTTTTTATAAATTTTGCCATACTGTGTCCGTGTGGCAACCGTTTTGGCGGCGGTGTTTTAATAAACTTCTCTCTCTATGTTATTTAGGTTAGTGTAGGTTGCGAGCAACAATAACAACAACGCGTGTGGTGACATAGACCGATGGTCCTAGGAATAGTGGCTGCCAATATTATTTCTTTGCTGGAGCAGAGAGCGGGTGTTCCGAGGGACTAAACCCGAGACTAGCGAAGTACCGAGATCGAGTGCCGAGACTGCAGAGTACGGTGTACTGAGGGCCCGACATCACCGCGGAGACAGCGAGGATCGAATAAGCATTCACACGTGGGTTGACGTGTCTTTCTCGTTTGTTACGTGGGTTTATATGGGTTTACGTTGTTTACGTAGATTCCTGTGGGTTTGCAAAGGTACTTAGATTTTTGATGATTTCTAGGATTTTAGAGAGTTTTCAGGGTTTTGTAGGATTTTCTGTGGGTTTTCGAAGGATTTCCATGGTTTTCGCGAGTTTGTAAGGGTTTTCTATAGGCTCTTGCATGGGTTTTCGAGAATTTTGCGCGGGGTTTCGAAAGATTTTCTGAGAATTTTCGAGAATTCTATGTGGAATTACTAGGTTTGTCGACAGTTAAGGAAGTCGATTCAACATTACCACTAACTCTCAATGAACGAAGAATTATATGCATATATATTGTTCGTAATATTTGACAGAAATTTATGATCCTAGAATGAATTATTGTCTCATATGCATTCGATTTGCATAGATTACGAATGAATTCCATTTTAATTCACCGTATAGTAAATTTATCTTGATTTACATTTGCTAATTCAATCTGACAACATAATTAAGTTCGTAAAATTGAATCGTAGAACATACCAATATCATTTCTGGCCAGGAATAATTTGGAATATTTCTCTGTCTGATAAACTGACAACCATAAGATAAGTGCTTTCAATTGTACCAAATCAGTAGATCCGAAATTCTCGGAATCCAAACCAGTATTCTATTTTCTGAAACATGAAAACTTTTCATTGAAGACTTTGGGAACTTTTTCCTTGCATAACTTTGCCTAAACTTGTGTGAATCGAACAATGTTTGTTTTTCTACTGAAAGATTTACATTCAGTTTGTTCAGTAAAGAACTGTGTTAAGTATGTGCCCCTTGGAAGCTTGGCGATATTGGATTGTGGCAGGGAGGAAGGGAAGGGGGGGAGAAGAAAAGAAGAAGCTAAGGGGGAGGAAAGAGGGGTTAGTTATTCAGTGGAATATAATGTGTGTAAACAGTATATGTTTCAAGGGCTTACACGACACGGAGAAGACACCGAAAAGAACAAAAACTAACATAAAATCCCTCACACGAGATATGTGTTGTGTGTAAGACGAGTTTTGTGAGGTTACGAGACAACTCCTGATGCTTAGCGAGCTTGTATACACAAAGATATTGTTATTACACGTACATCGTTATAAGTTGTTCAACGAAGTTATACACAACAGTATTGTACACAAAATGTTTACAAACTATGTAACAAAGAATACTTGTATATTTATCATTAATGGATATATTACAACCTTAGAACTAGTTACAAATAAATAATGATACTCCTTTTTCGCTCATTTTAGAGAAAACTAGAAAGCATCATCTCAATTCCAGTAATTTTAATAGATTCATTTGTCATCCCAGACCCTCTTTTTTTCTCAGTTGTGACGTAACATTGCCTGATTTATTTCTTGATACAGAATCGATTTATGTCTATGTCTCTGAAGAACAAATTAATTAATTATGGATTCTTGACAGAGATTTTAATTTCCAGTTATTTCTAAAATTGGGAAATAAAATACCGTCATTATTGCCTCCAACCCCAGGTTTGTGATGTCATTTGAAATTTTTCAAAATTGTGAAATAAAAGTCGGCTTCAGTGGTCCATTAGCTAGAGCACTATAATTAGTATTTGGAGTCAGAAAGTCATTGAGTCCGAGTACCAAATGAGGCCTGAGATTATGTAGATCTATCGTACCCCAAAATACCTAACTGTTGGTGTATTCATTGACGTGCAGCACAAGCGGAGACTTCTATTCCACTGTTACCAAGCTGGCTTATGCTTTTTTTGCGTATTTTTTGAGAATTTTTCTCCGAGTCGGTTTTTGGATGGAACTAACAATGACCAATGATATCACTGGGTTTTGAGACGTCATTAAATGACTGTAGATTTGATGGCTGTAACAACTACATGAGCAGTAGCAAAGTGGTTAGCATCGGTGGCACGTGGTGAGGTCCGCTGTTCGATTCCCGACGCAGGAAGCGTATGCAACTAAAAAATATATGTTCATTTCCAGCTGTATATACTCGTGGAGCGTATAGCGAAGATTCCATTTCACATACCAAAAAAATGGGCTTCGTTTTTATGTTTTTTTTTTTTTTGTAATTTTGTACGCGGCATGCAGGTCAGGAAAAAATACCTATCAACTTGAAAATTTTCTACATATTTTTGTCACACCAAAATAGGCTGGGATTGTTTTTCAGAAAAATCGGTCAGAAAGTTTTTCCGTAGAAAAATCGTAGAGTTTGAAAAATCCTCGTAAGAATAACCCGAAGGAAAAATACTTGAGAGAACAAGAATTCTTCAAAAGCTCTCAAATTTTCACCGAATACGAACAATACTATTATACACCTTTTCAGAGATTTTTGCAACAATCGGATGAGAAATAACAAAGAAAACGTATTAAAGCTGTACATTTTATTGAATAGTTGGACCAATTGGTTTTGCAAAGTGTATATGCGACAGGTTGCAGCACTATGAATATCAACAAGTCGCAGGTGAGATTTTTAAAAGTTTGAAGTAATCCAAGGTCCGTCAATGTGGGTTGAGCTGACAGAATATTTTTCATTCTAGATTTCCATACTTCTAAGCTCATCTCACAACGCGCATCCCGCGTTTTCCTAGTAATAAAAATATATCTGTTACCTCAGACTTGGAATTTCGATATCGCGTACCCTTCGAAAGTTATTGCCAGAAACATTATTTTCCTCTGAATTGACTCGCACCAACCCCTAACGGACTATTTTGATGAAAAAGGTCCATTGTTCGATGATTCGGTTGAATCGCTTGTGTGAATGTGTGAATGTTTTGATGTCGTCAATGAATGAGAGAAAATCATTCATTCATGATGGCTGTTCATCTTCACGATAAATGACATCCAATGAAGGCCCAGCTTACTATAGAATTTGAATTACTAAGAAAACGCCATATATGCGTTGTTAGATGAGCGGATAGTAATAGTATGTCGATTTTTTGCCAAACTTTTGCCTACATTCGCCAATTGGGTGACATTCAAGTTATGAATGGGTAAAAACTGCTTCGAGTGGTACCAATTTAGCACACTTGATGTTTTTTTCTTCAAAATGGCTGACCCGATCAAGCTGAGAACTTCCAGAAATGTGTATCAGAATGTAATCCAACTTCACACAAAATTTCATTTTTGGGGGAAAATAAAAATATTTTCTTTTTTTCCCGCCGTGTTATTCTAAAGGGGTATTTTTGAAATTTCGAAAATTCATAAACAAAAACGATATCGCCCGATAATGCCACAAAACCATAAAGATCCGAGTTAGATGAGGAACCATGATGAAAAAAAGTTTGGAATTGATAGTTGTAGTCGTTTGACCTGTGGAGAACCGACAAAAATATAAAAAAAAAAAAAAAAAAAAACGAACACCAATCTTTTTAAGTATGTCAAATTGAATCCTCGATAAAGCTCGTCTAATAATTGCCGAAAGTGAAAATGAGTTATAAAATGATGGTGATGAAATCAATCAATATTAATAAGAAGAGAAAAATGATGAGAATAGGATTTTAAGTTTATTAAGAAACGTTAGAGAAAGGCTAGAGAAGAATATGACGTGATGGCTTAGGTAACGTTGCTACCTTATAATTTTTTTTCTCTTTTATTTTCGTATGATTTCGTTATCATCATTCAATTATTCCTTTTTTCTTCATTTTCTCATTCAATCATCATAAGCTACATTGATCTACTCATTTCCGTTTTTTTTTTCAAAGTTTTCATCATTATCATTTCATTTCGATCATTCTTAGATTTCATTGACTTACATTTTGTTTCTCGTACTATTATATTTATTCTGTCATTCTCTCTAAAATGTTATCATTGATAATTTTTTATATGTTGATTAATTGATTTCTATTCTGTGTTTTTTGCAATCTTACTGTGAGACGGAATCTTGAATAAAGATATATATATATATATATATATATATATATATATATATATATATATATATATATATATATATATATATATATTCGTGGATGAGTGATTTTGATATATTGTATGATTTCAAAAAAGTAATGAAAAACATGGCAATAGCCGCCCTTGCTCCAAGAAGGAGTCCTATAATGAATGTCACAGTATTCCTCAGAAATTCCATGACGTTTTGCGAGGTCAGGAATTCAGGGACGATTTAGCTCCTTCTTCTCCGCATCAACTTCTTCCGCGTGGTTTTATCCTTTTTCGAATAGTGATTGGAACCAAAATGTGAAGGAAAATATCCAATGCAAGACGCGAAAAAAGATCCATGTCATAATATTTACTCAACTCACTCTGTATAAAATATAGTAAGAAGGTATGAAGAAAGGGAGCCAATTTGTCACTACTTCACAAAGTCAGTTGCAATCAATATCTACAACTGTCACTATTTACTTGAAACTTAAGCTGACGCACAAATCTTTTTGACATGTTCCATTACGTAACTCACCCAGCATCCTTGCCTAACCCCTTTCCTTCCATCACTATCTCTCTCTCACTCTCTCTCTTTCTCTCTCTCTCTCTCTCTCTCTCTCTCTCTCTCTCTCTCTCTCTCCCTCTCTTTTTCTCTCTCTCTCTCTTTTTCTCTCTCTCTCTCTCTCTCTCTTTCTCTCTCTCTCTCTTTCTCTCTCTCTCTCTCTCTCTCTCTCTCTCTCTCTCTCTCTCTCTCTACTCTCTCTCTCTCTCTCTCTCTCTCTCTCTCTCTCTCTCTTTCTCTCAACTAGTGGTGATCCTGCTTCAATAAGCGAAGTGCGAACGTCAGACAGGCTGATGTATATATATAATGTATACGTTTGAATAAGAATAAAAGAGGTTTGTAAATCAGCCGAAACTTTCATCCATCGATCCCCAAACCTTCAATCCACGAACACCAAATTTCATGCGCAAATCTGACTGGTTTGGGGCTCCAATTGGGGATGTCTGTATTCATAATATGCAGAATAGTATATCTGAATTGGAGTTCTGTCAAGTTTTCCAAAACCACAGAAGGAAAATCAATCAATTGAAAGATAGAAATCAGCATCAATGACATACCTGGAAGAAGAAGAAAATAACAATAAAACGCGAAACAAAACAAAATATAAGTTTATCGAATATGGGAATATAGTTGTGATCAAAATGATGAGTTGACAACTGTGGAAAGAAAAGTAGATCTTAGGACCAGCTTAAAAGATGATTCTGCTGATTTTTTTTTCTCATTTCACCTTCTTCAACCGAATTCTGAAATTGAACCAGTCAAACGCGAAATATGCGTTGTAAGATGAGCGAGATATCTCAATAAGGTATAAAAGTCCTTGAAATAGTTTTACCCTTGCTACTTTATCGACTTTGGTATTCCACACACCTTGATATCTGAATAAGCTATAAAAGTCGTTGAAGAAGTTCTACTCTTGCCACTTCATTGACTCTGGTATTCTACACACCTTGACGCATATAAAAAATACTTCATTGTTGGTCAACTCTTGAATCTAGAAAGCAGTGAATCTCGACAACTTAATTGTGTCATAATTCTTATGATATATTTTATGAATATTATCAGTCATTTTATTTTTTTTCTCCAAAACGACTGATCAGAATTGCTTAAAAAATCGTAATAATGTGTAAAATCCATGTATACACATTTAGAGAAAATTTCATCCCATTTGGAGAGATTTTATTTTTCAACATTTTCCGCCCAGCCAAATCCTATGGGGTTTTTAGAAACTTTGAGATGATGATTCTCAAAATCGGTCGGACCGATTCATCCCAAAAACTATACAGTTCTAAGTTGGATGAGTTTGCGTGTACAAAAAAAGTGTCATGTTGATCAGTCAACCCTTGCGACCTGTGAAGTGCTTACAAACAAACAAAAAAAAAAAAACACACAGACAAAGCCCTATAAGAGTGGGATGGAGACTTCGCTACGCTCATCAATGATATATAATACTTCATTCAATATTCAATTAGTATGTTTATTCTAAGATCACATAAAATTCGCCTCAAAATTGTTTCAGTCTCGAATTAACTCCATTCCCACATCATTGTGGGAATTCCTGACTGAAAGTTTCAATCTTCTGTTTATATTCACCTTCGAAATATTCATCTGTTATTGCTCGCCACATTTATGTTCTATTTCATCTTTTCATAATTTTGAATAATTGTTCCACTATTCTGTGTCGTTAGCCTACACAAGATGTATGGATGTAAGAGATGTTTTTATCATTTCCATCGATACTTGATACAATATCATTTTTTCCCAAATGAGACTAAGTATGACAGGTAGAATCGTTCGAACAGCGACCACAAGTGCGATCTTATCACCCGAAAGAATTATTTAAACAGATAACACGAATGATAGGTATATATTAATTGCTCGAAGAAGTAATTTACATATAATTCTAGAGAACGTATCATATTATCTCCATAATTGACATATTTTCTAGTCTTACATGAAAGTCGTAATTTATGTGCTCTCAGTTTCAGTTTTGTTACGTATCCAATATTGCCTCATGATTTATTCTCTAATGAAGACATATTATACTATTGAATGAAATCTAATACAGCTAGAATAAGCGTGGTCTGAATGATGGATAAAGAAATATAAGAACCAACTAATGAATAAAGTAACTATTAACAACACGTATAAACTCTTCCTCTCGAACTCCCAGAGTTAACTTGACGGGATTGTCGCCAACCGAGAGGAAAGTTATCGTCAAGGAGAGTTCCGAGATATAAACGATCTCAACGCACGTCTCGTTAACGATGAGAGACATGGAAATACGTCGAGTCAAGTTAAAGAGAAACAAACTTCAGCGAACATTTCCGTGACCTGTCTCCGACAAGATCATCCGGAGGTAAAAATAATAAAGTCGAGCTCAATTATTCAGATTTGTTCGATATACTGAAGCTATCACAAGAGTCACGCGATATATGACCAAAATAGTAATATTTTGTCTATACTGTATTTTTTATGGTCTTGATGAAGACAACGTTGTATACTTGATGTAAATCATTCACAAACGATATGTGTATACAAACATAAATAAATAAATATATATATATATATATATATTAAATATATTATAAATATTATATATTATATATATATATATATATATATATATATATATATATATATATATATATATATATATATATATTCATATATATATATATATATATATATATATATATATATACATATATATATATATATATATATATATATATATATATATATACATACATATATATATATATATAATTTTTTTTTCATTTTCTCATATCAAATATATACATGTTTTAATGATAGTTAATTTCACTCACACTACAGTAGGCTTACTGAGTGAACGTGTAAAACGTGCGTGGTAAAAGTAACGTTAGATCAGGGCTCGTTACGATACATCGTTATACAGAGGATTTTCGTGGTTTTTCTTCGTCAGCCAAGATAAATGTCGATACTCAGGTCTCTATTATATAGGCCACTACGCTTCTTTTCACAATCATTTCCCTCAAGTAAGAAACCTTGAGCTCATTCTTCATCACTATGCCATATACTTGTATCCGATGCAAATAGATCAGTTGAAATTACAGTGACTACTCGTTAAATCTTTATTAATCAAGAATAGTTGATTGATATATTCAGGTCATTGTGATGTATAGGTAATTTGATTCTATCCATCTTACAAGTAGAAATATTGTTCACGTTATATACATATTTGAAATTGTGAGAATATTCCGTCAGAGTAGAAATATTTTCTCATGTAAATTTCTTCGATTTATAATTCGGATATACTCCTATTATTCCGAATGATGATGGAATGGTAGCTGAAAAATGGTTCCGTACCAGGTGAAATGGCATATTTTCAATTGTGACGAACCTATAGCACTATTTTAGCACCCTTACGAGCGTTTTCCAGTCAAAACTACGTTTCGGGCCTGACTATATAGCTCCACAAGTCTGAGACTCAGATTCGTCATTATTCACTAGAGTTTAGCTGAACTTCTTCACATACATACAATGATCACATATAATGGTTTATTCCGAGATTGAAATGTCAAATCAAATAAAATCTAAGCATATATTCGATCGTCAATTTTGTCATGAACTGAAGTAGGTGGAGGACTGAATGCACTGTCTTCTATGGTTTTGTGCGTATAATATCAGTATATTTCTTCAGGATGTATTCAAATGTAGCGTGATCAACCAATTCACGTGACACAAGTGTAAAATGTTGAACTACAGTTATAATCAATTTATAGTATGAGTTGATCAAAGTAGAAACTACCGAGGATAATTTCGTGAACGAAAATCCTGCTGTTCTTCTTTTAACTTTTTCAATGATTAAACCACTCTCTAGATTACAACTTACGATCAACCCGACCCTTGGGAACGATGGGATACTGTTACAGAGAAAAAAATTGTAGTCCTTCACTTTATATCCTCTCCTAAATTTCCAATTGAATCACACTAAGCAATACAATCGATCAAATCATCCATCTCTCTACAGTTTTTCAATACTCGTTGGAAAAAATGTGATTTTAAGCGATCGAATTGAGTGGAAAAAAAACTTTTCCTTATAGCCGGTCACCAGAACGAGCCTCCACATAGAGCTGAAAAGATTTCCAATATCACGTCAGTTACACACGTGTAACCATCGCTGCTATAACTTCTATTTGTATAAGTTTAGTATAATGGCCAGAAGCTTGGCCAGAAGCGTTAAGCTGTCTCTACGGGATAACCTAAGCATGATGCTTACTCTGTAACAGAATGACGCAGCAAGCGATAACGTGCCGCCTGAGGCATGATATAGAGCGAACAGTACTGCAAGGCCAGTCGTAAATTCTCGCGAAAAACGCAATCTCTGGACTTGTTTCTATAGTAGGGTCGGTCACAAACATTTCAAAATTGAATGGAAATGAAGACAATTTTCCCAACTCCAATACTTCCAACTCTCATTTTCTTTCTCGCTGTTCACTGAAGCGAGATTTCATTCCCAAGTTCATCCATAAATATATATATATATATATATATATATATATATATATATATATATATATATATGTATATGTATATATATGTATATATATATATATATATATATATATATATATATATATATATATTCATATATATATATATATATATATATATATATATATATGTACATATATATATATATATATATATATATATATATATATATATATATATATATATATATATATATGTATATATACATATATATATATATATATATATATATATATATATATATTTATATAACAATGTGAGCATTGTCCTTGGTCTATTCACAATCACCACTAACTATAACGCTAAGATGAACGCGAACATGAACACTTGCGAACTGCGAGCGTTCATGTTGACGTTAATGTAAAACATCAGAATCAATCAAGAGAAAAAATTCAATTCCAGAACAATGAGATACAAGTGGCGGGGAAACTGCACTAACTGGACTGACCATCAGATTGGTTTGAGGTTGAGAGTGCAGTGACATTGGCAATGACCTTGAATTCTTGAACGACCTCGAATTATCTGGATTACTGACATTTCTGTGTTCAGTTGGTTTGTATTTCATGTTTCTGATTGGCTGATATTTTCGTATTTTAGGTTAGTTTTAATACATTTTGTGAACAGACAGTTTAACTTCCATGTTTGCGTCATACATGATGCGTTACTGTTACATAGTAATGTAAAAGTCGTGTTGTAGTGCAAATGAGCCTTTACTATCTCCCACATATGTCTAGCTGCTTTTGTCTTTACTGAATAGAACATTGAAGACTGAGCTCCTGAGTATGACCACTGATGGCAGGTCAGTCTATCTTGTATCTCTGCTGTGAAGCTAGCCACACTTGTATCCACGAGAGAAGAAGATTTCGAGCGACCGTTCCTTCATTCCACAACGTTAGCAGTCGGCTGATTCAAACCTTCATCTCTCGTGTGTAACTTGTATCCACGAGAGAAGAGAGTTCCGAGCGACCATCCCCTTTATCGCAAACCATTTGCGGCCTAGTGGTTTATGCCACTTATCTCGTGAATACTAGTATAGTAGCGCAAAGCACTGAGTAATATACATATTTAAAAGTTGCATGTTCCATGTGTATGAATAAAGATATACGAATTAAAGTAATTCAGAATGTGTAATGTAGGATGTGAAATTCAAGTATTCTCAAACGCTATTTTTTTAATTTCCTTCACACTGCATGGTATGCTTGTATCCAATGAAAAAGGTCGACTATCAATATGACTAACACAAATAATTTTTAGGTCTATTTAAGTTCCAAATTACAATGTGTAGCCAGAATGTATTATGTATTATTGTATAACTAGAATGTATTATATTATGAGATGTATTATGACTTCACGTCTGTTCATAATCATTGTGTTGATTCCACAGACAAGCCCAATTCGGCTTTGTGGGTCATAGTGTGGGATTTATGTATGTTTTATGTGTTATGCCAATAAAGAGATTATAATAATGAAAAAATATATATAACACAGCTGTATTTGTGTTATCAAAGTATTGATATAAGTTATCAATCATAATTTCCCATGATTTTTCTCGGCGTGGTTTACAATAAAAAACGCGATTGCATCTTTCAAAAACAATTAATCCATCAATTCGCAGAAAAATAATACTATTACCGGGATGTTTAATTTTACTTGTTGATACACAAACTTCTTCTTCCGTGAATAGATTCACAAATTCTACTTCACCGATTTTCGCTGAAATTATCATTCTCAGCCCTCACAACTGAAAGTCTACCATTCACAAGAATATTCATCTAATCCAACAAATTGAACCATATTGTGACGAACATTTTTTTCTGACAACAAAAACAGAGCATAGGATTTACAGAGCCAAAGGCCAAATTGGTAATTATCAAAGAACACCACAGCCTTCTGAAATTGGATTCTGATGAATAATGACGAGATCAATTTCCCTAACTATAGAGAAAACTAGAAGCTATCATCTCAATTTCGAAAATTAAAGAAATATATTCTCCCGAGACGCATATATAGAAACATGAACAGAATCGACTAATAATTACGTCAGGACTCATAAAATGAACGGCTCCTGGAGGACAGAAGAATTAATTATAATTTCTGATATTGGGATGGTTATTCATATTTTTTCTCTGCAATTTTTTTTTTTATTGGTCTCATACACTGACACAGAAAGAAAAACATAATTACAGCAAAAAAACATCCACAAAGCCCTTTAAAGAAGGCTTGACTGTGAGTTGCAATAGTGAGGAATTGGGAGACTGAATATCGCATTATTTTTCAGAATCTACTCTCAGTTTAAATTATCGATTTTCAAAATTGGTTAAACAAAATACTAAATTTCGAAATAGTTGATGCCAAGAGAGTTCAAAAAGTTCAAAACTACGAATGTATTCTCACCACTCCGTGATTGCCGGTAGGCCTATAGTAGTACACTGACAGCAAAACTAGTTCAGTAAACTCTGTACTGTACTCAATACATCACTAATATTGGTATCTCGAATGCTCATATCTAGAAGAGCTGGATAACCAGCAAGAATGCATGTGGGTATACATGTAAGTGACAGAGAGAGAGAGAGAGAGAGAGAGAGAGAGAGAGAGAGAGAGAGAGGGGGAGAGGATAGAGGAAGAAAATGGAATAGGAAAACGGCGATTGAGAATGATGGAGAAAGAGAGAGATAGAGAGAGAGGGACAAGAAAGAAAATGAAATAAGAAAAAGACAAGAGAACGTTAGACACGACGAGCATTAAAATTCCATTCAGTACTCACCACGTGAAAATTGATTGTAGTTGTAAATGACATTCTCCGCGTTCTTCCTGGCAATGTAAAACCACTCAGAGGTATTGCTCAGGTATTTATACTCCACCGCGAGATCCTTCACAAGAATAGGTCCTTCAGGAAGGCGATACGCGTAGGGACAGAACAACCAATAGTCCTTATACTGGAACTGATCGTAACAGTTTCCCGCCGCGAATATATCGTCGTCAAACTCCACCATCGAGAACACCATCGCGTGGAGAAGATATTCAGAGTGCATCACCTCTTGATCCGCATTCTTCCATATCCTCGTCAACATGTTCGCCCGGTTCACAGCCACGTCCGCTTCGACCCGGAACCGCTCCTGTGCGTAACGATCGACGACGCCCTCCCCGAGATTCAGATCCGTCCCCGCGGTGCAATTCTCGCCGAGTAAATGTTGCGACTCGACAATCCGAAGAAATCGAGTCACTATGTCCACTTGTCCCGGTCGCAAATCGTCGACATTCGCATCGGTCGATCCCAGTTCATTGTCGTCATCAATTGCATTCACTTCGACCTCCGCGTACTCCTCGTAATTGAGTTCGTCCGGGTGCTTTTCGGAAGCACCGCGATGGATCAGTTCACCGGGTGGATGAGGTCTCGTCTCCTCACTCGGCTTCACAACGAATTGATCGACTTGTCCACCGATAAATCCCGCGTTAGTTTGATCTGACTGTTCGACATCTTCGTTCTCCGGTGAGGTGCTTCTCTCCACGAGATAAACCGTACCAACTGTGGCTTCCTCGAGATCGTCTTCGTCTCGAGATTGAGATTGGGTAGATGCCGTCGCCATGGGTACTGATTTGGTGACATCACGGCCACTGTGATGTTCGTCGGTGCCGGTGACGAACGTGATGGATTCGACACCGCTGTGCCGGGACTGTCGAGAAAAGTGAGATCTGGAACGACCGTGACGGATCTGAGGCTCGGATGGGAAACCATTCCGGAGTGGATCGTAATCCAACGCCTCCGACGTACACATGTATAGCGTCGTGACTACCATATACACTTGACACAAGAGCACGCTTGTCGAATGGATATTCGTAACGATCTTCATTATATACATTTTTAATGGGTTGATTTGTTCGGAAACACTGAAAATAAATGTAACACTATGTTGTTCTATCGTAAGTGAGATCTTACATAAGTGATTTGAATCCAATTCCAAAAGCAAAATAAATAAAATAAAATTCACAACATACTTGATTAGTTTAGATCTGACAGATAATATTGATGTCTCGCAAATCTACTTCATTTTGGAGGAATACATTTTTTTGCTAATAACGATAATTTTTTTCACACACGGTAGGGAAAGAGATAGAATAAAGATAGGGGTGAAAAGAAAGAAAGAGATAATGAACACCGCGGAACAGGTTGAATAAGTGAGACAAATTCGAGAAAAATATTGTCGCGTCGGCTGTGACCACGGCGATGTTGTGACGCGCTGCGTTAGGGCAACGGAAGACGACGCTGACTGAGACCAAGGTGCGCTCAGAGTCGTCGCTCGACTGACGTATCGCCGTCGCCCCCCGAACGGTTTTAAAGTCCACCTGGACGCGGCGGAACGCGATACTTCGACGTGCGCAATCGCACTATCAACCCCCTAGCCCCCGCACTCCGTGATTACCCCTCTAGAGATGCTGAACACCCTCTTATCTTCAATAACTAGCACCGATTATGAAAATATTATCATTTCAGCACTGTTATGAGAGTAGGTCAGTTGAATAAATGTATTCATAGTTTCTCGTAACAGAAAGAAACGTTGAGAAATACATACATTGAACTGTTGGTGTATATGTTTTTTTATAATCAAGATGAGTTGGTAACTCAAAATAATATGATTCATGGTATATAATGCATATATATATATATATATATATATATATATATATATATATATATATATATATATATATAAATATATATATATATATATATATATATATATATATATATATATATATATATAAATATATATATATATATATATATATATATATATATATATATATATATATATATATAAATATATATATATATAAATATATATATATATATATATATATATATATATATATATATATATATATATATATAAAATATATATATATATATATATATAGAGAGAGAGAGAGAGAGAGAGGTGGATGAATAGATGGAAATATAGATAAATATGTAAATATATAATGTCCAGTCAAAGAAGAAAATTTAGAGCTTCAGATTAATTGTGAACTGTATACGTGAATGAAGAGTGTTATTCATCACCAGGAACTATGAATAATATTCAATATTCAGTTCCAGTTGACGCAAGAAAATGAGCCAGACAAAAAATTGATTAAGAATGAATTTATGAGATGAGAGTAATTGGAATAGTTGGATCATAGACTTGAAATATGCCATGAAATTAAATCTTATAATAAAAATGATACAAGTCAGAATATTATATTGATGTACTTGTAATCACTAAAGAAAAATGTCGTCCACCAACCAAAAAATTGTTAGAACTTTAGTAATTGCATGTATAATCTCGCTACATATTCAGGACTTGACGCTTTTGAAAGACGTAGTAGCATTTCTTGTCATGAACCTTGCCCTGAAAAATCATACTCCACAAACTTTCTCACAGTTGACTTTATATTGAGTTAAGCAACTCACTGTGATGACAACTGAGATCTATTGTCGTCGGATGAATGAAAATTGAGATGATGAGATGAATATTTCTTAGGTATAGTAGGAAGGAAGCGGTCGTGACCTTTATTGTAGGAATCATCCCCTCATTACCCCAGACTACTTAGGATCGAACCAAGGACTTACATGCCTCTCATCTTCCGGTCACACG
>OZ023326.1:16329885-16332385 GCA_964007535.1 Brachyptera risi
CTCCATTCTACTCTTATAGAGCTTTGTCTGTAATTTTTTTTTTTTGTAAGCACTCCACAGATCGTAGGGGTAGACTGATCGACACGAAACTTTTTTTGTGCACGCAAACTTATTCAATTTAGAACTGTATTGTCTTTGGAATGAATCGACTGATTTTGAGAAATATCATCTCAACGTTTCTAATAATTCCATAAGATTTGGAAAATGTTGAAAACTTGAATCTCTTCAAAAAACGATTTTTTACCTTGAATGTGAACACAATAATAATACACATTATTGAAATTGTGTATGCAATTCGGACCAACCGTTCTGAAGAAAATAATTCAATATATGTTTTTTACTCAACAAATGGATAGAAATAATAGCAGCACCATTGCTGTGACTCTCCAGATTCGATGTTCATCGGATTTTTTTATATGAGTCAAGGTGTGAAGAGTTTTCAATTATACCAAATTCAATGAAGTAGCACACATAAAACTACTTTAACGACTCTAATTATGCCTTATTCAGATATATCGCTCATCTTGCAACGCATATGTTGCGTTTGCCTAATATATGTATTCACGTGATTTTTTCGCCCAGCATTTCTTCTAGACACACTGAAGACGAATGTGTGAAACATATCTCGTACAAATCGGATGAAGCGGTACATTACTGAACCAAGGAAATGGGGTATAAGCGTCAAGGATCACAATAATTCGATGCACAGTGTAATTGAAACCTCAATCTTAATGCAAAACTGGAAAATCTCACAGTTCACATTCATTTTTCTTAGCCCTTGGATTGAGAGTGTGCATCAGAAATATCATGAGTAGTAAATTAAATTTATAATTGATGATTACTTTTTTTTCTCTCTTAATAACATCGAAACTTGATACAAAATCATTGTTCCCCAGTCAAGGCTAAGGATGAAAGATAGGATCGTTTTGACAGGTCACCACAAGGGCGATCTTACCACCCCATTTTGATTATTTAAAACTAATGAACTTCAACACCAGGACTGCGCTGTCTGTAACCATAATTTTTCGTCGTAGATAAAAGTCTTTCAGTTTAAACACATACGAATGTTGATATCTTTCACTTTGAACTAAGTCTCTTGGGCAATGATCACTTCAATAATGATTACTAGACAGCTCTTAAAGAGATGAACATTCAATTGGGAATTAATACTGACATCCAATATTTATAGCTCACTGATGATGATTATTGTTTGCTTAACGACACCACCAACAGCTGGGTTATTCAGGAGTACGAGTGAGCAGGTGGTAATGAAAATATATGGAGTGATTTTCATAGGCGTGCGCACAACATATCAATATGTATGGTCCATTACGGAAAATTAAATATTCATTTTCAGGCAAATCTATATATTCGTACAGAATATATGTTGAGGTGTTACCCCTATCGATATTCCAATTTTTCACTTCGATAGTTGAGGAATAACGAAATTTTGAGATGGAAACTCAATTTCATATATATATATATATATATATATATATATATATATATATATATATATATATATATATATATATATATATATATATATATATATATATATATTAATAATATTAATAACGAAATTCTGAGATGGAAACTCAATTTCACAAATAAATATATATATATATATATAAATATATATATATATATATATATATATATATATATATATATATATATATATATACATATATATATGTTGTCAATATTCTCTATGGTTTTTCCACTCACTTGATTGGCTCTATCCTCGCGACATTTCGGGAAGATGAGATGAAAGGTTATTTCATTAGACGTTTTGGATGGTGGGAAGGAGTCGGTCGTGGCCTGTTGTTAAGGAACCATCCCAGTATCAACCTGAACGACAGAGGGAAACCACGAAAAACCCCTCTCAGGATGGTCGACCATGGCGGGAATCGAACTTCGGTCTCCCGAATGATAGTTCAGTGTGTTACCACTCGGCCACGCGTCTCGGTGATTGTAAACTTCCTTGTAATGTATCAGGTAAGGCCTGGGCCATCTCTGCGTGCGCATACGGTGATAATAAGTGAATTAAAAGACGTTTACAAAAATCGACCATCACCCAACGGTGACTTCAATTTCTATATGTGTGCTTTGGCTGAGCCACGGAGTACGGCTTTACAACGTAGTAAATGGGTTATGCAAGCGAATCTAGTCATATCGTTATTTATTCATGCAATGTTATTCAAGCATAGATTTTCTCAATTTGAATAGAACATTGATTTTAGTTCATTTGATTACGGAGGTAATTCACGAGTAGATGGCAATGGAAATGAGTACGACGATTTTGATTGAAATTCAACATAATTCGTTTCCATTTGATGTGATGGCAGAAAAAGCACGACAAAAAATAACAGAGATGGAATTTCTGATTGTGTTTTCCTAATTTGAATTTAAAGTGCCATTTTCTCGATGATCCAGTTAGTGACTATAATAGGATTCTTTTTTGTTGCGATGATATTAAAATGAACAATTCGAATAA
>OZ023326.1:16337385-16362385 GCA_964007535.1 Brachyptera risi
ATCAGATCTGAGAGTGGAAAACGAAACAGAAATGCGTCACAGAGGTCGATATTTCAGGAAGAAATTAACAAATAGTGTAAAAAACTGAGAAACACCTCATGTGATCACTGTGATAAACAAAGAAAACTTTTTTTTTAATAACATCGAAA
The DNA here is from genome assembly GCA_964007535.1 of Brachyptera risi. Lineage (NCBI taxonomy): Eukaryota > Metazoa > Arthropoda > Insecta > Plecoptera > Taeniopterygidae > Brachyptera > Brachyptera risi. Next base: position 16,337,535 of record OZ023326.1, read on the forward strand.
CTTGATACAAAATTATTGTTTCCCAATTAAGGCTATGGATGAAAGATGAGATCGTTTGGACGGGCACCACAAGGGCGATCTTACCACCCCATTTTGATCAGATAAGAGTATTTCAGTTTCCAAACGTCCGGAACACATCATGGCTGTTTCTGTGATATGTATCCGGACACAAAACACACGAATGTTGATATTTTGACTAATTGGTTTTAAATATGAAAATGTGATGGATGTCTATTCGCCGTGGTTTTTTTACTGCGTGCTCAATTCTCATAAGAACTTGTATGCTCCACTTTTTGATCATCGTTGTGGTTATATTGTGACGGAATATATCTGATGGAAACAATTTTCCGTCTTTGTTAGCAATTTTATTTCAATGAGTATTTCCGAAAATCCAATAATACTTTCCATAATTCATAACATGAACCTGCCCCTGGTCGATTTTCACCCAAAACTTTACAGATCACAGTTCCACAGCTAGTAGATTGGTTAGTAGTTCGTAGTTAGTTATATACTGGTAGTAGTTCATGGCGGAATTATCAATCTGGAAGAAGCTCTAACTAGCAGGTTAAAGTTGTTATCACCATGGATACTCCTGCTATTTTTTTTCACGTACTCTCAGATGAAGGCTGATTGAACTTCGTTATACAAGAACACCTATTCCTGAATCTTTTCACTAGGTGACATGACTCCCTTCTGGGTCCATCTTACTAAAATGGCTGCTTGGTATTCCCGAAATTCCTTTTTTTTAGATTTCAGTTGCTCATTTCACTTTTCCTTCTCGTCTCCCAGAAAGATGAGGAGAGAGCCTTTGAGGTCGTTAGTCACTTGTATATCTGTTTCACGATGTAGTGATACAACAGCGTTTGAGAACTAGTCCGGTGGGTATAGAAGTTCGTACAACAATGGTTGGTCTAAGGAATGAAAAACTTTGCTACTCGAATGACGAAGAGAATTACTTCGTCTAGAACACATCTTGCAGAAATCTTAAAAAAACTGTACACTACTCGATCATTAAAATACCGAAGATCACAATCATCACGCTGAACTGACAGATCTATCAGTTCACCCTCATGTTTCTGATCTCTGGAGAGACTCCGTATCAGGAATAAGCATCAATTGCGTATCCATATAACTATAATACAAGACTAACTAAGCACACTAATGGTTAGTTCAATACATATATATCATTGACTTGTATATAGAAACACTTCTAAATGCTCGGATTGCAATCAGCGAATATAGCCCACGTGATCCAATTCGACCAATAGGAATCTGCCAAATAATCCCGCCAAATAATGAATAGCTGATTTCAAGTCTACATTGTGTATTACTCACATTCAGAATTGCTTATTTCCAGCACCAATACAAGATAGTCTTCAGCTATATTCCTTTGATTGAAGTTAGAAGTAACGCCAAAGACCTTAGTAATAGTATCCAACTTGACGAAGTGAAATACTAAGATCTTTGGTAAAACTTTGTATATTGCCGTGATTGTGTGGTATTTGTGTCATTTGTGTTAAAGTTGTGTCAAGAAACAAGAAGACCGTGCTCAAGAAGGCTGTGAAACCATGGAGTTGTATATGGTGTGAAACGATCAGTCAACCTGGTCATATAGTTGTGTATAATAAGACTCTGGCTAGACGCTCAAGTTATGAACTACCTATTTCCCTTTAATATCAATCCTATAGATTGAAAATATGTTTGCCATATAGTAAAAACCTACAGCATATCAGTTTTTATACTCGGATTTTTTCAATTCGACGATATATAAATATGAAAACTATTCACTTTTCGTTTCTTGTTCCTCTTACGTTACTTATAGGATAATTGGATGAGCGAAGCGAAAACTCAATTTCACTATACCGAAAAAAGTGCCTGTTTTTTTTTTTTTTTTCGTTTTTTTGTTCGCGCTCCACAGGTCAGACAAAAATTCAAAATCAGTTGAAACTTGGCACACACATGAACCCCTATCTGACTTGATGCTGTATAGTTTTGAGGCGCGATCGGTCAAACCATTTTTGAGAAAACTCATTCCAAAGTTTTCAAAAATCCCATTAGAATAACTCAGAGGAAAACATTCGTGAAAAATATTTTATCTGAGAGGATTCAAATCATCAGGAAATTTTAATCTGGTAATGATACACATTATTCCGAACTTTCACTCAAATCGGATCGGCCGCTTTGATGTAAAAAAATATATAATGTTATTTGTGTTAATTATTCAAAGCTATTAAGATACCTATTAAATCAAAGCAACAAGTATCACCACTTGATTGTAAACGATTAAAGCAAAGCCTTCTTTATTATCATATAAATTATTATTGAAAAATAAGATGGCAGTGATGTTATAGTTTGGATCTCAAGGTGTATATATATATAATAACCAATACAAAGATAAGTTGATATGTTCCAGCTCATCCATCAACGCGGAAACACATAACGCGTTTGCCTAGTATACTTTCATCCATGACAGAAGGTCGTCTACCAAAGTACCAATACAACAAACACAAATATCATTGCCGAATTTGTGGACTCTGGTATTTTCAGGTCATCATTATGTTTCAGAACGTTATTTTTTTTTTTTTAATAACATCGAAACTTGATACAAAATCATTGTTCCCCAATTAAGGCTAAGGATGAAAGATAGGATCGTTGGATAGAACGTTATCTACCCAATAAGAAATGTAATTACATGTTTCGAAAGCATTAAATTCGTACAGTCTCAGCGAGATGATCAAATTACTGATGTATTTATATGTATTTAGTTGGAAGACGACTTTCTTGGTTCATGCAAACAATTGTATACAAACGAAAAGGTTGAAATTTATGTGTATCTATTCTTACCGTGTAAGGTGAAGCGACCTGCATATATGAAAAATTGTTATTACCAACCGTATAGCGGCAAAAAAATAAATCCCACCCTCTGCTGCTATCCGTGTGTCGCATGTTGCATTTATAACATGCAAAGTTTATTTATATAGTTATTCACATCTGTTGTAAAATTAGCTTTGAAATGGAGATTTTTTTGATTACTTTCCATTTTTATGAGTTTGCTTATTTATGTTGGGTAATTCATTCAAATTGTAACTTTCTACATTACGCGTTCTTCATTTTCATGGTGATATATCTGTTTCAATGAATACTAGAATCTCTCCAACAGGAAAACTCGAAATATGCGTTCTAAGATGAGCAATATATTTGTGTGTGATGTAATGGAAATTTACCGGCCTTGATTTTGAAAATACTTGCGTTCAGGCCATACTTTGAAGCAAGTATTATTCATTTTGTTATGAAGAAACATGTTTTGGTATTATCTATTGTGATTTTGATTCATGGTAACGCTAGCCGTATTGCATTTCTATATAAGTTTTTCATAATATTAAAATATTTCATAATGATCCTCTTCATGATGTGTGCATACAAAAAAAAAACGATGGTTAAAAATATATTTTCACCTAATTCAGCACAGCATTTCTTAATGTTTACATTAGAGTCTTCTTTGTAAAACATATCCCGCGCAATTCGGAAAAAAATATTACATCACTCAATCAAGAAAACGCCAAGGATCACAATAATCCGATTCACAATATAATTTGAACTTGAATCACCACGCAAAACTGAAAGATTCAACAGTTGACCCTTATGTTTCTTAGCTCTGGAGAGTCTACATTGGGAATTAGCATGGGTTGCGTATCCATAGCTACCATGATCAAAGATTCATCATATGAAGTGTGGATTCGACAAACTAGGATCATTTTTCCACGAAGCGGCACCTCTTGATTGTTTTGAGACCAAACTCATATAGTCATTGGGACAAAATCGGTTTCTTTTTAAATGATAACGAAACGATCGCATTATCCAGAAAAAATCTGATGATATTCTCTTTATATCGTCCTCATAATAATAATAATAAGAATAATGTATTCACAGAATACTCATCCACAAGTTATAATAATACAAATGTTCAAAATTTAAATAATAGATCGTCAATATTATAAAACTCCTTGTCCAACAGATAACGCTTTACATTGATTTTAAAATGATTAGAAAATTCTATACATGCATTAGTATTCACCCTTCCTCAATCTCGATCCAATCTATTATCAATTTGCCGCAAAATACCCCAGTCGATGACACGTCTCAAGAACCTAATATGCATGGCAGCTGGCAGCCGCTATTTATTGGACCATATGTATAAGTCGTTATTGCTGTTCTTTCTCGCAGCCCAATCTGACTAATCCAATTCAATTCAATACTTTATTTGCCAATTTGATATTTACATTCTATAAATAGGTTATGATAAAATATGAGGCACGTCAAAAATATAATACAAATTAACATAATATAGACTGAATGTGAACTATATGTATAAGATATAGGCCTACATATGAAAAAAAAGAACATTACTTCAAAAAGATTAAAAAAATTTTTCAAACATTAAAAAAGAAACAACATACTGCACATTCATACATTCATGCATACATTTGATCTTATCTAAGACTATCAATAACGTAACGGGATAAGCAACATGGCGCATCCCTTTCGCACCATGCATATATCAAAGGGATGCCGCCTCACAAATGTTATGATGATTCGCTGGTATTATTGTATGTTGCTCTATACAAGTAATATATATAATGCAATCTGTGAATCCAGCTCTTTCCAACTGCATTAAACAATATTGGGATACATTTCATTTGAATTGGCCAAACTAAATTTAAAATATGTCAGTAAAAGCATTGTCCCCTAGTCACGAGCCCTATTGCTATATTTACCATCTGATAACTGGATAATTACTCATCATCTACGAGAAAGATCAGAAACAATGCAAGTATACAACTATGTACTATACATTGAGATACGAGCCTAATAAGTAAGATTTTATTTGAAATTGCGAATCTCAGAAATGTACACGAAAGCGCGCTGATTCCACCATGGTGAAAACGGCCTAATGTTAAAAGGATAGGACTTACGCCATGTTGCTTATCCCGTTACGTTATTGATAGTCATAGATCTTATTTAATCTTACATTCAACCTAGCCTATCGAAACTGACTCAAAACTATAACTAACCTAAACAAACAAACATCCTGAACTGATTTAATCTAAACTAAAATCGGGATATCGGGATGATGATTTATTCATAAAATACATTGAGATTGTTTGTATTCATTTGTTATTTGCCTCGGGTTGTCCGTGTCAGTGTAAAACCATGGTTTAGCAGAACGTTGTAGAAACTGGGTGACCCAACATCAGTGCGGTTCGACTGGACGGTCTCCATGAGCCTCCAGGACTATACGACCGACGGTTCCGATCAGACATCATGCACGGACTGCTGTACATTGTACAAATGAGGATAATTCGAATTAACCATCCATATGAAACTCGGTCTTGCTGAAGTTCTGTATGATGTGATATTCGCGTTGACTGGGGTGCTTGTGCAATAGAATTGTGTTCGGAAGTATTACGAACTAGACTAATTAGCTATCGTAGAAACTGCACTACACTCGACTGGATATTCAAATGATCTATTAACTGAACATCTAGTATTACGTATACTCTGTTTTATACCTCTGATCATGTATCGTATGCAACTAGATATTATTACGTGGAAACTCATTGTGTGTGGCTGTAGACAAGAGTTAGGCGAATGAAAAAAACACACTAGAAATCCGCAGCGTATGAACTGTGAGGTGAGCGAGATTTTGTAAAAAGCTTGAAGCATGAGTAAAAGTCTATTTGCTACCTGGTCAAACCAGTCAACAACGTTATATTACATGGGATCTAACGAGTATGTATCCATTTATTTATTTATCCATCAATTTATTCATTTTTTCATTTATTTATGCATCTATTAATAATCACTATTTTCAATACAATACAATATAAATAGCGTAAGATAAAAGTAAAAGAAACAGAATTTTACTTATGCTTCGAGTCCTACGTATTGGGGGCGCTGAAAAGCGTATACCGGGATAAAGTCGACCCGGTCGTGATGTGATAAGGGCTTCGCTGTACATTTCAATGGAATGTGGTTAGGGTTCAGATAAGATTGGACACCCACACTCATGTCACACAACCGAGTCGAAATTATTCCGGTATACGCTCTTCAGGCGAAAGCTGTTGAATGTATTCGAAAGCTGTAGGTGTACACGCAACTTGATTCAGAATCTATTCACTCACCGTATTCCTGATTCGCCCACAGGTATTCTAATCAGTTCACAGTGATTGGTTTTACCTTTTGATCATTCTAATAGCTTCATCTATATATATATATATATATATATATATATATATATATATATATATATATATATATATATATATATATATATATATATATATATATGTATATGAATAATTGATATGAAAGAGTACATACGTCGTACTATCTTAAATCTGTGAAGCAGCTTATTCGATTTATTTAACACTTTGGTATAGTGTGCATCATTCGTGACTTCGTGTGCTTTAATTCCAGAAGGGAAACTTATAAATAAATCCTCATTCGATCATCGGGAAGACTCTTTCACTCACTGTAAAGTATTCAATTGGAAAACATTTCATTGGATGAACGTATGCTAAGACTTCTATTCGGCCCATGATCGATCATTCTCCGGTTTTTTTCTGTGACTCCGTAGTTCGGACGGTTTGTTTGGTCATCATGATTTTTTTGTGGACACGCATACTTATCCAACTTCAAACAGTATACAGTTTTGGGGAATTATCAGTACAGTGACAAAAATGTATTTTTCTATGATTCTTTCAAAAGAAATTACTATAGCACCCTACAACTCCCTACACAACACGCACTCACGCAATCAAAAAACATGAACATTTAGTTCAGCTGCACTTATTATTCATTCATAATAATACTCAATACAAATGACTGTCAAGCGCGTCCAATAGCCAACTAACCGTTACCCTAATCCTCATGACCCTCTTCTTCTTCTCAACCCGCAAGGAGCAACCTAGTCAGGGTCACTCCTAAAAAGCTTTCCCAGTTATGATTCCCAAATATGATGGCCAGGAAAGTATATGACGAAAACCTTAGTTCTATCAAGATGGTCGACCATGACGGGAAACGGACCCCGGTCTCTTAAATGACGGTTCAGAATGCTAGCCACTCGACCACCTGTCTTTACTGCTATGTTTATAGACGACCTTCTGTCGTGAAGGTTCCAGCATACCTCTCCAATACATGTAGCAGCAACAATGGCCATTACCTGGCACCTCCACCTGTTCTATAGTCAAAATGGCTCGACTATAACCAATGCGAATTTTTTTAATTTTATCTCATTTATTCTCTCATTTTGGTCTTGAAGACGAGTTTCTATGATAACTAACATCCATTGGCGTCGGATCAATTAAATTAATGAGATGATGGAATGATGAGAAGAAGGCTTCGTAGGTAGTGACCAGTGGGAAGGAAGCTGTCGTGGACTATTTGTAGGAACCATCGTGGTAATAATCTAGACGACACAACGAAGTCAAGAAAATCAGTGAAGATGGACGGTGGCGGGGATTGAAGATTCGAAGCAAGGCCAGATATGACCTGAGCTGCATGTGCCTCTTCAAGTATCACCCTGCTTGGAACTGTATAATTTTCAGTACATTTTCAATGGAAAAATTGTTTTAAAAAATTCGTTTGAAATTTTGAATCCAAAAACAAATTTGAAATATTCATAATCAAGTCAAGACATAATTACATTATTATTGCTTATGTCTTGAAATGATCATGAGAGAAGGGTTCACCATCAAGGAAATAATTATATAAACTGGATTTTTCTTCCTTTTTCCACGCATTTTACTATCGATCTCTCGATAGACTTGCAACTGTCCTCGCAGTTCCCATATATAGCGACTTCCTAGTTCGAGTAAATATTCGTTTAAAATATTCGTGAATTTAGCCCATCAGTTGGCTAGCGGGGACTGGGAATTGGTGAAGGGCCGTGCTCGCTTCAGAGAGACCTGTTGCACGCGTCTCCTTTGCGGTAGGTGGAGAGGGGGGGGGGGGGGGTAGATCGAACTGGGAGTGGATAGAATCCCGCGTGGCTTGGCGGCACGACGTGCCCGGGGGCCAACTCGTCAAGCCGTCGATATGATACCATTCAAACATATCCCCCATTGCCCCTTCCCTCTCTCCCCTAGATTCAATTGTGTCTGGACATTTCGAAAAGATCGGAACGCATGTTGATGAATCATTTATATTCAATTAATTAATTTTTATCTTCCTTTTTTTATCCTTTTTTATACACAATATTCTCCTTTGCAACGCTGTATGACTTATTATAGTTCATAATAAATTTCTCATTATTCTTCCTTGTATAGCTTCAAGTTCTTGTTTGTATTGGATAATTAATTAGAATTTTCTGATCTATTATCATTCTTTCAATTATTCTTCCTATTGATCAATTATTCTGAGTCACTTACTACAGCTTTTGTTCGTGAATGGTAGTCCTGAATGAAGATACATATAATTATGTATATGTCATTGATTTGTTATTCACTTTGAATATAATCCCAACAGGTGAAACTGATTGAATAATTCACGTCATTCCATATAGGGCCTATTCACGACAAAATCTCTTTTCGTTTCTCTTTTGTATTTTATTAAACTTTTAGTTTCCAGTTGTTGAATTCAAAGTGCGAGTTTTACAAACAGTGCCCCTCTCATCGTATTGTAGACCCACATGTATAAAGCCCACCTGAACATTTCTCATCAACAAATAACTCGAATTATTCACGTTTTGATGAGCTTTGCGTTTTTGTTTCAGTTCTGTTCGGTCTTTTTAATTCTCATCACGAAAACTTACGAAAAAGTACTTTTGGAAACTTTTCCTGTGATATTGTGAATTACAATGAAGCATTTTGAATGTATATATATATATATTCACGACACTTCAATCAAGTGTTGTTCAATATTAACAAAAATCGAGCGTGTTTCGAACAAAAGAGAAGCGTTTTAGCAATCTAGCTCATCTTGGAAATATATATTATAATTATCCTCTATTCAGATAAAGGATGCTTTGTTGATAGAATTTGATACAAAAAATCAACCGATTTAATCGATCAATCGATTTCGAACAAAATGTCTCGTCACCAGTGGCGGCTCGCGTATAATTATACAGAATGGCAGCACTCCTATGATTTGGCGAAATTATGATATTGTTCAATCGAGTTATCTTGAATAAATCCTCTCTCTCATTTAGTATAAAGTTTCTGCCACTTTCAATCATTGTTGACAAATATGCAGCTGTTGATGAAAACTAATTTGAAAAAGTTATTATACATTATTTAACGTCCGCGGCCTCGATATTTGAATTCAAATTGGGTTCAACGACGCACTGTACTGATGACTACGATCTATTGGCGTTGGTGAATGATATGTGGGATGGTGGGATGATGCGATGGAAGGTTATTTTATTATGTGTTTTTGGATAGTGGGAAGGAGTTGGTCGTAGCCTGTTGTTAAGGAATCATCCCAGTATTAACCTGAACGACAAAGGAAAACCACGAAAAACTATTGTCAAGATGGTCGACTATGGTAGGAATCGAACCCCGATCTCCTGAATTACGGTTCAGTGTATTAACCACTCGGCCACACGTCTCAGTCGCGGCCTCGAATGCGTCATATAAAGACTTATCGCCTCTCAACGCCTGCAAGAGCGCTGAACGCAGCTTGTCATACATCAAGTACTGCAATGGTTTGAAGATCCGAAGATCGGAAGATCCGAGTACGTGGGCAAAGAGAGCGCGGTGAAGGGGAAGTACGTTCGTTTAGCATGCCGAATGTGAACCAAGATTTTCTGTTCAGGCGAGCTCGAACTTGCTGTTTCCTCATTCCTAACTACGAATGGCTGGGTGCTTCGAGCCGCCAGACATTGTGACAAGCTCATTGATCATTGGGATAGGTCAGTATCTGAGTGAGTTTCTTTAGATAGTTTCAGTGTGGAAAATCATGATAGATTCATATAGACCTTCTAATCGTGTGAATCTATTATAATCTCATACTGCTCATGAAAACGCTATTTCATAATGATATTTTTAATATGAATTATAAATACATCGAAATAGTTGCGTTGTACCAGAATTAAATTGTGGATATAATTATTTATAAAATTCCCGCAGACAAGGTAAACATATTATGGTCTCGTTATGAATAAAATCAATGAAGAAAGATCTGAATGTGGATGTGAGACGAGGAATTTGCATCTTTTTCATAAGCATTTAAAATTTCACCCTGCACGGCTATATATACTTGCGAGTCCATGGTAGCTTTATGTATGATTTCTTTAATTCAACTGCAGCACCAGTACCCCCCCCCTCATTATTATTATTATTATTATTATTATTATTAACTCTTGCAGTTGCACATAAATGCGCGGTGGCAAGTTCCCTATCAATCCTATCCTATCGCCTCCCTAACCTTCTGACGGAATAGCTTCAACCCTATTTCATCCTCAAGTATACTTCTACTAAGCCCATTCCAATCCCTACCTGTCCTATTCAAGAAAGAGAACTTACCGACATCTAATCTAGCCCCCTTTATAACTACTGCTCTATCATGACTTCGCCTACCCCCATACCCTGACTCATTCCTTTCAATCAACCTATTCAACTCTCCCCAGCCCCCTTCTCCTTCCATTACCCTGAAGAAATTACAGATCCGATCCTCCTTTCTCCGTATTTCCAATTCCCGCCATCCCAAGTCTCGGATCATCTCAGATGGACTCTCCAATATTCTCACCCTCTCCCCCCTTTCATTCTCCCCCCATTTCCACCTCCTAACCCTACCTGTAACCCTTCTAACTGCAATCCTTTGCACCCTTTCCACATCCCTTATCTCACCTAATCTATAAGGATCCCAAACTGAACTAGCATATTCCACCATGGGACGCACTAACGAGAAATAAGCCTTTTCCTTTATCTCCATACTTGTCCCCCTAAGCTGCCTCATTACAAAGTTTAGTGCCGCCACTGCTCGTCACTTCTATTTGCATTGTTAATTTGAATGCAACAGCAACATAATGGCAGATGCGCAAGTGCTAAAATCGGAGATTGAATTTATCCAATATATAATTAAACTCTACTTTCAAACGAACAATAAGTGTTCGAAGTTTAATATCAATTCAATTAATGGAAAAAGCTCAATGAATGAGACAAGTAAAGAAACTTTTTCCTTGTGATAATAATTTCCCCAATCCCAATACTGGGCCACGTACAAATTGAACTGATTCCAAGTAGAACTCGTCCATTTGAAACGGTTATAATTTGGAAATGAGTTCAAATTGGAAAGAACTAGTGCTACTTGGAATCGAGACTTGTTGGAATCGAGCCAAGCTCGATGAGTATTCTCTTGACTCCTCTTGTAATGATCGATATGTGGAATGTGTTCAACTTGAAAAGACATGGCATTGGATTCATATCAATAACAATTAATTTCCTATTGTATATTATGATAAAAATAGGTTTTTACAGTAATAATTTCAGAGAATCCTTCTGCAGATATTCGTCTATAGATAATGTATCAACCCAAATAGTTTGAATGAATCTACAATTCGCATATATTCTGTTTTTATTCATTCACTCAGATTTTTCACATATATTCATTCCGTTATTTCACTTTACCTCATGAAGGTATAGAAATATCATAGAGGTAACAAAATAACAGTGGAGTTGTCGTTCAACTCACAATAATATTATTGGTACATAGTCAAGATAGTTATAATATTTAGTAGATGATATAAAAATAACAAGAAGAACCATGAATATATTTGATTGAGTGATGATTTGTTCGTAATCATCAGGAATGGTATGGTGAATCATGCTACATAGAAACACTGTTCCACGTTTCTTACCATTCGGAATGTAACTTTACGGAACCTTTCTGACTGGTTCATGTAATCACGTGACTTACCGGTACGGAACAAGCCGTGCAACCGTGCTACAACGAAGCGAGTTTAAGAATCACCATTCGCGCCACCAATAAGCCGAGACCGACATCTTCGAACATTTACGTGTAACATAAGAAAAATATTGCTTTCCTAAACCTATTTGGTTTTAATGATGGATTCTTGAAGTTATAATTCAGAATATCAGGTTTTACCATCGTTTGAAATATACAATCTATAAATTGTAATACTCGATGGAAAATCGCTCAAATGAATATAATTATCCTTGAACTACGAAATACAGTGAAAAATCATGAAATGAAATAGGTACTTAGATGATGCATATATATATGAATATATATATATATATATATATATATATATATATATATATATATATATATATATATATATATATATATATATATATATATATATATATATATATATATATATATGTCAGTCTCATTTTATTGATTGCCTTTCTGTGAAACAGTTGGTAGTTCTGAAAAGAATATTGTCTCTCAACGTTTCGAACAGCTACGACTGTTCATCTTCTGGAGTCGTCTTGTCCCTGAACTGGGATCGCGAACTGAAATTCGATCCCAGTTCACGGACGAGACGACTCTAGAAGATGACCGGCCGTAGCTTTTCGAAACGTTGAGGAACAAGATTCTTTTTAGAACCACCAACTGTTCCACAGACGGGTAATCAGAAAAATGAGACTTCAACATCAACCATCGACCTTTAAAATCTTCACCATAACACACACACACACACACACACACATATATATATATATATATATATATATATATATATATATATATATATATATATATATATATCATGTATAGGCCCCTATATATTTGTGTGTGTATTTATTTGTGTGTGTATATGTGTATGAATCTTTTGATATTTTCACAAATGTGTTCACACTCATTTCGTTGATGGAAAATGTTCAGGCCTGACTGTGACGAGTGAAGACTCGGAAAAGTTTGGATAATCAAATGCTAGCTATATTATCAAACCTTTGCAAGAATGCACAACTTAATCGTTCTCTAAAACTCTATATACAAACAACTGGCTTGCGTAAATGATTCATCATTCAAAATTATGAGTTGAAACTAATCACTCCACCCATTGTGAGTTGTAGAAGTGAAAAACTCCTATGGCCGGAGGGTTGAGGGTAGCGTGCTTGCTTTCGATCACCGCAATCGGACATTTTTACATAGGTTCTCCGTGATTCCTCACTGTAGTCTGGGTAAATTCTGGACTGGTTCCTAGGGAACAGCCAATACAATACAAAGCCATACGACCCTCTATTTTCTCAATATTCTTCCCATTACTACAGATAATCAAGCTAAATAGTTTGATTTTCTGTGCCATTACCTAATAAACCTTCACCTCATCAATCCATCACCTCATTAAGTTCGACGCCAATAGATCTATGTTATGCTTCTACCTACAGAATAGAAGTCTTTTACCAACAGAAAAATCACAACTTTCGCAATTATATGTGTCATTAAAGCATTGATAGTTTTGGAGTATTATGGTTTTACGAGGTACAGAAATTGAAAAGTTGAAACATTTCAACAATTAAAAACGAACTGATGAAAGAAATAAAAACAGAACATTTTACAATTATTTCATTGATGAGCGTAGCGAAGTCTCCATCCCACTCTTATAGGGCTTTGTCTGTGTTTTTTTTTTTTTTTTTTTTTTTTTTGTTTGTAAGCACTCCACAGGTCGCAAGGGTTGACTGACCAACATGAAACTTTTTTTTACACGCAAACTCATCCAACTTAGAACTGTATAGTTTTTGGGATGAATCGGTCGGACCGATTTTGAGAATCATCATCTCAAAGTTTCTAAAAACCCCATAAGATTTGGCTGGGCAGAAAATGTTGAGAAATAAAATCTCTCCAAATGGAATGAAATTCTCTCTGAATGTGTATACATGGATTTTACACATTATCACGATTTTTTAAGCAATTCTGATCAGTCGTTTTGAAGAAAAAAAATAAAATGACTGATAATATTCATAAAATATATCATAAAAATTGTGACAGAATTATGTTGTCGAGATTCACTGCTTTCTAGATTCAAGAGTTGACCAACAATGAAGTATTTTTTATATGCGTCAAGGTGTGTAGAACACCAGAGTCAATGAAGTGGCAAGAGTAGAACTACTTTAACGACTTTAATAGCTTATTCAGATATCAAGGTGTGTAGAGTACCAGAGTCGATAAAGTAGCAAGGGTAGAACTACTTTAAGGACTTTTATACCTTATTGAGATATCTCGCTCATCTTACAACGCATATTTCGCGTTTGACTAGTTAATAGATTACCTCTTTTTCTCGTGGATACTAGAGAATCATTACAGTCGTTAAACTCAATATAAATATGAATAAATCAATGTGAATAGCACAAAAAAACTTGATCAGAACAAGGTTCCACATACGCACTATAGTTGACAGAAAATAACTATAGTCAAACGCGAAATATGCGTTGTAAGATGAGCGAGATATCTGAATAAGGTATAAAAGTCCTTGAAGTAGTTCTATCCTTGCTACTTTATCGACTCTGGTATTCTACACACCTTGATATCTGAATAAGCTATAAAAGTCGTTAAAGTAGTTCTAATCTTGCCACCTTATTGACTCTGGTAATCTACACACCTTGACGCATATAAAAAATACTTCATTGTTGGTCAACTCTTGAATCTAGAAAGCAGTGAATCTCAACAACTTAATTCTGTAACAATTTGTATGATATATTTGATGAATATTATCAGTTATTTTTATTTTTTTCTTCAAAACGACTGATCAGAATTGCTTAAAAAGTCGTAATAATGTGTAAAATCCATGTATACACATTTAGAGAAAATTTCATCTCATTTGGAGAGATTTTATTTTTCAACATTTTCCGCCCAGCCAAATCTTATGGGGTTTTTAGAAACTTTGAGATGATGATTCTCAAAATCGGTCCGACCGATTCATTTCAAAAACTATACAGTTCCAAGTTGGATGAGTTTGCGTGTACAAAAAAGTTTCATGTTGATCAGTCAACCCTTGCGACCTGTGGAGTGCTTACAAACAAAACAAAAATAAAAAAACACACAGACAAAGCCCTATAAGAGTGGGATGGAGACTTCGCTACGCTCATCAATAACCAAAATTAACCCCGAATCATACATAGTTCGATGTCCTCCAAGAAATAATACACGTGCTTCTCCCCTGCTCAACTTCCCTCCCAACCCCCGATCCCCCTTCCACCTCCTCCCCTCACCACCCGTATACCTCTTGCCCAGACGTTAACGATTTCGTAAAGCAAATCCTCGATATCCTATAATTGCTTCTGACCGTCTTGTGTGTGGGCTGAGTGTCAAGGGCTAGTTACTTGAGCCGCTTTCGACGGTTCAATCGCTTTGCCCTCTCCCACCACATACCGTACACGCTCGCACGTCTTTGTCCTTCATCTCACGTCGATAATTGTGTCTTCAACGTGATGTCATCTATAATTAACTTATCACATTTTTGAAGCCTTCGATTAAAATCGTTTGAGGACGAGGAGACGGGATCGTGTACGGTATGTGAGCGATGTGGGCACTAACGATTCATGTAGCCAGATTCTCAAGAGTGCGCTGAAAAGCCGTGTAGTGCTGAGTAGCCTAACTCTTGTAAACTTGATTAAAATTAATGTGAAACTACCAACGTAATCTAGTTTGTAGCTTGGAAAGTAATTGAGTGGTTCAACACAATATGTAAGTATAAAACGTAAGTATAGCCAAGATAATTTCACACCAAGTTGTTAATAGCCATAGAGTACAAAGTTCTCGCTAGGGTGATGAGAAAATGAATGCACACAATATTCGAATCAAATTTGTCAATAACAAAGGTGGAAAAATCACTTTTATGTAACAGTAACACCGGATATTTTTGTCATTAATTTTTACCTACGACATATCGTTACATGCAAATAACATGTAATCACTTGTGAATGTCCATTATGGATGAATGGTATTCCATGTGATACTTCTCTGGACGATATGGAGCAGTTTCACTACAATATTTTTTATCGGGAAAGCCACTAATTTATTGTTAATATGTCACGTTGTCACTTTAAAATGTTACGCTTGTGGATGCGTATCGCTTAAATTCGGATTTAAAATTGAAAAATGAATTTTAAAAAACGATTTTGGGTTATGGTATCATTTGAATGAACTTCATTGAACATTTTTTATTTCATGTTGCTCAACGACCCCAACAACAGCTATATTATATGGGGTAGGAATGAGCAGGTTAAAATGAAATGAAGTGATGATAAGTGAAATGAGATTTATAAAAACGTTACACCCGAGCTAACTTCCGTTTCTAATGCAGTGCGTTAGTTAACTGAGCCACGGAGACTATAGATTTGAGACGAAACTACTACAAATAAGCCAAAAAGTTTCCGCCAGGAGAATTCATGAGATACGAATGATCATAAAACTTGAACTATGTAAGAAACGGAATTAAGAAAATAATTCATGAGATGCAGACAATATTTGTCGGAAGTTATTGAATATCGAGTCTTACTTTACCGAATCACAGTAGGTGATATCTTCCGAAACCTCACCATTTGAATAAATGTATCCATAGTAACAACAGAAACAAATTACATACCGGCACTAATTTTTAATTTTCGTCAAAGTACGTGCTCAGACTAAAGTTCCAATATATATGACTTTCTTCTAATTGGTTCCCTCTACATTTCCGGTTCACCATCGAAAATACTGTTGGTATTGGTTATATATTATACTGGAATGCAATAATAGAATGATATTTGAGTATAGAAGACTGATATTCATCGTGAAACGGTTGGTCAACACTGTTAAAATTTCTACATTGAAATCAATGCACATTGTGCGTGCAGCGTGTGACAACCCCGTGTGCATTGATTTCAATGTACCTGCTTACCGCTATTGTACCGCACCCCGCCGCAAATCTCAGTCAGCGTGCAGCGTATTCCAAGCTCTCGATAGCTTGGATATTCAAGCAAACCCGCCCAGTAAAAACTGCTCATGTGCATTATTTTTCATGCACTCTTGTACGAAAAAGTTCAACCACGGTACACGCATTTTACGGTCAATTCGCTTTATTATTACAGGACAGGTGTGCTACAATAATTGTACTAATGTACATCTATTTCGTATCATGTGCATTATTTTTAATGTAATATTGTGCATTACGATCAAGGTTAAATGAGCATTAATTTAAAGGCACACTGACCAAATTCTAAAGGACAGCTGTGCTTTGATAAATTGGTACAATATACCTTTATATTCAATTTTTATATTCAATATCAAATTCAATAATTATATTTGAATATTCAATTTTTTCCAAATTCAATTTTGTGATTTGAATTTCAGTTGAAATGAGCATTTAAATGGTTGACTGAATAAGAATCATACCTCTATAGGCTCATATTTTCCCGTTTTTGCTCTATTTTATATGGATGACATGATATGAAATATATATGTCTTTCATATAAAATAGAGCAAAAACGTGGAAATATAAGCCTATAGAGGTATGATTGTTATTTAGTCAATTATTCAAATGCTCATTTAAACTGAAATTCAAATCACAAAATTGAATTTGAAAAAAATTGAATATTCAAATATAAATATTGAATTTGATATCGAATATAAAAGTTGAATATAACGAGTTGTACCAATTCATCAAAGCACAGGCTGTCCTTCAGAATTTCTATTTTTATTTGTGATGAAGATCTAGATTCTCAACAAAATCTTAGTTCCTAAAACATGACAAATTCATTAGAACTCGGATAATTTTTGATAACACTCTTCATGAATATTATAGTGTCGGTTGAAATGACTTCTTATTGATCAAGTCTGTCACATTCTCATGGCAATATTATTTACTTACTACAAAAAACACTTGCAGATGTTATTCTGTATTATCCACTCAAATTATATACAGTATAAAATAATGAGATTGCAATACATGGAAAGTATAGGATGCTGCATAGGGATCGATAGTGTGAACCAGTTGTTTCAATTTAAATTCAATATTTATATTTTCATCAACAAATTATACATTTATAGGAATATCACTCAGTCATGAATATCGCATAACCATCACTTGTAGAAATATCACTTTAGAGGCTCTTCCGAATGCCTCCGAAAGGCGCATCACCTTTGGGTCGCAGACTGTTTTTCTTCTTTCCATATCCCTCTTGTATCCAGTAGAAGAGTTGATCTTGAACAGCACTCTAAAAAGAAACAAACACCATATCAGAAACATTGTCATCAAATTGTCATCCTTTGCTTTAATTTGGAATATCAACTATTTTGTATTTTAAAATGGCCAAATATAAACAATGGTAATCCATTTCAAGTTTTTGATGCTAATGAATATACGCACTAAAACTAGCTAAGACAAATGCATACGCACTCCACGCATTGTTTATGAAAACATAACTGTTAAATGTGCGTAGATTTTAATCAAACCAAAATTTGAACAAACCATTGTAGGTGATCTCATGTACCTCACGTTAAATAGCTTGAAACTGGTTAAGTGCTCTGGCTTCTGTGAGACGAGGATTTCCACAAAAGAAACAGAGCTTCGATTTGATTAATGATATTAATAAATATTAAAAGTGAAAGAACGAATAGGCCTAAGTATTGATTTTATAATGCAGTAAGAATAGATTATCAATATTGATAACGATGATTAACATTTTACAATGTTGTTGAACAAGTAGAAAAAACATTCCAATTACTGTAAGAAAATAAAAAATAAATAAAACACCGGAAAAGTTAAACTATTAATTATTGAAGAATGATCATGCATAGATGAATAATGACTTGACTCACCTTATATATCTTCATGTTGCACAATTAGCATAAAATTGCACCACCAAATGCACTGTTCAAAAAAAGACACTTGCAAGACTATTAACGTATTATGTTTCTTCGATCGCTGCTCGTTGAAGAATGGACGAGGACAGAAAAGAGATCACGCACAAGTGATAAAGCATGACCTGTTTTTTCTTGGAATTGGGAGCGTCGTCAAAACCCACTGGTAATTTCAATTTCTGGTAGGTCAATCCATTATTCCAACTACAAGGGGTGGTTTTAGAAGCTTCGAGATCTTGAGAATACATAATTGAAAATAAAACAAAAAAATCAACTTTACCAATTCAATATAGCCTATAACTAGTTCAAATTACTCCGTTTTATTCATTGACGTGACGTACCAATTATATTATATGAATGTTTTACAATTCTTCATTGGACGGTCACTGGGCCCTATAATTGTGAAATATCACTATTGAATCGCATTTTGTTCTACTTTTGTTCACTATTTATCATGATTCAAAGATTTGAGTGAACGATTTCTCATGATTGAGAATATAAGAATCGAATGTGCTTATAGCCAGATAGCACACAATTGACTTCAAGGATTTAATAGAAGCTAACAATTATTATCTCATAGAGATGATCGTTACATATTCTACTCTACACCTATAGAACATTCTCATCCACGCATCACCTTTTATATTATTATTATTATCAAAACTATCATCATTGGTATTATTATCGCTGTAGAAAATGTTATACTGTCAAAGTAGCAAAGTGATTGAAAATATAATACAAATATCTCGCAAAAGTCTCGCCTACTAATAATTTAATCGAATCAAATTCATCTGTGAGTGGAAAAAATATTCACTTGCTCATTCGAGAAAATGTGTCGAACTTTCTTGATTTGAAACATGGTTCCCATTGGGTAGCGGTAGCGGTGATCAATCATCAACATATTTTTCTGAAATAACTTATGGGCTATAAAACATTCTTCTAGTGGTTCATTACATAGACTCATAATGGACACTAGAAATATCAACTAGTACGTAATCGAAGTGAAATTCGAAAATAAAAACGATGGACACCATGAGAAATTTGAGTTTTGTCTCTTTTGGTCAGCGCGTGACCCGACGCTTGACCTAACTTGTGCCTTGCTACGTCTGTAAACAGGGATTACAATGAGCACACATTTCTCTAGGATCATTACATAGACTCATAATGGACACTAGAAATATCAACTAATACGTAATCGAAGTGAAATTCGAAAATGAAAACGATGGACACCATGAGAAATTTGAGTTTTGTCTCCTTTGGTCAGCGCGTGACCCGACGCTTGACCCAACTTGTTCCTTGCTACGTCTGTAAACAGGGATTACAATGAGCACACTTTTTTCTAGGTTCATTACATAGACTCATAATGGACACTAAAAATATCAACTGGTACGTAATCGAAGTGAAATTCGAAAATAAAAACGATGGACACCATGAGAAATTTGAGTTTTGTCTCTTTTGGACAGCGCGTGACCCGACGCTTGACCTAACTTGTGCCTTGCTACGTCTGTGAACAGGGATTACAATGAACACTCTTTTCTCTAGGTTCATTACATAGACTCATAATGGACACTAAAAATATCAACTGGTACGTAATCGAAGTCAAATTCGAAAATAAAAATGATGGACAGCACAAGAAATTCGAGTTTTGTCTCTTTTGGACAGCGCGTGATCCGACGTGTTTCCCGCTTCATCAGTTCGTATTGAAATCACGTAGTGATCAGAAACCGATTAAAATAATTAAGTTATAGAACTAGATCACTGAACAACTCATTCAATCATGAAGCTAACATTAAATTCAATCAAATTTCTGATAAAAGTTGTGTTTTCATCTCATCATGATGATAAAATTATAACACGACTTCCACAGTCGACGGACACATGGTTTACAGAACGTTGCAAATCACACACGACGGAATGTGTATACTTCAGTTGACCAATTAATCTTGAAAAATATAACAAATATTGTTCAAACCATAGACCTAATACTGGAGACACATTGATACTTGTTTGTTATTGTATCTTGAATGCTATTGTTTTATTATCGACTGTGTGACGTAAGACATGGCGATAAAGAATGTGCCCACAAAATCACAGCTCCACTGAATAGAATAAATGAATGATTTTTAGAATCATATTACCACGGACCCGCAATCACAGAAAAATATTGAGAAGGTCGTGATTATATTAATTTACTTTAAATAACTCCTTATTTTTTCAAACTTGAATAATATCATATTGCCTCTTGCCGAACGATAATATGCTTTAGTTCCCTTTCAGTTCAAATTCATCATACATGATCAATCATTGATTTAATCGAACAATTTGGAATTTGATCTTCATTTTTTCTAGAATGAATATACCTAATCAATATGATCAGCAAATAAGAATCAGACTTGTTCTTGAGGAACTTTAGCAGCTTTGATATGTTGTCTTATTTTCAATTATTCCCATGTGTTATGAATAATTAATTATTTCCGCTCTTCATTTTTCATTATTTTATAGTGGATATCGAGTCATTAGATGAGTGAATTGACGTTTTTAATCATTATAAATAATTTCAATAAATTTGAAATTATTTTCTATTTCTTTCCCTTACCAAATGAACATCCCACTCATTGTTGAATTGCTGTTAGTTTCAGGTGATTATTATGATTTTTTTTCTATTATCGCCTGTATCCACGAGTGATACAGGCTTGAACCACCCGTGCGCTAGTGGAGTGGGACAGGGGGGACGGTCGATCGAAACCTCATCTTTTGTCACAGCTTCCGGGAATACCATTCTAAATATAGCCAGGCCCTCAACCCTTATACCTGTTGTTTCTATTTCTTGACATGTAGTGCACATTTACAGTGAGGTACAAATTTAGCATAGAGCATTTTTCTATAGCCTACGCAGTTCAGATAGTAGATAATATCCATATTCCGGCTATTTTTGTATGGATAGATAGGTTGTATTGATAATTTCGAATTTTATACACTATTTTCGCTTAGACTTGATCCCATTAGGATTTTGAAATTTGAAATCAATCGACCTTCGGAGCGCATAACAAGGAATTGAATACAGATAGATGAAGTACCGTTTGAGATGCGAGGATATATCCAAATTCATTGAATGTGATGTGGAACCGTGGAATATTATAAGGAAATCTGATATTTCTATTTCTATTTATGTTCGTTTAACAATGCACTAAAATGATAACCAAGATCTATTGGCGTCGGATAATGATTAATGAGATGATTAGGGTTTCTCAAGCAATGGAAAGGAAGTGGTCGTGATATATATTATAGGAACCATCCCGGCTTTAGGCTTGAATCTTGAGTGAGGATGGAAACCCGAACAATCACTGTTTTTTTGCACGAAGATGAAACAAAAATAATATGGTATTAAATACGCTGTTGTCATTTCACATATTACCTGGCTCCTGTAGGATCAACAATCAACGATATTTTTTCTTTTCAAATGAATTGATTAATCAATAGAATAATCAATAGATAAATACATTGATTGATTGATTAAACAGATATTTCTAGAGAGCAGTGGGGGAGAAAAATAACGATAATTTTATTACTGACACATTTTTTTTACGGTGAATTGAGGCGATACGGAAAATAATTTCAAATCTGTTGGAACGTCCAGCAAATGTAGGTATTTATTCGAATACAAAAATATCATTTTCCTATTCGCGGCATTGAGTCTGCCCAATGTTTGAGGTATGCAACATGAAATCTATCTCATTTCGTCGAAGTAGTCCTTTCGGCTATTAGTGCTCTCTACTCGAAGCTATTTCGCAGAGCTCTCTACAGTCAATTTGCGAAAATATGTGTGGAATAATTTCCGTAGAAGTACAACTAATTAGGTGTAGAGTGCATCATAAACGGGGTGAGGGGGAGGGGTGATCATCCCCCCTATTGACCACGGGGACGTAGCAACGTCACCGAACGTCCCGAATTCTTCCGAAGATGCTTGGCCCCTGGCGCTCGGACTTTTAATGCAAATGTGCCTTTTGACGCTACCCTCTGATTGGCTGTCAAATATTTCAAAGCACATTTGCATCGAAATACACGTGATGCACACCCGTGCGTGGATTTCTCAGCACAACAAGTGCATTAGAGTGCATGGAATTCACGGTTATTTCTAACAGTGAATTGAAAGACCTGCAGAAGACTAACCATAATCTAGCTTGAAATGTTGGTACCTTCGCTTTCTCCGTGGTAATTACTCACATTTTCCGGTTCGAGAGTTCTGGAGAATTTAAAAATATAATTCAGCCCATATGAAGTTGACTCCAACACTGTTCTAAACACTTTCCGCAGCTGATTTTTATTGACCTGACTTGTACAATATTCTCACTCCTGAAAAATTATTCGAAGAAAAGAATACAACAATTGCATCAAGGCGACGTCAACTTATTTGCCAAAACTCTCAGATTGTTGTTGATCGGAAAAAAGATTTGAAAATCGAAAATTATCAAAATTACAACGAATACGAGAACAGAGAAGGAAAAAGAAAAACGTAAAATTCAAGAATGAGAAAGCAAATAATATCAAGATTATAAAAAGATATAATAAGAAGATTGAAGAATTTATGTTTATGATTGAATTATTGTTAACTACTCCTGTAATTATCAGCCTATAGGCCTTGTACCTCAAGATTTATTGTTGGTTTGGTGAGTTATCTCATTTAAATTATTCTTTGGGGTGCCAAATTAGCCCATGTAGTGCCCCGTCCAAATGGCCTACACCTTTCATGCATAGCGTCACTTGGAAAAAAAGATTTTCTATCAAGTTTCGATGTTGATAATAAAAGAGGTGTTGCTCAGCTCACCCGGAAAAAAAACGTCGAAAGATGTCAGAAGTTTTCTTCTGTTATTAGTGTCTAGATAAATAAATTTAAGAAAATAAAAGTTGGAAGTAAAGACGTCTCTCATAGATAAAAAAAAACATTGAAGTTCGATTCAAACAGCTTTATCAGTAGTTTTAGTTTTAGTCCTCGTCTCGGTATTCGAAATCGATTATAGAACACAAATGCAATGGCTCACAACCGTCTCAATTTTATTTTTGGTCTCGTCGTATGATTCACTCAATTATATTTCGTTACAACCACTACAGAATTGAGCCACTGCAAACTAATCAGTAACGTCAAAATGATACTATACAGTAGTCAAATAGACAACTAGACGAAAATCACATGCTTTTTTACATATAATTTAAATAATCAATAGATGCAACAGTTTTTGGGGAAAATATATAGTGGCCTTTGCGCATCGTTGACATCTGCAGTACCCACGTTGGAAGTCTTTGAAAAGTTAGTTCGTTTCAAGAGGGTTTAAAACTGAGACCGAGACAACGACCGAAACAATCTTCAAAACTGTTTTAATCAACCTCAAAACCACTGCATAACCACCGTGCTATCTCAATATCGCATCACATTCAAGGTTTTCCCAGTGCATAAAACCCAACATAGAAATTTCAGCAAAAGTACATTCCACCATTATATTATTCTCTCCAAAAGTCAGTTCCATGGAACACAGAAATAAAAAAGATTCAGTTTTTTCAAATTAAGAACAACTCCATATGTTAATTATTTTTCCATCAGATTCAAAGAATGCACAGAAGCATCATATTCACATAGCATAAAGTCACAATTCTCCATAATTAGTTCGATTCGTTGGATCTTGTGAATGTATCGCTGAGAGCAACATCTCGATGATTGCGTGTGTGTTTATAGTGAAGTAGTTATGCTATTCACGTTTCAAATTAGTTTCAATCACTAGTTACATCACATGTATGTACGTTTCAAAAATCACAAAAACACACAACGTAAGGTTGCTTTTGAATGTGAATGAATTACAGTCAGCACTTTTGTAGTTGCATGACATCTATCTTTCTGCGGGGTTCTCATTTAACTGAAGCAGTAATTCAGTTCAATGTGAATGGATTAAATTATAGTGTATACCCTTTATATAATATTACTTTTTTCAACAATTTCTCCACGTGATAAACTATCATCAAACAAACTTTAGAGATTATTAGGGAGA
>OZ023326.1:16367385-16378842 GCA_964007535.1 Brachyptera risi
TAATAGAGGCTTGTTCACAATGCAACACGACACTAATATCAACATGTAACACTAACGCCCCATCGTAATAAGAAAACATGAAATCTGAACTATGTCACAAAACAGAGCAACACTGACATTAAACACAAGAATAACATCCAATCAGAATTAAAAAGTGATTGACATTGACACTGCACCCTCAACCGTCAAACTAAGTATCGTGACCAGATAGTTTGGTTTACCCGCCACTTGCCATTGTTCAGAAACTGAAGGTTTCTATTGGCTGATTCTCTTGCTGGATGAGCGAAGCGAAGAATCAATTTCACCATACCCGAAAAAAGTGTGTTTTTTTTCGCGCTCCACAGGTCAAACGAGAATTTAAATCAGTTGAAACTTGGCATACACAAGTGTACTTATTTTATTCGATACTGTATAGTTTTGAGGCGCAATCGGTTGAACCACTTTTGAGAAAACTAATTTCAAAGTTTTCAAAAATCCATTAGAATAACCCGGGGGAAAATTCGTGAAAATATTTCCGTTGAGAGAATTCAAATTCTCATGGAATTTCAATATAATAATTGAACACATTATTTCGAAGTCTCAGTCAAATCAGATCAGCCGTTTCGAAGTGAAAAAATATTTAATTTAATTCTTTGAATCACTCAATACTATTAAGATACCAATTAAATCCAAGCAACAGGTATCACCATTTGATCTGGGACGATTAAAACAAAGCCTTCTTTATTATCATAGAAATCAATTGGGAAATAGGAGGGCAGTGACGTAATTGTTTGGATTTCAAGGTGGATATATATATATATATATATATATATATATATATATATATATATATATATATATATTTATATATATATATATAAATAACCAATCAAAAGATATGTTGATATAATGTTCCAGCTCATCCATCAACGCGGAAACACATAACGCGTTTGCCCAGTTTTACAGTAACGACGACATGAAAGCATAGAGCTTGCAAGCTTTCATGTTCGTGTTTATGCTATCACCAGTTCACAAGAGGCATTGCAATGTCACCGTTGACATGGCATTCCAATGCCAGGTTTTAGAATCAAGCTCTAAACGTTTTCAGCCCGCCAATGTCAATGTTTTGGTAATCCACAAAGCAGCATTGGAAGGCTAACATTCCAACGGTGGTATTGCAATGCCTCGTGTGAACTGGCCATTAGCGTTTTGATTAGGGGAGTGTATTATAGACCAAGGACATCCCATAAGACACACATTTCTCGCGCCATTATATTAGCATTTAGCATTGCATTGTGAATGGGCCTTTAAAGTTGTGCGCGGTTAGTCATTGTTTGATTGGCATTTAGTCTCTCTGGAGATTTGGTGAGTTATAACCAAGCAACAAGAATTGTGAACAATTAGTTAAAGATAAATTGTAATAATAAAAGCACCGTGGAGAATAATTAATCCGTCGGAAAGTCGGTTGATGGTTGGAATTTATTATTCGCGAAACACGTTCTGATAAATAAAGAAGAACAGATGGGAATTAATGAGAGAGAAAAGTAGTTACGCTGTAGGCCTACTGGAATATATCTCATGGGTGACTTTTTTCAATGACAATAATAATAATAATGATGATGATGGTAATTTCATTTCAATAGATTGATCAATACATTGTAATATTGTTATCGTAGGAGAACCAAGAACCAAATACTTACTACAAGAACCAAACAAGAACCAAATACTTATTACAAATATACAAAGTACAAAAACCAAATTCTTTTTACAAATATTTTTAATAGATACAAGTATTTTGTAAGGTGAGATTTGTCATTTCGAACATTCATATTTTAAACCCAATTCAAAATTCGTTACATTACTTTAGAAAACAAAATATCAATAAGAAAAACGTAAATCATCCAAAATATAAATCAAAATGAATACAAATATATCTCTTTTCATCCGGTATGAGAATTCCGCATTCAGAGAGTGAGTAAAAACAATTGTTTAATACGGATATTTATTTGAAACCGTCCTGTTTAACCTATGACTATCAAAATACGTTTTTGATAGTCATGGGTATAACTCATAATATCTTAAGGGGGTACACGTGCTTATAAAAATAAAAAAATTCGTCTC
Organism: Brachyptera risi; assembly: GCA_964007535.1. NCBI lineage: Eukaryota > Metazoa > Arthropoda > Insecta > Plecoptera > Taeniopterygidae > Brachyptera > Brachyptera risi. The sequence continues at coordinate 16,369,486 of OZ023326.1, forward strand.
TGCCATATTTTTATATGACCACGAACCAGTGTAATCTAATAAAAAGTAATCAATTCCAGAATAATTCCACAATTATATTGTGATATAATTTCATTCTTTTCTGCATGGTTCGTGAACATGGAGAAAAACAGTAGGGCTCTGCAAATGTATTTTTCTATTTAAGCACCCCTTGGCAATTTTAATTAAGCGTGTTGGCAATCAAATAGTTTATGCTAGCAGTGATTGGTCCTTTTTCAACAACAGATGTGTACACTCTTTTTTTATTATTCACACATTTTGATTACAAATTATAAAACAAGGAACTCTGCTACTAAATATCCTACAACGTCTCTAATGAGACTTGTCTGTAGGCAAGTATTAACATACTACATTGAGTGAACATAATGTAACTGCATATGTGTCATTGTACCACATATTACACAAACTTGAACATATTAAACATATTACCCGAATTTAAATTGTACCATAACACTAAAATAAAAATAAGGAGGTTCATTCTAAGCAAACAATTCAAAATTACTTTACTTGTTTCAAATTTTCAAATGAAAACAATCCATTGATTACTACAAAAATATATAAACACAATAAAGTCAATTCGAGAAAATTCGGAGTTTATGAGAAAAAAAATATGATCATCTATCGATAAGCCAAGTTCGTAGTACTCTCGTTACTTCTTGATAGGTAGATAAACTAGTGAGATTCGATGCAACTGATTGAATATAGTTATTGAATATAGAATATAGTATATTGAATATATTATATTGAATATAGATTGAATATAATATTGGTATAGCTAAACTTGACATTTATTTCCATATTTATTGATGAAGGGTGGCACTACGCATGTTGTTCTCTGCTGGAGGCGGGTGTTAGCACTATGTACAAATTTTATTTTCATAGGATACTTCATAGTTATAATAGTTATGTATATCTTTGTTTTCTCCAGTTGGATATAAGTGCTCAATAATATTCAGAATCATACTTTGAATGAATTGACAGGGTACAGAAACAATTCTATATTTAATAAAGAAAGGTTAGCAAGAATCCTTGATAGAAATCCTTGTTCCATATAAAATCGTGTTACAAATGGCCTAAAGTAACAACTGACTGATGCAAGAACTATGAGTCATTGATATTTGATATGAACTGTTGTAAAAAGTGAAGTGAATGGGCAAAAAACATCTATAGTCACAGTCTCGTATATCGGAATCGAAGTTGAAACAAAGTTTCTACTTGAAACTAGTTCAGCATGTTGCAGAGATGTATAAGAACTTGCTTTTGTCAATATCAGATTTCCCTCTGTAATACAGTTGTGACATGCATTTTCAGTATTAGTTCGTAGAAAATACACTCCAGCGGATTAATTGGTATTTATCAAAGTTTCGACTTGGAGACATTGTATTTGTTGTGGAATTCGTTGAGCTTCAAAGAGAAATGTAAAATTAGGGCACTTCCTTCAAACTTGGTTAATTTCAAATGTATATAATCTTATCATTCTGGTGTCTGAAAGTTACCCAAGTTTTTGTTTTATATCGTTCATCTCGTTAATTTTCAAGTATGGTGAAATTGAGTCTTCGCTTCGCTCATCCAAAAATAATTATGTTATCATGTATACCTGTTTCATATGTTTCTGTAATGTGAAACTTACCACCGAATATTCATGCATGTACAAGTATTATTTATATGTATTGTATTCAAAGTAAATAAATAACGATTCAATTTTCAATTTTTCACGGATTTTTTGACATTATTCAATAATGTTACGAAATATCTTTTGAGTAAATATTTTTTATCGTTCCTTAATTCCATCTATCACACATTTTCCAGATCCATGCTTTTGGTGTTTGTTTGGTTTGGTGTTATTGGTTGATTATCGGTGTATATTGGTGGTGTTGTTGGTAATACGAAATTGCATTGTAATTCGAAATAAGTGTGATTATGAAAACAGATGATAATTATTAATATCATAACAAATCAGACAATGAGGCCTGCGTAAAACTTGTTGAGAGCGGAAACAAGAGTAAATCACTCAGCTTTTCAAGCGATTCCACTGGGATGGTTGAGTACTGCAGGGTAGAGAAACTGGTTGGCGAGGGGTAGATGGGGGGGGGGGGAGAATACAGAAGAATATGAGTCAAGTTTGTTGTTTGTATCTCGGAAACACTCAGCAAACTTTCGTTCACGTTTGGGAAATGTATTGAGATGTCTGTTATTATGGGTGAATGAACTATATAGACCTACGTCTATATGTCGAAATCATTGAGTTCAACTCAATGAGTTCAAGTGATGTTGATTATTGTTTACTTGACGACCCCACCAACAGATAGGTTCTACAGGGCTACGAATGAGTAGGTAATAATGAAACTATGAAGTGATGAAAAGTGAAAGGACGTTTACAAAACTCGTGTATTATTCGGGACTCGAACCCATTCTCAACGTTGACTTCAAATTATAAAGCGATTCCTTAGCTGACTGAGCAGCGGATGGAGGCTAATGAGCACAATATACAGATGGTTGGTTTCGTTATTCCATATCGAATTCATACGTCTTTAAAAAAACGCGAAGCCATTTCCGAAATGGAGACGCGATAATTCTAAGCTTCGAGAAAATCGAGCTTTTCGCGGCATTGTGAATCAACCTCACGGCACAGTATAATAAGAACCCAGTAGCGTCACTCCTAAACATTCGTAACAGAACGATTTTCTGCGATTGAAAAATAAGTTATGCCCATCTATGGAACTAGACTGTGCTCTGACAATAATGACATGAACCAAAAAGGTTGCTAAGTGACAGCGATTTTGTGGGGTATAACGTTATCACCAATCACGAATTACTTGCTAGAAGCAATATCAGATGCGCGCGCAACCACAAGTATTTCCATCCACCAACGCCAGGAGCAACTTGACTAGCGCAGCCATACTTTTGCTGCAAGCACGGCTACCTAACCGACGCTACTGATTAGCCAAATATACTGTGCTTACGGTAGAAGATTTTTCCATCATCCTCACTCCTCTATCTCTTCTTGTGTTTTACTGTTTACTCATAATGAAAGTATACGCCTCCTAATCTGTGACGGCGTTCATCGCTGGACCAATTAGTTCAGAGAGCAAAGCACAGGGTGAAGTATGAGCTAGATGTCCAGGTCCAAAACAGAAGTCAGAGTCTGTTTCTGCCTGTCTGATACCTGTTCAGAATCTCATGCAATATCACAAGGTTGACCTATTCAAACAAGTAGAAAATAGACTTTTTCTTCTGGTTCGAACCCTACATTAAGTTGATGTCAGAGGAAGATAAGTGATTGCGAAAATCAGCCTCGTAACTGAGCTCCAGGGCGTGTGAAAAGGGTGTTGCGGGAGCTGCGTTTGAGGGTGACGAGTGGGTGACGAGTATAGGTGGAGAGAGGAGGTTTGATATGAGGTTTTCGGTGTGGAATAAAGTGATATCGCACTGAACACACTCAACAATGTATCGATATTATTCACTTTTACATTCACATTTATTCACATTTACTCTATTATTACTAAAATCACAGACGTATATTTTTCGAAATTGAATAACGACCATCTCACGGAGTAACAGAGTGCCGGAATTACGAGCGTGGTAATAGTTCTAACTGATAGTCAAGTGGTGTTATCACCATCATTACTCATGCTATTTGTTTTCACAAACTCTCAGAATTAGGCCAACTGGATTTAGTGATACCGGGTTCAATATAAACAACATAATTGTCATTAACACATATATCAACAGTATTCGAATATCAAATGTGACCTTCATTGTTAACCTCTTCAAACAGTTTGATTTTGCAATTCTGCTTCATGGAGGTCCAATTCCAGCCAAACGAATCCAATCAGAATATCCAATTAGGCATCAAACACCGAACAAAGTTCTGAATATGCAGTATCATTTTCTATCTATATCTCAAATATAGGTTGTTGTTGTTAGAACAAATTGAAAACGGATATCTGTTCTGTCATGGCCGATACAAAAATTCGTGGGCATGCATGCAGTAAACTTGAACAGTTGCCATAAAATACTGATGTTGGCTCAAGTTTGATTTATATTATTTGTTTAGCCTTAAATAAATCATTGAATTATTCCTACACTCACACAAAAAGTGCACCAAAACCTCCGATTATGCACTGTTTTTTTTTAATCATACAAATATACACAATCCATGTTTTCAGAAAAAAAATCTCCAAATAAACAAAATATGTTGAATGAAGTGGATATTTTCAGTACCCCGAAGACATGAACGGAAGATATCTTCACCTCAGGTTATTCTATTAGTCATAATGAGAAACACGCATCTGAATAATCATGCCATCCATAGTGATGATGTTGCCTAGTGGACATAACAGCTCTGCATTAAGGTGAGAGTGGGTTTCAAGCGACCCATGTTCGATCGTTTGATAGTGGTTAGCAAAGAGGATCGAAGAGGTGCAAACTGAGAGAGAGGGAGCAGAACAAGAGACCACAGACCGACACACCTTCACATGTTCTCACTCCCACCATTATCTTCTGCCAGGACCATTTCCTTGCTCCAGTTCTACATATCAAGATCGTCGATAATCGTGGTGAATTGTTTCACTTGGGCGTACACCACGTAGGACGTCATTTGAAAGCGTGCGGAGAACGTTCTAGAAAAATATTCTTTCTGTGGTAACTTTTGAATGGGGAGAGATATAAAAATTCCAGTGTGACAGAAATACAGATCTTTTTCAAACCTTCAAAATGATGTGAAAGGAAATCATTAATTTTGTATTCCATCATTTTCACATATATACTGCTAAAAATGCGTTTTGTCAGCTGTATGTACACATGTGAAACTTATGCTATATACATTCAATATTTTCTACTTATACCATCTAGATAGTGTGATATTTGTGTTTCTCCGCATTAGAACTTTGATATCCTACATCATTCGAAATGTATGATCAAATGACTGGTATTCTGTTAAACCAACTCTCATGGGCATACACTTGAAAGAGCTCATTTTGATACATTTAATTTCTTCTCTATTCTCTTTTTCTTTCTTTTCTATATCCTTCTCTCAGCTTGATTATGATTCTACCACTAAAATATTTTGTATGTTTGTTTATTACTCAGTGTTCTTGGTGTGCCCATTAATCTTGATAACGTACGAACCAATTGGATTGAGACAAACGCCAAAATACTCGCCGCAATAAGCAAAAAGCAATACGTGTGGTCCCGAAAACAATGAAAAGAGATAACAGAATTTCAAGCGGGTTCGAATCACCTAGAAATATGGGATCGTGCTGCGGCACTGGGAATTCGAAGCCTGGAAATGTAAACAAGTGACGTAAGCGAGCTGAAGACAGTGATATGGGTTGGGCGGGAAGATGTGGTTGCGGGAAAGTACGCGCCAGGGACAGAGAGGTCACATGATGAACACCACAACTAATCAACTAATTGTGTAAGGGAAACGTGATATGTTAAGTAATGCTCGTAGCAACGACATGAGTGGGAGCTTCCATTTAGGGCTGCAATATGTGGAGCGTGATAACTCACCAACAGCTCAATCGATCGCCATTGTACACACGCCAAAATATTCAGCGCGGAAGGACGAACACGACTGTTGAGACCTATGAAAAAATGGCACAAATGAGTCCCACTTTGAGTTTAGGGATGGAGTATCGGGACGTGAATCGTGAGGCGTGAAGTTATGCATATAGAATAGCTTGAAATATAAATGATACGCATTCATTCCACGGTGAACTCTCTGAGCGTCAATATCTCGTCAAAGAATCGGCGAATCGGCGAACTACACCAGCGAGCGAAAACCATTGAGACTATAGCAAAACGAAGCCATGTGAACCTCGAAACACTATGATTCACCCAGCAATATGCCGGGCACATGCAAATTATAAATCATGAATATATATCGTATGAATGAATAGTTATTTCAAAATATTTGTTAACCAAAGAACCGCGAGATGAAATTATATCCACTGAGCTGATTTCTTACCTGATTCTTTTTCGTGCAACTTCGAGCTCTTGTACACCTCAAAACTTTTTTTCGTACGTTCTAGAATTTTGAAAATGTATGTTTTGAAATCTGTTTGTAACCAGCTATCGTCGTGAATTGTTTTTCACTAACAAGATTATCACATTCTGCATGCTTCGCGATACAATATTCAACATCAGTTTAATTGGTAAGTCGATACTTATTCAAAGTTATTTTCCATAGACTGTAATTATAAAATACTCATTAAATATGTGATGCAAAATTATAATTGATTTTTCAATCAATTGATTCCAGTCCAAACCAACGATCACAACCAAATTACCTTACAACAAAGAAAGAGGTACATCGAACTGACCAGGACTTTGAAATTTGTGTGTGTGCCACAACATTTCGGGAGTCGGAGGTTTTTTCAAAGCGTCGCGACGCTGTGACGTGGACCGATGTGACATATCCATCACATTGACGTTATTAGCTCAGGACCGCTGGCTCTTCATATCGCGAGAACATTGGAGGACGAGAAACATCCAAGACTACACTGATGTGTTAGTCCTGTGAGTAGAGTGAATCAATCGCTCACAGAAACCCGCTTGGCTGTCAGGCTGTTTCCTTCGAATGAACTTCTTCAACTTCTTCAAATACGAGCTCTCGGCAATCTCTCTCTCTCTCTCTCTCTCTATATATATATATATATATATATATATATATATATATATATATATATATATATATATATATATATATATATATATATATATATATATATATATATATATATATATATATATATATATATGTATATATATATATATATATATATATATATATATATATATATATATATATATATATATATATATATATATATATATATATATATATATATACATATATATATATATATATATATATATATATATATATATATATATATATATATATATATATTTATATATATATATATATATATATATATATATATATATATATATATATATATATATATATATATATATGTGAATGTATTCGAAAAATAAGTACACACGTTGATTTTCAAGTTATTATAAATCTGCCTTATTCATTCATATCGTTCCTTAATCTGAATGGTTCGATGTGGCTCATTCATTCATGAAAGAGCACACGAAATTAGAAATAATAGATTGGAACGATATAAACATCTTGTGAAAATTGCATGTCAAACTGATAAAAGTGGAAAATTGAGAATTCTACCCAGTGCCATCCTGATGAGAATTTTCCAGAGTCTCCGATTTCTTCCTAGAAATTCGTGAATTCGATTTATTCAAAAACCATCGAGCCTATTCTGGTATGACAATATTTTTCAGTAAGAGTTTCCGGTTCATTGGCCTGATCTGTATTTTATGCCGCGTGAAAAATAAAAATAAAAAGATTATTTTGGTGTAAGAAGTATGGAAGTCTTCGCTATGCTCATCGGATTTTTCATGCGTAGTGAAGACTTTCATCTCACATAGGCCTACCTCAAAAAATCGAGCTCCGTTTTCATGTATTTTTTGTAATTCTGTACGCGGCATATGAACCAGGAAAAAAATGGAACTTTCTGCAAATTGGTGTTATACCGGAATAGATTAGATTGATTATTGATTATTGTTTTCTTAACGACCCCACCAACAGCTAGGCTATACTAGGGTACGGATAGACCGGTGTTCATGAAACTATGATGTGATGATAAGTGAAAGGACGTTTACAAAAACCCATGTCTTATGCAGAACTCGAACCCACGCCCAACGTTTACTTCAGTTTCTGAAGCGTTTCCTCATTCGACTGAGCTATCGAGGGTGGAGGAATAGATTGGCATCAATTTTCAGAAAAATCTGGTGGCTTTTTTTTTGGGGGGGGGGGGACTTCGGAAAGATGGAAGAACCCCCATAAGAATAACCCGAGGAGAAAATGCTTGGACTGAAAAGAATCTTCAAAAGCTCTGAAATTTGTTTACAAACATTTTCAGTGATTTTTGTTTGAAAGAGCGAAGAAAACGCATCAAAAGTGAACATCTTATTGAATATTCGGATCAAAAAGTGTTGCAAGTGGTCGCAATATGAATACTAGGAAAACGCGGGATGCGCGTTGTGAGATGAGCTTAGAAGTATGGCAATCTAGAATGAAAAATAACTTGTCAGCTCAATTTACATCTACAAACCTTGACTTACTTCAAACGTTCAAAAACCTCACCTGCAACTTGTTGATATTTATAGTAACCTGCAACCTGTCGCATAAACACTTTGCAAAACCGATTGATCCAAATATTCAATAAAATGTACACGTTTATTGCGTTTTCTTCATTATTTCTCATTCTATTGTTGTAAAAATCTCTGAAAAGGTGTATAATAGTATTTTTCATATTCTGTGAGAATTTGAGAGCTTTTGAAAATTTCTTGTTTTTCAAGTATTTTTCCTCCGGGTTATTCTTATGAGGATTTTCCAAACTTTCCGATTATTTTCCGGAAAAACCTTCCGATCGATTCCTCTGAATAACAATCCCAACCTATTCTGGTATGACGCCAACGTTCAGAAAAAGTTTCAAGTTGATTGATTCATTTCTCTGACCTGTATGCCGCGTACATAATTACAAAAAAAAAAAAATAAAAAAAAAAAAAAAAAAAAACATAAAAACGAAGCCCATTTTTTTTCAGGGTGTGAAATGGAAAGCTTCGCTACGCTCATCTAATCAACAAGTGGCAAGTGGGATTTTTTCACGATAGATTTTCGTACTTCTAGGCTCATCTTCCAGCGCATATTTGCGTTTTCCTAGTCGGATGAGAACTGAATAATATTTCTCCCGAAAGTTTATCCGAATTCATCCAATTGGTGTGTTCGAGGGTTTTGTGCACGATACATTTGAACTTGACCTATTCTAAGAAATCCCATATAAATTTATCAACAACAAAAAAATAATATGGTACGATACAAATGTTCAAAAGTCTGCGAATTCACAAATGGATTATTCAGATTTTTTAGGGAGTAATTCAAATCCAAAAATTATATTTTATATTTTTTCCAACATCGAAACTTGATTTAAAAAAATCATTGTCTTCAACTCCGGTCAAGGAAGAAAATTAAGGATGTCGTTCGGACAGAGCACCACAAAGGTGATCTCACCATCCCAAAGTAATATAAAATATGTATTAAAAAATTTGCAGTCAGCTCAAAGAATTGAACAAAATCATCTTATTTTTCATTGTGAAATAACGAATCATTTGTCATGAAAATTTCTGCAAATAAACTGTCTAGATCGTTCATTTCTCATAAGTGAATTCATGATTTGGAAATTGATGTTTCGGTGAAGATTTTCATTTAAAAAAAAATCAAATTGGGAAGTTCAATGAATACCAAGG